>OX392514.1:5226673-6426673 GCA_947623375.1 Apotomis capreana
CATGTTCTTGACGTCAATTGGGCGCCAGATGTGGCCCCCAGATGTCCGCGACTCGACTGTCAAATGTTTGACATCTGTATCGACTACTGGGTGTGATTTGGACTATTAGAACCATAGACAAGTAGCCATCGTTGAGTTTGAGATTGGAATTTGGGGTGAAATGCCAGCTTTAAGTGGGGACTACTTAAATGCGATTAATGTAATTTTGTTATTTCCTATAATGGAACATCTACAAAGTTAATGTAATTTTTGCTGATAAAGGGACTCACTAAATCCTTTGTAGCGACGTTTCCTATCTCCTGCACCTCTAGCATAACTGTGACACGCGACTCTTTGTCGCGCGACAAATACTACCTGTCACTTTTCTTTCAATAACGTGAGAACAAGACAGGTGATATCATATTTATTTTCCAAAACGCCGGTGGAGTCGGACTTATCAACATTCCAGCCGCATTCGAAGCTAAACATTTGATTTTGACTGAAGAAATGTTTGGCATAAGCATAAAGGTGATGTGACCGAGTAATTCTTACATTAGACAATAATAATTGTAGTCTTATTATATCGTATTTCCAAAATTTTGCCAATTTTGCATTCTTTTTGTCCTCGTAAATAAAAGATTATTTCTACTTCCAAACATAACCTTTGTACTTGCCTACTCTTAATCCGACGATGAAGTTATAGGCGGCCAATCAGATTTTTTTCTGTCATTTAATGGCTTTATCATATTTTATCACCAATTTAACACTGTAGCTAACCAGATAAAATTGTTCGTAAATACTGCAATCAGTATTATGATTGATTCAAACTACGATTTTATGCGTGTGCCTTTCCCTGATATTATAATTGCCCCGTGACTTCGCCTGGAAAGGTGAAAAGTTACCCTTACCATGAGTTTAAAGTGACCTAGCCCGCTAGTGACTCCGTAAGCGATTGGTATGGAGAATTCTAGTTCTACAAAGTATTCTAGTCGATATCGCTACTCTTGTCGGATAAATAGGAACCTAAGAACCTATCCTATAAGAATTTATCCCAGTCTCCACTGCGTTCCGCCCTAACAGATCTAAAAGTATTCTGTGTTAAGCAAGAAGCTAACAAATAGGTACTAAAAGTATTTATTGTCATAAAGAAAGAAGATACGAAATAAGCCACTTCAAGGATCAAATATGAAAATTGTCTCAAAATCTTCAAAATTTTATCAAGCGTGCCGCAATCACGCGGACAGATAGACTATTGTGTAACATATATAGATCAGTTATAAAATAAATATGGATTAATCATACTGAGTTTATCAGATAATCAGTACTTTAAGTTCGATTGTACCGAGGATTAGGCCTAAATTTGGTTGTTGAAGTTGTTTCCAATTTGAATACCTATTTATATAACTTTTTTCCTTAGTCTAATAAACCAATTTTTGCAATAAATAAATATCAGACAACCTCACACAAATCGATCTAGTCCCACAGTAAGCTCTAGTAGGCTTGTGTTATGGAGACTAGACGACGATAAACATACTTATACAGACAAATACATACTTAAATACAAATAACATCCATAACCCAGGCACAAATATTCGAGTTCATCACACAAATATTTGCCCTTGCCGGGATTCGAACCCAGGACTGTCGGCTCAGTATTAGGCAGCTGCTTAACCACTGCGCCAACCGCGTCGTCAAAACTTCAAGGTAAGAAATAGGTCAACATCACGTTTAAAGAATTTAATCGACGTTTACGTAACGTTTTGCTGTAACAAGATTGAGTTTCTTCGTGAAATCAGTTAACTGCAAGTCCAACTATAGCTACTTACCTATATGTTGACTAATAGGTACTTAGCAACGTTGTTTTATTACAATATCAAGCTCAATCAACCGATTGAGCTGAAATTTTGCATACTTACTTAACTTTGATGACAATACAATAATATGGTACCGTTGGGCTGATCTGATGATGGAGCCGTTAGGTGGCCATAGAAACTCTACAATAGAAAAACTAATCCTACCGAGTTTGGGCTCTTTAGAATCGTCTCAGTGAGCATTTGATGGATATTCAAAGAAAAGTACAATCGGTTTTAAAAGCTTGTCACTAAAATGAAATTTTTAACAGAAACTTATTTATCAAATAAATCACATCCCGTCTAGCACAACTATGCTTCGCGATATTTGTCCCACGACATAGCGCTACCCGTCACTCTCTCACATTACTGCACAGAAAGAGACAGACAATCATCTCGCCCGAGAAATAGTCGCTTGTGACAGTTGTGCTAGAGGTGCAGTACTTTGACGCGCGACTCTTTGTCATACGACAAGTACCTGTCACTTTCTTCTCAATACCGTGCGAGCAAGACAGGTGACGCGAAGTCGCGGCAAGATACTAGCCCCGCAGATTACGCAATTACTGCAGTGTCTTGTATATATTTTTACATGATATTGTATTATTTATACTCATTTATTCACCGTTTCCACAAGACATGGTGCAACATAATATAAAAAGTAGGTAAGTACAAATTTTCCCTAGGACCACCGGCTCAGTAGGCAGGTAGGACAAAGTGCGCCAAACGGCCAAACGCGTCGTCAATTAATAGTAGGTGCTCTGCTCTGTGACTGTAAATTTATCAAATGTCATGTAAAATAACCTACGTCACTTATTATTATTTATAGGGTTAAATTACTGATTGCACAGCAAATATTGCACTCGAAATGTTACTAACATTTATATTTGAGCGTTTTTTTTTTAGGGATAAAAAAAAAAAAAAAAAAAAAAATTACTGCAGACGCCGGGAAATAAGGGCTTGCCGGCTGAGTAGGTATAGACAAGCCCTTTTCACGGCTAAGGCATGTATAGTGCCTTTCTCAAACATATGCAATGAAATAAAAAAATACACCACTCAAAAATATAATTCAGCTGTTCAGCCAGTTCATGAACACAGACGCCATGTTTAAAAAAAGTATTTTTAATTTTCCCTCCAATCCCTCTATATGTTTTTTCTTTAATAAGCCGTCCACGTTTGTAGTGTGCGAATATTAGGGCCATTATACACAACCTGATAATAAGAATCTTAGTTTCTATAAGTAAAATAAAGGCAGAGGATTTTTAATATTGTCTATGGTATCTAGTGACTTACGTATAGACGGTATTTTCAGTTCGTGTGTACTAGGCATTAACACGGATATTGTTATTTGTTGGTCCGATGGCTGAATGGGTAGCTACTAGAAAAAATATATATATATCAGCTGTTCATACACACAGACGCCATGTTTACATTAAAATTAAAAACAAATTACTTCCCGGCTTAGGCCTTCAATTTTGTATGAAATTCCTTTACAGTTCTCTCGAATTATTCCGCCCGAAACTTGACACTTCGAAGCCTGTTCTAACGCACGTTACGACGATATTTCATTGCATGTTTGAGAAAAAATATTAAAATATATACGAAACGGCTTTACGGCGAGGCGAGCCGTGCTCGGTTGGCCGTCGCCGCAACTGTTCGGCTCTCCTGATGATGAATCGCGAACCGATTCGAAACATGTCCAGCAATATTCATCTACGACGTGAGTAAATCCGTTTTGTATGTTAGTTTAGTATAGTTAGTGTTTAGATTTGATCCTTGATAGCTGAAATATTTCTTCGTTACTTTGACTAAGTAATTAGTCATTTCACCATCAATTATGTAGTAGATTATAGAATAAAGATATAAGTAATTAAGTAATTTTATGATAAGGTAATTATAATTCAATAACGTCTGCTTGATAAAACGCTATTAAACGAAAGTAAATTTTGAATTTCGAATAACCCAACAAGGGTTCGTCGATTGAACTTTGTTTGGAGGTTCAATTTATTACCTACTATTTTTTTATTTAGTTCTAGTAAAGGTATACTTTCAATGTTTCGTTAGTATATGTGGTGGAATTTCCACCACATTCCACCGTGGAAGTTAATCATATGTAATTATCAAACCATGGATAGATGTTGAGCGGAGATCAGATTTTGTTTGTTCCAAACGCGGGTTTCCCAATGTCGTAATGCCTAAAGCGTTGACGCGATGGTGACAAAAAATGTGTGGCCATCGTTATTCAGTAAAGTTTTAGAATGTTAAGTTATGCAAAAAATACAATCAATAATAATTTGCTTTGTTTGAATATTCTAAAATTATTCACGAGTAAGCTCCGCCTTTTGAAAATGGCTGTACATTCCAATAAGTTCACAGCTGTAAAATTCTAAATGAAGAAGTTGTAGTCATAACTAATGTCATAAGAGTAATTGTTATTATGACGGTGAATTTCCTTGACATTTCACATTTTGCTGTATATACGTGTATTTTGTTTAAATGTGAAGTTTCGTGTAAATAACAAATTCTTTCTCCTTTTTTTAAATTTCGACCCCTAAAGATTTTTTTCGCATTTTTTTACTAAAATGGCAGGTTTGCAAAATTTAGTTTGAATGCCGCAAACGCCCCTTATCTGGGCAACCTGTTGCAAACAAACGGCGACGCATCCGGTGGCACACGTGTTGCCACACACGTGACTGTTTCAAAATATTGCCAGTCGTAAAAAACGGCTCGGCCAACAAAACGGAACTAACGCGAGGAAATTATCGAACACTGTTTAGTGTTAGTCATAGTTTTTTTTCAAATTGCATTTGTTGCAGCGAAAATTGCGATGTTATGCTATAACACTGCATAAATAAACTTGTCGTTGCAAATACAAGGAGTTATTCTTATTGTTTAGTTATTTTTTATTTATGTCGTTGTAGGTAAAACATTATTATTCATTAACCGAAGGAAGTCATTCTTAGTGACGTTTTGTTAACCAACTGAAACTAATGCCTGGACTCAAATCTATGTTTTTGGCATAGGTACACATTAATATTAAAGGGTCGAAGGGAAGCCTAAAATTCGTTGGGAAAGACAAAGGGAGGAAGCGATCGGGTGGCCCGGCGCAAAAACAAAAGATTGCCCTTCCTTTAAAAAAGTTGACTTTAGACAAAAACTGTGTTTCTCGATGAAGACTTAGAAGAAGCCCGCAATGCTATCAGATAGATTCTTTAACCACTGATTGTGATAGACTCAAAATAAATGAACGTAGTAAATTATGTAAACATTATTTCAATCTAAGAATAAGTTTCTTTGTCTGCTTAACTACTATTAATAATATGTTTACTATTCTCAATTATTAACTATGAGTGTGTGCAGATAAACACATTACTCGTTCATTTAACGTGACTAAAGCGTGAAATGACTCGCTTGAATGCCTTTTATTTAAGAAAACCTTTATTAATTTGTCTGCAAGTCGTAAACAGGCGCAGGCGCCGGCAAAGTTGTAAATCTCGTGGAAACTCAATTCAGCTTATAGGTACGCTAGTTTATTGCGAAGAATTCGTTTTATTTATTTATTTGCACAAACATGGTATGGTTGGAGAGGCGAAGGTTGACTGTTCATTCAGGAACATAACTTTTTTACAACATTGCGATAAGACATCGTGAAACTGCCGTATATCTTAAAATTTTACAAGGTAACGACTTAGGTACTAGGTACTACCCAACTAGCAAAAGTAAGTACTATAAAAGTCCATAGAACGTTTCCAGAATCACTAATTAGTGTTTGATACATGTCCTATAACGTTGATGTAAACGTTTACCCAGGCAGGTTTTGGCACAGTTATATCGCAATTTCGTGACACAACAGTGTTATTGTGGCTCCATACATCACATTTTAGTGCTATAGTTATACTAAAACAGCGACGTGTAACACTTTTTAAGGTTTTAACAGTGATTGTTGAGTACTAGACAGTATAGGATGTGAGCACCAGATCCTAACTCAATCTGATCCGGTCGGCCGATGGATCCGTGCATGCACAATGCGATTTGACGTGTTCTACTTGATGTGAACTGACCTTCCCGCCTTGACATTTTAATTGCCCACCTTACAATAGAAGTATAAAATCTGTCAGCTATGAATTAGGTCAATTATAATATGTTAGTGTAAGTGAACGCTTGGGTAGAGCCCTGACAGAATTGACAAGCCCTCTTTTGTAATCTTGTTTGTTATGTTTTGCCTCGTTTTCACTGAGGATAGCAATCGAAAACTAAAGCAACCGACACACCACGACACATTGCTCGTTGAACTGATGACCGATCAGGCCATAGAGTTCTTCGATGGCGAACATGTACTGGACGAAATAGCGATGCGCCTCCAAAAGGTAGACTGGTGATCTCATTGATATCCATGTATCATTATTCCTAACATGATCTCATTAGTATAATCCCTTCACGACGCTTTAATAAAATAGAAATGTTGCTATTTATATATTATAGAGGATGAATATACGGAAGAGTATTGCATTCTAATCTGTCTTGGTCACAATCAGCAATAGTAAATAAAACTATAGAGAAAGTAAACAGAAATCCGAGAAAGTAATCCAACGAATTGTTTATGTTTATGTCTGAATGTTTATAATTGTTAGTCGCATTCCGCGCGAGCCGATGGCATTAGCATTAATGTGAGACTGGGTTTGATAAAATTACTTTAATATGATAAAATAACTGGAAATGGGAGCGTTAAACTGCCTCCCGAATTAAATGGCGCCTGCCAAGTTATTTATCTTTTTTTAGTTTTTTGACGACTACAAGAAACCAGATTCCAACATTAATATTTCTATCTAAAGTTTCGACAATATTTCGTTAAGAATTAGATTATAAAATATATGAGAATATTGTTTTGAGAAAGATGAACAGATACATATAAACATTGGCATATTTATTTGATATGACCACTACATACTGTTTGACTTATGAAAAGCTTTCATTCAGTAAAAATAACCTCATTATACAGAAAATTACATAGAAACAGCAGTACGCATAATAATAACATGATTATGAGACCAGATGGGAAAACATCAGGATCTGCCATGTGGCTCGAGCGAAATTAACATTTTATTGTGATTTATATTATCGACATGACGACGCGACGGTACGACGAGGTCACTTCGCGCGCCGCTGTTTTGGCGCCAAACGCCATTTTGACGTATTGTATTTTTTATTGCCATCAAAAAGACACAGATTATGCCCATTGTTACAAATTAGGCAATTAATTTTCTCGACTGCTAATTTTAATATGGTTGTATAATTTATGACGGATTTTTACATTTTTATGCCGTCTTGGAAATTTAATATCGACAATCAAGCAATAAATAAATAATAGATACATCCTTGATGTTGTGTTGCAAGAAATATGTAAAAGAAACACTCAGTCGCAAATGACAATTTGAATTTTTATGGAAATCAAAACAAGTTGCAGATTTTGCGTTGCTTTTTGAAATCGTCTCTAAGGTAGCATTACCATACGTTTGTCCCGGCTCGGCTGCATAAACAGGTACACTCAACCTGAAATTTCTATACTACATATGTATAGTATGTGTTTCAGGTCATACCTACAAAACCATATGTACAAATTCGGTTCTTAAACAAAGTCAAAAACTAGCAAAGCAAAGCTAAACTATAAATATGCCATCTTTGACAATATGTGCAATTAAATTAATAATAATAAAAAATATATATTATTACCTCACTAATGAAATATATCGCTTGTTTTTATTATGTTCTACTAGAGGCACATATTACAAAGGTACATTATAATATACATATAGTGTGGGTATAGTTTATGGTATCTATAACATCAATGCAAATTAACTTGTCCGACTGTACCGCATCAGGAATAGCATTAGACGAAAAAAAACACTAAAGTGCTAGGTTTTATTCAGAGTCTGGACATCAGACGATCGAAACAAATGACTATCTGCCAAAATGTCAACCGAAGGCAATTTTTCTATTTCAGCCAGGTGGTTTTATCCATTAAACATAGCACAGACAATGCAAATATACGTCACACAAAAACACATTTTGAATTTGAAAAAATGTCCCAAATGGTTGGGAGTGGACTCTATTAAGTTTTGATTTCCGGGAAAACTACTGGCGTCGTTAAAGAGAAAATAATTATGCATAATTGGGATAAAAAAAAAACAATAAAAAGTTAGATATGCTATATTTATTACTCTGCTATCTTTTTACTTCAATTCAATTGTATTTTTTTAGAAAAGGATATGCGAACCCTATTTTTTATTCGCTAATCTAAGTAACTTAAATAAAAAAAAACACTATAACATCAAGTGCACAGCTAAAAAGCCAGTGTAGGTACTCCAGCTAAAAATCCGACTTTACCTATTTTTAATGTTTTTCAACAATCAGTAGCATTGAATATTAAGTTAAGGACAGGTTATGCTAGATGTTTCAAATTGTTCGGGTTTTCCCACTGGCTTTATTGCCGACGGAATGCTGCTTCACGGAACTAAGTACATAATTTATTTAAAAAATATATACCTTTTTTCATATTTCATTTATATGGAAACAAGAAGTGATATATTCCTTTTCATGTTTTTTATGAGTGCGTATGCGCGTCTGCGTGTATGTGTGTGGGTATATATATATGTATGTATATGTATCTACACACATACCTATACGCGGTGAGCTAGACTCTAGATTTAGACTATATAATTTAACCTATAACCTTGTCTTACCTCTTTTCTCCTACACAACTGTACTAATTGTTACCTTCATATGGAAGAGCGGTTCCCCTTAGCACAGGTATTATTTTTACTTAAAAAGGGGACACCAGTTCTACTCAAAACACAAAATTAGTGGTATTTGCGGATGATACGAATGCGGTCGTATCAGCAGATAATCTCATACAGCTAAATGATCGAGTCAATTCTGCTTTGATAGCTCTAAATACCTGGTTTAGCACAAATAACTTGAAACTGAACTGCGCGAAGACCAAGGCCCTGTTGTTCAAAACCACTTCGAGAAACAAAGATAGCTTAGAAATTTCGTCAAATGGTGTCACAATTCAACAGGTGAATTCTGTAAAATTTCTCGGTGTCTGGATTGATTCGAGTCTGAACTGGAAAGATGAGCTGTCTTCGCTTGTCAACTCAATCAGTTCAGCCTGTTACGCGTTAAGAAGTCTTAGGGATGAAGTAAAGGTGTCTCAACTTAAGATAGTATACTACGCCTTGGTTGAGTCAAAAATAAGGTACAGTATTAAATTTTGGGGCAACAGTTACCTTTATAACATAAAATCAGCCTTTGTAGCCCAGAAAAGGGCTATCAGAACCATGGCCAGAATATCACAGACCACATCGTGTAAACCATATTTTAGTGAGTTCGAAATCTTAACAGTACCTAGCTTATATATTCTCGTAATACTTGGTGATTTAATGAAGGGTCTAAATGTCATCGAAACGTTGGAAGAACGACAAAAGCGCTTGGCAACACGAAGGAAGGACTTACCACAAACAATGATAAGTAAACTTAAGGTGGTCCAGCATTCTTCGAGTTACCAGGCAATTGTACTCTTTAATAAGTTACCATCTGAATTGAAATCCGTCACAACTACAAACAAATTTAAAAAGGGCCTAAAAGCATTTTTGCTAAGAAAGTGTTTTTACTCCGTAGAGGAGTTCCGAAAGCACAGCGCCAATTAGGTAATTTATTTCCTGGCAAATGTAGGTAGTTTACTTTTTATTAAAATTATTTAAATGTTAGATTCCCTTTTTTTGTGAAAGTTGACATAATTATGAATAGTTGTTTTTTTTTTGTAACAGTGTTAGGTATATAATATTATCAAAGTAACTTAATTAGTATGTTATTAAGCTTGACATTGGTGCTACGAATTTAAATTGTATAGATTGTTATTATTTATTTATCAATTTGTAATAGAATAGTATATTATAAGGATTTCTAACACAATGTATATTGTTAAAGAATAAATGACTAATGACTAATGACTAATGACCAGCACATGTAAAATAATGTACATCTTGGAAAGAAATAAATCATTTAACATTTTTTTTTTCATGTATTATTTTCCTTTTATTCAAAAGAAACCACAGTCACACAGTTTTTGCTTTATTTTACCAGTTAAATAGGTCATTATGAGAAAATTACAATATGCATTATATTATGTAAAGGATAAAACGTCTTTGTATGGGCACGTGGCACCCAGGTGGTAAGTGTTTAGTCTATGGTAGAACAATGGTTTATTTTGTCTTTGAAAGACGCCACAATCTGTTGCAATGCTTGAACAGTTGGCAACAATGACCCTCTTCGTATGACGCGTGTGGGCTGATATTGGAGTATCACTATCCATATGGTTTTCGTACTCATTTATAACTAGGTGCAGTGCTGTAACTCTGTTTTTATTTCTTTTATGAGATATTTACTTTAAAAAACTTATTAATCTAAGAACTGGGAGAGAGGATTACATGTTTGAAATCGGCATTTCTTTTTTTCGAATGCATTTTTTTATTTTCTCTATATAAAATATGAATATATTTAAAATTGAAATATTCAAAGCACTGGCCAACTACGCTAAAAAGGTAATCTATCATAAATTTCGATTTTTGAAATTCGGATGGTATTTTCAAACGCTCCGCCATAGCCAGCCGTAGGCGCCACCGTTGGATTACATATTCACACACCGAGTTGCATTTCTCGGAAAATTCGTGCGATCGATTCGCCGCCATCTGCACTGGCTTTATAACGATTTTATTTTTATGTTTTTAGTAGCGTTATTGGTGATATTGATCGGGTTTACAAAAAAATATAGGATAGGATAGAGATTATTTCCTGAATAACGATAGGCGGGTTTTGGAAGGTTGTCCAGATGTTCTTTTCGTTTTCCCCACGGACTAGCCTTTAACAGTTCAACTGCCAACGATAGTCAAACTTCATCTCTTATCATAACAGATGGATTGTATAGTTAGTTTTATAACATTAATTATATAAATCAGATTCTACAGTATGTATATAGTTCTTAGAAAAAATGTTTTTAATAAAACTAATATTTTTAGAACATTTTTGTTTCTCTTAACACTATTTTCAAGCGATTTAAGGTCAAATGCCATTATAGTGTAAACAAACAACATAATACAGCACAACCATAAAATGCCAGTGACTTGGAATAAATTTCCTTCATACTAGTTTCAAGAGCAATACTGACGGCAGCGCTACGTGGCGCTACTATCAACTGCACACATAACTTTGTATTGCTATCGGTGGATTAAATCCCTACATATAGCCATACATATCGCCCGCCCGGCGCCAACTATAGCACTTTAATACTAAAAAGACCGAAGTGACAACACATTGATTAGAGGTTACGACATTTTGGATTAGCATAGGAACGGTAATGTTCATTCGGTGAAAGTAACATCACGACTTCTCATACATTAGACTTAAGAGACCGTGCGAATGTGTAACCACGACACCTCCTTTTATATCTTTTTGCAGCTGACCGCTCATCATTTTCTCATTTCGTGCATTTCGGTAATCTTAACTGGCAAAACTTTTGCATTGAGTTACTATAGTGAAAACGTTATATAAACCTAGTTCACCAAATACATGATTTAACGTAAGCAAGAATCAAATCCATGTCAATTGGATAATGCATGCACCTAAAGGTAAAAAAATGACACTTACTAATGTCACCTTTAAATAATACATCAGTTCCAAAATCAAATCACTTCCGAAATTCAAAAATATTCGTCGTTAATTCAACCAGCAATGACATATAAAAAGAATATTCTAATTTCAAATATCACGTTCGATTTATTCAAAAAACGAACGATTGAAAAAACGGTTCCGAGGCGTCGATGTTCTGTGAAATTTGGCGCCAGATTTGTATCTAAAGGCATCTAGAGGTCTTATCAGATGGTGCGACCATTGAAAAGTCTCTCTCGGTCCCTTTGAGAACACTCTTTTGTTTTAATGTTCGAGAAACGTCGTAATGAGCGGTGGAAATAAGATCCAAAGGGTTTAATAGACGCTTCGTTTAGTAGAGCCAATAAATTTATAGCTTTTTGTTGATGGTCTAATTGAAAATTAATTCAGTTGTAACACATCCTGCTTTGGAATCGTTTATTTTAGCAACTTTATTTGGTTCGGTAGAAAAAGGCAAACGATTTTCTTTTTTTCATAGTAGAGTCATAGACAATCCGGTAATGACAGTCTTAAATGATAATTGAAAATCTAACTAAACATAATAAGTACTTACTATAATCGTACAGCTTAGTTTAATTAGATAGCAGAGCATCTTGTTTTTTTTTTTAAATCTTTATTTAGAAGTTCGAAACGTGTCTCAAAGGCCTCGCCCTCTGAACTACGTACTCATAAATAGGAGAAAAGTGTTACAAAAAGTGTAGCATCTGGAGGCCTCAAAACTATTATATAATATTTTTGTTTTACGTGGCGATCGTAAACTAAAGGTATCAAATGGTGGAATACGCCATCCCCATGGAAGTTATAACGAAGGACTTATAAATAAAACATAAGCCCTCCTCGCTCTGTCGGGTGATATATGCCGGGGTCCTACCATTAATCACTTTTAATTCAAACAACACCGACTCTAAGATACTTTTACTGTAGTGACCGGGTTGAAATCCGGCTGGCTTGAGATTCTTTGAGGGAAGATGGTCGCACAGTACACAATCCATATAATACCTAATGTTTTGAAAGCGGATGCTTGATGCTCGCACATTTTATAGATTTTAGATTATGCTCCTTCCAGATAGCTTTTTGGATGTGATATATATTATATATATAACAAGGTACAACAACTTTCTACAGTGCAATGAGGGTTGAGTTGTCAAAATGCTCTGAAAAAATATAAATACAGAGAACCAATTTTATTTGGTATGGTAATTTTTAGAGGCCAAAATATGTAAGATTTAGCAACGCCTATTCTCCTATTAAGAACTGAAAAACATCTTTTGCTTCACATGATGTATACATTTATTTGCAGCTCATACTAAGTACTAAACGTCTGCTCTGTTAGTTGTTTTTTTTAATTCCCACATAAGCCTTTAAACTTGTTTATGATTCCAACAAATCAAGCATTCATGCATCCATCAGTACGCTTTTTATTAATCAAACCACACTTGTCTGCAACCATAAAACTACACCTGATATTAAAATCTCTATCGAGCAATAGGCGTGGACGAAAAAACACCTGTAGTGTGAGAAGCGAGCCTCATGAATGCTCGCATCTTATCTGCTTACCTGCATTTGCAGCTCATGAAACACCACTAAGATCTAAGTGCAACGACTTAAGGTTCTTCTTTGAACTTCTATGAGTTCACCAGCTGTCATAAGCTGCACTAAGTGGGAACGCCTTCGTGGCGCCAAGCGCTCGATTACGAGTTACGAACCATAAACTAATTCCGGTAGCTAAACCATTATGGACACGATTATCTATGATTATGCATTTAGATTCGATTCGATTTTCGAACGCGCCGTCCGAAGGCTGTGTTGCGAATGTGTTAAAAACGCCTAATGCGTTTTTCGCAATGATGGCTCCTGGTTTTGTATGTTTTGGAGCATAAATTTGCTAGTTTACCGATTCTGCAATATGAGATTGTTAATATTGAACAATGTTTGCGTGGTATAATAAAACTGAAGGTTACGTATAAATCACGTTTATACTGAAGTTTTCAAAATTATGATGAATTTCTATGACCTCGCCGGATTATATGAAATGCTATTGCCAAAGGACATTTAAATCTGACTTACGGGAATGATAAATAAAATTTACCTGATGATCTGCTTTAAACTTTTTAATAGCCCGTAAATAGAGTAAACTGAACGCAATACAAAAACAGACCATTTTACATAGAAAACTACCGGAGTCTCAGGCATATTAAAATACAACACAGTGTTGGGTTGACCGCCGCCGGGACTGATCGGCTCTCCTGTGGGCTCTCCTGATGATGAATCGCGTACCGATTCGAAACGTGTCGAGCGTTATTCGACTTCTACGATGTGAGTAAACCCGTTACGTATTTTAATAACACCACCTTAATCACAATATCACTACAATATACATTTGTGCCAACATCTTCATATCTAAAACGGTCACTTTATTTGATAATTGGTGACATGGGCTTAAGTGAATTAATAACCCATACAACCATTTTATGTCTTTATCAGTGAATAAAATGTCGCCGCCATTGCTTCCGGCTTAACCTCCGATTTTATGCTAATAAATAGATTTCAAGTCGTTTATTCTGTTTCCGTTAAGTTCTGTGACTCAATTTCTTTACATCAACAGTTATGTTTTAAAGATAAGTTACTTGATTGCTGTCATTGCGTATTAGTTTAATGTTTCCAGAGCATGCGATCAACTCGACTTCCTTTGGCATTTCCTTGAAAGCAACGAAACGAAAAACAAATGTCTATGGTACAACGGTCAGTGCCGGCTGAGTAAGGTTAAATAAAAAATTGGGCAAGTGCGAGTCCGACTCGCGCATGACGGGTTCCGTACCATAATCTATACCAAGTTTGTTGTATGGGACCCCCTTTGAATATTTATTTTATTTTTATATTTGTTGTTATAGCGGCAATAGAAATACATCATCTGTGAAAATTTCAACTGTCTAGCTATCACCGTTCTTGAGATACAGCCTGGTGACAGACGGATGGACGCACGGACAGCGAAGTCTCAGTAATAGGGTCCCGGAACCCTAAAAAAGTAAAAATATAAAAAAACTGCCAGTATCATAACTTAATACCCGCTGCAATTAAGTCTATTTCATAATCGTTGCATGTTAATCGTTTATAAAATAGTTTACGGGAAAAATTGTCTCGAATATAAACATAGTGGAATGCGGATCAAATATTACCGAGTAAAATAAAACATAAATAATAATCAGAAGCGACCGCCATATGGCCGCAAACCAGTTGAACGGCTAAATACGAAAAGGGTGTTAGTCCATTATTTTTTTATTACAAGAACTGAGTTTATGCTTATAGACTGAAGGTTCATTTTTAGGGTTCCGTAGCCAAATGGCAAAAAACGGAACCCTTATAGATTCGTCATGTCTGTCTGTCTGTCTGTCTGTCTGTCCGTCTGTCCGTCCGTATGTCACAGCCATTTTTTTCCGAAACTATAAGAGCTATACTGTTGAAACTTGGTAGGTAGATGTATTCTGTGAACCGCATTAAGATTTTGATACAAAAATAAAAAAATAATAATAAATACTGGGGGCTCCCCATACTTAGAACTGAAACTCAAAATTTTTTTTTTCATCAAACACATACGTGTGGGGTATCTATGGATAGGTTTTCAAAAATGATATCGAGGTTTCTAAAATATTTTTTTTCTAAACCGAATAGTTTGCGTGACAGACGCTTCCAAAGTGGAAAAAAGTTGGTCCCCCCCCCTCTAACTTCTAAAATAAGAAGATGAAAAATCTAAAAAAAATATATGATGTACATTACTATAAAAACTACCAACGAAAATTGTTTTGAACGAGATCTAGTAAGTAGTTTTTTTTTAATACCTATTAATACCTAACTTTGCACCTAATTTATATGGGGCGCTATACATACCAGGTGCAAACTTAACTTAACCACTTAGGGATGGAAAGTGTTTGTACGGAACCCTCGGTGCGCGAGTCCGACTCGCACTTGGCCGGTTTTGTTAGTGAAAAAATTGAGCGGACAAGGTATTTTTTTGTATTTAGATTTGTGTGGCCGAAGAGCCTGCACTGTGTCGCTTACACGTGTCGGGGGTAACTTTCTCGAGGTCGTATCACAACCATCTGGAACAAAGTTTGAAGATAGTTTTTTTTGTAGATGTATGCAATATTTTTTGAACTAAACAAAGTAAGAAAGTATTTTACGCACTTGCCATATTCCTCAATTTCCCCCTTATACCTATATGTTTGTACAAAATTCTTACTCAAAGGAAAGCATGGTTGATTAAAGTTCATTTTACACTCAAATATAGGTAAAAGCCAACTTTTAACTTATAATGAAATCATTATATACTCTACAGTTAATATTTAGCTGAAAGCTTCACAAGCTTCAATTTCGACAACTAAGTCTAACTAGAAGCCTATGAGCTTTGCGCTATTTACTTACAAGTAACGTCCATATAAAAAAAGTCTTGAATAGCTTGAGAATTCCAACTACAAATTATCATATTACATAAGGACATAGCACTGGCATGACACAGTAGTATTACGAGCAGTTCTATATCTTAATAAAAAAAAACATGAATAAAAAAAATTATATATGGTTGATAATTTCGAAAATATATTGATGATATCGCATGCCGTATTAAGTCATAGTAATAACAGCCGCTGGCTATGTAAACACATTACTGTACTCAAAAACAGTAAAAAAATACATCAAGGGGCCAGTCTGAAAATCAGCGCTGAGCACTAAATAATAAAAATGTGTTATTTTCTTTTTATTTATGCAAATTGTACCTACATTTGTATATTCTCTCTTACTGTACTGTTATACTTGTGTACATTTTTGTAATAAACAGATTTTTATTTTATTTTATTTTATCCATAAAATAACATAGGTAGAAAGGCGATAAGGGATAATAATCTTACATATTTCAATACGGTATTTGATTATATTGAGAATATATTACACTCAAAAATACACGGAACCAAATAAACTACCAATAACTTTTGGACATTATACTATTTTTAATTAGACAATTACTAAAAAGAAGACTTATTTTGAGTACAGATTTTTGTGACGTCACAAGTCAGCCTCTTCATAGAAACTTCTTACTAACAATCGTTTTTGACATTCCATAATAAGTTGCTGATTTGAGCTTTCATCGATCAAATACCGTAAGTCTGCATTGCATCCAGCGAGACAATACAAACAACAATACTTTATTGCACACCAATAAAAGTATACAAAAGGAAGCAAGAGCAAGACAAATACAATTTAAAAAAAGCGATAAGACAACCTTTGGGTAGTGAAATTGATGAAAAATGTAACTTAATATAGAGAAGGAGGGCGATTATTTGAGCGTTTCAGCCACCTCATGAATCTGTCCCACAATATTGACGAATTCCGTATGACCTGCATGAGGCGCCATTTTCGGTTGTCTTGTAAAAGTCGAGGATTCCTACAATTCCTATAAAAATGATGTTGATAGCTTTTATGAGGTAGCCAATATTGCGGGCAGATTAATGAGACTGTTAAAACGCTCAAATAATCACCCAGGAGACAATATACTACTTAAAATAACACTTACTGTGATCGCTGACGTCATGACTCAGGCATTGGCGCCGGCGCTAACTGATCTCGAGCGGGTTTTTGTCGACCATAAATTCCAATAAAAAAACATTGCGAAATAATTTTATTTAAATTAATTTCTAATTTAAATGCAAAGGACACGGCACTATTATTTAACCTCGGTCCCAATACTGATAAAAAGTGTTGTTCATTGTTTATGTTTATGGCAGTTCCTAATCATTTTGATGAATTTGAATTTGGAACCGAAAATGCTTTAATTTTATATTTAGAAGTATTAAAGTAAATGTCCTTGGGGTGGATTTTAATATAACCGTGTAAACACGTTTTATTTTAATGCAGTTTTCTGCATCTGAATACATTTCTATAAATATTAATATAGGCTGCGTATGCTGTAACTTAAATCTTAAGAAAAATAGAACGAGCACATTAAAAAAATAATTAAACAGAGTATATCGTGTATATTCATCATTTGAGCCACCTTAACCTTTCAACCACCTTCCGGTTGCCATTGTGAAAGGGTTGAAATTGTTTTATTTAAGTGTGACAATCGCGGAAACTAAAGAAAATAAAACGAACACGGTTAAGAAAACAAGAGTGTATAGGTAGGTACTCCAAAGTATATTGAGATACGTTAATGAAAATTATACTCGTACTTATTGTGTAGCGATAGATCGAGGTAGCAATTAGCAATACTTCGAATTCGCAAATTAGGTGTAGAGCCTGTAGAGCCTCTAAGAATACATACATAACGAAACTAATGGCTTCCAATCCCAAGCTCCCAGCCGGCACGGCACCCTTTGTAGTTATAGGCACATAGCTATAATAAGCAATAGGATCATAGACAGTAGACGTTACGCATATTCTACTGTCATTTGTACGCAGGTCAGCTACGAGTGCGTAACGAGACGTTGCCGTGGCGCGGAAAAAGGCGTATCTTGCTATGAAATCCGCATAAAGATACGACTTTACCGGAGCAAGGCAACGCGTACGTCGCGTACGCAGCTTCCGTTCGTTATATGCGTCGTCTGAACGAAAGGGCGAGGTTTAGTAGCGATCTCCTGTAAGTTACAACGTTTTGAATTCGTAAGGGTGATTAGGCAAGCCAATGTTTGTTTTGATTTTGAGGCTGACCATAGACCATTTCTGACCAGTCATAAAAAAGTTTTCACCAAGTTGTACGTTAGTAACAATTGAAACGGTTTATACCATAGACCAATATCTATCACTGAATGTTAGTATCGTGTGTTATTTGGTAAAAAACAAATGATTTCTTTAAATAAAAATAAAACTTTGAATTCAAGTCATAATGCCGGGCGTGCCTGATTTAAGATATTTAATATTTGTCCTGTTCTTAAAAGAAAAGTTCTTGGTTATTTAAGATTAGGTACTCGACGTTGCGCCACTGATCTCATCATAACATCATCATACAGATAAGCGCTTACATTAAGGAGACAAGTGGGGCACTGTCGTTGGACCTGAGGCTGAAATTCAGTTTGATTGACAAAGAATTGGTCCTGTAAAGGTAATTTCATATGTAAGATATAAATTACGTATGAATGATATAATATAATAACAGAATTGAATCAATTGAACAAAAAACTGCTGTAAGACTCAACCAACCAATGATACGACAATGTGATTATTTAGTTTAAGATACTTCGCTATCTTTTGACTGTGTCTTAGTCAGATTTTCACATTTGTATTTGCAAAATACGATGACGTAGCGATATTGTCTGAAACTGGTTATAGCAATAAGTCTCTAATTATGAATGTCGTATCTTATCCATGTTTTTTATAAGATATGATACGATAACGTTGTCTTTATCGTCAGACAAAAAATCAAATCATACGCGCATACTTACGATAAAATCTTTTATAATTAATTACCAAGATTATTTTTGGCAAAAAAAAGATTTTATCGTACCGTAGCGAATTATTTGCAGCCTATGATGGTTGCGTTCATCACGTGATAAAATGATAATTCTCTCTCACACTCGTATAGTACTTGACAAAACGTGACGGGTCCTTTGTCACTTAGGCTTGCTGAATAAGATAATCCTGACCTGATGTTAATCAATTTTACCTTTATGCTAAAAGTAGTTTTTCTCTTGTTTCAGATCGTATACTAGAGCGAGATGCCGGCTTCGTATCGGGTGGCGACGACGATGACTCGTGCTCAGGCCCCGCTCACTCTGATGACTCCGGAGTCCGGCTCGTCGAGTCCGACCTGAGGCCAAAGCGAGACCGCACACCACCACGCCTCCCGCCACCCAAGAAACGAAGACTCGCCTCCAGCGACGACCTCACGAGCCCCGAGGAGACCACCAGCCCGTTCAGACCCTGGTCTTTCACTGAAGAGCCTCAGAGAGAACCGCTCTCGTTAGTCAAAAAGAGCGAGACTAGTTTGCTCAGACAACGACGGAGGCCTGTAGAACCTCCACCACCACCGCTGCCCTCACCAACCGTTGAAGAGCCGCGACTATCAGCTCCGCCAAGAGTCCCCCCGCATCCAGCAGTCGTCCCCGATCAGGAGCCTTACCAAGAAAAATCCAAGCCGCGAGAACAGAGAAACTACAAGAACATGACAAGAGAGAGACGAATAGAGGCGAACGCTAGAGAGCGAACGAGAGTTCACACCATCAGCGCTGCCTTCGACACTTTAAGAAAGTCAGTACCCGCCTACAGTCACAACCAGAAGCTATCCAAGCTGTCGGTTCTTCGAATAGCGTGCGCATACATTGCCGCTTTGTCAGCGGCTATAGACCCAGAAGCCGACTTATCGTCAGCAGTGGAATCCGTGACGCAAACAATACACACGGAAGGAAAGTTAAGAAAAAAGAAGGACGATCCGTAGAGTCTGAATCGTTTGTAACCATGCCGTCCCTTAAAGCCTATTCTCAATTTTTAACTCTGGTAGTACAAAAATGACAATAAAGTATGGGATAGTGAACTATTTATTGGAGAGTAGGGTAGTGCGTTTTACCACATTTTAAATCTAGTGATATGCAATGTCCATTCTGTTCTAAGGTGTATTACGCTCGATACAGTTTCGATTGGTATTTTATCTTCAACAGTAGCTCTACCATGAGTTTACAAATACCGTACTCGATTGCGACTACGTAACGGATTTGTATGGAGATTTTTTACAGCGCCTCTAGCGGATACGTATAGAACTACCAGAAGTGGTCGGCACCATAAGTTGTATTTGCACGGTAACGTTAACTCGATTCGAAAGTGCGTGTAGTAAAACACGTCACGCAAATACACCTAACTTCACATCAAATGAATCCGTCTCTTTCTAACTATATTGACATGGCTGAGTAAGTATAATATTAGCCCTTAGAGTAAAGAAATATCAATAGTTCGTGTTACTAAGTAGAAACCTATGACCTTATTGCTATCTCTGTGTAGCACATCAAGTGCCCGCAAGATAAAACGAGACGACAGAATATTTGTCAACACGTCAAATTCAAGGACGTGTTCAGCACATGTGTCTTTTTTGTTGTTGTAAGCGACGCTCAAATAGATTTATCGATATCGAAAAAACTATCATTATGATTATAGTTGCTAAGATTTGACAACACTTCATATTTTTAAGACTACAATTTTATTACTTTTCTCTATTGCACTTATGAGGTTGAGCTTAACATTATTGACAGTTAATTTTTTTCACTATCGGTGTTGAAGACTAACAGCTCTATACATGCATAGTTGTCGTAGATTTCGGTTATTTTATGTATTTTCTTACATTTCTTCACATACTTGCAGAAAAATAAATTCAAGTGTACACGATGCAGAGAGTATTGCATTTGTACACTTTAATTTATGTCTATATTAATTTTCACCTTTACGAATGAAATTTTAACAATTAATGTCAATAAATTGATTTATTCATAAAAATAACTTCTTATGCTTAACTTTAATCCTGTAATATAGAATATAATATTAAAATAAATACGCGGGTTTTGTATGTATTTTTATTGTTATCGCTTTGGTTCACTTGGATTTTATTACAATTTTCTTAGTGCAAAGATAAAAAACAGAGCATTATAAAAAATCTCCAAGATTAAGTTTTGCGATTCAATTCAGCCTCACCTTGAAAAGGATTCCAAGCTTATGGAATACTATCTTTGCGGAAGATTCAATAAAGATTTAAGTCAAAGTATAGCGAGTTAATGCGAAAAAAATTGTAGATAATCGTCAGTGATGTCATTATCATCTGCTTACTCCCCTACTTTATATGGTAGCTTAAAAGTCTTGACAGACTGGCCTTTAGGACAGACAGAGGCCTTTGTGACGTTTAGGCTTGAACGGTGTGAGGTCTTCAACATCCTATCTTCCAAAATCTATGTAATAAACCTTCCTCTTGAGTCACTCTATCTATTAAAAAAAAACCGCATCAAAATGCACTGCGTGGTTTTAAAGATGTAAGCATACATAGGGACAGACAGACAGACACCTGGAAGCGACTTTGTTTTTTACTATGTAGTGATATAATATAATAGTAGTCTTATCGATGTCGTATCGATAAATCTATTTGGGCGTCACTAACAACCAAAACTTTGACTCATGGGTTTTTTCTTTGTAGTCGACGTGTTGACAAAAATCGTCGTCACAAAGTATCTGTCGTCTCGTTTTTTCTTGCGCAAAATTGACGTGCTTTGCAGAGACACAGATATAATCGTAGGTTTGTACTAAGTAACACGAGCTCTATGGAATTTTCCTTACTCTAAAACCCGATCCAGACCTTCCGATCCGATCCGATTTATCGGAACAAATCGGATAATGTGTAGTGCAATTGTCCGATTTATCGGAAGAAATCGGATAATGTGTAGTGCAATTGTTAAACCCGCTCCAGACGTTCCGATCCGATCCAATTTATCGGAAGCAATCGGACAGTGTGTAGTACAATTGTCCAATTTATCGGAAGAAATCGGATAATGTGTAGTACAATTGTTAGGACATTTCTTCAGATAAATCGGATCGGATCGGAACGTCTGGAGCGGGTTTCAGGACATTTCTTCTGATAAATTGGAACGGATTGGAAGGTCTGGAACGGGTTCCGATTTCTTCCGATAAATCGGACAATTAGGCTAGTTGACTCATGTCAAATTGTAATAAACTAACGTTTATTCCGTATAGTATTTAGCAAAGGAAACCTAAATATATATTTTTTAATTCATCAAAGTGAAAGATGGCTGAAAAAATTGAATTTGAAAATATGGTTTTTAACCTGTATTTTGAAATGCTTAAAACGCTGTCCGCCATGTTCGCTTATGATAGTGACGTCATCGGTCATGTAAACAAAAATGAAAGTCTACTTTGACGACTTCGAATAGTGCCGTCCCTCTCGGTCTCCTGTCAAAGTATATTGGAGTGAGCGGAATGGCACATTACGACGGTCTAATTTCCAATATTTACAGGTAATTCTACGTTACACCTCAGATTAGCAAAAGGCAAAAATTGCGGACGGCGTTTTTGACTGTTTATGAAATTTCTAATTTTCAATTGATAAAATTTAGCTTTCTAGTTTTCACAAAAATACAAGACATTTTTTTAGAGCTAGTAAGATCATTATTAACCATTTCAAATACATTTCAAAACTGAGTCTACTAGCCTATTACACTATGTATACATTATCCGATTGCTTCCGATAAATCGGATCGGGTCGGAAGGTCTGGAGCGGGTTTTAATCGGATCGGAAGCAATTGGATAATGTGTAGTGCAATTGTCTGATTTATCGGAAGAAATCGGATAATGTGTAGTGCAATTGTTAGGACTTTTCTTCCGATAAATCGGATCGGATCGGAAGGTCTCGAACGGGTTTAAGCCCGCTCCAGACATTCCGATTCGAGCCGATTTATCGGAAGAAATCGGATAATGTGTAGTGTTTTAGGTCCTAACTATTGCACTACACATTATCCGATTTCCTAACAATTACGCTACACATTATCCGATAAGTAGGATCGGATCGGGTAGGATCGGAAGGTCTGGAACGGGTTTTAATGGCGCCGCGCGCCAGTCACTTTGACATTTCATTCTCAATCTTGACTTCACATGCGTGACGTCACATCCATAAAACGTAAATAGAAAAGTGAGATTCATCGACTTTATTCAAAAAATATGGATACAATGGTATAAAGGCAGTGTTTGTTTGGTGTGTAGTGCCACAATGTACAAATACATCTATAAATACTCCACAGAAACTGTTTGTTTCTTACCGGCGAAACGCAAAAGACGAAAAATGTGGCTACGGGGAGATCCGAATGCCATTCTATCACATTAATGTATTTATGTGTGAAGATCACACTCAATCACACGTAAGTAACAATTATTTTTTTCCGTACGAGCTAGTGTGGATAGAACTATCAGTATACTTAAAACAAAACAAAATAACATCTTTAATTCCTAACCTATTGGATGTGGCCTTAGATTTATTAAACCCTATATTGTTTACAACTACAACACGTCACTCGGGAATTACAAACATTTTTATATTATGTTGTTTAGCTTATCTATGTTCTTTATAATTTTATGTGCTGTTTTGTTATAAATATAATATTAGAATATGGTATAAGATAGTTGGTTTATCAGTTATGTTAAATTTCAGATGGAAAAAAACCCAAATAACTACATGAAGTACAAAAAGGGCTTTAGTCAGAAGATATTTCTTACAGATGAGGCTGTTCCAAGTTAATTTCACCGTCAAGATGATTGCAAGAGGTGGCTGCCTGATACTGGATCTCATCGAGAAATTGTCCTTGTCACAGAATGATGCTATAAATAATTGAGCCTCCAGGTATGATATCTAATTTTACAAAAACTGGGCAAGTGCAATTCCGACTCGCGCATGAAGGGTTCTGTACCATAATCTATAACAAGTTTGTTGTATGGGAGCCCCCCTTAAATATTTATTTTATTTTACTTTTAGTATTTGTTGTTATAGCGGCAATAGAAATACATCATCTGTGAAAATTTCAACTGTCTAGCTATCACCGTTCTTGAGATACAGCCTGGTGACAGACGGACGGACAGCGAAGTCTCAGTAATAGGGTCCCGTTTTTACCCTTTGGGTACGGAACCCTAAAAATCTAATAATATAATTATAATTTTTATGTTTACACTTAAATTATGTTACTTATCTTGAATATTTATTTTTTCAGAACTGCCAAAAACTCAAGATGAATAGTAATTTATCAAAAATCCTCTAATACCTGCAGAAGACTGTTCGAGTAAGAACAAAAGAAAATGTGCATTATAGAAGCAAGGCCGTGCAGACAATATACCAAAATCTAAGTATTACCACAACGCTAATGAAAGCAACTACCACTTGTCGTTACACACATCACCTTTCAAGATTTTTCTATGCCGTCCTAAAAGATCTGAGTCAGGAGTTGTCAAAACGGCTAAGAGAAAAATTGTCCTTGATGATGAAAATTGAAAAATCACATAGTGATATGTCTTGTTTTGAAAGGGTCATTCGTCGCCTGCCTTCCTCATCATTAAGGGTTACTGTTACCAAAATACTGTGCATTTAATTGAAAAGAAACCTTTGTTGTTTAGTATAATTTTATAGTGACCTATATAAACCATTTAAGTATATGTTTGATTAAGTAATTGATTACTGAATGTAATGTATAATATCCTGTTGGTAGAAATTAAAAAAAGTATTTTAATCTTTTTGACTTGTAAAGATAACAAAGTTTATTAGAAGCGTTTCTATTAACATGTGCTTACATACTAAAGATGTTATCATGTTGCAAGAGAAATCAAAAAATTGAAAAACATGAATTATATGAATAAAACAGTTTAAACGGATTATATTATGTATATTCTTTATTTGAGTCTTCCTGACGTGTTGGCTACCTATGGCAACTTTCCAGTACCGTACTGCTGTGGTTAGCTGAGAAAAAACAATTTTTCTCTGCCAAACTTACATTTGGGCAAACTAGGTACAGTCGCCATCAGTTATATCGCAGCATATAAGGCGTTCATAAATATGTGAACACGACCCTTATTGACTGGGCGTTACAGTACATGTTCACATATTTATGAACGCCTTGTATGCTGCGATATATCTGATGGCGACTGTACATACACATTTCATATATAGCCTGTGAAAGACGGCTGTAGCTGTCAATTACAAATCGTGCCACTGATGCCATGTCGGCCACAGTCGTCCAAATTTCAATCAAAAACTTTGTAATTAAAAAGGCTGCAACTAGGTACTTTTGGAGCACTTCTTTATGTTTTGTAGTGACTTCAGTGGCACGTTAAATAGTTTCACAGCTTGGCATTAAAAAGGTTCATTATAAAAAATTAAAAGACATGGACTTAATGAGTAATAGTTATTGACGTGCAAGCCTGAAAAGTTGTTATTAGTGTTGAAATTGAAAGCTGAGCGAGTGAAGGAATCTACTCACTACAGCAAGGTAAAAAAATTAAAATCAGATTTGATTTTGCCCTCTATTTAAGGCTTTTTCGCTATGATCAAACATGTTTCTTAATATATTGATGTTATTACTTATTTAGAACTGTTATATTTGAAACCTACAGTTTGAATTTTTCATTGATAATTTTTTCCCAAAAAGTAAGTACTCAAGATTGACAAAATTCATATAGCAAAGTGGTGTTTTCAACTTATATTCGACTTTACACGATAAAAATGTGAAATAGCTTTGTTACTATCTAGAACTCAGGGAAAAGTATTATTGACATTAAATAGTTGGTTGAAATTATCAATATATTTGTTATATGAAAAATTGTACATTTAATAATGTATAAGGCCTCTTAACATATAAAATTTAAGATAACAATCAATCAATAATTTATTTGCAATAAAACATACTTAAATGGGTGCAAATACAAGTATAAAATAGAAGTAAAAGTAAAAAAATACTCACTTAAAATAAATACAATTTCAAGTAAAATCAATTCATTATTGATAACAAAATAAATTTAATTATACACATGTCGTATTTGAATGAAAATTAAATAAAAATTAAAATAATGACATTGAATACTTATTTAAAATTAATCTAGCGCTCTTGCATAAAATTCCTTAATTGAATAGAATGGTCTACTTGTAAAATAATCTCTTACTTTTCGTTCAAATACTCTGTAGCTACTATATTTCTTAATACTAATGTCCAATTTATTATAAGCTCTAATTGCAGTACTGCTTAGTTTTGTCAAAATATTTAAAATTACTCTTGGGTACTAAAAATTCATTTTTATTTCTTAGGAGTTTGTATGTGTTTTGTCTAGAGACTTTTAGTTGGTCTTTATTCCTAAATACATACAAGCAGACACAGTACAAATATAAGGAAACAACTGTCATAATTTTGTGTTCTACAAACATGGATCTGTGAGTAACAGGTACATGTGGACACCCTGTAAGAAATCGCAGGGCTTTTTTTTGTTGTAAGAGCACCGCACCAATGTTTGTGCAGTCACACTCAACACACTCAAATCCAAACCATATTAACAAGAGTAAAGTATACATATTCAAAATTTACATGCATCACAGAGAATCACAATCATTGTGTTCAAAATACAAATGACTTTTGCACACTAGCAGAAAGACTGAATAAACTTCTTTTAACACTACTTTGGCTTATTTTTGTTTATCAATGATAAAGCAGTGCAATTAATATTGCATAATACCAGTATGTTTGTAATCATGTTGATTCAATTGTCCTCATTTTTGCTTCTGAAATGAATTCATTATAATAATATATATAATGCAGTGGTCTGTACTGTAAGGGAAGTAAGTCCCTTCAATGTTTTTCTGAGTAATCCCTTTACTTTCACAGCTGTCACTGTAGAAAGAGTAAACTTTTTCCAGTAGCACTGTATAGAAGTGCATGAAGGCTCCTCGGACCGACGACGGACCCACATCCAAAAAGCAACTGTATGCTTGCATCCTCAAGCCGGAATTTCGCCTTCACTTTCGTTGACTCAGTCACATTGTATTCGGGTGTTCAGGGCACATTTTTCACTAAAACGTTCACTTTTCACATAGCGGATTACATTTTGTACCTACATAACTTGCAGCGTGGTTATTCTTCATATTATTATAGGCTTTGCTGACATATTTTACTCTAAAAATGTCTTGCAGACATTATTTGGATCACTAATAATTGAAAAACATTATAAAACAAAAAATCTAATATGATTTCACCCTTCGATTTGGCAGTGAGAGTTATAACTACAGTCGTGAGCGTAATTTTCGATAGTTTCGAGGTGAACCTGTCAAATTTGAATCTCATGGTGCCGACATTGTCACGTCACGTAAACGATACTCGCTACCGTAAATCCGCCATGTTTTATTTTGGCCGCTATGAATCTTCCTCATTCTCTTAAGTTTAGTTAGAAAGAGACAGATTGATTCGGTGTGAAGTTAGAACAAACGTTGGCGAGTGTCTCATACACTCACACTACCGCAATTTACGTGTGTAGGAGTAACTCTATTCGAATTGCGTTTCCTCGCAAGCGAGGATAGTCGGCGTGTCGACAGTTTTCGAAACCAACTCATGGTAGAGGTACAGTTTGTAAAGAATTGAAGCGAAAATACGAGCCGATCTATTACATAATAAGTGTATGAGCCTGGTGTAAAATTCAAAATAAGAAACCTCGTCAATCCCGAGGTTTCAATTAAATCTGAATCAAGTAATTTCTTCTCACTCACGAATTGTTTTGCTATTTGAATGAAACCATTGACTATTAATAATATTCATACTCTTAATTAGCGTGGATAGTTTTTTTGTAGAAAATGAAATTTGTTTTTCGATATTCCCTGATATACGGATCTTACTGCAGCTGTTTGTCTTCACCATGGTATACACAAAATATTTTTTTTTGTATTTTCGACATGACAGTTCCAACCCATTAAAAAACTGGTCGAAGGCTGTGAAAGTCAATTTCATCGATTTGACATTGAATTGTGTCAAATTTCAACAGATTGTCATTGACATTGTCGAAATTTCAACGGTTTCACGTTGATAAGGTTGATAACCATTGACCATTTTTTTAATGGGTTTTAAAGGAAGTCAGCTCTTAAACCAAGAAAATAGTAGGTATACTGTCATGTCATAAATTAAAGAAGATTTTGAGAAAACCATGGCAAGTAAAAATTAAAGAGCTGCAGTTTGTAGAACCTTATACCAAGGACTATCAATAAAAATATAATTTAATTTTCTACAAAAAAAACTTTACCTACCTTAATCAATGCCTAAGGAAAAAAATCTATCAATGGTTTAAAAAAAAACTATTGAATAAAGGCACCCGGGTTCCCTCGATGGACAGATTGGCGTTAGACTGAAAGGTACCAAGTTCCAATAATCTACTTCCGGTAGCCATTCCCGCCCAGTATTAAGATAAAATTACGATCTACCTTTATATGTAATCGGGCTTTAAAGATAATTTATTACAATCCAGTCAGTAATTTTAAGATGTATATTTTGTAGGATAAGAATGTAAGTTTTGTAATACATTTGGTGAAATGTAAAAGACAGTCTGACAAAAAAAAGTAGAAATTAAAAAGTGGATAAGTATACTGTAGTGTCGTCCTTTTCTAATCAATCTAAGAAAACGGGGACGACACTACAGTATTGCTATTTTTTAATTTGTACTCTTTTTGTCAGACTGTACAGCTGGCGGTTACTGCATTTGTATAATAATGAAAATAATGAATGTCGTAATTACCATCTGTGCATAGTTGGCTTCATCGACCACATGGTGATACGCCTGTGTATGGATTGTTCCGCAATTGTAAAGTTAAATTGAATAATTTTACAGAAATTGTGCTAGATAAAACAGAATAAAAAGTAAAAACCTAACTCCGATATAATACGGTATTTGTCTACTTTTCTCACAACTTTATGAAACGATTTGTCAGTATGAAGTTTCTATGAAGATACGGCTTGTGACGTCATAAAAATCAGTAGTAAAAACACCGCTTTTAAATTTTGTCCAATTAAAAATAGTAAAATGTCCGAAATGTAGTGGTAGTTTATTCCGTGTGTTTTTTTAAGTAGGTATGTTTAGTGGTTTCAATGACATAATTAATTTTCACTATAGTCAAGTACCGCATTGAATTATCTTCCCTTCATGTATTAAAATACGACTCCCTGTCCAATAAAGCGCAGCGGTGAAAATGAGCTAATCAGGTTGCGTTTTTGTGAAGCACAAAAGAGGTGCATTTAAATCTAAGCAATAGGGTGCGCCTCCACTGAAGAGGACCGGAGCGGAGACGCGCGGAATCGACCAATCGCAAAAGTGAAGCGCAGCTGAAATACAGCTTTCAACTCAGTTGATTGGTCTATTCCGCACGTCTACGCTCCGGTCCGCCTCAGTGGAGCCGCACCCTTATGATTGATAAATTTTATTCATCTCCCCTCTTCCGTGCGCGGCCTTAAGCCGTGGAACTGTTAACTGATTGAACGCTGAATACGCAGAAGATATTTCAGTTTTAGTTACTAAAGTTCCACGAATGCCCAGTGACAATGAAATTGGACTCCTTATGTTTGGATATTTGTTGGTATCGTTTACATACTTACATATTTAAACCGATTGTACTTCGTTAAGTATATCTAACTACATATAACTATTGTAAGTTTAGGTTTGCCAAGTTTGAACGGTTATTTATTCTGTTTTAGCTATTACGATTATTCATTTCTGTTTGATAGAATTAATGAGCTACAAATTTCAACTAGATTGCCTTGAACATATATTGTGATATACTTGTAAATAGTTAGGGTATACGAATATCTGTTGGGAATATTGTAACACCTTCATATTATTAAAAAACATGTTCAGCCATTTTTTTTATTCACAGTTGCACATGTCACTGCGTTTACGCACCGTTTTTTGAGTAGCGCTGTCGGTCTTTAATACGGTTTTACTAAACATCCTATAAGGTAAACGTCCCTGTGCTCGACACACTAATGCCTAATAGTCGACACCATGCTGTCACCTCTATTGCTGACATAACATTCAATATGGCAACTATTGGACAGTGTCGAGCACAGGGACGTTTACCTTAAGTACTCTGACGGAAGCCAATGGCAAAGAATATTTCCATGAATTGCATTTTTGTTATAATTTATACTATAATGTACCATTAACATTAAGAATTGTATAATTGTTACAAACAGAGAGTGCTCAAGCTGTAACTAAACAATAAAAAATACGAGGTGTTATAAGACAAAGAATAATAAATGACGGGAATACGTGGTTACATATTTGGTTTCATTTCCATTTTATTAAAATACCCTTTGAACTTTAAAAAGAGACTGATACAGATATACTTATAATAAAAAAAACAAAGAAGATTGGGAAATGCCGTACTGCCAGCAGAAGGATTTGTTCGATGATTCGTCGTATTCCTATTTCGCCGGATTCCTGCTTTGTCGGTTCTGGTTTCCTCGGATTTTTAATATTCAAATGAAAGTATGGAAGTGCCGTGACTCCACTTCTGTATTTACCATTACACCTAATATAAAAACAAATATTTATAGGTACCTACGTAAATTACTTCCATTTCACCATAATTAGTTGTTCGTAAAATGTGAACATGAATCTTCCTTTTCGGATAGGTTATGTAAATACGGTTCACTGCATGATCAATCCGACAAAATAAGAATCTGCCAAATCAAGAATCCGACGAAACAGGAATACGACCAGTAGGAACAAATCAGCAGAAGGCTCCACCATGGACCTAGGATATACTATACATAATAGCTCCATGGGCTCCACCAAATTGGAGTGGAGAAAATGAGCCAATCAGACTGCGTCTTTGTGAAGCCCAAAAGAAGTGCATTTACATCTGAGGAATGTGATTGGTCCATTTTACATAGCTCCGCTCCAGTGCACAGGCAGCCGAATTGTAACCCTTAGCTCTACTCTACTCGCGAAGTTACCGAAGTTGACCGAATATGATAGTGTGGAAGGACACTTCGATGCAGAAAACCCATAGTTCGGCCAACCGCCTCGGACAAGAGGGGGTGAAGAGCGAGGGTAGGGCTACCATCCGTCCGGGTTCCCCCGGATTTGTTCTAGTTTGGAGGCCGTCCGGGGGTTTCCTGAAAGTGTCCTGGGAAAATTCAGATGAATGAAAAAGATGGAAGCCCTAAGCTAGGGTCACAAGCGGCGCTTTGTAGCGTGACAAATGTTGCATTATCGCTTTCAATTCATTACAATACTAGGGGCGATGTTGAAGTGAAATCACGGCCATTTTTATGCTCGAAACGATATGAAATAATTTATTCAGTAAGCAGGCCACAAGGGCACTTTTACAGGTCAGATTGTGAATCTACCGGCATTTCCCAAGAGGAGACCGCTGTTGAGAAGAAAGCCGAAATAAACTCGATACTTTTTTTTTCGTAAATCAAACAATCAATTACATTCATTACTAGCCCGGATGTGCGGGGAATAATTCCTTCTGAGGGCTCGTCCAGAAATCATGTGATCGTTTATAAATAGGAGGGTGGGGGGGTCACAAAATATCACGAATGATCACGATGGGGTAGGTTAAAGTCCGAGAAAACATCAAGTTTTAACACAGTGGAAAAGCCAATACAGTATTATATTATCTGTGGCAATAACAACTAAATAACTGAATAATCTTATTACTTATATAGCAAAATAGTACGCTCTAAGCGTAATTAACCAAACAAACAACATACTCTGTGTAATACTGATAAATAATGGGGAGAGGGGGGTATCGTCACAATCACCAAATATCGCCACGGGCGAGGAAGGGGATCAATAATAGGCCAAATATCATAACGCGATTTCTGGACCCTTAGGGAGAAACCAGAAAGAGTGGCACTGAATCCTACAAAAGCAAGGTGTTTTGGCTGGCAATAATAAATAAATAAATATCGGACACCCTCACACAAATCAATCTAGTCCCACAGTAAGCTTGTGTTATGGACACTAGACGATGATAAACATACTTATATAGATAAATACAACTTAAATACAAATAACATCCATGACCCAGGCGCAAATATTCGAGTTCATCACACAAATATTTCCCTTGCTGGGATTCGAACCCAGGACCATCGGCTACCTACCGCGTCGTCAAATAGGTACTCATCATAACTCAAAATCGCTTGTAACATCCGTCTTTTATCGTGTGAGGTAAGTTGCCTTTAGAGGGTTGATCTACTTTATGATTATGACTCTCAGCATCTTCAGATAGGGAAATGTCTTTAGTCTGAGTAGGACATGAAAAAGTAATTTTCCGATCGGTGTAAGTACATACCTAATTTGAAAAAAAAACCTAATTAGAAAAATACCTGACTTGAAAATATATTTTTTCATGCAAAATACGTAAAAAAGAGGGTTAAGACTTTTAATTCCACGCGGACGAAGCTTGCAGACACCTTGATGTTAGGGCATAAAACACTGCAGAACGTTTTGATCTTCACAAAAGCCCCTTGAGTTTATTGGTTGTTTGTGTAAGATGCGACGTAAACGGTCGTGAAACGCGCTGGCACGACCAATCAATGCTTGTGTGCGGATAAGACTGGCTACGAACGCGCGCCGACTTTAAACGAACAAAGGTGGAAGGCGGAGCCGACCACCCAGGTATGCTGGTGCAGTTTACGGCAAGTAGTGACATACATACTGAGCGTCTGTCCTGGGTCACGGTTGTCCAAATTGTGCCGCATCTGTACTAGGAAGTGAGAGTACCATCTGTTGATAGCGACACAAAGCGGCTTTATCCGATAGTGCGCACGCGCCGCAAACATCCCTTATCGCGCGATAACGCTGTTTGGCCAAAAAACAGAAGGACGGACAGATGCGTGCGCCTGAGATAGCGCTTTGTCTAAATGTGGTTCGTTTGCGTCTGATATATGGTTGTTATGGGACTGATAAAAATAAGTGAAAACCCTTGAGTCATAAAATAAAGCTATTGGCTTCACGAGTCTGTTTAGAAATGGACAAATTTAACAAATTTAATAAACTTTTAAGGTTGAGAAATGCGATCTGTAGAAGAGAACAGCCGAATATTCGAAATTGGGACATACTATATTTTTTTCCAATTGTGTGTTGCTTAAGCCAAAACCAAAAATATTGATACACAATGAATAAAATGTCTTATTATTATTTTGTTTCTCGTTTTCCAGTCTAGGGCTCATACGTCCCGCGGTCTTTTGGAAGGCTTGCGTGGGGATATGGATCCAACATTATGTGTCCGAACTCCAAGCTAAAACGCTCGGTCGATTAAAAAATTTTTTTCATATTACGCATCATGATTCATGAAACATTTATTTTATAATTAAAGGTAAGTATTTTAATAAGGAATTAGCTCAGAGTTACCCAAAAAGTACCTACCTCTTTTTTTGCCAGTCTACCTAGGTATTATAGCTATGACTCGATTCTGCATGTTTCCTATTAACGATACTTAGCCATCTAATCTAAATTACCTGCCGATTTATACTTTTTAATAGGGTATGGTAGATATCTACAGCAGTTAGAAGTATATTTTCCGATACCAGTAATTATGTACGCAAGTGTTCGTTGGTGGCATTAAGGTGACAGCTGTTGTCACAAATGTTAAATTATCGCAGCAAATGTGTCTAATCGACCCCAACTGAATTGTCTGATGTCTGCCAATCATGTTTACAGAGAGGGTGAATCGAAGGGCATGTTAGCGAATCGTTGAGGCGTGAAAACTAGAATATATAATGAAGCTAATTAATATCATTAATATTTACAGTTCCATAAGTTTTTAAAGACTTCCGTAATTTAATTTTTTTGCTCTATTAAAAATGTAATTGTGAATTGTGAAGTACAGTTTGCCCTCTAGCGACGAGTAGCGTAACTAAAATCGGTAGCCCAGTTATATGATGAAAGTTATATTGTTGTTCTATAGATGGCGTTGTAACAGCGTAGCTTTGTATAGTTTGTCTACTTGACACTAGATGCTACTTAAATTAATGAACAGCAATTCGTCTACTTAAACATGCTTAAACAGACCGAAACCATAGACAAAATAAAATTAAAAAAATAAAAGAGCGGGAATCAGAAAAAATATTGTGTGTTCATCTAATTTCTTTCTACTTATTACCTGCTATATTTAGTAAGAAAATAGTTCTTATTTCTTCTTAAAACCTTTATTAATAATGATCAGCCTTAAAACCTAGGTAAATTACAGACAGCTAATAACGCAATTTATGCAGTCCATTTCAAACACCTTGTGTCCAAGTGAGTGCCCAGACATCGGACCGAGCAGTATCGCGCCCCGCACGGTATACAAGTGTAATTTGATAAGAAGCCGCACACTGCACAGAAGTGACGTTCAGGGAATCTGTAAATTAAAGTTGAGTATTAATATGACATCATTATTTTTACAAGTAATCATAATCAACGTTAGTTCTCTTTATATAAAATTTAATTCAGGGACTAATAAAGTTTGACATGCAATAACGAAATTACACTGTTTAATCAGGTTATTTTATAATCATTTTTGAGAAAATCTCGCTATTTCAATTTGCTCTAACATGAGTAATCGATTACGGTTAGTTAAAAGCTTTTTTCTTATGTTTAGATATCTTTGGAGGGGTCATGATTTCAGGAAAAATCTTTATAGTGGGATAGTCTTTTGTTTTGTATAGGCGTGCGGCGTCATGCCAATCTGGCTGTTGAGAATAATTTTCTTTGTCCTAGCATCATTGAGATAAATATATAAATCTTCTATCTTGACATTTGAATAAATAATAAAATCACGCCGAAGCGGTTGGACATATTTCACCCAATTTCGGTACAGGGATAGCTGGACACCCAAAGATGGTTACAGGATACTTTTTACCCGACTGTGGTATATAAAAAAAAATACGCGTACGAAGTTGCTGGCATGGCAAAGCTGTGAACTTACTTGGAAGGTGGTGCTTGAGCTGACAAATAATTAGGAGGCTCAGGTCTAAAGTTAGCATCTTCTTCAACTAACTGCGCAAATGTCTTCCTGAATCTCATCTTATAATAATCAGCACTTCTCGATTTCTTCTTCCTAGTTGGTTTCTCATTAGAATCAGCAAACTTCGGTATCTTTTTGGACATAACAAGGTCTGCATGTGGGTCTTCATGGAAGTTATCCTGTTCAAGCGCTTCAACTGCTTTCCTCGCCCTGCGCTTCCTAGCGGCATCATCAAGGACTCTACTCTTAACTCCATCTTTGACTCTACCCGACTCTCTTGCTGACATACTGGATATTTAATAGTATTTTTAGGATTTAATCTAGAAAATTACAGCCCTTTGTCATGAACAGGGATGCTCAGTTGATCCATAAGATCATCAACTCTAGCTTGCAAGGTTTCTACAATGTCTGCCGATATGAATAGATGTGTTTCATCCAGGTCTTGGAGGATAAACTTTCTGCCGAGGGCCAGGGTCTCGTCCAGGTGAAGAAGGAACTGCTTCATAGCCGGATCACTGGAAGTAGAAATAAGCATGTCTAAGAAACGAGGGCTGAGTGCTGAAGAGAAGAGGACTAAGATGTTGGAAATATTCCATAATAGCAAGGATTTCTTTCAGTTGAAGGTACTATTTTCTACTTGTATGATATTTTTTTATACACATCAAACTAGAGTGCAGGTAGTATTGATTTTCCTTACATTCCCCGATATAATAATAAATAGGTCTAATTTATTAGATCATGCTCAGTCAAAGGCCTCCCCCAAAAAACGCCACCTTAGTCTGCATTGAATCACTTCGCATGTGGGAGCAACCACTAGAAAGATTGGCTATCTTCGCCAGGTCATTAGTATACTTAAATCTGATACTCTCTACATATAAATCTAATGTAAAGTTGTATAAGTTACTGCAACTACTTACTTTGGATAAGTTATATAACTTACATTATATTTATAGAAAGTATCAGATATTCAATTGAAATAAATTTTTAAACGAAAGTACTAGGAGTGTCTAGGAGAAGGTAAACAGCGTTTCGTATCTGGAAATCAAGAAGAAAGCTGAAGATAGAGAAATATGGAAGTTACTCCACCGATAAGAGCCTAGCTTTTAAGTTTATGATGCAAACGATATTTAAGATGCAAACAAATTTCTTCCTTATTATAAGCCACACAATATAAGGAGCAAGAAGGTCCACCTTCTTCTAAACATTTGTTGGATGAATAATTTTATTAATTACAGGAACTAGAAAAGATAGCACCAAAAGAGAAAGGAATAACAATGCAGTCAGTGAAAGAAGTGGTGCAGAGCTTGGTAGATGATCATTTGGTGGATTCTGAGAAGATAGGCACATCTATTTACTTTTGGTCCTTTCCAAGGTAAGACCATTACTCTACTTTCTCCTGTTATGCGTTGCTAAGTGTCAGGCATCTGATACAGATTCCCTTTGCTTATGCGTTATGTGTTCCCTTCCCTTCGCCTTCTGTTACACCTACTCTATATTAAGTGAAATATTTCATCAATTTCACTACCCAAAGGTTGTCTTGAAGAGATCGCTTTTTAGCGATATGAACGCCTGTTGCCTAATAATATAAATTGTATTTGTTTTGTTTCCTTTTGTAAACTTTTATTAGTGCAATAAAGTATTGTTGTATTGTATTGTGTTCATACAAATACATCTAGCAGTGGAGAGGGCATGGAACCAAATCTCTGGGCATGCCAGACCCACTTTGCTGACTTTTAACAACACACTTTCAAGAGTGGCAAGCCAGTAGAAATCTCAGTCTAAGGATACCACATCACTGATATTTAGCACCAGATGTCCTGATAGGTAAATCAAGGTAATGTTCTGAGGGTTAGACATGCTTTGTACCTAAACAATCTCCCTTGATTCTCATCCATATGGTAAATGGGTACAGTCGCGATCTGAACATGTACTGTAACGTCCAGTCAATAAGAGTCGTGTTCAGATATTTATGATCGCCTTATACGCTGCGATATATCTGATGGCGACTGTACATAATGCGTTCGTTCTTTATCACACTTGCATCGCGCAGAACTCGCTGAGTAATTGCCTTCATACCAAATTCGGTTACATATTGCAAGTGTGATAAGGCCCCTAATGGGCATCAATTTTGTTGTTTGCAGTAAAGTAAAGAATGCAAAGAAAAGAAAACTCAACGATATGCAGAATGAGCTTACGGAATGCAAAAAAAAACTGAAAAAGACTGAGGATGCTATCACAAGTGAATCTGTTAGTATTTCAACTAGTAAATTAGAAACCTGGCTGCATTACTACAAAATTAACGAGTAAAACTAAAAAAAAAAAGTAATTCTGTACCGAAGAAGCATACCACTGTAACTTCATTTAATTAACATAGTGCAGTGTTACGCTTCCCAGGTAGAGAATTCAACATTTATGTTGATGATACCTTATAGACAAAAATTCTCATATTCTAACAGTGTTATTATAATTCTATTTTTATTTAAGATTGGCCGTGAAGACACTGAAGAGAGGAAGGAAATATTAAAATTGTTAGAAGTATTACTAAAACAGGAAGAAGCTTTGAAAAAGGAATTACAAAAGTACAGAGACTCAGATCCTGAATATATAGCTCAGTTGAAGACTGAGATTGAGGTATGTGTAAAGGCAAACCTTTAGGTCAGTTGTAATTACAGTAGCAAGTAGCTAAAATGTATAAAACACCCACTCAATGCCTAAAGTGCTAGCCACTGACCAACAGGCTGCCTATATGCCTGTTTTAGTACTTTATTTATGGACAAAAACAGGTCTATGCAGAGCCAGCACTAGCAGGTGATAAGAAAAGAGCCAGATTGCCAACCTTTGCCTTCTAGTTGTCTCTCAAAAGGCATGATATAAATTTAATTTTTTACCTTTAGCACATTTCGTCGTTAGTCATGTAGATCATTTAATTTTAGTGTTCTAGTTTCAATAAATTCAACTTTTAATATTTAGGATTTGAAGTCTGCAGCAAACCGGTGGACCGAGAATATTTATATTTTGAAATCCTACATGAAGAACACCTTTCAGTTGGAGAATGAAGTTATCGAGCAATCATTTAACATTCCTCAAGACTTAGACTATATTGAGTAACATTAGGATTCAAAAGAATAAATATATCGATTTGTTTCTTCATTATAAACTATGATTTGAACCAAGTTGTTTGATTTTATTGCCCAAACATTTATGTATGAAAATGAGGTTATAAGATATAAGTACCAACCACTCCACGAGAACTCCTTTCATAACATTCACCATGGTGGTGAATTCTTTCCCATAATATGGAAAAATACGCCAATTATTTTGTTTTTATAGCACTACAAAAGAAAAGCAGGCCACAAAACACAGTAGAAGCGTCGGGAAACTGACGTTCACAATGACAATGACAAGTGACAACTAAACTGAACTGACTTGACTTAACTGACAGAAGTTGCAAACGTTCCGATTTATGCATCGGACTTCCGGTTCGTGTCCCAAGATGGCCGCATGCGTTTAAGTTTAGTTGTCCATTATTTATTCATTTTAGTTGTTCAATGTGTAGTATTGATAGCGTATTGTGCAGTGATCTAACGTATGAGTGAATAGCTAATGAAGAATTCAACTTGAAGCGTTCATAGCCCTTCCTGGGTCAAGGCCCGATAGTCCGCGTGGTTTTTTGTAAATCGCTATCACTTTACAAAAAGCACGATTTTTTCAACTCACCGTCACCGTACAACGTGGTATCAATCCTCTATCTAGTCGCCTAGTGCGATTGGCAACGAGACATTGGCAGTAATGGTCGCTTAACTGTGACCGGTTGCCATTTTAAAAAAAATAGAATAGAATAGATTTATGCATCTTTTACTATTGCATCCATTCGTTGTCAAAGGCGTATTCGTGCTGCAGACGCGAATTTGAGGCCCATAAACAAGAACGAACAAAAACATACATCGAATATTTTGTTCGCACGTACCGTAGCACGTACATACGTATACGTATACGTACCGCCAACGAACATCAAACACAAGTAAAAGTAACACTTACAGCACGGTTCATACGATTTTCGTGTTCGATGTTTGTGCCATGTTTATGTTCGTTCGCCCGTAGGTACACGGCTTGTTGTTGAATTTTGTAAGTAAGTATCTAATTTATAAATTATAAGCAACATGAAGAAATACTAATATATCATTAATAGATCTTATATTTATAACATACGAGTTAAAACGGTTGTTGGTTTTTAAATAGCACTTTTGATTAAGTAACAAAGAGTGCACTTGTAATTTGTAATTATTAAATATGTTCCCGCTCGGTAGTTATGATTATGATATTGTAGTGTTTGTAGTCAATCGACGGGACGGCGGCTAAACGTAAGTCTATAGACTAGGGGCCTCTAGGGGTCAAATTATGGTGGCGGAGAGTGGTCAGCGCTGCGTACATATTACCTATACAATCATGCTGTTTAAAATTTAGCAACATTTGTGAATAGCATAGCAATTGTCTCATTTTATTACCTGCATGATTAAAATGGCTCTGCCAGTACGGTAGAGAAGACGTACGCAAATGCGCAATACGTAACAATAAGTACGTGTTTATTTGTCTCCTTTACGTGTGAATGTGTAATAAATTAGAATTATTCTCAGACAAACGAATATTTACTGCATTTCTTAATGGCAATAGATGTGTAAAAGGTGTTATTGTCAGAAAAAATATACTTAATGCAATACTTGGTTTAAGCGCGCTAGGCTTACAGTACGTACCTACGTAGGTCATAGGTGTGACTATATGAAAATAGATAGAGGCACCTCTTAAGGCTTAAGGAGTAATTAATACATAAATTACTTAGTTCTTATGAAAAGGAAGGAAACAAATTAATACGATTAGATAATAACGCACCTCTGGCATACTTATTCTTCTTTCGTAAATAATTATCTGTTTACCGTCAAATGGTCCAACATTGCCCTCTAGGGTATCTATGCCCAAAAAGCAACACGTGAACATTTTTATTCGTGGGGTAATCATTTACAGATTTATGGCAACACTGCTATTTTTAGTAGAAATTAGGTTATATAGGTGGCCACACTGCGCGTCGCATTTACTCTACTCGTAGCCTTACTCAGTAGCTTGTCAGAAATCGTCGAGTGAGGGGGTGTTTTTGCGGGCCAATTCCGGCGGACATTTGAACGCGTATCGTATAAAATGACAAATCCAAATGTAACTACGAGCATGTACTTATAAATAAATATGAACTGTAGATTATTTTTATTTTATTTCTAATAGTAATATCTTAATTTAATCGGAAATTGTCAAACCGGGCAATGTTACCCTGCAATGTTCAAGCTGGCTTATGCCAGACAACACCTTCGAAAACGACTTAGGGTTGTCACTTCCGAGTTTTTTAATCTACTGCGCAAGGAAATACGTGTAATGTATTTATGGAAAAAATACCTAATGCTTATTTTATTTCAATAATTTTATTACTTCACAATGTTCATGTGCATGATTAAGCAGACATTTGGTAAAGTTATATAATATATAACGTGACAGTAAATTGTTGTGGTATAATATGCGAGGAATCCGAAAGATTTTAATAAAAAAATACCGTAAATTGTATTTTATTATGATAAACCATGAATACCAGATAGATAACAGATACCTTCAATAAAAAAAAAAAACATCTGTAGGTACTGAGAATATATAAAACGTTTCACCATTTGACCCTAAAATGACAACCCTAGCAGTTTCAAATTTGCTTTTTGCACTTTGTATGGAAACAACCTAAAATGGCCATGTAACATTGCCCACCCGATTGTCGACTTAAGTTAAACGAATAATGAGAGGATGTTTGATGCTATTGCTAAAATTGCCCGAATTCTTGTTGTAGTTTAATTTGTGTTAAATCGACGTGGGCAATGTTGGACAAAACCCCGGGTAACTTGGCCCGCCTCTAAAATCGGCCAAAATTTTGATTTAAAATGCATTTAAAAATTCTTTTTCGCAATAAGTAGGTACACGCCCGTGATCATACTTGTTACAACAGTATATAACAAGAGTAGCATCAGCATAGAAAAAAAATGAAAAATTCATCGGTTTCCAAAAAGAGGCGGGCAATGTTGGACCATTTGACGGTACGTTTGTGTTTGTAAGTTGTTGTTTGGAAAACAAAGTGAACTATCAAACGGTGTTGTGTTGGCTCGATAAGGCAACAAATAGCAATAAAGACACATATATTACTCCTTTTACCCTTTTATAATATAAGTAGGTACATTATAGACTATGATTATTCACAGGGGTTTGTCTCGTGTCTTGTGATTGTGACCCACAGATGATGTAACTTTCAAGATTAATTTGGCTCAAAATCGTTTCAGTAAATTGTGATTTCTCCTTACAATAGTCTGCGCCTAAGGCATCTGTCTACGAAGTTTGATGTCATGTTATGCCATGTTCCTATCTGACCATGATTGGTTTATCTCTATAAATCTCCTACCTACTATAGTTTTCATGTTTTGAGATAGTTTTGAGTACAGAATTTCGCTTATCTAACGATAATGTATGGAACTATGGACGCCAGCTTCCTTAATGAAAATAACCAAATAGCGTCGCATTTTACACAAACCAACAAAATACAGTTCACAGGCGGTTTTTGCAATTTTTCATTTTCTTGCACATGCTTTACATATACGTACCTATGCCAATAATTGTTTTTATACAGGATGACTTCAAATTGGTAATACAAAATAAGTGCTTTGCACACATCATCCTTAATTTAAACCCACTGTACTAAGTCTCATTATTCGCGTCTAAAATAATCAAAAGTATCTTATTTTTAAGTTTTAAATTATCCTATTTTTTTTTAGGCTTGATGCGGTTACCCTACCAATATGATTTAAAACAAAGAGGTATAAATACTTCAAATCAACACTTTCCTCTTTGGTTATCATCTGACATAGCATTTATGAAGTAAACGTGTTTTGATTACTAAGTAATTGGCACTTGTCAAAGAAAAATATTGTACTTATAGAAGATTTTGATTTTTAAGTTAATGCCTCATCTTTACCTACAGTAATATTCAAGGAATTATTCGTTTTCTTAGAAAATTAACAGTAGTTAAAAATAGCGAAATTTAATAATTGACTTAATGTAATTCATTATTTATCATTAACTGCGCCAACAATAAGTGTTTTGTATACCAATTTGAATTCACCCTGTATTTTTTTACATACAATTAACTGAATACTGCTCCAACTCCAAGGCTGTTATCTGTGGCCAATCTGTTTTAGTTATGTGGCGTGTTGCCACAGCAGAAAACTCGGCGTCCGCGCTCTGCCAATGGCGCGCGTTCTAGCGACAGCCAATGGGAGGCCGCGAGCGCCAGAGAGAGTAAAATATGGCGAATCTTAATAAACCGTAGTTAAGTTCTCTGCGCGTTTTAATTCCATAAACTCTCCTAAATAGTGTCCCAACAGTGGTGACCCCGTTCTAAATGAACATTTCGCGAGTGCTACAAGAATGCGACAGTTTTCGCTGTAAAAAAACTTGTGTACAATGAGCTTTTCGCGAGTACAACGAAAGTGCGAAGTTTCGATATAAAAACTTTATTTTATCGTGCGAATGGTGCGTGCGGCTAAATTTACCGTGCCCAGGGACACTAGCGTGTATAGTTGCATAGTTTTGCCAATGGCACACCTTGCCTAAACGTATTATATGCAACTACATCGCCGGGCGCGGTTTTCCTTTGATGCCGCCGACCGCGACATTTTGCCGTGGCCGTCCTTCACTGCCGTCCTGCAGTGTTCCGCTTGCTGAAGGCAATCGCCCCTGGGTGTGGGCGATGACTGGAGCCGACCCTGATTTATGCCTGTTGGGGTCCAGCGCCCAGCTGTGCCGCCTCCTGCTGCCCGCGCGGGCGCATCCGCGCCGCCGGGCTGTTGCCGCCGCCGCTGTCGCCGCCGCCGCAGGAGTTTTCAGCTAAGCCCAATTTCATTTACCTACCAACGTTTCCAAAAACGACGAGACTTTTGGTTTTAGATTCAACTCTCGGTTGTGTTATTTACGTTGTGTAGTGTCGTCAGTGAAGTGCGCGCGTATTTATTTACGAACTCATTCGCGTATCGTTTTTCACGAACTATTTCGCGTTAAATTAAGTACCTATAAGTAGACATAGATTTTGGTTTGCACCTAGACTGCATTTTGAGTAATTTTGTGTAATATAATTATCATAACCTATCTTGCTTTAGAAAAACGAAGCCAGTTTGAATAACTATGTTCATATAACATGTAAATATAATTTCATTTCTTTCGGTTAGTTATCGCATTAGTTATATGTACCCATACATACTATGTTATACATATTTTGGGAATTTTTCAAATACTTATAAGCTTATTTTATAACCCGCCGCGTCATTTCTCATTTGTTATTGTTAGCGTTACTATTACGTGTCTTTATTTTGTGCTATTACTTAGAGCCGTATTGTTTATGTTCGCGCGACAGCTTTGAGTTTTAAATTACGGACGCGGTATCAGGTTATTTCTATTTGATGTTTATGTTTAACCGAGGTTATTTTAGTACTAGATGTTTAATTTAATAGGCGTATGAGTGTATTGTATAGGTTTAACTTGCTATATTAAGTAGAATAATTACGTTGCATTGGTAAAATTATTTTGAATGTTTGTGCACGGTTACTACTACAGGTTCTCACTTGTTATTCACCTGTTACTCACTTAAGATATTTTAAGTGTTTTATTGTTTTCAATAATTCTCTTTAATTTGACTTGTTTTGCTTTCGAATTGAACTATTTTCATATTTCGCAATGTCGTCCAAAGAGGAAGAACTGCAGAAACAAGTCACAGAATTACAAAAACAAATAGCCATGCATGTTACAAACCGCAAGCCTTCAGCTCCAAAGACAAACTACTCCGGAACCGCAAGTTATGGGTGTCTCAGTTAAATTATCGGAATTTTGGCGTGATAATCCGAAAATATGGTTCACGCAGGCAGAGGCACAATTCGAGATAGCGGGTATTACGTCTGACTCGACAAAATATGGACACGTCTTGTCCAAATTGGATGCCCATTTGGCCGACGAGGTGGAGGACATCCTTGCCAACCCACCTAGTAAAGACAAATACGAGCACCTTAAGTCGGAGCTCATTAAACGTTTTTCAACGTCCAAAAAGCAACGCACTCGACAATTGCTCAGTGAGGAGCAACGAGGCGACCGGAAGCCTACGGCATTTCTTCGGCACCTGCGCTCCTTGGCAGGACCCAAAGGGGATGACGACATCATTCGCGAGCTGTGGATGCGTCGCTTGCCAGCTGAAGTCCAGCGTATCCTGATGGCGCAGGAAGACTTGCCCTTAGAGAAGGTGGCTGAAATTGCCGATAACATTATGGACACCTTACCTCATACTCCGGCCGCCGTATGTGAAGCTAGAGCTCGTTCCCCGCCTGACTTAAATAAAATAATGCACCGTTTGGAGGAGTTGTCCAAGAAGGTGGATTCCTTGAGCAATAAACGCTCGCGCTCATCCAGGTCCGCCTCGCGTCTAAGATCAAGGTCGTCGTCTCGCTCTGGCTCACGCATGTGCTGGTATCATAAGAATTATGCCAAGAAAGCGAGCAAATGCATCAGCCCATGCAGCTGGGTTCCTAATAAGGAGGGAAACGCCAAGGACGGTCAGTAGAGGCGGCTACTGATTGTGACAACCCCGGCCGCCGTTTGTTCGTTACAGATCGTGGAACTGGACGTAGATTTTTGATTGACACCGGTTCTGATCTATGTTGTTATCCTCGCAGCCTTCTTAAAGCCAAGCAGTACCCTTCTGGTTTTGAGCTGCGGGCCGCGAACGGCAGTACGATTACTACTTACGGCCACATTACTCTAACTCTTAACCTCGGGTTGCGCCGGGACTTCAGGTGGAATTTTGTTATCGCGGATGTAGGTTCTGCAATCATTGGTTCTGATTTCTTAGCCTACTATCACCTGTTACCGGATTGCCGCAACCTACGTTTGATCGACGGCACTACCAATCTTCGGGCAACCGCAACGGTAGCTGAGATAAACCAACCCAGTGTAAAGACCATTTTACTTGGCAACTCCCAATGGGAGAAAATCCTTAATGAATTTGCAGAAGTGACGAAGCCACCTGGTATTGCAAGGACTATCAAGCATTCCACCGTGCATTTTATTACCACCACGGATGGTCCTCCGGTCTCGTGCCGTCCTCGCCGTCTTGCCCCCCAAAAATTACTGGCGGCAAAGAAAGAGTTTGAGGATATGGTCAAATGTGGCACTGCACGACCGTCGAGCAGTTCTTGGGCTTGTCCTCTGCATATGGTTCGTAAGGGAGAGAATGGCTGGCGTCCTTGTGGCGACTATCGCGCCTTAAACGCCAGAACCATACCCGATCGATACCCTGTCCGTCACATAGCAGATTTTTCGTACAACCTGTCCGGCTGTAATATTTTTAGCACTATAGACTTAGTAAAAGCTTACCAACAGATTCCGGTTAATTCTGACGATATCAATAAAACAGCCATTACCACGCCGTTCGGGCTCTTCGAGTTTCCATATATGAGTTATGGACTTCGAAACGCTGGCCAAACCTTCCAGCGTTTTATTGACGAGGTCGTGACCGGCTTAGATTTTTGTTACCCCTATGTTGATGACATTTTAATTTTCTCCCGTTCCGCCGAGGAACACGCCGAACATCTGCGTGTTCTTTTTCAGCGTCTATCCGAATACGGTGTAGTAGTCAATCCAACAAAGTGTGTGTTTGGTGCCGAAGAGGTCACGTTCTTAGGCTACCGTATTTCTAAAGATGGTACTCGTCCGCCTCCTGAGAGAATATCAGCTCTGCGAGATTTCCCTTTACCAAAAACGGTCGAAGGTCTCCGCAGATTTTTAGGCATGGTTAATTTTTACCGCCGTTTTCTTCCAAATGCTGCTGAACTTCAGGCTCCACTGAACAACGTTCTAGCCTCGTCGCAGCTCAAAGGCGCAAAACCAGTACCATGGACCACAGATTTGGAAGTTGCATTTCAGCGATGCAAAGATCATCTCGCTGAAGCAACAACCTTGAGCCATCCACTACCTAACGCAGACCTAGGTTTGTTCACGGACGCCTCGTCCAGCCATGTCGGTGCATGCTTGCAACAGCGCATCGGCGAGGACTGGCAGCCCCTAGCATTTTTCAGTAAGAAACTGACTGCTCGGCAGGCTATCTCGCCGGCATATTATAGGGAGCTATTAGCAATTTACGAAGCGGTCCAACACTTTAGGCATATTCTGGAAGCTCAACATGCAACCATTTATACAGACCATAAACCGCTGATTTATGCGTTTACTCAACGGCGTGAGAAACTGCCTCCAGTACAGCTTAACCAGCTGTCTTTTATTTCACAATTTACAACAGACATCGTACACGTCCAGGGCAAGGAAAATGTCGTGGCTGATGCGATGTCTCGTATAGAGGCCATCCGCATTGAGGATAATTATGCCGCTCTGGCACAAGAACAAGCAACGGATCAGGAGTTACATAAGTTGAAGTCTGACTCTTCTCTAAAATTAGAGAAGGTCCGAATTCCGGGCACTGACGTCGATCTTTTCTGTGATATTTCTACAGGTAAACCACGCCCATACGTAACCCCATCATTCCGTCATGCTGTCTTTAAAAAGTTACACAACCTAAGCCATCCTGGTTCACGAGCATCTGCCAAACTAGTTTCCGAACGTTTTGTTTGGCCTGGCGTACAAAAAGATTGTCGGGATTGGGCACGTTCTTGCACCCCTTGTCAACGCAGCAAGGTAACCCGACATACGTCTACTCCCCTTGGCCATTTCAACAATCCGACGAAACGTTTCCGCCACATCCACCTGGACATTGTGGGCCCTCTCCCACATAGCAGAGGTTTTCAATATTGCCTCACTGCTGTGGACCGTTTCACCCGATGGCCAGAGGCTTGGCCTATGGTGGGCATAACGGCGGAAGAAGTTGCTGAGACATTCTTCAGAGAATGGATAGCTCGTTTCGGTGTACCTTCCCTGGTGACAACGGATCAGGGGCGTCAATTTGAAGCAGCACTATTCAAAGCCCTTATGGATCTCTGCTCTTGCAAACGCGTTCGTACCACGAGTTATCACCCGTGTGCCAACGGCATGGTTGAGCGTATGCATCGACAGCTTAAGGCTGCCCTGATGTGTCACCAAGAAACCTGGCATAAAACGTTACCAGTTGTACTCCTCGGCATGCGTTCCGCTGTTAAGGAGGATTTGCAGACCTCTTCTGCCGAGTTAGTGTACGGAGAACCCCTGTGCCTACCCGGCGAATTTATTGTTGCACCTCCGCCTACGGATCGCGTCGAAGATACTTCAAACCTAGCTACCCAACTTAGCCGACGAATGTCCCAATTACGACCTATTCCTGCATCACGTCATAATCATCGTTCTACATTCGTGTTTAAGGACCTGGCATCTTCATCTCATGTATTTTTAAGAGATGACTCCGTAAGGACGTCTTTAAAGCCACCTTACACGGGACCATTTAAAGTCGTGAATATTAATGACAAAACAGTTACCATTATGGTAGGAAGCCGAAATGTAACTGTCAGTCTGGACCGAGTGAAACCGGCCTATTATACTAAAGATGATTCAACACACTCATCGACCAATCGGGCTCCTGACCGTGCAAATCAAGCCTTGCCGACGTCTCCGCAAACTCCACCTGTGGTGCCCGTTGTTCCGATTGTGCCACCTGACCAGGAGAAATCTGAGAAACCTGTAACTACGCGCTCTGGGCGAAGAGTTCGCATTAAGACTCCTTTTGACCTATGACGGGTTCTGTAGTTCTTTCTTTTCATGTACTGTTATAATCATGTAAGTATATATAATTTAAGTATATTTAATTTAAGTATGTTAATTTTCTCAGTGGTATATTGTATTGTATAGTTATTTTTCTCCGTGGGGGGGTGGTGTGGCGTGTTGCCACAGCAGAAAACTCGGCGTCCGCGCTCTGCCAATGGCGCGCGTTCTAGCGACAGCCAATGGGAGGCCGCGAGCGCCAGAGAGAGTAAAATATGGCGAATCTTAATAAACCGTAGTTAAGTTCTCTGCGCGTTTTAATTCCATAAACTCTCCTAAATAGTGTCCCAACAGTTAGGTTCCCCAAGATAGGTTATGACAGTTAGTAATGGTTGTTATACCTGTCTATCGTTTAACAAAGTTTATAACCTTTAACAGATGCATTAGAGACTCACACCTGCAGACAAACTGTACAAACAGTTTTGCAGGGAACTGTATATATTTAAGTTGTATACTTTAATATTTTCTTCGGTTTCCGCGACTGTCACACATTTAAATAAAACAATTTAAACGGATTATATCGCGTATATTAATTATTTGAGCCTCCCTGACGTTTCAGTACCTTTACAGATACCGTTGTCAAAGGTTGACTGAGAAAAACACAATTTTTCTCTGTCAAAGTTACATTTGTGCAAACTACCCATTTTGTAAATATTAATTTAAAATAAAGGTGTTCATACATGCCAGATGGGCCTAATGTGTAAAGACAGTTACACATGTGCCAGAAGGGCATTTATTATTTATTTAAAATATCTAACGGTATCTGTAAAGGTACTGAAACGTCAGGGAGGCTCAAATAATTAATATACGCGATATAATCCGTTTAAATTGTTTTATTTAATTGTATACTTTAATTAATAAACAAATAATAAAAAAAATGGTGCATAAAGATACATTTTTATTTATAAATTGGGGTGTTCTCCAGTTTCTGATGGTAGCTAAATAGCCACGTGGTCGAAGATGTAGCTTAGGTGGCCGGTTCAGTAACAGTAACAGGCTAACTTAATTTATTGATTTCAACTATCTATTACTTACTGTATACTCTCTGATACTGGGAGGGTTAATGTCAAGTCATTTGCGATGCTTCGGCGGAACTGTATTTGTTGCCTTTGCATGGTAGTGCGGATATCCGGCGATATCTGGATCTGAGTAGACTAATTAATTATTCATAAGAGAGATGCGAACGATCCCTTCTCAAGTTCTCAACTATTGTTATATACATACTGTAGTGCATATCCAGTTAGACAGTAACTGTCAAATGTTTAAAATGTTCTTCCGTGGCTGCGTTACTTTTTTTTCAGGATACCTGCTGGGTATGTATGTAGTAAATAGATAAGTAGATAACTTTTAAAAAGTAATAAATATGTGTAAACTAGTACATATTTTTGTATTCACAATTGTATCTTAGAAACTCTTCAATCGATTAATTTTCTACTCTGTATCCACTCGAAGCATCTCTGTATGGCCCTATATGGTGGTATGACTGGTGAGGAATGCCATTTGGCATTAAGTTCGCTATTTGTATTGACTTTTGATTGTGCAATAAAGTTTAAATTAATAAATAATAGTTTAACGAGAATTTATCGTATTTTGAAACTAGTAAGCTTCATTATAATCCACTTTCAGATCGAACAACCAATGAAACAGAGTTTGTATTAGCCCACCTAAAATTATTTTCTGAGGTACCTTTTGCAATGATCAAAAGAAATACCTACCTTTTTAATAGTACATTTACATTACTTACTGCAGACGCTGGGAAAGAGAGTGAGTGGGTATAGACGGCCGACCTTAGAGAGGCCGGATAGTGGTACGAAGCCGGCGAGCCCCTGGCTAGGCATGTATAGTGCTTTTCTCAAACATATGCTTGACATAAAAAAAAATACACCACTCAAAAAAAATATAATTCAGCTGCTTAGCCTGTTCATTATAAAAAAAATACTTTCCGGCTTAGGCCTTCAATTTTGTAAAAACCAAGCAAATGAACTGTCAAGCCATACAGAGTGAGTCAGGTTGTATGGTTTGACAGTTCATTTGCTTGGAAGAGTTAGGGTGGTTTGACTCAATGACGACATTTCATTGCATGTTTGAAAATAGTACATTACATCAGAGGCCGGGAAAATGAGGATTTCTGGCCAAGTAGGTATATAGGTACCGGATAGTGATACGAGGCCGGGAATCCGTTTTCACGACGAGGCATGTATAGTGCTTTTCTCAAACATACAATGAAATAAAAAAAATATACTTCAAAGAACAACATTTTATTAATTGACAAATAGGATATTTTAGTCTAACAACCAACCTTTAAAAATAAAACCTGCTTTTTGTCAAACCAGCCAGCTGTGTGAATGACCTTGTTGTTGAAACCAAAAAAAGTTAGGCCTAGGCCTGAAAAGCAGTATGAAATCCCTTTACAGTCCTCTCGAGTTGTTGCGCCCAAAAAGCGATACTTCCGAGCCTATTATAAGGAACGTAAAGACAATATTTCATTGCATGTTTGAGAAAAAGTATTTTATTCTGTGGTTTTACTATATGTACAGAGGCTACGTGTAGAGATTTAATTCAGCTCTTTCTTCACTCCGACATGTCTAACTGCAGCTCATGCGGTTTAATTGAAAACGAACGCTGTGGCATTGTATCGGGAATTCTACGATTCACAGACAGCTAGTAGGTCATACAGGATGATTTGGTTTATTAGCTTCTTTGAAAAAATATTATGTTCGTCATCGAAAAATCTTCGCGCGGAAAAAGATACAGGCCTCTTTTTCGGATATAGAACGATGACTAAGAAATTTAAAAAAATCGACCCGAGATCTTGTTATCATTTTGTAATCAGTTCACACGGGATTTTCGGTTCTCTCCATACTAAAATTTCCCAATACTGCAAACTGGAATAATTGAACAGGACACAGGTAATCGAATATTTAAGGCACGTCCAAGTGGCCTGGTGGACCATGGTCACCCCAATATGGTCTAGTGGCGATTCCAGGATTTAGGGTTACCCATAGAAATTTATCGCTTCATCTCATAGGCCATGGCCAGGCCACCCAGGCCCCGCCTGAAAAATAATATCATAGATTCGTCAATGGGCAGGTCTGATTATTTATTATTCAGTTCTCGAGGAACTTGAGCTTCAACGCGTGTCCTACTGGGCCAGGCGGGTTTACTTCAAGCTACGATGTTCGAAATTCAAACAGCGCTGTCTGGCTCGAGAGGACGGTACGATATAAACTTCCAATTTTGAGCTTTAGAGTAACCGCTCAGTTGCAATTAAACAAGAATAGAACCTCGTCACCCGAACTCCCGTGTAATAGTATATTGTGTCATAAGGGTAGTAAGTAGGGGATTATTAACGAAGGTCTATTAGAAGCCCGACGCCGAAGGCGGAGGGCTTTTAAAGTCCTGAGTTTGGAATCCCCTTACTACCCGCCATACACACAATATTTTTCATCACATTTGGGAGTAAATAACAAATACATAAGACAAAAATAAACATTAAACTAATTAAACGATAACGATTGACAACCAACTTTTTTCTGCATATATTTTTTAATTTAGGTACTATAAGCACTGGCAAAACGGCCATCAGCTTAAAACAGAAAACAAATATACACAGAATCTTACCATCTATCATTAAACAAATAACAATTAACAATATTATGCAGGAATAATTAACACCGTAATATATTATAAAACTTAAATACGAACAGTAATAATGTTATAAAACTAAATAGTACCTAACCAATAATTTTATAACTTTTTTTTCTTTTTTTTGTGTCGTCTACCACAGATAATGCTAAGAACTGCGTTTAGTTTAGAAACATGACAAGCCATACTGCCAGATTGTAACGATAATTCAAAATTAAATAAAATTATTTCAAAATACACTTAAATAATTGTAAAACATAAATATTAATGCAGTTACATGTACCGTATTAATTCAATACACAATAAAATTTGCTGGTAGGCAAGTTTTGTTCGTACAACAAAAAACCTTGGCTTCATTAAAACCTCCTTAGTCTGAAGTAAACTGCGAGTGCGTACCTACTATATTTTTAAAACTAAAACCATAACTCCCTCGGGAGTTATAACAATTTATTACTCCCGCGGGAACAATATAGGCCTTAGTCCTTCAGTACACCTACATGTAATACCATCTTTTACGAGCAAATGTGATGAAAATGAATATTTATACTGGACGCTGCTACGATGTTCGAAATTCAAACTGCGTATAGCGCTGTCTTGCTCGATTAAACACATTTTCACAAGAGAGGCGAACGGCACGATACAAACTTCGAATTTCAAACTTTAGAGTAACCCCTCAGTTGCAATCAAACTAGAATAGAACTTAGTCGCCCCAACTCCCGCGTAAATTAATATGCTGGACGAATCGGCTTCGTCCATGCGTTGTTTGAGGTGTGCAATAATAGTAGATTGTTTGACAACGGGCTAAAATAAGCCATTGTGAATGTGTGACACGATCACACGAGGGCGGGGGAGGAGAAATTTTATCTGAGTGTCATAATCATAATGGGTTTTAGCCACGTGTTAAACACTTTGCTTTCACTTCAACTGCGAGAAAAAAAACTTAAAAATTAAAATTGTTGTCACCATTACGCAATAAATAGCTTACTGCAGTCTGCATTCTGTCACCCTATTGATAAATGAATACAGTTTTTGAGTTTCTCGCGAAGACACAGACAGACAAACGCGGCGGAGGACTTTGTTTTATAAAGTTAGGTACGTACAAGCCCGTAACTTCGCCTGGGATACCTAACATCGCCTATTTTTATAAAAGTTGATATTCCCGTCTAGTTTTTAGACTACTACAAACTAAAACTATTAAATAGAAAGTGCTTTTTTATGCATGGCAATATTCTCGCATCAACTGTAGCTAATTTAAAAAGTAGGCGGGAATTTAAACTTTTATAAAAATAGGCGATGTTAGGTATCCCAGGCGAAGTTACGGGCTTGTACGTAGTAATAGTGGTGATGGATATTACCTACCTGCAGCAACGTATAACAAATCCCACACAAACTATCGAAGAATACAAACTCAATAGAAAGGCAAACAAAATAGTTATTTGTGCAACAAGAGAGCAAAGATGTTTTTTGTTACGAGTGCTGATTTTGAGTCCCGAGCAAGCGAAGGATTCTACGTTTGAATCACGAGCGTAGCGAGTGATTCTATATTAGAATCCTGAGTGTAGCGAGGGACTCGACAGCACGAGATGCAAAAAACTTTGCTCTCGTGTAGCACACACAACTTTTCACCTCATCAGCGAGAACATATTTGACATTTTGTGCTTTTTCTTCCAACGTATGTTTATAGTCTTTGTTGCTGATTTCAATAATATTATTAATCAGAAAATAGATAAGTGCTGCTTAAAAAGGAATAACAATACTTATTTTATTTAATTGAAATTATAATCAACCAACCAACACGGTTATTGTCATTATTTGATCAAATTGGAAGACTTAGCAGATACATAACGTGTTTATTTATAAATACATATTATATTACGAGATTTTGTTTATAAATTGATTAATATTTTTACTCCTAAAACACCAAACAAAACAAATGCAAAAGAAAATATCAATTACAATATGAACTCGATATTTTTTAAGGTACGTTTCGAATATGCATCTATGATAAATGGTGAAATTATAAATTATTATTACATTTACAATAAGTAATAAGTTGAAAAATCTTATTTTATTTGAGCAATGATCTATTGTTTTATATAAAAGGCACAATAATTTTAATATTCGGTCGTTAAATAAAAATATAATAAAGAAAAAAAATACGTTGCAATTAAAACTTTTTCTCGTATTTTTAATGAATTTTTTGGTATAACGCGTATCCGAACTGTTCTCAATCGAGGTCGGATTCGAAAATCGAATTTCAAATTGATAAGTTTCTATCCCTCTCTTTTATATACATATGAAAGAAACAGAGTGCATCGAGATTCAAATGATTACAATTTTATAATTAACCTTTGGCTGAAGAATGACAATTCGTGGTCAGATATTGAAAAAATTAAAAAGCTACTTTCTACTCACGCTCGAAACAAAATCGCATTTTGTTCACTGTTATCTGACAGCAAAATCGCCATTTTTGAGCTGGTGAGGTGAAAACACAATTACCTACCGTTATCACCAGTTTCCACGCACCCTGTGTGCGAGGGCTTCTATCACGTGCACAAAGAACGAAGAAAATCCAATGGAAGCGAATCAATACGAAAGTGTGGAATGAATGCAATCCCGATAGGGCCATCAATCTCCACATTTGTTCCTTGTGAGATTTATTTATTTATTTTATAATATTTTTTTTATGTCATAGGGGGTGAACGAGCAAACGGAAAGCCTGATGGGAAGCGATTACCGTCGCCCATAGACACCTACAACACCAGAGGAGTCAGAAGTGCGTTGCCAACCTTTCAGGTGGCATTTGGTAGTACGCTCTTTACTTGAAGGCACTAAAAAAAAAAAAAAGCTTTGGGTCGTTCTCAAAATATTTGCACCGCCACCTGTCAACAGGTTTGTCTTAAAAGAAGTTTTTTACACCGCATTATTTTAAATATCCATTTATCAACACATATTAATAGACACTTTTTACATAGAGGCCAAATGATTTTAATTAAAACTAAAGTATATTAATAGACAAAAAAACGATTTAAAACTAGGTTTTGTCGGTCACTTGCCGTGTCCCAACGCGAGGTACTCATGTTTCGTTGTAATAAAAACATATACATTACCGACTTAGCTTAAGTTCAGTACTCCATTTTATTTTCATATATGATGAGGATTGAATACTACCATATCGAATAATAATACTATGCTTATGTTGCGAATTATTTGCAATTTAAGTTTGTCCACGCCATTTTTTGTCGTTCACTTGTCATGAGACAAACATTACAATTGTGCGACTACTATTTCGTTTCCCCTGCCTCACCCCGCATAAATCGAGACCTTCAGTTGCCACCTAACGCTGTCCCGAGTGACACGTCGTCAGTGTGCTCCACTAAAAAAATATGATACATACACTTATGCGAGCGGGAGTTTGTAATGGGTATGTAGTCTATATTCTGCCTTCCATATTTTGGTTGACGTGTGTACTATCGCATTCATTTTAACTTATAATGCGTAAAGTATGGTCTACTTTTATGTGTATAAATATGCAGTTCATCAACGAAATACTTTATTTGTTTTGATGACATAACTGTCATTTTGTCCATCTCCTGTATGTCGTTCACTTGTCTATAAAAAAACAGGTGAACGACACATACGGCAGGCGAACGACAATTATTTAAACACTTTTACAAAATTATTTAAAAACCAGGTTTTATCGGTCACTCGCCGTGTCTCAACTCATGTTTCGTTGTTATAAAAACATATATATTACCGAAATAGCTTAGTTTGAGTATTCCATTTTACTTTCAAGCTGTCTTAGGAATCGTTAGCAGGCGGCGCCCGCACCAGATTTCGAAAGCATCAATCCTCTGCCTGTCAGCGGCTTTGAACGTCCAGGTCTCAGCCCCATAAAGAAATATGGAGAAGACAAGTGTACAGACGAGGTGCATGTTAGTCCGGTTAGGGATGTTTCTATTTTTCTATACTTTGGCCGAGTTGGTTCATCGCTGTTTTGGCCATTCCGATTCGTCTGCGAATCTCTGGTTTACATGTGCCTCTACTTGTGACAATGGAGCCAAGGTACTGGAAGTGATCAACAGTTTCGAACTCTTGAACCAGGTTAGTACTTTGTCGACTAGTAAATGGTCGCGGCTATCATCAGCTCGGTCTTTTTTTTAATTAATATCGATACCCATTCTGAGGCTGGTTGTTTTGACTGATTCCAAAAGTTGGGCCACTTCTGCTTCGGGTGTGCAAAATAGGCGATGTCTACCACGTACCTTCAAGGGCTCCATATCTGTTAAATAGTATTGGGGATATGATGCATCCCTGTCGTACGCCTTTCAGGAACTTAAAGTTCTTGTATGTGACATCTCCTACCGTCACCATTCCGTATCCAGACTCATAAAGGCTTTATAAAGTGTAACCAAATGTGCTGGCACCTAACGCAGCCGAAGGCTTTCTGGTAATCAGATGTGAAGGAATTCCTCGAAGATGACGAAAACAGTAGTAGGAAAATCAGCGGGTAAGATACAATATCTCAAAAGAGGCAGCATTAGGATGCAGAAATGTTATTTAAATGATTTGCTGTTGACCCTTCATAAGAGATTTATAAAATCACGTGGGTATGCTTGAGATTTGAATCTTTTTGCCGGTTATGACCTTTCTGGATTGTACAGGCTTCAAAAAAACCTCCTGAGAAATGTCCTATGAGATGAGAATTAAATGCTTGTTTTCTTTATGCAAATTACTAACATAAAGAAAAAATATAAATAAAAAACAATCCAAAAAGCACTAGTTGACAGTTCAACGTAGGTTTTATTTAAAATGTCATTTACCTGCAACCGTCGTCGTTAACCTGCTAACAAATTCAGTTAAGTTGGAACATATTTGTCGCAAACCTGCACCCATTGTCAATAACCTGGTAACAAAATGTCGTTTACCTGACATCGATGTCTTTCACCTGTCGACCTAAAATTTCAAACACCTATATCTTCTAAGATATTCAATTTAACTACTTCCCTCAACGTGATATCAATTGTCTGAATATATTTCTAGCGATCCTATGAAAAATAAAAGAAGAAATCGCAACTTTAAAAAAAAATGCAAAATTAACGCAGCGGTGCAAATATTTTGAGAACGACCCTTTTATTTCAGACCAAATTGATCCATAGAATATTAGTAACAAATTAAACTTAACACTTTGTTAGTAATACACTGGCACTTGACAAACTAAATAGACTACTAAAGTACTTGAAGGTATACTAACAATAGACTCAATTTTCGACAGTCCTTGTGTCTATGAACGGATTCCATATTGCCATTGACCAATCATTTATAAAAAGCTACGAATGCCATAAAGTAAGATTTTAAAGCTCTGTTGGGTGAACAAATCTACATTTTCTTAACATAGAAAAACATTGAGTAGTAAATAATGTTTTTCTTGCAAAGATCATGATTTTGAACCATGTGTTACGGATGCAAGCGGCGGCGCGGCAAGCGGTTGAGGGAGAGATCCGAACGCAGCGGCATAATGAGTGAGCGAGACACACGTACCGTATCTACACCGCTGCGCTGCCGTCAAATGGCAAAACGCTGCAACTTGAGTTACAGCGTTTTAAGTTGCCTTGTACCAAACGATTCCTTTTAGACTCTTCTATCATACCTTGTTTTCAGAATTTTTATATCTCATTTAATTAGGGCTGTAGAAAATTGGTAAAACGCGGTAACTATACGCTAGTCCAAGCAAAACATGATAACTTTAGTTACTCTGTTATTTAAACAAGACGTGACAAGACCGTTTAGCTATGCAGTAAAGGCAGAACGCTGTAAATGGAACTTGCAGCATTTTAGGAAAACGTCCGGTCATAACCGCGCGATTGCTAACACGCCAAAACGCGGTAAGTAGCAATCAATCGACATAGTTATATTGAATATAGCTACAATGAATGAGATGGAAGTGTTTTTCCATAACTCAGCATACCCACATAGTTTTATTCTGTTGTTATTTTCAATTTACCTATATATGTAAACAATTTGGTTGAGGTTACCAGTTGTTTTTTATTAATATTAGGTATTCATACTTAAATTCAATTAAATACTGTGTTTTTTCGCATTTCCATTCATTGATGTCATACAGAATAATCATTTGGGGTAATTCTACTAGTCCTCATTCTCCAAAAGCGTGCGCTCAGATACGAGCTTTTTTTTAAGTAGGTAGATATTTGTTACTTAGTGTCAACAGACGATTTCCTCATATACATATAAATATGAAAATTGGCAAGTACCGTCTTATACTGTAAGTAAAGAAAACATAGAGTACCTAAATGGTAAAGTTAACTTCGTCGCTGAGTGCAGTTTATCTTTTCGTTAGAGTGTGGTTACAGTACTTTCATAGTACGCACAGAACCATCGGTGCGATATTCCGACTTTTATTCAGTTAATCGTCATACTTTAAGTAAAGTTATGGCTTTTTTCACTATCACTCATAATATAAAATGACTTACATGCTAAACATTGTTAAGTTATGGCAGGGGAATAATATGGCATAACGATGCAACTAAGACGTTACAGCGTTGTGCCACGACATTTAGTATTCTAGTTACTTCCGGGTTCTACTGGCAAAACGCGTTTGCATTATTATTTAATTTATTGTCATAAAAATATTATATTTTCTTTTTCGGCTGTACAAAGTATATCATCATGTATGATCTATTTAAATTTCAACCATTTAAGATCATAAATAATAGGTAAATCCAAGGCCGATATGTTCAAGACTTTAAACTCACTTTTCACTTCTCATGCTCTTAAAATGTTACTTTAGTCTCTGCATATCGGGACTAAAGCTCCTTATTAATCTCTAGGGACTAAAGTAAAATTGTTTTAATTTACTTTGAAAAACCCCTGAACAGCCAATCACGACGTTTGTGAATGGAGGTTTATATCCATTTTCAGTGATAGGTAAGTATAGAAACTTTTTGGTGCGTGAAAATAACCTCAAAATTACAACTGCTCAAAAAAAGTAAAATTGTTTTAATTTACTTTGAAAAACCCCTAAACAGCCAATCACGACGTTTGTGAATGGAGGTTTATAGCCATTTTCAGTGATAGGTATACAAACTTTTTGGTGCGTGAAAATAACCTCAAAATTACAACCGCTCAAAAATTCAAGATTTTATTTAATGAAACACGATTAATTATTACGAATACGAATGTAATTTTATCATGCATGGTCCATAAGTCCATATTAGTTTTAAATAAAATAGTTTTCAAGTTTGAATCTGTTGGCTAAATATGCAAGCATTTAAAGCGTCACTTTACAAAAAAAAAAAAAAAAACCACGGAACATTTTTTTTTTATTAGAATTTTGAATGGAATGAGTAGATGTCCATTACTTGTATTAAGCTTGAATTGTAATCACCAATTAGACCAATTAACTGGGTCACTTTATAAATTACGGACAAAATATGTAATCATCATCTTCCAATGAAGAAGAATAAAGCTGAAGGCTATATAGAGGAGTCAATCCAAAATAAACACAGTATCTATCGAAGGCTATACTATATTGAAGGAATTAAAATATCCTTAAAGCAAAAATCACAACCAACATTTGACCCACGCCCATCAACATCGCGGGTTGAGAATGAGCCTAATGAAATGACCATCGGCAACCTTTTTGAGAAAAGGTCTACGTCTCTACTATACCTACTCTCCATTCTCTCCAACTTTTACTTCGACTTCGAGTGAAAATATTGAACATACTTCTCAATTACAAACCACGCCGACACAGCTTAGTTTACAGGGGAAAACCATACATTTAAATTTAAAGAATTGTACAAATTGCCCTTTAAATTTTTCTGAGGTTAGATTAATGGCTGTACCTACTACGTAATTGTAAGAAACTTTGTTATAATAATAAATATCGTAATTTTATATTTAAATTCGTTTATTTTCCTCGCATTCAAAGTGAAAAGTAGAGTGTTTAATGCGAGACTAAACAACCATAATGACACTCGAACTATTAGCCACCCTCGCTTAGCTCGGGTGGCTAAAACATCTCGTGTCATTATGGCTTGTTTTAGTCCCTTGTTGAACAATCTACTATTTCTCGAAACTAGGTTTTATGACTTGCAGCGTTCTGCCATTTGACGGCAGCGCTGCTGCTGTCGCGCACAGTTGTATGTCGATGAAATTAAACATTCGCTAAATCTTTATCGATACTTAAAATGTTATCGTTGGTTGTTTATGAGTGAATCAAATTCAACGTGAAATGTAATCTGAGGAAATTAAATACTCATACCCGCTACGCATATCTTCATTGCGTAACTGAATAAAAGTTTCTTCAAAAATTTCATTTTAGTGCCAAGCTTTTATAGCCGACTGTACTTTTCTTTGGATAACAATCAAATGCTCACTGAGACGATTAAATTCTAAAGAGCCCAAGGTCGGAAGGATTGCTTTTTTCTATTATAGAGTTCCTATGGCCACCTTCCGGCTCCATCATCAGATCAGCCCCATGGTACCATATTATTGTATTGTCATCAAAGTTAAGTAAGTATGCAAAATTTCAGCTCAATCAGTTGACGACATCTGCTTCAAAATTGAGTTGCAAGATTCCACCCGAACAAACATAGATACATATATATGTACATACAATGCAAGTTAAATAAAAACTTGTAAAAATGGAACGGTGTTTCGTATTTTCGATGATATACACACACTCATACATAATATACATACGTGTTCAATAAGTACATAGGTATATTGTGAACTTGCTATTTAAATAATCGACATTCGTTAATTTCCAGTAACGGTGTCTCAACAACTTGTGAAACTTGTGTTGTACTTGTACCTACTTGTATTTATTATCTATTCTGTGGTTGTACCTACAGTTTAGTAGCCAGGTGCAAGATATATTAAACGGTTTTTTATAGTTCATGCGTATACATTATCTCTACTACACCTAACATCACACCATGAACAAATAATTACCTTTAGGTATAAGAAATATGTAATCACTCAAAATGAAGAACTTTTAAAGGGAATAAGTTAGTCCCTGATCCTAATTAAAAGAGTAAAAAATAGGATTATTTAATACTAGCTTTTGCCCGCGACTACGTACGCCTGGAACTTGATAAAAGGGATTATTAAAAGCGCCTAAGCAAATGTAAGAGCAATTGTACTTTTGGTCTAATAATTAGGTACATTTCCTACAGGGTCACCGCACCCCAACAGAAATGTTCACTCACTTTTCAATCTTTTCAGGTATAATTTCCAGGATGAAAACTATCCTATGTCCTTCCTCGGATCTTAAACTATCTCTATGCCAAATTTCATCAAAATCGATTCAGCGGTTTAAGCGTGAAGAGGTAACAGACAGACAGACACACTTTCGCATTTATAATATTAGTATGGATTGTTACCTCAGAATCAGAACTGATATTCATTAACCGATTTTTTTTTAATTTCAATGGTTGACACTAGAGATGGACTGACTATGAATTTCGTCCACTAGCCAACTACTTAATCGGTTTTCGAATTGCTGATTAGTCGGCTGACTATTCGCCGACTATGAATGATGCGTATTAGTCGGTGGACCAGTCGGCCCATCTCTATAGTTAGTGTATGGATTTAGCTGACAATACGACTAATCAGCTTCTAAACATACCTATTGCCGAGTAGTCGGCCGACTATAAATATTGCCGAATAGTTGGCGTTCCCAATTGGCCTTAGTTTTCCATTCCATGTAGTTCAAATTTAGTTTTGATAATGTGGAATTCGGTAGGTATCCTATAACAACTCTAAAACATTGCTTCTCATCTGTAACCTTTCGTTGAATTTTCGTTATTCCAAAAACTCAGACTTACGTGGGTAGAGGAAAACGTGGAATTCATTAGATTCGAGTAGTTTTATAAACAAAAATAGTTAACCGTTTCAGAGAAACGGTAATATAATATACTCGTATTCAGATTAAATTAAACACATCGATCAACCCTTGGGTAAACTACTGCTATTAATCTCGACGACAACACTTCCGCGAAATCAGGCTTTCATCATCTGAGATATCCCCCCATTTCCTGACGCAGTGATATTCCGACATATTGTTAGCAATTTTCCTCGTTCGTTATGTATGTGACTACTATTTTTCCACGACATTGCACTAGTAGAAAGAATTATCGCTACCATTAGGACATTTGGTTGCATACTGGTGGTTCTAAAATACATGGAGTCGCTAATTGTTTTTTTTTCTAAATCGATGTACCATGATTTGTACTGTTTTTAACCGACTTCAAAAAAGGAGGAGGTTCTCAATTCGAACTAATTTTTTTTTTGTATGTATGTTACTCGATATCTCCGAGAACCGTGAACCGATTTTCAATTTTTTTTTTATCGAAAGGGTATAACTCCGAGTTGGTCCCGTTGGCACTAAGTCGGGATCTGATGATGGAATCTTGGAGAAATCGAGGGAACTCTTCAAATGTTATAGGGACATGTACGGCGCTTTCGGTAATTTATTGATAAAGTCAAGAATTTACATTCAGTAAATAGGGTTTGGTGTAAGGAAACTGATGATGAACACCACAGATGGCCACTAGAACTTTTATATGAATCACTAAAAAGAAAAAAAAAAAAAAATTTTAACAAAAAAAAGAACCGACTTCAGTAAAACTAAAAAACCAAAAATAACCCGTTCAAGTACAGATTACATTTGACTCACCCTTCGAAGTCAGTGCCAAACCTCGCGTAAACTATAATATAACGGCATGTATTTAACGCGGCGACAAATTAATCAGATTTAGGGATTTATAAAAAATTAAAGGGGATAGCAAAAATAATAAGTTGGCGACTAATTGCGGAGACTATTAAAGTAAAAAGTAGCAGCTAAGTAATCAATTTTCGGCTTTGTTTCAATATAAACTAGCATTGAGTTATTGTTTTGGCGACTGAATTAACTAATTAAGCGGAAACATGACGGTGGATAAGAAGTTGAAAATGGCCTACTCTAATTGTTCAATGGAGATTACATATAAAATAAATCAAGGTCATAAAAAAAATACTTTGTGCGACAATTTAAGAGCTTTAATCAAAGTTGAAAATTGCATGTATAAATAATAATTTTGGTCTAAGTATAGTTTTATTTAGTGGCTCTGATTTTGGTCAATTTTTCGTCAGGTGTGATGTCATATTGACACCTATTTTTTATGATTCTATCGTATAGAATATGTTAAAATAAACGTGTTTTGTATGGACAACTTTTTTCTAAACTTAATAATTACCGAGATATGGACTCCTAAAACCGACAATATTTTTTTAGATATTGTGTCAGACTCTGCCTTAGCTCCGGCGCTGCGGGAAGTGCAGCCCTTCCGCCCTTGCGTGGCAAAGCACGGTCGCCCGTACTCCGTTCCGCAGCTTCGGCTTGTTGGTCGCCTTCGGCGACCAGCCTCAGCCGCTCCGCTCCGCGCGGCTCCCGAGCTTTGTCACGGCGGGCGAGGGCTGCTCTCCCTCCGCGCCTCCGGCTTTTTATATACACTCTAGGGGTAGGGCAGACAAGACCACGTGGAATCGGGGTTGACAGCTTCGGTTCTGAGGCAAGTCTTATGATAATGCAATGCTTATTTTAGCGTAGCGTGTTTTAGCTAGATTCGGACTAAAATAAGCGTGTTTTGTATGGGCAAAACATTTTTACCTAAAAAACGCTTATCGCCGTTTTCATTAAATTATGGTTTCGAAAACTAAAAAAATAACTCCCCATTACTTTTATATAGTACCCATTTTAATATTTAAGCTGCCAGCAAAACAAAGCCCAAAATGCTTTTTTTAGATGGAGACCTGTAGTTGCCATTAATATAAAGTTTGTTATCCTTCTGCTAATATTAGTCGTCAAGTCATTATTTATAGTACCTCACCTATGATTTCAGTAATCTTGTTTATTATTTCTGCTACCTTAAAGTAGCTGCCATTATTTGAATTTTAAAATATCCTTAGTTTAAACCTCATTTAATATAAATGGTTGCCAAAATATTTAATCGCTGACAAGTTATTATTTTAGTTGCAAATAGTTTGCTCCTCTTTAATTTTTCTGTCGCCGCGAAAATAATAAGCCTAGTATAACTATAGATATAAGAACTGAGTGGTTTGGGATCGACTTCGAAGAGTTCGAAGGGTGAGTCAAATGTAATCTGTACTTAACGGGTTATTTTTGGTTTTTTAGTTTTACTGAAGTTGGTTCTTTTGTTTGTTAACAATTATTTTATCATGAATTAATTTTAGTACTTAGTATAATAAAAAAGTATAGTAAAATATATTATTAAACCCACCGTAATTGCCGCTTGTATCCGTAATATCCAGATGGAGAAAATTTAAGTATTCCTTCGGGGTAATTTAATAATATATACTGTTTTTCAGTATTTAAATGAGTTTAGTAATAATGATGTAATATAATCATAAATCATGATATCTAATATATCGCCATATATGTATTTTTAGACTGACTTTGACTTTGAAAAATATTACGCTTAGGTATAGCAACTCCACGGATTTTAGAACCACGGTAGGCTACCAAATGTCCTAACTCTAGTTATCACATGAAATTGCCTGCGCTGTGATCGTTTAGATAGATGCATAATAAATGTACCCTAAAATAAGTAAAAGTGCGCCCTATTCGATTCATAATTTGTTGTGAAAATTATCCAAAAGTATGTTTTGAAATCCTTGTCAGATACTGTTTAGGATGTTGTGACTAAGATTAAGATTATGTAAGTTTAAAATATAATACAAACAATAAAATCATCATAGGTATTATCTCGAAACTTTATCTTTTTACAACTTTATAATAGCATCTTAGATTAAAATTCCCAACTGTCCTTTGTCAAACAAACGAGGTCAACTTTACCTCCGCTGTCCCTAAAATATTATAGGTGAAGGTTTATAAGCCCTATTCCTGCAATATTCCAGCGTGCGTAAAAAGAGGGTTTAAACCTTTTTAGTACGTCAAACGCTGTAGCAGGTGCCCTGGCCTAAAACCGAAAAGTTTTCGCCTTTCAAACGGATCTGTTCCCTATTTCTTTGCGGTAATATTATTTTGCATCCGAATTCGCATTTATCTCTCATGGTCCCTGGGGCGGGAGGGAATCTCCGAATTTGACTAAATCATACCTATTTGGGTGGGCGATAAGGAAATGTTGATATACAGAAATGACAAAATTCTATGGTTACTGACTTGAAGGTACTATGTACAAGTACAGTCAGTTACATAGCCACTCAATTGCTTTGAATTTTGAGTTGGACTCGATTTATATGACAAAATAAGAGCGGTGACAGGTAGCCGATAGTTGCCAAAAGCAATTGAGTGGATAAAAACGAAGTGGCAAGGAAGTACCTCCCAATGTAAAACGTAGATATTTGAAATACAGTGTTTATGTACGTTTTAAGTAACCCTAGGCCGCAAGTGGGATTTACTGCCCGCTACAGAAAGAAAATCTTACTTCCTAGCCAAGGCAACACGTAAAACTATAGACGAAACGGGCGATAATTTAGTAGTCTAGAATTCTAGATTGCATATTTATTACAAACACGTCCGATATTCAGTAATTCACCGCCCTAGGTGTGTAATATACTATTGCTCAGTCTACATGTAAAATAAGAAGCACCAAAGAAGTGAACTCATATTAATTCATTTATAAGTACGGGTGTGATTTATGACTGTGTGCACACACGCGTACTATAATATGAATATAAATAATTTCATTTAAATAAATGTCAATAACGGAAACCGAAGAGAAGATTAATACGAGTAAGTTACTCCAATGACTGCGCTTAAGATTTATAATATAATTGGGGAATGAAGACAATTACGTCCCTTATTTAATTAGCGGTACCTAAGTTCTGCGGCTCACTGCGACTTCCTGCGTGAGCTCTACTTGATAGATCGGGTTTAGGTCCTCCGACCACTTTAACTGATAAGCTAGTAAAAGATTTTATAACTATAAAGTTGTCCACGAAGCAGATAATTGTATACCCTTATTTCGTTAGTGTATAGGCCCTTGAAAAATATCCTCGTATGTCCTAAAAATAGAAACACATTTAGCCATTAGGTACGAGGTGATAATGAAATATGATGAACTTTTCACTTCACTCGCTCGGGAAGCCTCCGTTTGTAGCACGTAATCTGTATGCGCTATTTTATCCGCTAGCGTGCAAAAGTCATTTGAATTTTGAACACGGGTAATTTTCTGTGATACATGTACTTACGTAGCTATCACTTCATAGTATAAAACAAAGGCCCTTCCTTCTGTGCCCATATGTATGTTTGTATCTTGAAAAATACGCAACGGACTTTGATACATTCTTTTTAAATAAGTAGATAGAGTGAATCAAGAGGTTGGTTTATAATGCTATACATGCTTTATATAGCATTGCACCCGTGAGAATCCGGGGCGGGTCGCTAATATCAAATAAACGAGAATTTTACGCCATGATTGCGTTGCTCGCCAAAACTGTGGAAGCCGGCCTTATATCGGCGGCGCTGACAGCTGCGGATTTCATCCAACTCCTAGAAACATTTACCTTTCCAACTGTCTTAAATAATCCCGAAGTTCACAAATGAAATTTAATTAAAATTCCCAAACAGCTGCAGGGACAGGGAAGGACTTCAAGTAAAAGGACTTATACGTCGTTGAAGTTCCTATGACTGTAGGTACATTAGACCTCGCGAGTTTGTATTCAAAATGGCAGGTAATTGCGGCCAGTTGTCTACCGTTATTTATAAATTGTATTTGTCTTGTTTCCTTTTGTAAACTTTTATTGGTGTGCAATAAAGTATTGTTGTATTGTCCCTATTGTAATTTTAATTCCGCCATTTTGAATTACATACCTACTTTAACAAGCCCCACGGTCGATAGAATACAGTCTCAGACGTCTTTTGTGAATCTTCTGTAGTGCTATACGCCATAATCGAAGTCACTTAAATTAGGTTCCTTGGATAATTAATTCTCTGTTATTAATGGAGCAAATTCATTGAAGGTTTAGTTCATTACGTTGCTTGTTCGTAGGATTGACTTTCCCTCCTGAATACTAGAATTATCTTGTAAAAGAATTTGGTGTTTTTTTACTTGGAATACTAAATACTTCGAATGCCCAGTAGTTTCTAAGCAAAAGTTATGGAGAGGTCACATCGTCAACGTAAAAAGAAACAATTAAACGTCATCAACGTCGCACAAAAGAGCTAGACCTAAAAAGCAAAATGTTGCTTTTTTGATCTTTCGAAATTTGAAAATATCGAAATTCCCAAGGGAGAAAAGTGAACGGATCTGTACGAAGTTCCGCTATTACGTTTTCCACGACAGAACTAGTTAAAGGGTAAGAAGGAAGGAAGTTTCGATCCTTGCGCGCTTAGCATGTCGCGGTTTCGACGATTAATATAAAGTTTTCACCGATTAGAGGCTGAGTGTAATCACAATTTATGGATGAAGTTTGGTTTCAGCCGCTACTGAATATTGATAGAGTTCACTTCATACAAATGAAAGGCACGTTGTGGACTGTTGTAGTTGTAACAGGCTACACGAGCATATTTGCTGATGATACCTACTGTTTTTGCGGTTTAGATCTTGATTAGATATTGCCTCTGCTCTAGTAATAATACCTTATATAACATTTGGAAATCAAAAACTCCACGTGAAACTCTACAAATCGTTTATTTTCAAGTCAAATTAAATTATATTACATACTACCTTTTTCTTGTGACGTGGTCCAATTTTCCTTGAGTCACTTACAATACACACTCGTCAGTTAGGTAGGAATACCTGCCATTTTATTTGTTGAGGTATAACAATAACAAAAAGGATAATTTCGCATTTGTTATATAAAGGGAATACGATTTCCTAAGAATATACTACATATACCTATTCATTATTTTATTCCAACAGTCGTCCGTTATCAATAACATTGATACTTCCTGTAATGCTGTTCGCTTTATCACTCGCTAGATACACAACCATATCAGCTATGTCTTTAGGGACACATACTTTACCCAAAATACTGGCTGCTTCCCAATTCCTCACAATAGCAGCTTCATCTAGACCAGCATTACTCAAGATATCAGTCTTTACTGGTCCAGGGCTCACTCCGTTGGCTCTTACTCCGCTTGGGCCAAGTTCTTTAGCTAAACCCTTTGTAAACATGTCTAAAGCAGCTTTAGTCATGCTATATACCGTCAAGTTTGGGAACGCTTTCTGGCCAGCAACACTGGAAACATTCACGATGTTACCTCTAGTTTTGATCAAGTGAGGCACTACAAGACTGGTCAGTAAATATACACTTCGAAGGTTCGTCTTGAATAGCTTGTCGAAGTTAGCGACTCCTTCTTGGATCTTCGTATGTGCTACTATACCGGCGTTGTTTACTAACACGTCGATCTGCCCGAAGCGTTTGATCGTGTCTTCTACAATGGTTTTTATTTCCGAATCGTTGGTAAGGTCAGCTTTGACTATTAACGGTTTGACACCTTTAGCTTCGTCACACTGCCTGGCTACTTTCCTGAGTTTTTCTTCATTTCTTCCAACAATGACGACTTTAGCTGATTGTTTTGCGAATTGTAATGCGGCTTCAGCTCCAATCCCAGAACTTCCGCCGGTTACAATAACCACTTTGTTTCTGAAATCCATTTTATTGGCGACTATAATTGTTCTGATATGAACATCAAGGCTGTGTCACACGAGATGAGTTGTTTACTGACTACTGAATTTAACTAAGAGATAATTTACTGCGAATAACAAAGCGTGCGATGGCATATCGCAGTCAGAATGAAAGTTTGCAGTAAAGTTTCCAGAAATACGGTATTTTATGACTTGCCTTAATAACTACACTACATATAATTAAATGGGTTTTAAATAATCCAAGCAAAATGTTGAATCGTGAAGTCCCAAATACAGAGTCCTATCTGTGTATAATTTGAAGGAAATAAAATAGTGCACTTTATTTATACTCTCGCATTTAGTATGTGGTATATATTATTTATAATACATATGACGGGAATCGAAATGTTTGAAATATCATAATATATCGCACCTCTCATGTCACGTCGTTGGTTCATTCCTGTACGAAACAAAAGCTTTCTTCAAATTTTTACCTGTTATCTACACTCACTTTACAGAGTGACTGTTGATACCAATTATTTTTATGATGTAAGAGGCAAACGAGCAGATAGATCGCCTGATGGAATTCGATTAGCTTCTCCGATGTACACCTTCAACGCCTGAGGGTTAAAGGGCGGTTGGACTTTCAGATGGGAGTAAGTAGGTACTCACGCTCCTTTTTAGGGTTCCGTACCCAAAGGGACCCTATTACTAAGACTCCGCTGTACGTCTGTCTGTCTGTCTGCCTGTCTGCGTGTCTGTCTGTCCGTCTGTCACCACGCTGTATTTAATAATGAACCGTGATAGTTAGACAATTGAGATTTCACAGATGGTGTATTTCCATTGCAGTTATAACAACAAATACTAAAACAGAATACATAAAATAAATATTTAAGTGGGGCTCCCATACAGCAAACGTGATCGGTTGCATTAACTTTGCACCTCATTTGTATGAGGTGCCAACAACTTAACCCGGCCAGTTAAGTTGGGGTTGGGAAGTGTTAGTACGGAACCCTCGGTGCGCGAGTCCGACACGCACTTGGTAGTTTGAAGGACAGTTGACCGTAGTTATGCAGAAAGCGACCAAAGTTTTTTTTCATAATGCAAATAACGACCAAACTCATTAATTGATTAAGACGCTGGTCGCTTTCTGTATAACTATGGTCAGTTAATTCCACAGTTAACTGTAAAAAGTAACGATACGGAAATTCTTTTCTGTTTACCTATTTTAAAAGTAAATCTATACCTACTCAAGTCTTATCAGTATGCATATTTATTAGATACATAAACATAAAACAACGTTCCAAGTTCTAATTAACGTGATGACTGATAACATTATCATTAAACATTATCTCGGTTATCAATAGGTATAATATCTCATTATTCTAGACTGTAGGTAGGTATAGAACATAATTGACTAGAGTTCTAGGATAATATATACTTACTATTAGTTATCGCATTGTACTGTTCGCCATCGGCAGGGTGATCATCCACACACAAACTCGAGCCTAAATGGTCGAGAACTGTGCGGTTCCAGAGAAATTCCCTACCGCGAACGCTTCGCATGTGGAATGATCTCCCTGCCGAGATTTTCTTTTCTTTTTTCTCATGGACATGTGCATACTTCCAGTTCTCACCTACGGTGCTCAGACTTGGTCTTTGACTGAGGGTCAGAATTCCAAACTCGGGGTTTGCCAGCGAGCTATGGAGCGCAGCATATTAGGTGTAAAACTAATGGATCGAATCCGGAACACCACGCTGCGCTCACAAACCAGGATAGTTGATGTAGCTTGGAAGGTGGCCAAGTTGAAGTGAGACTGGGCTGGTCACGTCTGTCGCATGCCCGACGACTTGTGGGCCAAAAAACCACAGAGTGGAAGCCCCACAACTCGAAACGGAGACGCGGCAGACATCGTAGGCGATGGCGGGATGACTTGCACTCATTTTCAAAAGACTGGCCCGATACAGCTCAAAACCGCGACAGATGGAAAAAGAGGGGGAGGCCTTTGCCCAGCAGTGGGACATAATAGGCTTATAATAATAAATATAGTCCCTTAAAACACAACAAGCATAGAAAATTTAAATTAAATTATTTTACGTTGGGATTGACTTGCTCATCTTTATTTTCTCTCTAACCCCCATATCTCTTTTTAACTCTCGATGAAAAGGAGTGTTATCAGTTTTACTTTTGTATCTGTGTCTGTCTGTGGAAACATAATATCATATCATCATTATGGATCCGATTTGCGTGCCTTTTTTTTTTTCAAAATTTTTGTCTGTCTCGATTGTTCTTGGAGCTATCTTCGGTGGGGATTAAAGGAGTTGATCTCTGGTCCTATCGATATTTTCGTTATTGGTTACAATTTACAATACAATGATGATAATGAAATTGTGGAAGATGAGGTATGGGTGGACACCTCGTTTCAATTAATACAGACAATTAATTTTGATAATAGAGCTTAATATTAATATCCTCATTTTTATTTTACATTGAAATATTATCACTTCAAAATGGTATCACTCCAACATTCGTCCATTGTCAATAACATAAATGCTGCCCGTAACACTGTTAGCCTTGTCACTTGCGAGATACAAAATCATATCCGCAATGTCTTTAGGAACAGCTACTTTTCCCAAAGGACTGGATTTCTCCCTGCTTTTAAATACCGCATCACCATCCATCCCTGATGTGTCAAAAATAGCTGTCTTGACAGGACCAGGGCTTATTGCATTCACTCTCACTCCTTGTGGACCCAATTCCTTAGCCAGGCCTTTGGTAAGCATATCTAGAGCCGCTTTAGTAGTACAATATACAAGGAATTTTGATATAACTTTCTGACCAGCAACGCTTGAGATGTTGACGATATTTCCCTTGGTTTTGATCAAGTGAGGCACGGCGAGGCTTGTCAACAAATAGACGCTTCGAAGGTTCGTGTTGATAAGTTTATCGAAAATTTCGATGCTGTCTTGGATTACGTTCTCTCCCGTTATACCAGCGTTGTTTACTAACACATCAATCTGTCCATATTGCCTAATTGTCGCTTCTACAATGTTTTTGACCTCGGAATCAATGGTGACATCCGCCTTAACGATTAACGGTTCGATACCTTTAGCTTCTTGGCATTGTTTGGCAACTTTCTTCAGATTATCTAAATTCCTTCCAACAATTACTACTTTGGCTGAGTAGTTAGCGAACAGAACCGCTGTCTCAGCTCCGATACCTGTGCTGCCTCCAGTTACAATCACCACCTTATTTTTGAAATCCATATTTTAAGCACCTTTTGTTAACAAACAACAGTTTATAAAGATACAATTAGCGATGTATGCTTGCGAACTGTAGTGGTTGTCGTCTTTACTTTGTGTTTGACGAAACAGAATGATCGATAACTTGTGTGGCCGTTATTTAAATACATACCTATGTTGATAAGACGTCGGTACATCCATGAGTAAGTATTGGATATGACAAAGTACCCATTGTTAACCTTTGTTCCGTGACGATACACTTTTTTTTCTTATCAAAACAATGTGTGGTATGTTCTGATTTTAAAATAACACTTTAAACTGCTATCTGAGCAACTAGCTTATGTTGTGCAAGTTGAGCAACTTCTCTGTTGCGTGTGCTTAATATGTATTTCCGCCACTCAAAGAAATCTTTTTAGTGTGTGGTGCAAGATTAATATTGGCTGAATGACGGGAATGAAAAAAAGAAAAATTGGGCAAGACGTGTACCATAATATGGTACATCGTATGTACCTGCACAAATTACCCTATTGTCTGTACCTAATGTAGACACTGCTAAGAAGCTTAGCTTGTCAAGTCTGTGCCTAGAATCTATAATATTATAATACCTATTATTGATATGCTATAAAGTCTGAACAGTGAGTTGTGTTAGTACCTACCTAATATGAATTGCTTCCATAAGAAAATCATATTAAAGAGTCACTTAATACTGATAATATTTACAAGTAAGTATTTTTATTAATCATAAATCAAAATTTGACGTTTTCTAATCAGTATTATATATTTTTTTATGGAATAAATGAACATTAGACTATTTTTGGGGTGAAGTCATCGAACCATTTTGTACTGTAATAAATTGGCATCTGAATCTGACATAATTTCATAGCACGGTAGGACGTTAGGCTTGATACATTTTTATGTTAGGCTTCCGGTTTGTGACTTAAGATGGCCGCATGCCTTTAAGTTTAGTTGTTCGTTATTTATTCATGTTGGTTGTTCAATGTGTAGTATTGATAGCGTATTGTGCAGTGAACTAACGTATGAGTGAATGGTTAATGAAGAATTCAACTTGAAGCGTACATAGCCCTTCTTGGGTCAAGGCCCCCCAGTCAACAATTTCTGTCCTATGACGTAAATCATGACGTCATTTTTTGGTGATTTTTTTCAATTTTACGTCTTATGGAAATAAATGACGTCAAAAATGACGTCAAAAGTTTTCGTATGTCGGCATACGCCTAAAAGTGACGTCGCTGATCACGTCATAAATTATTGTGTTCCGTCATAGGTCTGATAATGACGTTGCAAATCACGTCGTGATTTGTCGTGTTTCGTCAGTGGTTTAAAAACGACGTCAAAAATCACGTCGAAAGTTTTCGTCTGTCGGCATACGCTTAAAAGTGACGTCGCTGATCACGTCATAAATTATTGTGTTCCGTCATAGGTCTGACAATGACATTGCAAATCACGTCGTGATTTGTCGTGTTCCGTCATAGGTCTGATAATGACTTTGCAAATCACGTCGTGATGTGTCGTGTTTTGACAGTGGTTTAAAAACGACGTTGTAAATCCCGTCGAAAGTTGTCGTATGTCGGCATACGACTAAAAGTGACGTCACTGATTACGTCATAAATTATTGTGTTTCGTCATTGGTCTGATAATGACGTTGCAAATCACGTCGTGATTCGCGTGTTTAGTCAGTGGTTTAAAGACGACGTCAAAAATCACGTCGAAACTTTTCGTATCTCGGCATACGCCTAAAAGTGACGTCGCTGATCTCGTCGTAAATTATTGTGTTCCGTCATAGGTCTGACAATGACATTGCAAATCACGTCGTGATTTGTCGTGTTCCGTCATAGGTCTGATAATGATTTTACAAATCACGTCGCGATTTGTCGTGTTTCGTCAGTGGTTTAAAAACAACGTCAAAAATCACGTCGAAAGTTTTCGTATGTCGGCATACGCCTAAAAGTGACTCGCTGATCACGTCATAAATTATTGTGTTCCGTCATAGGTCTGATAATGACTTTGCAAATCACGTCGTGATTTGTCGTGTTTCGTCAGTGGTTTAAAAACGACGTCAAAAATCACGTCGAAAGTTTTCGTATGTCGGCATACGCCTAAAAGTGACTCGCTGATCACGTCATAAATGATTGTGTTCCGTCATAGGTCTGATAATGACTTTGCAATACACGTCGTGATTTGTCGTGTTTCGTCAGTGGTTTAAAGACGACGTCAAAAATCACGTCGAAAGTTTTCGTATGTCGGCATACGCCGAAAAGTGACATTCAGCCATTTTGGGCTCTGAGACATGGAAAAATTTCGGAGGCGTGAAATGTATGTCAATATAATACCTCATTTTTATTAATGTGTCCTATAAAACATGTTAAAATAAGCATGTTTTGTTATTGAAACTTTCTGGCTCAGAATAATATTTACAGAGATATTGAGGTTTTTAAGGTAATATGCTTGCTGAAAATAATTATATGGTAGGTACATGGATCGAAAACCGAAAACTGCAGGTTAGGTTGTACTATTATCTATTCTGTGGGTTAGGTTAGGTTTGTTTTTTGACCATGTATAGCGGAGCGTCAAAATGCTTGCTTACATGGATCCTCGTAAATAGTCTACTATAGGTTACATACATCAAAATATGTTATGCATTTGAACCCGGTCTCGGTAAAAATATCGATCTGAGAGAAAAAGTTTAAAGAATAAAATATGCTTAATTTAGCGTAATCTACAAGATTCAATCTAATTTAAGCCCAAACCAACGAAAAAAAATTTCCAAGTCCTAAAACTGACCACCGACCATCATTCTTTTACAATCCTTTGAAAAATTTGTTTTTAGAAGTATAAACAAACTTTGCCCTTCCCTTAATTCAACCAATGAAAGTGCGGCGTTATTAACGCACGCGACCAATTTTTCCCGTTCCGACCAATCACTCGTCATCCAGCCACATTGTAGTCGTTTCCGGGGTCACTTAAGTGTTTTGTAATTTGCGTTAAACTATAACCCCTACTTCAAGTGAATAAAAATTAGTATGAAAAACTGAGAACAAATATTTTATTATTATTTTATCGCTCATTTTAGCAAACAGAAGCTGAATATAAAATGCACAACAACCGTTTTTATTTTCGCGCCAAAGAGCGCGCGTCGCATATAGGGATGTCCCACACGTTTACTTGATGGGGTAGCTGTCGGTCGATGTTCGATAGTAAAATGGAAATTTTAACCACCAAACTCGTACACATTTGTAACTAAAACGAAAGATCGCTGCCAATAGTGTTAAGTTTTTCGTTGAAAATGTAATAAACACAGTAAAATATTATAGTGATATTACGCTAATATCTCCCACTTTTACCTTCTAATTCCTAAAAAAACGTGTGTGTTAGTTTGACCAAATGTCAGTCTGTCCGTATGAAATAAATAAAAACCAGCCAAGTGCGAGTATGACTCGCGCACCGAGGGTTCCATAAAAACGCATATCCCATCTTAACAGGCCGGGTTAAGTTAAGTTTGCACCTGGCAAATTTCTTGGTTATAGGCCAAAACGGAAAGTACCCTATACATTTTGATTCCCTTGTGTCACATATCCGTTTTTTTGCGGCATAAATGGCCGTATCTTTTTTTCGTTAACTAGAAGTTAGATTTTTCGGCAGCTTCAAACCCAAAAAAAAATCAACGAGGGAACGCTGCCAGCCTTTTGGGCACCATGGCGCGGGGGCCTATTTAGGGCCTGGCAACCTTCAAATGTGCATGCAATATCTTTTGCACTTGGCTCATTCCAATGCTTAGTAAGGAATGAATTTGCTGACAAGTAATTTTTTTGTCAGTTTCGATCAATTGTCGTACGACTTCAATATTAGTTTTGGTAATCGCAGTTGCTGGCCGAGACCGTCATGTACATCGTCATGGAGGTGATCACGACCACGTTTAAATTCATTAAACCACGAATACACAGAGCTACGACATGGGGCTTCATCACCAAATACTAGTTGAAGCCTTTGACAGCACTCTTGTTGACTTGAGCCACAACGAAAATCGTAATAAATCATAACCGAAAATTTTCACGCTTTAAATTCATTTTTGTAGCAACGGACAAATTTCAAAACGGCGCCTCATTGAAAAAACAAATGACAGCCTTGCAATTTAAAAAGTTACTAGTTCCCAGAGAGTTATTTTTAAAAATTTCATGATTATTTCATTTGTACTTGTTTTATAAGTGGCCAGTTCCAGAAACTTTCAGTATGCCCCACGTAATTCTAAGTTACGCCACAGATTAGCAGAACCCAAAAATGGCGGACAGCGTTTTTAACTGTTCATAAAATTTCTAATTTTCAATTAATAAAATTTAGCTTACTAGCTTTCACAAAAATACAAGACATTATTTTAGAGCTAGTAAGATCATTATTAACTATTTCAAATATATTTCAAAACTGGGTCTACTAGCCTATTGCGTTAGCGCACTCGGTGAGCGGGGCGGAGGCGCGCGGGTGGCGCTGCGCGTCTCGCCGCACACCTCTCTGCCTTGATTCGGCCGGAACGTCGGAAACTATCGCCTCAAATTTTTTGAACAAAACAAGAATCGACAAATAATAAGCTGAAAAGCCAAAAATAACCCGTTCATGTACGGATTACATTTGAATCACCTTTTGATGCCGGTGCCAAACCACTTAATTATAACTTTGAAAACAGATGCCGCCCATGAAGCCTTTAATGATTACTGTATATTTTATATTCACGAGTATTTTGTTTACATATTTGGTATTTACGAGTATTTCTGTTCGATAAAGAGTTTACGTGAGGTTTGGCACCGACTTCAAAATGTAATCTGTACATTAACGGGATATTCAAATGTAATCCGAAAATGTGATTCAAATGTAATCTAATACACATGAATGCAGACAAACATATGGGTCAAACTGAGATCCTCTTTTTTAAGTTGATTTACGTTAATCTTCTCCTAAGTAAAACAAATTCTTTTCTGAAAACCGCATCAAAATCGGTTCAGCCAAACGCGAGATAATCGCGGACAAACATAAATACTTATATACATAGATATATACATACATTCCTCCTTTTTTAACTTACAAGACAAAAACGCACACCACACCACATGAACTGCGGAAAATCAAATCAAATCACTCTGCTGCGCTGCGACTACCGCGACGCGAGTCAAATGCGAGTGACATATAAACAAAATCGTACGTAAAATCGCAACACAGAACGACTCGTTCTATCTCTGTCAAACTCAAATTAAACGGTTAATTTTGTTAAACAGAAACGGAATTTGCTAAATAACGGTATTATGTGAATAACGTTATAAATACGGGTATTCTTGACTTTATCAATAAATTACCGAAAGCGCCGTACATGTCCCTATAACATTTGAAGAGTTCCCTCGATTTCTCCAAGATCCCATCATCAGATCCCGACTTAGTGCCAACGGGACCAACTCGGAGTTATACCCTTTCGATTAAAAAAAATAAAATTGAAAATCGGTTCACGGTTAAAATTAGTTAGAATTGAGAACCTCCTCCTTTTTTGAAGTCGGTTAAAAAGTAAGACCCTATACAGATTGATAGGTATATAACTTTGGAATTTATGCAATTTGTTTTTATTCATTTTGTTTAAGTAACATCATTATTTATATACATTAAAATGACGATATTCGTTTTATGAAAAATGAAAATTCACTAATTGTTTTTATGACAATCATTACACACCCATTTAACCGACTTCAAAAAAGGAGGAGGTTCTAAATGTGTCGGTTTTTTTATTTTTTTTTAATTTTAGAAATAAATTATTTAAATTTAAAACCTAATCCTATAGTTTGTCAAGTTTCGTTTCTTTGTGTTGTGTTAGGTGGACATTATATAAAATACCTACTCAGTGTCATGTTTATCTGTCCTGGAATTATTATAAATTTTAAGAGATAAATACAATACTTATTTGATGCGCTGGAAATATTTGTTACGAGCGTTAATGTATCGATATCGAATTAGTTATCGTTGGCGGCTGGCGCATCCCTCACGCGTACCTACGCTACGCAAGTCTATACTTGTTCTGTTCAGTTCACTTCACTGTTTCGGTTAGAAATGTTAGAATTAGCAGGGTATCGCATTAATTGAAATTGAAATTAAAAATGAATTTAACTTTCGCTTGACCCGTTTGATATCACGTATGGAAGACAGGTGACTAAATTAATGTATTATAATGTATTGGTCTTTGAATTGACTCATTTGTTAACGGGCAATCAAATCTTAAGTACCGAGTGAGCAAGTCTTTGTCTTGTTGTGTTGTAAAATTTGTTTGTAAACCTTTAGGTTGTGTGTGTGTGTCCTGCTTGTGCATTATACGAGAAGGTGGCGAAGAACAGAACATCGTTATTGTGAGCAGCACAATGGTTGACACCTAAAAAAACAGACGAATTTTGGCCAAGATTCAAGCAAACCGATCCGATAATCAACATGGCAGTTAATAACCCTGAAGAGAAAATTTTATGAAACAGGTAAGTAAGCTCATTTGTGTGTGTGCAAATTAATCTTCTTTCTTTCATTCAGTCATTAAGAGCTTCGATCTTGTTGGTGGAGTTATCGCCACTCTTCCTGTTCGTTTTTAGTCTCTTTAATTTAAGGTTAATTATTTACTATTTAAATTGTTTTAGTGGTGCGTAAACCGAGTCTGTGAGCCGATGCCCGGGCAGGGGACCATTGAGAACAAGCCAGAAGAACCGCCGGCGCGGCCTCGCTGGGAGGAGTGGGGCGCGTGGACCGGCTGCAACGCCGACTGCGGCTACGGGTTACGTACGCGGTCCCGACGCTGCTGGTACAAAGGGTAACTATTTATCTTTATACTACTGCTAGCGAAGGTAGACGAAACAGAACTAGCTTTTGTAAATATGTTTATCGATTCTGTGACTTCGGGATTATATTCTTTCGATTTCCAACATTACGGATAACAACCATTTGACCATAGTTATGCAGAAAGCGACCAGTGTAGATTTTTTGTCAAAGTGACTTAAGTCTTACTTAATCAATGAATGAGTTTGGTCACTTATTGCATTATGAAAAAAAATCTTTGGTCGCTTTCTGCATAACTATGGTCATTTATTCATTTAGACTTTTCTTCTTCATTCTAGACTTTGTGTTTTAATCTTATGACATTTGAATTTAATAGATACTGTGCTATTTACCCATTTTAATAAAATATTATTACAAATTATTTTTAATGCTCTTTTTGTTTCAGGAACTGTAAAGAAACACTTCAAGTCCTTCTGTGGAAATTCTTCAGCCAGCTCGGTGAATCAAATTATGAGAAAGGAAAGCGTCCCTTTGAACAATACAGGTATATATAAAAATCAATCTATACTGCCTATGTTTATGATTCAAAATATATAAAGTCATATCAAATGTATCAGGCGTTGGTCATTGGGACTTTTTATGCCGTATATCTCTATGTACAACGTAAATATGTTTATCGATTCTGTGACTTCGGGATTATATTCTTTCGATTTCCAACATTATAGATAACGAACATTTGACCATAGTTATGCAGAAAGCGACCAGTGTAGATTTTTTGTCAAAGTGACTTAAGTCTTACTTAACCAACGAATGAGTTTGGTCACTTTTTGCATTATGAAAAAAATCTTTGGTCGCTTTCTGCATAACTATGGTCATTTATTCATTTAGACTTTTCTTCTTCATTCTAGACTTTGTGTTTTAATCTTATGACATTTGAATTTAATAGATACTGTGCTATTTACCCATTTTAATAAAATATTATTACAAATTATTTTTAATGCTCTTTTTGTTTCAGGAACTGTAAAGAAACACTTCAAATTACCTGCTGATACATCAATTGAAAAGGATATGAAAGTGACACTTCGATGAAAACTGAATAGTTCTTCTAACAAAGACAATTAATAATTATATGGGTTTCTTACATGTTATTTTACCATTAGCTCACGTGTTTTGATTTAGTAAGCGATTTTAGATTTAGTCTTTACTTTAGTAAGTTGTTCATATTTAATTAGTGTTTTACTGTATAGTAGAGTAACTTCCGTGGGACTTGGTTCCATCTGGTATGTACTTGTTCGGTATGTAGTTTCACTTACTTATTAGCAGCTGTTAGGTTAGGCCTGTAGAATAAAAATGGCTGTGACATACGGACGGACAGACAGACAGACATGACGAATCTATAAGGGTTCCGTTTTTTACCATTTGGCTACGGAACCCTAATTAATAACCCCTCTGGTTAAATTTGATACCCAGTACTGTATTCACTTGCAGGTGGATACATTAATAGCTAACATACCTGGGGGATAGTGATAACGAAGATAGATATGATAAGAAGACTATTTTTTTACATTAAGACTCCTGTCTTTTGCTAATTAGCTGTATTTTGTTAGGTTAGGCCTGTTGAATAATTTAATTACTAACCCATCTGGCTAAGTTTGATAGTTTTTATTATTATTGAATTGTGATATGTATTATATTGATTGTTGCCTATCTCTTTCTCTGTTGGTTTTTGCATTTTCATGTATATTATTGTATAGTTATACTCCTTTGTATTGTACATGTTGCTTGGTTTGTCTACCATTTACATTTGTGTTTAGCACACATTTGCTCAAAGGTTAACTGGAAGAGATCCCTTAAAGGGATAAGTTCGCCTTTGTACATGTTTATTCTTTTGTAATGTGTTTTTCTTGTTTTTATGTACAATAAAGTGTTTACATACATACATACATAATGTAGTAGATTTTTGTTGTAGATTATATTTTGTGTTTTCTGTGAGATTTTATAAATTAATTTTTAAATTAATAAATATGTTTATTGCATACACTTGTTTTGTTTCAGATAGATTCTTTCTTCGTACACAGACGTCAACGGGATGGCATGACGTTGACAAACGTGTACCCTATGACGTCGACACATGTCTACCCGATGACGTCTTAGTAGTGGCGTCACGCGACGTCTATTACCGACGTCGTAATGACGTCATGCGACGTGAAATGATGACGTCATGTGACGTCCATTAAAGACGTCATCCCAATGACGTCGCGTGACGTTATTAAAGACGTCATACTAACGTCATCCCAACGACCTCATGCGACGTGATCTAATGACGTCGCGTGACGTCTATTAAAGACGTCATACTAACGTCATCCCAACGACGTCATGCGACGTGACCTAATGGCGTCGCGTGACGTCTATTAAAGACGTCATACTAACGTCATCCCAACGACGTCATGCGACGTGACCTAATGACGTCGCGTGACGTCTATTAAAGACGTCATACTAACGTCATCCCAACGACGTCATGCGACGTTAACTAATGACGTCGTGTGACGTCTATTTAAGACGTCATACTAACGTCATCCCAACCACGTCATGCGACGTGAACTAATGACGTCGCGTGACGTCTATTAAAGACGTTATGCCAACGTCATCCCAATGACGTCATGCGACGTGAACTAATGACGTCGTGTGCCGTCCATTAAAGACGTTATACCAACGTCATCCCAATAACGTCATGCGACGTGACATACGACGTCGTGTGACGTTTGTAAACTTGTACAAATAACGTCATGCGATGACGTCATTTATGACGATAAATTTGTGACATCGTCACGTGAAACATGACGTCTGGTCTTACGTCTTAAACGACGTCTTTCTACGACGTCTTTAATCACGTCAACATATGTATCAAAATGACGTCAATAGGTGTCGTCATTTATGACGATAAATTTGTGACATCGTCACGTGAAACATGACGTCAGGTCTTACGTCATAAACGACGTCTTTCTACGACGTCTTTAATCACGTCAAAATATGGATTAAAATGACGTCAAGTGGTGACGTCATTAATGACGATAAATTTGTGACATCGTCACGTGAAACATGACGTTGGCAATCACGTGATGCGACGTCTAAAATGCCCAATAATTCACGTCAATAATGACGTGACCTTGTTGTTTGGGCCGGTAGACCGCGTGGTTTTTTGTAAATCGCTATCAATTTACAAAAAGCAAAACCTCACCGAACAACGGCATGCTCTACGAGCAAACTTGAAATTGGCGAAATCATCATTAACCTGATGGAAGCCATATTTTAAAATTAGAATTAGATTTTTATGTTAATATCGGCTCCATAGCTCTCAAACGTCTTACTGTCTATGAGAAGTCCGATGCCTACTAAAAACGAATAAATTAATGTATTGTGATACAAATAATGTGTCTTTACTATTTAATTTCAGAACATACGCTGTCAATGTTGACGTGACGTCTTGCGGTCGTTCACTTGACGTGTTGACATTGACAATGACATTAATTCTTAATGTACAAAAAAAAACGCCCGAAATATCTGGCTAAAGTCGCTTATTTTACTAAAAATTGAATAAACATTCACTTTTTGACTAATCAAAATGGCTAAACAAGAAAAGTTCTTTGGCCCGCTGACATTGCATCAGAAAACCGACATACCTACGATTTTCAAAGACAATGAGACTCGGGAATGCCAGTGTGTGTTGTGCGAGGAAAAGTTCACGTTGCCTGATGCTGAGAAGCCTCTGCTGACACATTTCTTCATGGCACATAGATTGGTTATAGCTGACGTGAACCAGATAGCAGATTTGTTTGAATATTTGAGATATTGGAGGTTGAGATTTAGAGGTTAGTTTTGGGCAATTTTATATTGATTTGTATGCTTGTAATGCTGTAAGTTCTTTGTGAATGGTAAAGATTTAGTACTTCGTATTTTAACAACGATCATGATGTGGTAACTAGTTTTGTTATGGCTCTATAAGTAATGTTTTGTTGAATTTGTATTAGCACCTTAATGGAATGATATTCTTTAATATAAAAAGTCACTAGCAAAGCCTGTTTTAAGTAATAGCAATTGTATTTGTTTCCTTTTCTCCATTCTATTATATTTGCAAACATATTAGTATTCATTTCTATGTCTTGTTACAGATCAAAATTTGCCCTACTTTTGCACAACAATGTTGTTGGACAGTAAGCCCGATGGAACAAAGTCTAAGGATGAAGAGTATTACTTGCTCAGTGATGTACTACCCGAAGACAAGGAGCTACGGTCAAACCTCCAGCAGACCAAGCTAGAAAAATTACTGCAACGGCACCAATTTGAACGGGAGGATAAAAATTATGAAAAGGAGTGCTTGTTTTGTAGGTTTGTCTCTAAAGATACTAGATCCAGCTACTTGCGTCATTTATATGAAAAACATAACTTCCACGTAGCTAAACCGGATAATCTCATTTTCATAGATGATCTCATAGACATGGTTGCTTCTAAATTAGAAAATCTCCAATGCATTTACTGTGACGGTTCCTTTAAAGACAGGATCATACTTAAAGAGCACATGCGAAAAAAAGGACATAAGCGAATTAACCCAGAAAATAAGGAGTATGACAAATTTTTCATGGTTAATTATATTGGTGATAAAGAAACTAAGCATAAACATGACCATAATAACAAAACTCATCAAAGAATCCCGAATCCTCGTCACGACAATGACCGTGATTCTAATGTGGATAGTGATCCGGAATGGTCAGAGTGGATTGAAGAAAACGCTCCTCAGATCACTTGTCTTCTTTGTGAACATACAGAAATGGAATATGAGAACATTCTAGACCACATGGAACGGAAACATGAGTTTTCATTCACAAAAGCAACCACAGGCTTAGATTTTTATCATAAAGTTAAAATCGTGAACTATATCCGTCGGCAGATACATTTGAAACAATGCTTATATTGTGAGACAATATTTGATGACTCTGTAAATTTAGAGAAGCATTTGAAAGAAGTGAAACATTGGGAACTCAAGAAAGATAAGTGGGACCAGCCTGAATATTATTTTCCAACATATGAAGATGACTTGTTCTTATGTTTTATCCATGATGATGATGAGAATTGGTGGTCAACTGATGAGCAGGAAATGGAGAGGACTGAAAATTGTTTGTCTGATTCTATATCTCAAGAAATGGCTATGGCAGTTTTGAATTAATAATATTGAATGCTATTATAGGATTGATAATGTAATTGCAATAATGTATTGATAAGTATTAACTATAAGGGTTCCATTTGTTCTGGTATAGATACGGAAACCTAAAAACGGTGTAAACTCATGTAAAAATTGAAAGGAACTACCGTTTGTCGGACAACAGCATGGATATGTCTCGCTGATGAAACAAAGAGCTCCATATGAGAACGAAACATATCTGGCCGCATTTTTTTTTTACGCGAGTTTAAACCATTTTTAAAAATGTCTCTATAGGTTGAATAACATTTTTGTCTAGATAAATGGATGGATTATGCACAAAAATTCTTTGTAGGGTTGTGAAAGCTCTTTTCATGGAGTATAAATAACACAAGCGAAGCCACAGGCAACAGCTAGTTTTTTTGGACATATGTCGATGAAAATATGTGTCCTATTAAAAGGGAGAGCGACAAAGTTTTGTATTGTATTATATAGTTGCATTATCTGTGTATACCAGCCAAAGTTGCGCACAAGCTGAATAAGCGCTAATACAGCCCTTACACAGCTGTAATTCGTTCATTCGTTCATTTATTAATTCATTCATTTATTTATTCATTCATTTGTAATAAGCTAAATAACAGCTTTATAAGCTCCTATACAGTATGTTTGCTAGGTGGGCAGTGGCATGATGTTCATAGAACCCGATCCGTCTTCCAGATGATTGTGCATCACTTTCTATTGCTACTTAACCCCATAAGGCCACTGTACACTACAATGTACAAATTCCAAAGCCATTTCAAACATTCTTCAAATGACAGTAAGGATCTAATTTTAGTAACACGAAAACTGCCTTGGGCCTTATGAGGTTATGAAAAAGTAAGTGAAATCTACCCCGGCTTGCCCTGAGATTTTTTATTCCACGCTACTGGTGTATACTGAAAATGTGTTCAAATCAAGTCAATAAGTTCAACGACAAATTAACTTCAACGTATATGATTGAAGTATAATTATACCCCCCTTAGTATAAGTAATATAAATTGGGTTGTTCTACGAACGTTTCTACTGCCCTCAGTCTCCTGTCGCATATATTAGAAAAGTGAACCATAACAAGCATGATCACACTAATATTAGAAAGGCGAAAGTTTGTGAGTAAATCTTTGTGTTTTTTCTTTGTTACTACAAACACATAAAAGAAAAGTGAACCTAATCATACTAATGATATAGTAACAAACAAACACATAAACATACAAACACATTTACAAACTTTCGCCTTTATAATATTAGTGTGATTATGCTTATTTCGGTTCACTTTTCTAACATAAGAAAAAGTATCTTCACGCTCAAACGGCTGGAACAATTTTGATAAATTTTGTAAGGAAGGTAGCCGACACCCTAAATTAATACGTAAGCTACTTTTTATCCCGAAAAATGTAGTGTTCCCTTGGGATGAACGGGTAATACCGCGCGGGCAGCTACTTTACTAAATCGAGATTGTATCGCAAGCAAAGTAAATCGTTTTATCAAAAATATGCGTCAGGAAACTGATAGTGGTTGGAACGCTCGTAAAATTACCCATTTGTTGAAATTGTAATGGAATCGTGCAATACTAACTGTGGTCCATTTCACGAAGTCTCTTTCTAACATAAGAAGTTGAAAAGGGACGTCCGCTTGTAATTTGTAACTTATAGATTCGTTATATGGGTCCCTGCCCGTCTAGCACAACTACGCTTCGCGACTCTTGTCGCACGACAGCATCGCCCGTCACTCTCTCACAGTACATCGAAGAAAGAGATAGGTAATGTTTCTCGGGCGAGAAAAAGTCGCGTGTCACACTTGTGCTAGGGGTGGTTCTGCCGTGTTACGGTAAAAGGTCGTATCTTTATACGGATGTCATACTAAGATACGTCCTTTTACCGTAGCATGGCAGGGTTGCATGCCTGTAAATAACTACTAATGCATTTTTGTAAATAAAGATGTATCGAATTGTATGTTATTTACTTATTTATAAATTTTATCTCTGAGGTTGTAAGTAAAAAAAAAAGGTTGTAAGTAAAGAAAAGGCAAATGAAATAGTAAAAGCAGCTGGAAAGAACAGAAGGGCTACTGCGATGCACGAAATTAGACCATCGTAGTGCCGTTCCTTTCACCCAAATATACTTTGACTGGAGATCGAGAGGGACGGCACTCTAAGATTGTTGAATTTCGAACATCAGAGTAGCCCTTCTGGATCAGCACCGCTGAAGACAGAAAAAAATGGCAAAAGATGTTTTTACCCTATAGGGGCCATACTATCTCTATTAAGTACAATATATAAAATAGATTTTAATTTATTTAGTATGTATAAATAAGGCTATAATAAAAATTTAATATGAATTTTCTCGAGTATATTAATTTCATCTTTTATCAGAATCGAACAATCATCAAAAAATCTAAGGAAGAGTATAACATAATGAAAATTATTTATACATAACAATTTTAGTTGTTAATTAATAACAAATAGAATCGGAAATACACCTGTGAAATGAAATGTAACACTTTTTCAAGCCAGATTGTAAATCTACCGGCATTTCCCAAGTATTTATTATTCTAAGTATATTTCTAGGTATAGGTGTGAGCCTATACCTAGTTGTATGCTTAAGGTTAGTAATATAATCTTAATTAGTTAAAGATTTCCTCTAAGCTTTGTAAACACCAACATTTTTTTAAAGTGAAATAAACTATTGAAGTTTTAAAACTAGTTTTACTTTAATACCTATAAATTTTAGGTTTTAACTCCCGACAAAAAAGGGGTATTATAAGTTTAACATGTGTATCTGTGTGTTTGTCTGGGAGGGATGGTCCGTTTTGAACTTCTTTTTTTTATTTTATTTTTTATTGAAACCCTTGTCTGTCGAGTTGGTTCTTAGCTATATTTGGTCAAAATAACCGCAGCCGTTTCCAAGATAATAAGCTTTGATTTAAACAAGTGGCAGGATCTCGGGCAATATTGAAGGTATACCTAACTTTGTTGTTATGTTTAGGTTTAGAAGAATTTTGAAGCCACTCATTAAATGAGGGGTTTACGATTACCATTTATTTGGGTCGAAGGGTTTTGTAATTTATTATTATATATTATTAAGTAACTAAGTATTGTATAATTTTAGTTTATTATAAAATACTGTACAAATGAAATTGTTTGTTGAATAAATGAGTGGTTTAAAAATCTGTTATTTAAATGATGAAATGGCCACAACGTCAGTTAGCAAAAATTTGTCGTTGCCAGTTAGATAAACTAGTGCCACTAAAAATCCGCAAAAGGTATGGCGTGGGTTGTAAAACCCCCTGGTGGACTATAATATAGGTACTAACGGGTGATAAGAAATGGGTGATGGTTCAAACTTTATATGTCTAACCGCTGCGCTGGCGCGCCCCACGGTTATGGCGCATTTTTCATAAACTACTAATAAAATACAGATGTCAGACTGCTTTTGAGAGATCACAAGGGAGAACCTTCCGTATTCTGTAGCGTTGTGTTCTAAAGCTAAGCGGCACCTATTTCCCGACCGAGCGAAGCGAGCGCGGCGTCTATGTATCAGCTTCGCCAAAATTTCTTTCGCGTATATCCGAATATTTGGATGTCCAGATGCTTTCCGGCTATTCTCGCCTAGGGGTCGCATTTATCAACCGATTCTCATGAAATTATGTGAATAGGTTTGATACGTGTACCTAAAGCTTTTTTCCTATTCAGTTTTCGAAATGGTGGACACAAGAGGGATAAAAACGTAAAAGCGACAAATTTTAGAGCCACTAGAATTTTGAATTATACCTACACGCCTTTAGAATTATAATTAAAGCGACCTAATTCGAAATAATCGACACTTCAATTATAAAATGCATATTTTTTAGTATGAAAGAGGCATAGTTCAAAAACTCCAAGATGTAGAATTCGGTCACTATTCTAAAGGTGCGTACCTAGTATTAGTCGCTCTAAGTTAGGAAAAGACAGTTAAACAGCGCTCCGTTTATAAATAGCAGCTTTTAGCTTTTAAAGTAGAGCGGTTCCGAGGCTACGTGTTGTCATTGGCGAGTACCGTAATGGAAGTACAGTCGAGCTCGTAAAGGCGTACCTTGTGCGGCTATTTTCAGAGTACCGACAGTGTAGTACGCGATAGAAAGAAAGAAATATTTACATTTATCGTGACGTGACGATAAAGCATAATTACATAAAGGATGTGACAGAAATGAAAAAAGAAAAAATGGGCAAGTGCGAGTCCGACTCGCGCATGAAGGGTTCCGTACCATAAAACAAGTTTGTATGGGAGCCCCCCTTAAATATTTATTTTATTTTTAGTATTTTTTGTTATAGCGGCAATAGAAATACATCATCTGTGAAAATTTCAACTGTCTAGCTATCACCGTTCTTGAGATACAGCCTGGTAACAGACGGACGGACGGACAGCGAAGTCTCAGTAATAGGGTCCCGTTTTTACCCTTTGGGTACGGTACCCTAAAAACAGCGAGTCATGGAGGAGGCCTATGTTCAGCAGTGGACGTCTGTGGCTGAAAGATGGATGTATAGGCTTTATAGGCTACCTACGGTCATAAAGTTACAAGTGCTTCAACGGCCCTAGTGATATTATTCAGCATGGAAATGCACAATCTACATTTTTGCACTTCTTGGTCTACAGCTACTGTTGTTGTATGGTGCCGTAGATATAACTAAAATTAAATAGATACTTCATACCTATGTTACTAAAAATAGTTTATAAGTACCTATTTATTGCATTACAAAATTAATCCATGTTGGTAGAGAAATAAATGACTTTAATTAAAAAAAAAAAATTAAAGCGCCTGCAATTTGTTTTATAGCAAAATATCGCTAAAGAAAGACCTACTGTTTGCCGACAGAATTGTTTACCTACTCATTAGTGCCTCTTAGCTGTAATTTATACCTAGTCTAATGGAGCTAAGGTTTTCCTTCAACATCCATCTAGGATTTATCTAGGTTATTATACAGATTCTTCCTTTTAACACGCTTTTATTAGTATTGATTGGTTTTTTGGACAAGGATTATGTATAAATACCATGATTTTGCAATTTTAAAGTGAACTTAATCATAAATCATAATCATGCCTTGCATGGCATAAAATAAAAAATCTAAGATATGTGGTGGAAAACGTAAAATAATACAAATTTCCAACCATTTAAAAACACACTTGCGAGGTCTGCATGTCGGTAATTTGCACAAATTTGATAAGGAATAAGTAGGGTAAAGTGGTAATTGTCTAAGGGGTAAGACAAACAATTAGTTATTTATTGGACTGTAGCAGTCTTCTTCATTGAACTGGCGAGAAACTGCGCAGGATCGGGACAAGTGGCGTGCTCTCGGTTCGGAGGCTAAGATACTGTTTGGGTCACTGAGCCCAAATAGTTAGGCAGTCTTCTCCCGGTGATAGACTTTAGCACACCTTACCTTAAAGCAATAAAAGTCGTATATAAAATATCTGTCCGGTATCCTTTATTCATGAATAATATTTACAATAGTTAATTTTAGTACGTTTTTATTTTACATCAACATTTATTACTTTACACTTTACAAGATATGTCTATACAAACTTAATCTACCTACGTCTCACTTTGTGCTATAATAAGTTCAATTGTTAGTGTTAACGAAGACTAAAAAAGTACATTATAATCATTAATAAAAAATATAAAGGATCGATCACATCGAACCTTAACGTTGCGTACGTCAGAGATGTGCCATTCTCGAGGACGTTTCTCGATTTATTTGGGAAATGTACTCGAGAACGTTTAATGCCTATACAAATTGGGAAACTATCTCGAGAGTGGTACATTATGATCTCTAGGTCCTAGGATGATTTGATAATTAGGTTATTCGCGTAAATACTAGGAAAGTAGGAACTTTGCGAAAACACACTTTTTCGGTACAGTGTGAGTGATTTGACGCCTACTAGACATTATTCTCGACATTTCTCAATCGTGTCAATATGCGCTCGGTTTGCCGCCGCCGCGACTGATCAGTTCTCCTGGTGATGTATCGCGTACAGATTCGAAATTATGTCGAGCGATATTCGCTTCTACGACGTGAGTAATTTTATGATGTTTTGTAGGTGTTTAAATATTTCTCATTTATAGTGGAAAATAGGTTTTTTAAACAAATTCCTAGGATTTTTGCGAATACTCGTATTATAAAATCATCCTGCAACTCGTATACTCGGAAGATACGCGGAGACGCGTGAGCGTCACGCCATTTTCATAATTCAAACATTTGACTACTTTTATGGTGCGTTAAGAGGCCTTATTCCTTTAAAAAAAAAACTTATTATGACAAATATATGGATAATTTCAACCAACTTTTTGAAGTGAATAATCCTTTCCCCCGCGTTCTAGGCAGTAGCATAGCTATTTCATGTTTTCATTGCGTGAAGTCGAAAATAAGTAAGTTGAAAAAAACAATTTTCCGCGTGAATTTTGTCAATTTCGAGTAGTTTTTGAAACAAAAATTATCAATGAACAATTCAAACTGTAGGTTTCTAATATATACCAATAAATAACAATAGCCCTGTTCTAGGTAGTAACATCAATCATTGTTAAGAAATGTGTTTGATCATAGAGAAAAATGTCTAAAACAATCAGCATTTTAAAAGGAAAAAGGCTTCTTAATGGTTTTTGAGCGATGGTGTAGCGCTACTTTATAATAACCCAATGTATTATTTATTGTACGAGACATATATATTACATAAAATATATTCAAAGTATTTAAACACTTAGTTAATGTAACAACAATGTACCTACTATATGATCCTTTTCCCCTTATTTCTAATTATAGTGTAGATATTCGTTTAACATATAGAATTAAATTCTAGTTTTGCATCATCATGTAATTCATGCTCTTAATTTATTTATAATTATGAAAGAAAGCTTAATAAAGACGTTCTATATTATGGCACACGATGAAAGATTTTATTATAATTTTCTATAACCATTAAAAAGTCGGCACACTTTATTTAATAGAAAAACACGCCGAATTAATTTTCGATAAATTTTCACTTCGGCATTTTATTTACTCTGAACATTTTTCTCAATAAATTTATGAAACATCTACCTAATTAATATCTCATTTTTTAATGTGGGTAGGTACACCACATTTTTTTATTTAAAATTTAGAATATTAACGTATTCACATAGAGGTCGCTAAGGTGTAAAAAAAACCTTTCAAATAAAACAATGCAAAGATCGACTCACAAAGCATAAGGAAAAATTGTCAGATTTTCCTGGAGGTAGCGAAATGGTTAACGCGCTGGACCGGCAATCCAGAGGTACCGGGTTCGATTTCCGGTCTCTTCCCCCAGGTAGCTCCTTTCTAAATTTTTCTTTAAGCTTTGATCTTAAAACGAGAATAAATTTTATTTATATTTTTAATTTCTTAAATTTTTCTCAATTCTTTAAAATATCATCCTAATGATTGTGTTAGGTTTTTTTAATAACAATTCCAAATAGTTGACGATTTCAGAGAAAAATGCTACGGGATAGGGCGATAATAAGACGCACTCGCCTCTTATGACGCAATTATCTCGATTGACCTTACGTCAAGTGGGACCTGTAGTTTCCAAGACATTCCGCTTTAATTGGACCAAGTGACAAGATCTCAGTCAATTTTGAAGCTAGGAATTCCAAATTTTGAAGTTATATTCAGTCTTAGTAGCAGTTTCTATATCACACATTGAATGAGGGTCTCATGATGACCAGCCACTTGTGTCGGGGTTGTTTTACATTTTAAATTTAGGTTATTATTACTCGTAGGTATTTTGTAAATTAATTCTCTAGATAATACATTGCACCACATCGATCATAAAAGCCATCTATCAGAGCTAAGTGCAAATGGATCGAGAAACTTGGAGAATTTTCACTGAATTCCTGATTAAAACATTTGCATAACGAGTCTTGTATGACGGGTATTAATTACTGTTCAGTACTCATTATATTATTATTAAAATTAGTTTAGCGGGAAGTTTGCGTAAGAAACGTAAACATATTATTAATAGATTTCACGATTTTCTTATTTCTAAGACCGAATGTTATTATAGAGATTTTATTCTAAACAATAATCTGTTCTATGAGTATGATAGAATAGCGAGCATTTAATTTTTGAATTTTTTCGATTCCTGGATGAGACAAGCGAATTTTTGAATGTCCTTTTAAGCTAACTTAAGGATTTAAAACAGTATTCCTCACACTGTATAGTAGTTTTACTGGACTATTAGGAGGCTATAAATAAATTAAAAGGTATATTTATATTTCAATTTGATCGTATCCAATATTTTTTTAATATAAAGGAACTGATTATATAATCTGAACTTAACACAATATACTTAACCCACATCATATTTCAATGCTATTTATATTAATTTAAAAATACAAGACATCGACTAATTTTACAATACAAAAAAAAAACATATATAGAACCTTCTTTTATTAAAGTACTTTAAAGATAGGTGTGTCTGTACAAGTAATTTGCTACTATATCACTATAAAAACTTATAATCACCATATTATTATTAATATATAACTAGTAGAAAATTACATAAAAACAAATTAGATAAGATAATGTTTACTCTTTTGTTGTGATAGTAATCATCGATTCGGTTCAATAAAATATATTTTTACATACAATGTTACTACTTACTTTTTTTTTACTAATTATACTATAGCAAGAAATATATACAATTTATTAGAAAATATACTTTAATTACATACCTACCTGCATATTCATTGGTCATGATATATTAGTTAATAAGTTATAAAGCATTATACATTTTTGGTATTTATTGAAAAATGACATTTACATTAATTTATATTCCATAGTGTCACAAACATTAAGTTCATTATGTAGATTTTAAAACTTTCTGTTTGACCAATCACAGTGAATTAACGAAAATTTATTCGTTAACATACACAAAATAGACAACTTATAATGGAAATAGAATAAAATAAAATAAAATCGTTGATAATTGATTAACAATATGGCGACGCGGTTGGCGCAGTTTGCAGACACCTGCCTACTGAGCCGGCGGTCCGGGGTTCGAATCCCGGCCGGGGCAAATATTTGTGATGAACTCGAATATTTGTTCTTGGGTCATGGCATGGATGTTATCTATATATGTATATCTAAGTACCTATAGTACAAGCTTTGCTTAGTTTGGGACTAGGTCGATTTGTGTATGATTGACCCATTTTTTAGGGTTCCGTAGTCAACTAGGAACCCTTATAGTTTCGCCATGTCCGTCTGTCCGTCCGTCCGTCCGTCCGTCCGCGGCTTAGCTCCGTGATCATTAGTACTAGAAAGCTGAAATTTGGTATGAGTATGTGTATGTATAACGCCGACACGTTCTGTAGTAAAATAAAAATTAAATATTATTTTTTTTCGGGGACCTCTCGAACACCTAAAGTGGGGGTGTTTTTTTTTCTTTTCTACACTAGTGTGTGGGTGTCGTTGAATAGGTCTTGTAAAAATAATAGGGGTCTCCTAACATTATTTTTTGATAAAGTCAGCAGTTTTGTAAATATTCGCTCCGAAAACAAAAAAATAGTGCCCCCCCTCTAACTTTTCAACCACGGGTCAAAAAAATTCGGAGAAATTCATGTAAATGAGGCCTTATAAGTACTTTCAATGAAAACTATATTGAACAAAATCGGTTGAGCCGTTTTTGAGTCATCGCCAAATTTCATATTTTTCCTTTTAAAGGACGTAAGTTGACTTCCAGAAGGTAATAAGTGATTACAGTTTCAAGGGGGTTTACAACCTTTTTATAGAGCTTAAAATCTTTCTTAACTTAAAACTCGGGCTTAAAACAGCAGTTTATTGTGAAGGATGAGCAACTACGGAACCCTACACTGAGCGTGGCCCTACATGCTCTTGGCCGGTTTTTTTTTTTGTTATTTAATATTTTTAATGTGGATACACACCTCAATTTTTTATATTGAACCATTGATACAAAGATTACAAAGGTCAAAGTACAAAGAAAAAATTAAATGCGTAACCTAGTGGACACGCTAGACTGGTAATCCACTGTTTGATTCATGGTCTCTTCAGCCAGGTTACGGATTTCAATTTTTCTTTGTGCTTTTATCTTAATATCAAAAAATCAAGTTTCTTTATTCAACTTAAGGTTTTTACCTATAGAAATGAAGGAGAAAACCACATCCTATTAGACGGGGGCTGTCGGTATGAACTTTGATGTGGCTTCTCAAACTTTGTCTTAAACTTCCCGAGAGCATCGCAGGAGGCTCGTTGTGTTTTAGTAGGGCTGAAGGTGAGGTGATATTACCTAAGTAATTAGGTAAGTTTACGGGGATCACTCAAAAATTTCGGTTTAATTTATCCGAAACCATAAATATTCCTAATTTTCAAAATTCCAAAAGTGAAACGCGAAACGATAATTATTAAACGGTTTTATTTAGCTTGCAACGTTTGTTTATTTATTTATTTGGGTCAAATCTAGTAATTGAAATTTGACCCCCTTTCTGTTGACGTATTGAACTGAAATTTGGTACAGATCTTTAGTTTTGGTGACAATATAATTTAATACATTCGGTATTATTGTAAATCCAAGATGGCCGTCGCTACAAAATGGCGGATTACATATTTTATCGCTACTTCCTTAATATGGGTATCAAATGAAATGGCTAGATTAGTAGAATAAAGTTTTTTATCAAAATAAAATGAAAATCCAATATGGCCGCCAAAAAATGGCAGGTTCATTTTTCTTTTCATAACCCCTCCAATATGGGTATCAAATAAAAAGGTCTTGACTATAGTAGAATAGATTACACTATGAAAAATAAATGAAAATCCAATATGGCCGCCAAAAAGATGGTAGGTGATTTTTTTTTCATTACCCCTTCAATATGGGTATCAAATGAAAGGGCTTGAATAATAGAATACTGTAACATGCTTTGACAAATTTAAAATCTAAGATGGCCGCCGGAAATGCCAGATTTCCATATGGGTATCAAATTAAAGGTCTTGACTAGTAGAATAGATTACACTATGAAAAATAAATGAAAATCCAATATGGCCGCCAACAACATGGCAGGTGATTTCTTTTCACTACCCCTTCAATATGTGTATCAAAACAAAGGGCTTGAGTAATAGAATACTGTAATATGCTTTAACAAATTTAAAATCTAAGATGGCCGCCGGAAATGCCAGATTTCCATATGGGTATCAAATTAAAGGTCTTGACTAGTAGAATAGATTACACTTTGAAAAATAAATGAAAATCCATTATGGCCGCCAACAAGATGGTAGGTGATTTTTTTTTCATTACCCCTTCAATATGGGTATCAAATGAAAGGGCTTGAATAATAGAATACTGTAATATGCTTTGACAAATTTAAAATCTAAGATGGCCGCCGGAAATGCCAGATTTCCATATGGGTATCAAATTAAAGGTCTTGACTAGTAGAATAGATTACACTATGAAAAATAAATGAAAATCCAATATGGCCGCCAACAACATGGCAGGTGATTTCTTTTCACTACCCCTTCAATATGTGTATCAAAACAAAGGGCTTGAGTAATAGAATACTGTAATATGCTTTAACAAATTTAAAATCTAAGATGGCCGCCGGAAATGCCAGATTTCCATATGGGTATCAAATTAAAGGTCTTGACTAGTAGAATAGATTACACTTTGAAAAATAAATGAAAATCCATTATGGCCGCCAACAAGATGGTAGTTGATTTTTTTTTCACGACTCCTTCAATATTGGTATTAAAAGGAAGGGCTTGAGTAATAGAATACAGTAATATGATTTGACAAATTTAAAACCTAAGATGGCTGCCGGAAATTCCAGATTAATTAATTGTTTCACTAAGGGTGATGGATATCAAATGAAAGGGCAAGTCAAAAGCTGCACAGTGAATCGTAGAGTTTAGAGCAGTCAATACTTAACAGTAATATGAATGATGACATTTAAGCAACTACTCAATACAAACAATATGAGGCCAGGATAACAGGCCAACGTGAGAGACAAAGAGAACTGGTAGCGTCCGAAACACCTGAGCAATATGAGGCCAGGATAACAGGCCAACGTAAGAGACAAAGAGAACTGGTAGCGTCCGAAACACCTGAGCAACGCAAAGTCAGGTAAAATAACCAACGGGAGCGTACGCTGCAATCATCTGAATTATGGGGAATCATCTGCAAATGTTCGAAAATGCTATTAATACTTTGTTCAGTCACATTTGTGAAATTTGCACCAGCGTTGCCACTCGTATCCTAATCAAGTACATACAGTACGTACAATACTCAACGTTACTTTTATGATCCCGCTGCCAAACACATGTCACCAGTAATAAAACAATAGCACCATCAAATGCTTTCTGGAATAATCTGGACCCAGGTTCTATACCAGACGTGATTGAATCGCTGACCCAGGCAGAGCAACGTTTACTGTGCAAAATCATACCCTTTATTAGTGTAAAAATTACTGGGCTATAAAAAACCCTTGTAATAATGAGGCACTGAATGAATTAAAAAGAATGAGAAGTACGTATGTAACAACATTAAAAACAAAAAACTTGAAAATAAAAAATGAGTAAAAAAGTGTGAAATTTACATATTTACGCAGGTTACGCGCGCCCAACGATTTTATTTTTTGTCTGATCAGTGCCCTAGATTGATGAGGCGAGTGGGGTGATGTCATGGTACCTAGGATCTACCGAATTATTTTTTACCCTTTAGTACATTTTCAATAAAACCGTTTAACTTAAAAAACTTTTTTACTCATTTTTTATTTTTTCCATGAATCATATGTTACATACTATAATTAGGTTAGGTTGGGGCTATGTGTTATCCCAAAAAAAAATGTAAACATTTTATCAGAAAAGGTTTTCGGAATTATGAAAATTCGCAATGATGATGTATTCGGACAAATGAAACTTCGGAGTATTGTAGTGTACCCGTTTTCGGGCTATTAATTTTTTTGCCGTTAAACTTGTTCTTTGTTTTTATAGATAGAATTATGATAGATGTCAATTCAATACATTTAATATTTAATAAAATGGATTTTAGGTTACGAAATGTACTAAGTGACAGATGTCACAGGTACAATGTTTCTACCGTCTTTAGAAGTTTTAAAACAAAATTTAACTCATTGCGTGACAGCAGATTTAAGGCTTTATTTTAATTCTAGTTTTGTATTGAAAATAAATGATCTATGAAGCGGGGTCCTGATTTCAAGAAAAATCTTAAAGGCGTGATGCAGGATCGTCATTTGTTTCGAACGGGCGCGCGGCACCGTGCCAATCTGGCGCCATCTGTTTCCATTATTTCCTCTGTCCTCGCATCACGCCGAAACGGCTGGACAAATTTTAATCAATTTTGGTACAGGGATAGCTGGACATGCAATGATGGTCAAGTATAGGACACTTTTTATACGTTTACGGTAAAGAAAAATACGCGGACGAAGTTGCGGGCTTTATAAGTCTTCTATTATTTGCACTGTGATATCCAATAAGCAAAAGAGATAATAGTGAGGTAATGATAATATTAGCGCTATTTGTTGCTACACTTACCTGCTTTAATTTCCTCTTATTCTACATGTTTATTTAATTCACACATTAGTTATAATACACTAAATAATCAGATGAACATGCCCGATATCCTATACACACATATATTAGGTATAACATGAAACCTTACAATTAAATTATCTAATTTTAAGTAATTTAGAAAATCACATAGACGTCATAGGTACTTCTTAAGAAATACCCTTACATTCTTAACAAAGATAAGAAATAATCTCTTTAACATCTAAACAAATATAATATGCAATCACAATTCATAATATATCGATAAAGGTTTTGATTCCATAGATTAGCGACACAAAAACAAACGTGGCATCATGCTATGGGGTATTTATTACCAGAGCTCTATAACACGGGGTTTTTTAAGAAAAAGTTAACAGCCTAGGGCCAACACACAATTACAAGACACGACATCGCATCGTCGTACGACGCGACATCGTGCCACGATGCCACGATATCTTGTAATTGTGTTTTGGCCCTTACAGGGTACTCAAAAAAACGTTGAAAATTACAGTTTTACTCAGGTTTATGTGCCAGGAATACATATCCGGCTATGTAACAGGCTTTTTTTAATTATCATTTTTAAGTAGACAACAATATACGCAAATTTGAATACATGTTATTTGTTCTTTGTATAGGAATTAGAAATCTCGAAGAACAAACCAAAACTAAGAGTGAAGTCAGAGGAGCGTAATTTGAGTCGCGTAATTTCGGTCGCGTTATACTTAGTGTGACATGATCATGACATGATGGCGCGACCGAAATTACGCGACGTAAATTACGCTAGTCTGGCTTCACCCTAACTGAATTCATAATAAACTTATCTCGACCTCCTAAAGTTATCAGCAGGCATATAAAAACTCTCAGTGCTGCTCTTAGCGTCCACATTGGTTTCCAAATGCGCGGCCCCGTTCTCGTTTTCGCAGCACTTGGGGAAGGGCGCCAGGGTGTCGGTCTTGAAGTAGTTCTTGAAGTTCTCCTTGGTTCTCTCGTTGTTGTTGGCCGGGAGGCGGCCGGTCCTGCCTCAGAGCTTCGAGGAGCCGTTGCTGATGAGCCGGAGGCTGCTGTCGCGGCCCACGCTGGTCCTGGATACGAAATACCATTTTATTGGTTGGGAATCAGATCTATGTCACACTGGGGCGTAAGTGGAATTTTCTGCCACCTTCGGTTCGGGCGACAAATACCTGCGAGTGATTCACGAATTCATAGTCCTATGTAATTTACTATTCGTATTCCACAAATTGATATATTACCAAACAAATTAATAGCCTACATAGTACATTACATAACTAGGGCGGTGAATTCGTAAATGTCCCAGATCGTAGGTGTTTGCTACCCAAACCGAAGGTAAGGGCCATACATATGCAATCTGGGGCCTTAAAAAAGGCGGTCATTTCGAGTAAATTTTATTATTTATTTATTTATTCAATGCATATGAATAGCCCGCCCTATGTTTGTTTTATTAAAAAGAATGTTTCTGTTATTTATACTATATATAACTTATGAACACACGAGGTACAAATATGTACGGTCAAGGAAATGGAAACATGTACCGTTTTAACTCTTATTGTTATTGTGACAAGAGCGAAGAAGGTACGTGTTTCAAATTCCTTGACTGAACCTACCTAGTTATCCAATTCATAATTTAAATGTAGTAATTATGAGAATCTCTGTAACAGTACACAGTTGCTCCTTCTGTATAATCCAAGTCAAAATAAATTTATTAATAGAATCAAGAGGAATCAAGCATAAGGGCCTTATCACACTTGCGATTTGCGAGCGTATTTTCTATACAAATAAGCGACGCGGCGAACACGCTGCGCGATCGCCTTCATACAAAATACGCTCGCAAATCGCAAGTGTGATAAAGCTCTAAAACATCAAAACTCGTACTGTGCTTATATATATTTTTTTGGTTTATTATTACTGACATAACGATCCATGTTTTTCGGAAAAAAGTATTATTTTCTATATTTTTTCACTTCGTGTAGGTAGCTATTTAATTTACTGTATGTCAAAAAACCAACACCGAAAACTTAATTGCCGCCTATTTCGTGTTTCTCTGACAACAACTCTCTTTATTGTAAATATTAAAAAATCGATACTACTAAAATAAAACGTCTTAAATTCAATACAACTGCTCTGCCGTTGTCTGAGGCAACTTTTCAAATAACGAAGCTGTCTAAGTTCATATAGGGAAAAAAGTATTAGATTATTTTTAATACGATTGTCACTAACGTACTGGAAAAACTGTCTTTATCCAGTCCAAGTTTCAATTCAATTTTCTATTCAGTTTATTACGGGTCCGTTTCATTCCATATGTGGCGGGATTCATTTAAATGCATTGCCATCGCCATCTTTGTTTCTATAATAATGTAAATTGGAGAAGAAAATGGGTACGTTCCTTCTACGTTTATACGAATAATCCTATAGTTTTGTAATGTAAGATGGGATAACAACTGGAAATAATAGGTTTTTGTGAATATGTGGCTTGCCTTGTTATCGTTTGTTGTAGATTTATATATCTATACTATGATAAAAATTATAGATTTGTATAGAAAATCGGTTTTCTATGCAGAGGGGTCATGATTTCAGAAAAAGTCTAATAGCGTGATGCATCGTCATTTGTTTTGTATGGCGCCATCTGTTGGTCATAATTTCCATTGTCCTCTCATCAATCCGCAACGGCTGGACAAATTTTAATCAATTTTAGTACAGGGATAGCTGAACATCCGAAGATGGTTATAGGATACTTTTTACCCGACTACGGTTTAAAAAATAAAACGTGTACGAAGTTGCGGGCAACTTCTAATTCTATTATAAAATACTAAAGTTGTATTCTTCGAAGAGTAAGTGGTTTCTTAGAAGAGGGGTCATTATTTCAGGAAAATGTGGCGTTTGTTATGCAGCGCCGTATATCGGTAAATTTTTCTTTGTCCTCTCATCACACGGAAACGGCAGGACGGTTTTTCGCCATAAAACGCTACCATGAGCAGGAATTGTGGTCTCCAGTAAGAATCCTTTACGCCGCATCGAACATCAGTCATCAATTCTTTGAGTTATGTCAAGCCTATTTGTATTTTGGTGACTTAGATAGTTTCGCAGTCCACAACTGTGCGTTTTTCCAGAAATTTTTCTGCCTCGCACAACTGCATTGTGGAATGAATTGTCGCTTACGGTATTTCCGGACCGATACTACCTTCAAACCTTCAAGGAAAGAGCGTACTCCCACCTGAAAGGCCGGCAACTCACTCGTGACTCCTCTGGTGTACCTGCAACACCAGAGGAGTCACGAGTGCGTTCTATGGGCGAAGGTAATCGCTTCCTATCAGACGATCCGTTTGCTCGTTTGCCCCGTATGACATGAAAAAAGACTTGTAAACGAAATTCTGGCACTCACGTCCTTGGCACCATGCTGATGTTGGTTTTTCGGCTAGAGGTCAGTCTCCGGGAGGTGGAGAGAGACATGGAGCCCCGCACGCCCCGCGCCGACCCGCCGCGGCAAAACAAGTATCTGGAACAAAAATTAATAACAGAAATTATAGTTTTTACTTTATGAACTGAGCTAATCCACTTAAACAACACAATGACATTAAGAGGTTAGTTAATAAACAATTATAACGCGAAGATAATTTAGGGAAATTTAATCCACCCCAGAAGGTTAATGGATTATCGATTCTATTTACTGTATATAGTAGAGCATCCCTTATACAGGATACAAGAACTTCAGGGAACTATTTGAAAGAGTTTGAACCTTATCTTAGTCAAATCTGAAAAGGTAAGTCAAGTCAAAAATAGAAAACGTCGATCAAAAGAAACTATCAAAAATGGGACTAAGACATATAGGGCTCAAACTATTTCAAATAGTTCCCTGTATCACCTCCTAAAGTTCCTACATCGTTATTCCAACCACCCTATAAATATTCGTGATCGGTTTTCCGACACTCATCAGAAAAAAAATGTGGTGAAAATGTTTATGAAAATATAGTAATGCTCAATTTGAAAGCTAGTGAAGAGAAAGTAAATACCCCGTGGTTTTCGGTGCACGAATCATTTGACCTACTGTCGGCCTAGTGGTTAAACCATTCGTGCACCGAAAATGGTATACGAAATGTTTACAATGAAGCGAAAAGATGAAAAATTTAACGGTTCAGGCAGGATTCGAACCCGCGTCTCCAACGGCTTTCCGGGACAACACGGGCGTCCTACCAACTGGACTACCGAACTAGATACCAGAGCCATTGAATTTTTCAACCAGTTGCTTCTACATGCCTTAGGGCGGCATCGTAGCGCCATCTACCGTAACAATTCACACTTTATAATCGGCACCATCGTCTCAAATTATGTTAAGAATCGATAGTAACGATGTGCTGCACCCAAATTAATTTTTAAAGCAGTAGTTATGAAATAAAAAGTTCATGGCAAATGAAAATGATGGCAAGTGATACATCTATGATAGATGAAATTCGGGGAAATGAAGAAGGTATCCGCTTAAAATCATCCATTCATCCATCATAATGACGACGCGTTTGGCTCGGTTGGTAGACACCTGCCTACTGAGTCGGCGGTCCCGGGTTCGAATCCCGGCCGGGGCAAATATTTGTGCAAATATTTGTTCTTGGGTCATGGATGTTATCTATATATGTATTTATATATTATGTATATCGTCGTCTAGTACCCATAGTACAAGCTTTGCTTAGTTTCGGACTAGGTCGATTTGTGTATGATTGTCCCTTAATATATATATATTTTTTTATAATGTTATGGCGACCACCGCGACCTGCGTGGTCGCTTCATTAATTCCTGCGCTCCGCGGAGTTACTGCTGGTACAGTCGAGTTCATTTACATCTACACACTTACGAGAACAAAAATATCTGAACACGACCCTATTGTCAAGAGCATAAAATCGTGTTCAGATATTTTTGTTCTCTTAAGTGTGTAGGTGTAAATGAACTCGACTGTACACAGTACTTCATATTCAGAGGTATTTAAAAGAAAATCTATCATATGATGACGAATACGTGGGTAAATAATACAGCGATCATAATGCAGTTTAATAATAGGATCTTACGAGTGTTTTATGGCATAATTATGTACAGTTGCATACACTATAACTCATTGTTATGGCAAACTATTAATTGGTTATTGCTACTGCGTCGCTATGTGATAAATTCAACAGTAGCAAGCTGCATATTGCACATTTAATCACCCACAAAACGGATGAACGCTGCTTATGATTGTCTCAAAGGAGTTCTTAATGGCTTTGGTTGTTCCATATTGGATTTTAGGAGTACGGTATTTTAGTGTCGAGCTTATTAGTGTCAAAATGGTAAGTTTCATTATGGATTTTGCAGGAAAGAAAGGTTTTTTTAGTCTTAATTACCTAGTTGGAAAGGTAGTTAGTTTCACTTCATTAAAAATAATATCTTTGTCTAGGTACAAAGAAAAAACAGTGTACATGATAATATCATTATATTATAATGGGGCTAAGATGTGTTTTCTTAGTAACAGGTTTCAGGTTACTTACAAAATAAAACGAACCTAACTGGATTTTTTAAGTGGACACTGTTTACCGTATATATAAAACTAAAGATTGAGGAATAAAATAACAATATACTACAAAAATGGCACCCATCCGAAACACACAAGTTCTTACGTGCTAGAAAAATAGACACTTTTCCGCATACGTACGTCACTTACAACTGTCGTACTTTATCAAAGCACCGTCAGATGCAGAGAAATATTCCTTTATTGCCATACATATTAGTATGACAAGTGGGTCATGTGTCTCTGTAGCTAACTGTACTTACAGCCCATACTCATACTCACCCAAAAAGCACTATAACGCTCAAAGATAAAGTTTATTTTCCCGAGTAGATTATTAACATTCTATCAGATTTGCTAAGTGCTCTCTGACAAGCGCGTGAAAACCTTAAAGAGGAACAAAATTTGTTAAAGAATTTTTGCTAAAGGGCGATTCCATTATCGCGGGTGCAACATTTCTAAATTCTCTCTTTCAAACTTTTTCCTTTTCTCATTCCACTTCTCACTAAGTACATAGTATAAAACATAGTCGCTTCCTGTCTGTCTGTCCCTATGTATCTATAAAAATACGCAACGGATTTAGATGCGGTTTTTTTAATACGAGGGGCGTTCAATGAAAAGTGATAATGAGTATGTTATACACAACTTTTATTAGCCTTTCCATCTCTAAAATTATTTAAAAAAATCTCTAATGTCAAAAATTATACAGTAGAGGACTATCTGACAGACTTTTTTGACTCCTTATATTGTACCTGACTAGTTTGAGGGACACAGTTCTAATAGAAAGCATATCAAACGTACATAAATTGTGATAAACCGTCATACTTTCTTGTAGTTTCTATATCTTATTCTTACACTATTCCTCATTTATACATGTATCTTAGAATACACTTTCAATATGTTTTCTTTTATTTTATTTATTCTTACACTTTTCCTCATTTATATCTTAGAATACACTTTTAATATGTTTTCTTCGAGAACTACGTATAGTTAAGTTCATATTACTGTAATAGTTAAGTACTTATCCTTTATGAAAAAATTGACTGACTATTGAGTTTCTTTCGGAGTTTCTTCTCCTCAACAAGTGGAGGAGGTGGTCTCCTCTTGTGAAATGCCGGTAGACTCAGACATGTAAAAGTGCCCTTGTGGCCTACTTGCAGAATAAAGTTAATTATTTCATTATTAAATGACATTTTATTTTCGACATAGTCACCTTTTAGCAAAATACACTTAGTATATATTTTTTCTAAACTTAAAATTCCATTTTTATAAAAGGTCTCATCTTGAGTAGGTACTTAATAGTAGGTACATTACATCAGAGGCCGGGAAAATGAGGATTTCCGGCCAAGTAGGTATATATACGGCCGAGCGAGCGTGCGAGCGAGGCCGGATAGTGATACGAGGCCGGGAATCCGTTTTCACGACGAGGCATGTATAGTGCTTTTCTCAAACATACAATGAAATAAAAAAATATACTTCAAAGAACAACATTTTATTAATTGACAAATAGGACATTTTAGTCTAACAACCAACCTTTAAAAACAAAACCTGCTTTTTGTCAAACCAGCAAGCTGTGTGAATAACCTTGTTGTTGAAACCAAAAAAAAATTACTTTGCAGGCCTAGGCCTGAAAAGCAGTATGAAATCCCTTTACAGTCCTCTCGAGTTGTTGCACCCAAAAAGCGATACTTCCGAGCCTATTATAAGGAACGTAAAGACAATATTTTCATTGCATGTTTGTGAAAAATATTATGCACGCTTCTCGTTGAAATGTTTACATTTTCAGCAATAAAACGAACCGACGATCCGCCAAAACTAAGTTTTCGACATTTTTCACAATTTCTTCAGTTACTGCTGTAGTAGGGCGTAATTTGGGGCACCAACGTGCGACTGTCGAATACGGAGGAGCATTAGACCCTAAAGTGTCCCGCAAATCTAAATTGACTTTGTCCATAGAAAAAAAAAACAAACACAAGTATTTGATAACGGCGCGCAGTTCTATTTTCTCCATTTTCGCTAACGTACGTTACTCAATAGCATTGCAAAGAAATGCCCGTATTTTTTTTAAACAAAAGACAGTTCGTTTTTTTTTTCATAGAAATCAGCTAGATAGATTAACTTTACCGGCCAGTATTTAATTTCTCAATATTGAAAGAGTTTGCATCCCATTCTCACTCTATATTGAACGGCCCTCGTAGATATAGTGATTCAAGACGAAGGTTTATATGTATAATATATGAATAATTTATCATCAGCATTGCACTCGTGCAAAGCCAGGGCGGGTCCCTAGTTATTAATAAAATAAAAACATTATACCTATTTTCTTCAGTTTCCGCGACTGTCACACATTTAAATAAAACAATTTAAACGGATTATATCGCGTAAGTACATGATGTTTCGCAAATTATATATATTTTTTTAAACGAATAATGCCTCATAAGTCGTCTTTAGCGGAATCGCCCTGAAGTAGATCAAACGGCGTCGGTATATGTGGCATAATGGATTGTGCTCTCATGTCAGAAGATTGACGAGTTTATAAGCATTACAATTAAGCGTCGTTTTGGTCTCATATACTTAGAAGGTTGTGTCAAGATAAATTAGGTAATAAGAAACATCGCTTTACGTAATTGACGTAAACTCCGTGAGAGCACATGTAGATTATTTTATTACCTCGTTACATATATGAGATGCAAGCGCTTACATTACAAACGTTTTCAAGGAAATAATACAAATTGGGAGGATTACAAATGTAATCACCTATTCATTGCGTAAGAAGGCTATGATAACCTTTATAAATAATTAATTGTACAGCTCTCGAGGAGTGCTTGTGTTGTATAAAACAAATCGAAGTTAGGCGTTTAGTTACTGAGTCGTTTTCAAAAGACATGTACATAGTTAAAGGCCTAATAAAAACAAAATTACGATCGCGTCTTTTGTGTTACAAAAGTTAGTCATACAAAAGATATGGGTAACTGTCGATACACAAAGGAATCAATTAAGTTTTGTTTTCATCATAGAACTTAACTAAGTATAATGTTAAACATGTTTTTTGAAAACGATAACGTAGTGACAGGGTAATTTAAAAGTTTACGTTTACGTCGTTTGTTTGGTTTCTTTGGATTTGCATAAAAATGCTAAATTAATTTATTATGGTATATGAGGATTCCGGTGGCCTGACGAACCATTTATTTTTCACCTCACTCGCTCGGAAAACCTCCGTTTATAGGGCGAAATCTGCGTGCAAAAGTCCATTTTATCCGCTAGCGTGGTCGTTTGAATTTCGAACACGACGATTTTGATTCTCTGTGGTGCATGTAACTTTTTTATATTTAAGACTCCTTCAACGCGTGACTGATTTCATCAGACGATAAATCTTCGAATAACCAATTAACGCACGCTAATAAAGGGCGATCTTATGATGGTTGCTTTTATCACGCGATAAATAAGTGACAAAGCATCCGTCACGTTTTGACAAGATGCAAGTGTGAGTGACAGATGCTTTGTCGCTTATTTATCACGTGATAAACGCAACCATCATAGGCCCCCTGGTCTGGCCGGCTAAAATCATATGTACGTTTGAATAATTCCTTAAAAAAATACACCTACAATATCACGTCCAGAAACCTGGTTTGTGGTTACAGATTTTTAAGTTTTTATTTTTTCTACACTTTATTTTATGTTGAATATGTTTATATATATTAATAGTAAGTATTTCAGTTTCATTTACATATTTTGACTAGTAAATATATTAAATACATCACAAATTTTAATATTTATTTGTTATAAAAGTTGGAACATAAGAGTGTAATTTCTGAACGCACCCGAGAAAAAAATAAATAATTAAAAAGTTGGAAGTTTTCACAATTCACGTAAAGAACATAAATTGGTTCTGTGGAGAATACATACTGTTGTCTTACTTTATAGAAATATGGAAAACAAGAAAGTTAAGCCCAATTTGGAGTATTTATATTCAATGCTAAAATCCTGCATTAAAACGAAAAAGGATTTGTCTTAAATATTTATATTTGGAGACAATAAGTAATTTACCGAAACTATTGGCGTTTTTAAAGAAGATACAGCCGAAATAATCCTTTGCGGATCCCATCGTCCAATAACTTCCAAAGCAGTTTCAAATACAAATATAGTATAACAGTGTATATGTCAAGTAGTTTCAAAAACAAATATAATATAACAGTGCTTAAGAAAAACTCAACGATAAAATATACACGACGATAATACAAATTACGGCCATATTTTTAATATGTGTGCTTCTCTCGTATTAATTTGGTTTGGATTTGAGTGTGTTAATGTTTTAAATGTTTTAAATTTGATGATGTGGCAAAATTAAATATGATTATTTTTATGTTTTAATTGTTTTTCTTGAACTTCCATTTTCCTCGCTGTAGTGAGGTGAAAAGTTGTGTGTTCCGCATGGCTGCAAAATTATTTAGCTTCTCGTGTCTTGAAAGCTTCGCTACGCTCAGGAATCTATCTTTGAACCATTCGCTTCGCTCATGGTTCAATCTTAGATGCCTTCGCTAGCTCAGCTTTCAATTTCAACACTCGCGCCAAATAACAACTTTGCAGCCTTGCATAACAAATAACTATTGTTTTTAAGTTGTTATTAGAAAACGGTTATATATTGATTCCATTTGCCAATCTTTTCTGAAGTGTAATGACCGAAAAATATTATTTTAAACTTGTTTTTCATATTAAGTGAACATTTGCGAAATAAATTATTCTTGATCTAGAATCCATTAGACAACATGAATGCATGTTGGTAGGTATAATACGAAAATAAGGGCTAGGAACTTCATGTATGTTGCGGATTGCGGAGTACCGGACGACATTACCATTATTTTCTAGTGGAGAGAGGAGTTCATTCGCCAGTGAGTGATTCAAATGAAGTATGTCTTGTAGGATTAACCAACTCACTATATCAGTATAATATATCAACAACGGCTCATCACTCAATATGAACATAACTGAATGATCCTATTTGTCATTATGAAGTTATACTTAAAATAAATTAACGAAATCAAGTAATATAATGTGTCGATTATTTTGCGACGAGTCCCACTTTTCCAATAGCTACGTCATCATTAGTAGTAATTTTGCATACTTTCTTAACACTTCTTATGACGCATCATTCAAATGAACCACTGAACGAAATGAAAGACATGAACGTAATCTGTATGATAATATGATGGAGCAGTTTGAGTCCATATCCAGTGAACGAAATGAACGAAATGAGTGATATATATCGCGAGAACTAAAGACAAGAATCGTTCTCCTTCATTTGAGCCGTTCACATGATTTGGGGGCTGAGGAACGGGCGGGTGTGCACCATATAAATGACAATTCTAGCTCATAGCGTCGCGTCGAATCACTCCTGTGTCGCGGAGATAATCCTATTAGCGGGTTATAATCACACACAAAAGCCGTCTCACTGATAGTGACGGCAAAACAGCCCTGATACAGTTTAAGTCATATCTATAAAAAAAAAAAACATAGCGTCGACTCATCCTAAACGCGATTAGCGCTCGTGCGTGCAGCTCTCCGTAGCGCCACCTATGGTCCCACCGGAAGATCAGCGCTGGCTCTCGAGCTAGCATCTTGCTGAGGTGGGATCTTTTCGTGGCACAGCCATAAAAATAGTTGCATATTGTTTTATTTTATTTTATTTTCTTATAATTTCTGTCACACCTTTTATGTAATTATGTTTTGTGTCTCGTCACGAATAAATGTATTTCTTTCTTTCTTTCTTTCTTTCTTTCTTTCTTTCTTTCATTCCTTATCGTTCCTTGGAACTGGGTCTGTAGTTACCTACTTATTAAAAAATATCAGACAACCTTACACAAATCGATCTAGTCCCAAATTAAGACTAACTAGATGATGATATACATGGTTATATAGATATATTATAACTTAAATACATTCACGGCCCAGCACAAATATTCGATTTCATCACAAAAATATTTGCTCTTACCGGGATTCGAACCCGGGTCCGTCGGCTCAGTAGGTAGCTGCACTCCAAACTGAGCCAACTGCGTCGTCGTGGGGTAGGTACTCGTGACTGAAAAAGTTGCTGATAAGGACCACATAACCATTGATGTAAAAACTAATAGTAACCAAATGCCATTATTGATATTTGCCGACGCGGTTGGCGCAGTGGTTAAGCAACTGCCTACTGAGCCGACGGCCCCGGGTTCGAATCCCGGCAAGGGCAAATATTTGTGTGATGAACACAAATATTTGTACCTGGGTCATGGATGTTCTATGTATTTATCTATATTAAGTATGTATATCGTCGCCTAGTAACCCATAACACAAGCCTTCTTGAGCTTAATTTGGGACTAGGTTGATTTGTGTGAGGTTGTCTGATATTTATTTATTTAACAAGTTTTTTTTTTTATTTAGCTTGCATGGTATGTTTAAAGTATGTTTGTTCGGGTGAAATCTTGCAACTCAATTTTGAAGCAGATATCGTCAACCGATTGAGCTAAAATTTTGCATACTTACTTAACTTTGATGACAATACAATAATATGGTACCATGGGGCTGGTCTGATGATGGAGCCGGAAGGTGGCCATAGGAACTCTATAATAGAAAAAGCAATCCTACCGAGCTTGGGCTCTTTAGAATCGTCTCAGTGAGCATTTGATGGATATCTAAAGAAAAGTACAGTCGGCTATAAAAGCTTGTCACTAAAATGTCATTTTTGACAGAAACTTATATATAAGATAAAATACCTATTGAAGTGCTTTCTGAAGATGCCGCTGGTGCAGTACAGGGCGATGGGGTTGACGCAACTGTTAAGGAACGAGAAGCAAAAACCAATGATGCGCAGCGAGTGCCACCAACCGTTGTAGTCCTCTTCTGCTGTTGGACTGTGAACAAAAATGAAGGAAATATTCATATTTCAGACAACTAAAACGTTTAAAAAGAAAATACTTCTATGTATGGCTAGGGAGAGACAGAGAGTGCTTACAAATATTAATGTAGTAACTACGCCCCGCGGTGTTACCCGCTCATCCCACGGGTGACACTACATTTATCGGGATAAAAAACTATAATATGTGTTAATCTAGGGTAACAGCTACTTCTATACCAAATTTTATCACAATTGGTCCAGCCATTTAAGCGTGAACAAGTAACAAACATAGAAACACACTCACAAATTATCGCCTTTATAATATTAGTGTAATCTTTAGATTTATGCACAAGAATTTTTTGGTTATATCACATCATTTGATTTGATCACTATCATGGAACCAAGTAATTGGTGTCGAACGACAAGGGGATAAAATATAAGTAATACTTTCTGTGCGTGTGTGTACCCATGTAGCAAAATTTAGTCCCGTAAACATTCTAGGACCATGTATTTTTTAGTCCTATAAAACTCCAATAAACTACTACAAGACCGTGTGTGGGCGCAGTTTATAGTGATATTACGTCTTATAGTAGTTTCATAAGAGTCCAGTACATCTTGTTAGGTGCACTTACAAGATAAAATGCTCCTATAAGTATCCGGTGAACGTACATTACCGGAAAAAAAGAATGTTTTCTGTCGAGTTGCGGAAAACTAGCCCGCGAAAACTTATAACCTAAGGTTTTGAAGATGTAATTTATTACTACGTATACGTAACCAGAAAAAAAGTTTTGGTTTCGTAGGACTATTTTATTGAATAGTGAAATAAATCAAGGCTACGACAGCCCGGAAGCTTTAAATATTTATGGTCTATATGATAAAGGGTTACTAGTTAAGCATTCTCAAACTTTGCGACTTGGCAACCATAGTTCAGGATACTGAAGCTAAACTAATATTGTCTTAGGTCGAAAAGTTACTGGCTTCAGTGATTTACATTTTGGGGTTTGCCAAGTTAAAGTCGAGAGTTTATGAGTAAAGAGAATAAAAAATTTAAATTCGTTAGTGCTCATTTATATATTTGTCTATCCTGGGGTTGACAAGTTCCGGTACTTCGGTTGCACTATTTCCGACACCAACACCAGGGAGGAAGAGATACAAATACGCATTCAGAACTCTCTATGGTACAGTGCAGCCCTCCATAAAGTCTTTGTGTCCAAGCTTCTCAGCAAAGATACTACAGATATATAAAACTGTCATAAGACTCATCCTCATTTATGCCTGTGACGCCTGGACACTAACCGTTAAAGAGGAATGTCAGCTCCTGGTAGCAGAACGCAAAGTGCTTCGGAAGATCCTGGGACCTACGAAGAGGAATAATGGTACGTGGCGGAGCTGGTGGCGCAACCGAACATTATCGAAGAGACAAAGTCCCATAGACTTCGTTGGCTCGGTCACCTAAAAAGAATAGAGGAGGATCGCGCGACTAAAAAAGCATACTTGGGGCGATTAACCGGTCGACGAACGGTCGGTCGTCTCAGGTACCGCTGGGGAGTCATGGTGGAGGTGGATCTGCGTAAGCTTCAAGCCAAAAAATGGCGAGAGACTGCGCAGGATCGGGACAAGTTTTTTAAGTGGCTTGTTTTGTCGGAGGCTAAGATCAGGATCTTTGGAACACTGAGTCAAAATAGTCAGTTAGTTAGTGCTCATTTATTTTGAACTTTGTTAGAGTTGAGGCTTATTGAGTTAGTGTAGAACAATAGGTTTTGTTGGTAAAAAGTTTGGTTTATTCATTATTGCCGACACGCTAACGGATTTAGATACCGTGAAATTGACGTTGTTTGAACTCACTTCTGTTTCAAAACCCCTCTGTCCCTGATGATCTGGAGAAGGGGTTATCGATCTATTAGGGGAATTCGTGGCTAATAAAAAACTTACCAATAGTAGAACCACATCATGAACACATGCGAGGGCAGGAAGCAGGCTGCAAACACGAGCACGAAGGCGAGGACCGTCAACGCGACTTTCCTCCTGGCCCGCATCTGTAAAGGACAGCATTGTTTATTTACACACTCCATATATTAAAAAAAATCAGTAGCTTAAAACTATTTCACTAAATAGTTGGTGCCTCTTTTTTAGCAATAGTTTTTTTTATAAATACTATTCTACTTCAAAAATTGGTTAAAATTTGATGGCGCCAGACTGGCACGGCGCCCATACAAGCTATTAAGATTTTACCTGAAATCATGACCCCTCTCCATAGAAAACAGATAATACTTTTACAAAATTTTAGATTATTTAGTATTGAAAATCAGTTTTCTTTGGTGTCATAATTTCAGGAAAAATCTAAATAGAGTGATGCAGGATCTTCATTTGTTTTTTATGGGCGCGCGGCGCCATGCCAGTCAGGCGCCATCTGTAGATCATAATTTTCATTGTCCTCTCATCACGCCGAAACGGCTGGACACATTTTAACCAATTTTGTTACAGGGATAGCTGGACATCCAAAGATTATAGGTTACTTTTTACCCGTCTATGGTCAAAAAAAGAAGTTGCGGCCATTAAAATTCCGTGTTTTTTTTAAATCGTGCGCGCGATATAGCATCACCCGTTACTCTCTCATAGTACAGTAATAGTTATCGCGCGAATGAAGCTAATTCATGTGTTTTAATCTACCGACAGACAGTAATGTGAACTGCGAAAAAAAAGATCTCAAATCAGATACATTGGATTGTCATTTGTCACGATAGGTTGTTTACTAATCAGTGGGAAATGGGTTTATGGGAGACACACACAGGTACAATACTTACAACGTATGCCCAGACCTACGGCAATGGATTACATTGTATGATATAAAGTAGTACAGTTATAAATTTTATTCTAACGATATTTTTATCCTTAAGGGGAAATATCACTGCTTATTTTTCCATACAAATTGATGTTTGGTTCTCGCTTGTTTCCTCCACTAAAAATTAACCAATCGTTACGAAATTTTAGGAACTGAATTCTATAAATGGGCCAATTTTTATTTTGTTGTAGGTTTAATTTTTTTCATTCACTAAATCTTTTTTTACATACTTAATCCGAAATTTAGTAAAAAAAAAATCCATACATTTTTTGTAACTCAGTGGAAAAATTTGTAGGACATAGCGTGAAATTGGGCTGCCAGAATAAGCCACTTTACCAACCTCACCAAATTTGATTAAAAACTGAGAAAAAATAAGAAAAAGACAACAAAATAAAAAATCGCCCAAATAATTTGCGCAAAAATCGAAACGGCTCGACATACAATATACCATTCTTATTCAGATTCCATTTTTTTCACGTTTGTTAAATTTTAGAGTAGAAAACAGTCACGAAAGTTGAGTTTGGCCCTCATTTGTATCCAACGCTATAGTTATCAGGTGCAAACTAAAACATAACAACTGCTAGTATGGGAAAATGGGCAGTGATATGTCCTCTTAAGCGCGGAACTTTCCCTTGATATATGTACATTGTACTTAATTTAATAGTTTCGTTTGCTTTATTTTTAAAATGTCTAAACCTTTTAGCACTCGCAATCTTCTTGTATAAAAGTTTTTAAATCACTAACATCAAAAAATATCCTTTTAAAATAACAGAATTAATTCCTTTCGTCATAGAGAGAGTCCAGAATACAGTATAGTACATTACATACCTAGGACGGTGAATTATGGTAAATGGCACAGATCGCAGGTGTATGTGATAAATATGCGATCTGTGGGGCTTTATTATTACCGCCCGTGGTTTGTCTTTAGTTTTGCATCTTGCCTTGGCCAGGAAGTGAAATTGTCTGCCAGTAAATCCCACTTACCGCCTAGGGTGACGTCAAGTATATTACAGTATATATTTAACTCACAAATAATATAAGAATGCAGTTCGATGTTAAAGCAGGGATTAAATCGCACCCTTGGTAAAACAAAGCCACATCTGCAAAATGTGTACTTTACAGGAGAGCAGTTTAAAAAATCTCCAAGTGATTTTTGCTGATAACATTTTTGCGTTTCGTCGAATTGTCATGTACTTTTGCATATAGGTTTATATTAATGTAATCAATTAAATGTGTTATGTCCCATTTAATTTAACGCATTATTTTTCAAAATAATGTAATGGATGTGCACATACGGCTATTTATTACCAAGCATCAGCCGACGTATCAGCAGATCCGTCATTATTTTACAAAAATCTACGTGACGCATGTGCACATACGTCTTTGTTTTATGAATAACCCTTGAAATGATGAGGTCGTATATGGGTAAAATATTATATTTCTATAGAATCTGAAAGATTTTGGTATCTGTAAATGAATATTATTTCAAGTAAACTTATTTTACAGAATTATTTACTTAAATAACTAGGCAGCAATGAGTAAAAATACTGTGGTTTGCTACTAGAACACAGTAAGTGCAAGAAGATAAAACAATGTTATTAATTTAAATACATATTAACTTTTAATCGGCATGATAAGGTATCATCACTTACATAATATTTTCCATAAAATATGTACTCCATAAATAAAATAAGCGTTAAAAACTGAAACTAGTAAGTAACAACTCGTTCATACTAAACACTATATAAATTTTATTTATAAAATACCCGTACTTGTATTATATAACTTAATAAACGAATAGATAAGAATATTAAACTTTTTGATAGTAATATATTACAACTGTTACTTAATGATAAGCCATAAAACATGAGCATTGACCTGAGCTTGGCTTTACGAAACACGAGTGTTTAAGACCTATTATATAAGTCATAAACTGTTTTCATCACAGGCCTTAAAATTTGTATCAGATGATTATTTTACTATGCAGCGTGTTAAGATTAAGAATGACTATAAAGTCCGATGCGGGAGTGACAATGATGAAGATTGACATTTCGATAAAGGGTCGTTAGATGATCGAGCTGGTGAAACAACCCTCCTCTCATTATGGCGTCTCCTCTCGCGTTTTGCGGCTAAAACCTGAAACAAGCTTTGATTTCTCAGTCTTACAGTCTTCGGCTAAAGACTTTCTCCACTTGCTATGCTCGTCGGCTAGAGTTTCCTAGTTTGCTGGGCTGATGCCAAATGCCGGCATTGCTCGCTTAGTGCAGTCCTTGAAACTCAACATGGGCCTCCCCACATTTCAGGGTACACAGTAAGCGAGTGGCATCCATATGGTGCACATGCTTCCCCAGCCATCACAATCTACGCTGTTTAAGCATTGCAGAAATCCTGGAAAACTGCGCGACTTACAACACTCATTCGTGACCCTGTCTCGCCAAGTGATGTTTAGACTGCTACGAAGGCACCGCAAGTGGAAAATATTCAGCCTTATTTCTTGCTTGGCATACGACTTACTGGTTGCAGTTCCACACAAAACTATACTCAGAACACAAGTTTGATACACAAACACTTTGGTCTTGATTGTCAGATAGTGACTAGTCTAGACTCCTGCACTGAGCTTCCCAAACATTGTAACCACTTTACCAAACCGGTTCCCGATATCCACATTCAGTGACAGATTGCTTGACAAGTGGGATTGCCAGATAATGGAACTGATCAACAACATCAAGGGACACGACACTATCCAACAAAATAGTTGGTTTCTGGTGAAAACCTTGCGCCAGAACAACTGTCTTCTTAGCATTAATGGACATGGAAAAGAGAGAACAAGGGTGTGCGAACTTATCGAAAAGAATCTGTAACTCTTGGGAAATTTTTGGCAACGACTGCGGCGTCATCGGAAAATAACAGTGAATCGATGTATACGTTTACGACGAGACCTCAACAGGAAAATATCAAAAAGTTTCCCTTCGGCTCTTGTGTGTAAAGTGTATCCCCTAAGCTAAAGTTCCCAAATGCAACCTTCAGAAGCAGGGAAAAAGATGTCGAAAAGTATTGGTGGCAATACTCGGCCGCAGTCCCTCCGCATGTCGAACAAAGCAGAAGTCCGGCTGTCATGAACAACAGCACCGTGCGTGGAAACATTTAACTAGGTTTAAAAGTTTTGGACATCTGTCAATAGTAGGGCCTTCCTTCCTATCTTTTTTTGCTTTTACTGTTACAAGCACATTATATGCTAGCATGATGAATGCAGTAGTAAGTAGTAACAGGTTATTTTTTCGCTGATAGGGTCGGGTAGAGCAGATTCTTCTAAGTTCGCTTTGTCGAAGATTTCTTCGTGTCCCAATATTTCGAGATTCCTTTAGAAACTTCAAATAACGAAAAGAATAATCACTTCTCTAAAAACAGCATCATAGAAATAAATACAATATGATAAATATTTTAAGATCTACAAATAAGTAGATTTTATTAGTAGGTAAAGTTCGTACAGTTCATATAGGTAATAAAATTAAAAAAAGATAAATTTCATGGTTTAAAATGGTTGGAATTACAGGTAAGGCATTTAGTTATTACATATTAATAAAACGTTAGATTTTTTTTACAATAACATGCTTTTTTATACCTTCAAACTTTTTGATAACGACGCATCTTAAACTACGACCTAAAATAACGCAACATGTTACGATGCGACTATGAATAGTTTGTATAACAACGACGCAAATGAATATACGACCATAATTTAAAAAAACAATTAAATTACCTTAAACTCTTCTTATAACATTATGGCCATATTGCCTAACATGTTTGTTAAAAAAAACATTAATTAGTTAAAAATCGATAAATAACGTCGAATGTGATCATGCGACTGGCTATTTAATCTCAATAATTAGAACTCAAACAGTCGTATGTGCACATACGATTGTTTATTACAAGATAATTTTCTTGACCTGTAAAAAGTACTTATCATTACCGGTTTCGTTTTCCGCATCCATTCTCGCCGACTTAGATCCAAAACGCACCGCATGATCACAGTCCGGTAACACCGACGCATCTGACTTTACGACAACGCGCGCGCCGATATGCGCTCACAGGAACGACGTCAAAAAAGGACGCATACGCATTTGTAGCATTATTTTACGTCGCCTCTTCACTTGCGTCGTTTTCCGCTTAAAATATCTCAGAAACGACAAAAGTTAAAATTATAAAAAAATTCTACCGTGTAGAACGCATAATTCTAAGGATATTTCCGTAATAAAACCACTTTTGACGCAAAGTCACATGTTGCATTATTTTACCAAGCGTGCGAAATGTTGTGTTTGAAATCGTAAATCATCTCACCAACGGCTATTGAAATAAAACTTTATCATCACCAACAGGATTCGATATTGTTCTGAAACTTGAGTATACGCATTTCGGCACTTAAAAGGCGACGTGCCTCGGCTCTGAAACGTGAACACAATAAGTCAAAGAAAATGTAGGATTAGAAACCAAATACCAAACGTATTTTGAGTCTCCGTTCAACATGCGTGAATAATGGTTCTAAACGTTTGTTGCTTACAATATTATTTTTCCAAAATATCTGCATTCTGACAATATCTAAAGAAGTCTCAAAATATCAATAATATTTTATTAATTTTTAAGTGATTGGCTCAGTGTGTAGTGCACCTGAATACTGAGCCGCCGGGTTCGAATTCCCTGCAAGACAAATATCTATGTGATGAACTCGAATATTTGTGCTTGTGTCATGGTTGTTCTATGTATTTAAGTAAATATTTATCTATATATGTATGTATATCGTCTTCTAGTACCCATAACACTAAGCCTTCTTGAGGTTGTCTGATATTTGTTTATTATTATTATTTTCTCGCATTCAATGTAAAAAGCACAGTGTTAAACACGTGGCTAAAAACCATTATGACACACATATATATTTCACCTGGCTCACTTCGTTCACTCGCCCAAACGATTGAAATGAATTACGTCATAATGTCTTATTTTAGCCCCTTGTCAATCATTCTACTATTGTTACTTAGTTACAAGTGTATCTATTAAAAGCGTATTAAAAACGAGCGTCAAAAGCGTACCCCGAAAGATAAAATCCCATCAAAAACATAAATGTAAAATGAGAGCCAAGTTCAGTATCGCGTGCACTTCGCCGACAAAAGAATTGAGATCTGCAAGGGCGCCAAGTTCTTTGCCCTAAAATTTTTAGATACAAGGACATGCGACATACTCAATGCATTTATTTTACTTGGGGTGTAATTCAATATCAAGATTTGACTTGGCTAGTTTTCACAAACTAACTTGCGTACTTACCTTTACGAAAATAGGTTAATGATTTGATTGATTTTGATTTATAATATAAATTTATATTTTAAAACTAGCCAAGTCAAGTCTTGATATTGAATTACACCCCAAGTAAAATAAATGCATTGAGTATGTCGCATGTCCTTGTATCTAAAAATTTTAGGGCAAAGAACTTGGCGCCCTTGCAGATCTCAATTCTTTTGTCGGCGAAGTGCACGCGATACTGAACTTGGCTCTCATTTTACATTTATGTTTTTGATGGGATATCATTACTTTTTGTAAAGAAATTATTATGATGTGTATAAATTACTTAATTATTATTTGTTTATTAGTTCTGTGTGCTATTCTAGTACATCTTTTAAAAGTTTTGAACAAACAAAGAATTTTCCAAAACGGTTAGTACGTATTGGATTTTTATGTGCATGTACGTGTAAGTGTGTGCGTGTGAGTGTATATGCTAATCTGGTATATCTTTCAAACAAAAAAAGAATTTTCCAAATCGGTTTATAAATGACAGAGTTCTGAGGCAACAACCGTCAATAATAATAATAATAAAAAAAACATAAAAAAATCACTGTTTTCGATTTTTATATGTATACACACACAATTACTAAGCTGGATGCCAAATTTCACCTTTCTAGGTCACCTGGAAGTGGGTTAGGTTTTTGATTACTAGTCAGTCAGTCAGTCAGTCAGTCAGTCAGTCAGTCAGTGATAAAAATACCGTTTTTTGGACTTTAATATCTCAATAACTATTTAACCTATATTAATGAAATTTGGGGTTCTACTTGTTCTAAAGGATCTTAATACATAAGCCAAATTTCATTTTTTTATGTTAAATAGATTTGGAGTTATTGGGGGGTCAAAAGTGGCTCCAAACGGTTCGTGTAATATAACACACGGCTGCTGCTCGCCAGTTCCTGCGGTGAACTTGGCTGGACACGCTGCCGCGTGTCTAGATAAAGCCCGAACCATTATGTAAACCACTTATTCGTCCAAACAACGTCGGAACTGTCACTCACTCACTCACTCAACACTCTGTTCGAACAATTCATCGATAAAACCGCCGCAAATGCATCACGATCGAATGCACTGCGTCTAAACCAACGGAAATAGCACAAGGCCTTGCTTGTATAGGGAGAGAGTCTACTAAGGCTCCTTATCAGTTAAAAATTTTATGGACTAGAGAAGGCTAGCTGGACTGAGAAGAGGTCAAACGAGGAGGTGCTCAACATGGTGAATGAGGACAGGTGTCTTTTAAAAACTATCGAAAATCGCAGAGGGAAAATGATTGGACACCTGTTACAACACGACGAATATCTAAAAACTATCATAGAAGGAAAAGTTGAAGGAAGGAGGAAAATAGGAAGACCAAGAAGAGCTAATATGGACCAAATAAAGGAAAAGGTGAACGTCGTATCGTACCAGGCCGTCAAGGAGAGCTCAAGATAGAGAAAATTGGAAATTGCTCGACCGACAAGAGCGTAGCTCTTAAGTTTATGATGATCAGTTTAAAAATGTAAATTGTTTTAGACATTTTTCTGTATCATCAAACATGTTAGAATAATATCAATGTTACTAGTTAGAACAGGACTACTGCGATTTACTAGTCTTGATTGATGTTGAATTAAACAACCTACTGTATATTAATAAAATTTGCTCCATATATCATTTATTTATTTATTGGAGTTTATTGGAGTTTATTGGAGTTTACTCCTTAAGAATCGATTTTCATATATAAGCCCGGGGTATGAAAAATATGGGGTGTAAAATCGAACGTATCTGCCGTGCTAATTTAAAAAGTGGTATCTCAGTATACGATCGGGGTAAAAATACGACTTCGTAATTTAGCAGGTTATGCGTTACGCGTTATAGACTAAGATCCCGATATAAAATAACCTTCACCGAGATGTTTATTTGATGAAATGTATTTCATATTTAATTTAATATGTCAATAATTATATTGCATATGGGTTGCCTAAAAAATTTTAGTCCAGGGTATGTTTAATTAATAATAAAAAAAAATTGTTTTAAACATTTCACCGGTTTGATTAATATTAGATAAATTCTATACCAATCGAAAGTATGAAGCCCATATTAGAATATGCAAACGTTAGGTTGCCTATTCTTTTCCCGTCACAACTATTGGGTAGCCAGGTATAAACAGGTAAATCTATACCTACTAGCATTTTGCAAAGGTCTGATTGATGAATTGAAATTAAATAAAATTAAAGATTATTTAATTATGAATTTATCTAATAATCGAATCGGTGAAATGCAAAAAAAAAAAAAAATAATTTTAAACTAAACATACCCTGGACTAAAATTTGTTAGGTAAATATAAAATACATTTCATCAAATAAACATCTCTGTGAAGGTCATTTTATATCGGGAGCTTAGTCTATAACGCTTAACGCATAACCTGCTAAATTAAGAAGTCGTATTTTTACCCCGATCGTATACTGAGATACGACTTTTTAAATTAGCACGGCAGATACGTTCCAAAAATATAAGTATTGCGAGGATTGACGTTTGGTTGTCAAAGGCGACGGTTGAAAATTTTATCAAATTTCATTTTATTTATAAGTTAATTCAGTTTTAGAGTCCTTTTCGCTGTTTTTGCGATGAGTGAGTCAAGTCGAGGTGTCGTGAGTGATACGTCACTTTTAGAATGTGGGCAGCGGGCAGCTCCGTCGTGGCTATTTGAAGTGGAGTTTGATAATAAGGCAGGGCCGAGACAATCGGATATTGTATCGGACGCTGAGTCCATGTCGGATGTGCGGCATATAGCGGTGATGCGTGCTTGTGGTCTGAGCGACGAAATCTGTGGTTGTAGTGATAGTTTTATCACAATAGGCAGGAAACCTAAACGCTTGCGGGTTTTAGCAACCGCCAAAACGCAGCTGGAGCTGGACGGTGTGCCTGACAAGCTATTTGAAGTTTATATAGTGTCAAAAGAAGATTTACCGAAACAGATTGGTTTGGCAAAGTTGCTGCAATTTAAGGGTATAAAAGGAATTTTATCCGTCAAGTTTATGGGTCCACGTAAAGTTCGCATACAGTTTAACTCTAAGGATGATGCGGAGAAGCTTCTGGCTTCTCAGGAGTTTAACAATGAGACGAGACGTTCTTATTGGTCTAATATGGCATGCTGCACTTATGGAATTATAAGGCAGGTTGAGTTGGAGGTTGAGGAAGACGAATTTTTAAAGAATATTGAAGGGTCTGAAGACATTTTGTCAATATGTAGACTGAACCGTTTGGATCATGATGGGCGTTGGGTTAAGGCTGAAGCTATTCGTCTGTGTTTTAAGGGAACTTCTTTACCGCCATATGTTTATGCCTACGGTTGCCGATTTAAGGTAAATCAGTACACTTTCCCGGTTACCCAATGTTCAAGATGTTGGAAGTTCGGTCATCTGAGCAGGTTTTGTCCTACTACTAAAGTTACTTGTCCGAAATGCGGCGGGGAGCATGCCAATTGCGAAACGACTATTTTTAGATGCATTAATTGTAAAGGCAGCCATATGGCCTTAGATAAGTCGTGCCCGGTTTTTGTGAAGGAGTAAGAAATTCGCAGGATTATGTCTGCTGAGGGATGTATATATAAACGGGCTTTTTGGTTGTATATGCAAAATAAGGAAAAAAGGGATACGGATGTTTGTAGTCAGGATGCGCCATCTGTTTTTGAGAATGACTTAAGTTTTGGAAAGTCATATAGAGATGCTGTTTTGTCGAAGCCGTTACAATCTAAAGAGTCTGAAGATTCCGTCCGTCAGGCTGAGGGCCAGCGATCAGTAAGTCAGTACAGATTAGAGAGCAAGCCACAACAAGAGGTTCGTAAGCCGCGGAAGTCAAAAAGAGTAACAGATGTGAAGAAGTCCGAGTGTCTATTGGTCAATCAGCCTACTATTGAGCGGGCTGATATGGAAGATCAAAGACAAAATAAGGACAAGAAGAAGAGACGTATTACTTTTGAAAGGCTGGTTGAGAAGACGAAGGATATTTTGTTTTCTACCGAAAGTTGGGAGGAGAAGTTCAAAACGCTGTTTGGAGTTGTTGTTAAGGAGATTTTGGATTTATTTAAGGATTTTTTTTAAGGAAGGTGATTTTGTACGTTTGTTTTTGTCTAATGTAAATGGCTAGGTCTAATACCAGATCTTTCTTGAATGTAATGTTCAATTCAATATTGGCGGAACCCTTATCGGAATCGGCTAAATTTGTATACAGTTTTTTTTATGTAAATAGTGTATACAAATTTAGTTGTTTTCGTGTACATGTTATTTTTAAGTTTATACGGTTTATGTTTTTATTTATCTATGTCTTTTAGATGAATGATGTTGTGTATTAGGCCTGCTGGAGCTGGCATGTTCATAAAAATGATCAAAGTTCCTTAATTAATAGATAAAAAAAAAAGTATTGCGATACTACGGTAGAAAGGTCGTATCTTTGTATGGATTTCATAGTAAGATACGGTTTTTTTTCCGTAGCACTGCAGACTGTAGTAACTAAACTAGCCGCTCGAGGGCGCTTTACATCACGCTTCCTTATTTAGTTACTACTCATGATCTCTCCAATTTGTTAAAAATGAATCGGAAGTAAATTTTCCTTGTAAAATATTGTAATTTTGCTGTATATTATACTCGTATATTAATATTATGTAAGTGCCTACCTTCTCGTTCTTGTTTGCAGCACCCAACAGGGTACATAATGTGATACTTAAACTATTTACTAATCATTATGTGCAATAAACGTATTGAGTATATATTTTATAATCGGTCTTAAGGCCAGGCGCGCAGCACGATTTTAGTCGCGCGATAATTTTGTCGCATAAATGCAAGATATGGGTTTATATGAGAGTGCGCGCACCACGATTTTCATAAACCCAGAAGTACGCTTATTTCTGCGACAAAATTATCGCGCGACTAAAAAAAAATCGTGGTGCGCGCCTGGCCTGAAGAGTAAACTCCAGTCGTGCGTCGGAGCTGACACACACACTTTTTTTTATTGAAAAACAGGTTACATAACATTACAGTTTACACCAATGCGTCATGAACCGAACAATATTTATTTTGACGGCGAAACGGCGTGGCCCCGTTGTTCCGATTCCGACATCTCGGGTGTTGGATTTGATAGGTTGCCCCGGAACCGACGAAACACGACACCTTTCGGCCAGAAATCAGCACACGCGATGGTGTCCTGGAGCGGCCGCGGCACGCGCACTACAAACGAGCTGAAGTGCACGTAGTGGCGCGAATGCAACTGGAACACCCTCAGCGAGTAGCCGGTTTTCTGGCGAACATACTGCGTCACTTCTTCAGCGGTGGCATTGTGATGCAGGCGCGACACGTACAGCGCCTTGCTCGGTGTGGATACCCGCAGACCACAATCACAACCAACCGGTTCTGCAGTACCACACTGACTCTTGCGTGTCTTACGCTTTCTTGACACCGTTGTGAAACCCTCCTTGTGCACACTGGTGCGAGGGGTTTCCTCTTTTGGAGGATCCCGAACTTCACGCGCTTTTGAGGGCGCGGCTTTCCGGCGGGCTGGAACAGGCTCACCAGCAGAAACGACGTCAGCAAAACGACGACGTGGTTTTGATGAAGCGTTGACGGGTGGCCCCGCGAGGAGGGGGCAGGGGGGCCGCGGTTCATGAAAAAAACACTAAATTTTTGAAATATGCGATTTCTAAGGTACGCTACTTTTATGTTTTTCGTTTTAATCCAAAATAAATTTTGAAATTGTTTTCAATCCTAATCTCTCTTTCTTTATAACTGGGTCGCTATCGTTTTGTGCCAAGTGCAGGCCGTATAGCCGATTTAAAAACGATCACTACAACTGTCTTCGGGCTTATTTTTGTTCTCTCTTAGTTAAATTAGCGAACCTCCCATTTGGTGATCTACCACACCTGTACATACCACACTCAAGGCTAGTAATATTATAAACGTGAAAGTTTGGATGGATGGATGGATGTACGTTCCACTTATTCTCAAAAACTACTGGACGTATTATGATGAAACTTTCCAGTTATGTACCTTATATATCAGAATAGGACATAGGCTATCATTTATATCAAGTTTTATCCCTTTTAGGAAAGAAAAACGGGATTAAACTTTGTATGGAGAGCAAATCATTGTAGTTGCAACAACTCCCTACATGTCGTCGTTTTGACGTAAACTAATCAAATTATTAATGATTTCGTCTGGGCCTAAGATAGATGAAACGCATAGCAAACTATTCTTTGTAAAAAAACAATAAATTCTGATATGGGAACACGTATCCGCAAAATTCGAATAATCACGTAATTTCAAGAATCAAATACATAAAATTTTACAAATTTGAAGCAATCACATTTGATTTGACAAACGTCACACACACATCTGGCAAGACATGTCAAACCAGTGATGCCAGAAGGGCTACTGCGATGTTCAAAATTCGACTGTCGAATAGTGCCATCCTTCTCGATCTCCTGTCAAAGTATATTTGAGTGAATGGAATAGCACTATACGACGGTAAAATTACGAACATCAGAGTAGCCCTTCAGGTAGGTATCACGTTCCGATACGCACATTATCTGAAAATAGTATGAGGTTTGATTACGTACCCCCTTGGTAACTGAATATAAATAAAGTAGTAAATAACTGAGTATGCAAAGATAGGATGATCAACATATATAAATAATCCTAATAATATTATAAACGTGAAAGTATTTACGTTTGTTCGTCTTAATTTTAAACGATGATTGATGGACGGTCGCCTGTGTTCGAGAATCATCGTAAACAGCCAATTGTTGAACTGTCTCTTTCTAAAGACCGATGGGCAATATTTATCGCCGAGTACAGTATTAGTGCATACAGTTTTTATATTACTCGGATCTTAGACAAGATACTCGACAATACCCGAATAGTCAATCAATTGTGCTAAGTATAATATATAATCGACGTGCTTAGCTTTGATAGAGAAGGATAGCCTTATTGCGATACTTATAAGAGGAAATAGAACAGAGTGCCATTTTTTGCCTCTGTCACGGACCGAGCATTTTTTCATGGTCGGTTTATAGGCACACGCACACATATTCATGACGAATACTGGCAGTGTGAGAGAACCATATTGGCACCAAAAATGATATTGTTTTCAAAATCAACAAAAAAGTACCAGTTTTGTTAAAGCGCAAGTTAGACGCACCCAAATTTTGCAACAGCGCTGGATTGAGAATCACCGAATTAGGGAAGTACATTGTGAAGGGCACGATTTAACGGGAGAAGCCAAAGACAAAGTGTACTTATACCACGTATTCCAATTATAGGGTATAATTTACCATTTAATTTTAAAGGTCTTCAGTTTCCATTAGAAGTTTTCAGCATTTTCTATGACTATTAATAAATCACAGGGGCAAACGTTAAAAGTAGCAGGAATACATTTGGACACGCCATGTTTTTCTCATGAAGAGTATGTAGCTTGCTCACGTGTATCGAAATAAAAAAAATGTACATGTTTTTACTGACCGAAATAAATCATTTAAGATAATTTATTGAACTATACTTCAATAAACTAAGTTGTAAGAACCAAGTAAAAAAAAAATAATAGTACCTAACTAATAATTACTTTGTCCCGATTTCATAATGTGACGAAATTCTTTGGTAAATAGAACCATACCTTCTTCGTCAGTTGATTATGGACCGTCCTATCCCGAGCCATTTGTGAGCATAGCTTATTGAATCGAATGGGACTTAGCCTCGGATAACTTATTGAAACGAACGGGACTTAGCCTAGCCAAAAATATTTTAAAAGGAGGAATGATTTTGCCCATCACTTTCACCCAATAGCCCAGAAACAACTAACTAGATTCCATTCGAGTCTTGAATACCTGAAAGTTTAATTGCTTTTTTTTTAAATTGTCAATATCAATTAACGAGTTCTACGCGTACGAAGTCGCGGGCAAAAGCTAGTATCCTCATAATTTAATAAATCAGGAATTGTACGACAGCCACAAACTTAAACTTTTTCACGGTGAAAATGGCAAATTACTTATTGTCTCCATACATATAATGGTACCCAACCCACAGAATGACGCACAATGTAGCTGGCCATTTGTATGGAGCGTTTTTAGCGCTATGTAGCAATGTTGAACTTTGACGGTCATTTCTGACTTTTAGAGCAGCCTAAGTGTAGTTAGTCCTGTATAGACATTAGATCCCAATAAAAATAAAATCGATTGACATCCTCAAAATAAGATTTACTACATGCCTATTGCCTTTCCTCGCTTCGACAATCAGTCACTGCAACGCTTTCATTGTGACTATCCGTAAATTTGAATGGTATCAAAATAAGCTAACAAAATAGTATTTTATGCAATCGTTGCACAATGGAGGTTCTTAAAGGCAAGTACCGCGTTTAGGTCACGAGGCTTGCCGAGTGGCCTATGTAAGGTACGAGACTTTAAGACCTAATTGTGTAACTATTGCATACAATACTTTTTATACGAGCAAAACTCAGAAAAACATTTTTTACTTTAATCGTCATTCTCTAATATGATTTTTTATTTTTGATGTAACCTTTTTCGTTCAACTAAAACTGACCTATTAAAAAAAAACATGATCGCGATGGCCATGGCGGGTGCCTCGTGATTGGTGAATTTTTTTGACAAGTAATTTCAACCAATCAGTGAGCGTCAAATAAGCTTATGTTCTCTTTTTGAAATTATTAGAGTTGTGTCTTACGAATATTAAAGTTCTGTAGCGGGTACCATGAGTATAGAATTTTGTTACAGGATTACAAAGAGCGTTATTGTGATTTTGTCTGTGAAATTATAATTGACTGATTAAAGTCTGCGAGTATAAAAATGCCTTTTCTCCCGCCTATTGAACATGTCTCAAATAACTACTTAATCACACTGTCCAACGATGACGTGAAAATTTTAACGACTACCCCATTTTACTCATTAATATGCTGAAGTACCTATCAGCCAGCACTTAGGTAATACTTTAGTTTCCGGAGTTGCTTAAGAAGTTTTAACATAAATTGAGGTATTTTAGTCAACCTTCAGTAGTCAACTTGTTACTGATTTATATAAAAGTATATGGTTGTATTTACCGTCCTACTAATATAATTCATATATTGTTACTGGGTCTGTGAGCTGTAGACCTCGAAAATCTGTTTGGAAATGACTGAAATATGTATTTTTTACGATTTTAGGGTTCCGTACCCGAATGGTAAAAATTGGGACCCTATTATTAAGATTCCACTGTCTGTCTGTGCGTCTACCTGTCTGTCTGCGACCAGGCTGTATCTCATGAACTATCTCATAGCTAGACAGCTGGAATTTTCAAGGATGATGTATTTCTGTCGCTATAACAAGAAATACTAAAAACAGAGTAAAATATATATTTAACTGGGGCTCCGGTACAACAAACGTGATCAGCTGTGATGGAGACGATGGCAGAAGAGGAGAACCTCCTCTTCAATAATCATGTTGTGCCAATATATATCAGGACGTCCCAAGACTATGGGCCATCAAGGGAAAGTACCTTAAATATCGTAGATAGGATAATAGTAATTTTTAGATTTTTTTTATATGCTAACTTTTAAAAATAACATAAAGTATTCTTTCATAAAAATATCCTAATATCTACGATATTTAAGGTACTATTTCCCTTGATGTCCCATTAGTCTTGGCACACCCGGTACATATAGGTATATTATATATAAGTAGGTACTTAACAGATAAAGGTAAAATACCCAATTTATGCAGCGATCCAAAAAAAGGTCTGACTGGTTCAAGTTCAGTGATTTACTAAAGGGATATTTATATACTGGATGATGTAAATATGAGTTTATTGTGGTCGTAAATCACCAGTTCATTCGTGTTCGTCTCTCAACAGTCATAATACATAGGGAATACTTCAAAGACTGACGGGCTAAGAGTATTGTTTGATGCAGTATTGTTTGAAAGCTTATATCAATCTGATATTCTACTAGTGCCCAGCAGCTCCTCTATTTTTAAGATATTTGGGTACGTTATTCCATTATTCTTGAGAAAAAAAAATCGGCAATTATGTATGTATGTATGTAAACACTTTATTGTACACAACAACTGGTGGATGGTTATAAATACATTGATAACAAATGAAATATATATACAATAATTAAAAAAATAACCAATATTATAATAACAATTATTTATGTATCAGCCACAGATAGAGGCATTCAAAATAAAAATAAAAACGTTTATTCTGTAAGTAGGCCACAACTGCCACAAGGGCACTTTCACACGTCTAAATCTGAATCTACCGGCATTTCACAAGAGGAGACCGCTGTTGAGAAGAAAGCCGAAAGAACTCAAATAAAAAAAAAATGAAATGAAATAGAATGAAATAATTTATTCAGTAGGTAGGTCACAAGGGCACTTTTACAAGCCAGATTGTGAATCTATCAGCATTTCCCAAGTGGAGACCGCTGCTGTGAAGACAGCCGAAAGAAACTCAACCGTACGTAATTTTTCGTAAATAATAATTAAAATGAGAGAGAGAATTTAAGTCCCGGGGAACGACATAGGATACTTTTCATCCCGAAAATCATCTTTTAAAAGGGTGAAATGGGGGGTGAAAGTTGACAGCTTGTCAGGCTCCAGATATCTTGCGTAATGCGATAGTTGTCTCTGTCTAGGGCCCACGTGAGGATTAGTATCGCCCACACGTTTGCGTAAGCATTCGCCTGTTTGGGGATCACGTTTCAACTAAGAACTGGGACTAGGCTGAAGTATCTATGATAATCTAAGTGCTTAGCTATATCGGACAGAGGCAATGTGTACTATGACGGATGTATCCATACTAATATTATAAATCCGAAAGTGTGTCTGTCTATCTGTTACCTCTTCACACTCAAACCGCTGAACCGATATAGATGAAATTTGGTATGGAGAAATATAGAGAGATATAAATGAAATGAAAAGAAATAGAATGAAATAATTTATCCAGTAAGTAGGTCACATAGGGCACTTTTACAAGTCAGATTGTGAATCTATCGGCATTTCCCAAGAGGAGACCACTATTGAGAAGAAAGCCGAAAGAAACTCAACAGTAGGTACGTCATTTTTTCGTAAATTATACTTAAAATAAGAGAGAGAGTTTGAATCCCGAGGAAGGACATAGGATACTTTTTGGAGTTTACTCCTTAAGAATCGATTTTCATATATAAGCCCGGGGTATGAAAAATATGGGGTGTAAAATCGAACGTATCTGCCGTTCTAATTTAAAAAGTCGTATCTCAGTATACGATCGGGGTAAAAATACGACTTCGTAATTTAGCAGGTTATGCGTTAAGCGTTATAGACTAAGATCCCGATATAAAATAACCTTCACCGAGATGTTTATTTGATGAAATGTATTTTATATTTAATTTAATATGTCAATAATTATATTGCATATGGGTTGCCTAACAAATTTTAGTCCAGGGTATGTTTAATTAATAATAAAAAAAAATTGTTTTAAACATTTCACCGGTTTGATTAATATTAGATAAATTCTATACCAATCGAAAGTAAGAAGCCCATAGAATATGCAAACGTTAGGTTGCCTATTCTTTTCCCGTCACAACTATTGGGTAGCCAGGTATAAACAGGTAAATCTATACCTACTAGCATTTTGCAAAGGTCTAATTGTTGAATTGAAATTAAATAAAAGTAAAGATTATTTAATTATGAATTTATCTAATAATAAAATCGGTGAAATGTAAAAAAAAAAAATTTTTATTTTAAACTAAACATACCCTGGACTAAAATTTGTTAGGCAACCCATATGCAATATATTTATTGACATTTTAAACTAAATATATAATACATTTCATCAAATAAACATCTCTGTGAAGGTCATTTTATATCGGGAGCTTAGTCTATAACGCTTAACGCATAACCTGCTAAATTAAGAAGTCGTATTTATACCCCGATCGTATACTGAGATACGACTTTTTAAATTAGCACGGCAGATACGTTCCAAAAATATAAGTATTGCGAGGATTGACGTTTGGTTGTCAAAGGCGACGGTTGAAAATTTTATCAAATTTTATTTTATTTATAAGTTAATTCAGTTTTAGAGTCCTTTTCGCTGTTTTTGCGATGAGTGAGTCAAGTCGAGGTGTCGTGAGTGATACGTCACTTTTAGAATGTGGTCAGCGGGCTGCTCCGTCGTGGCTATCTGAAGTGGAGTTTGATAATAAGGCAGGGCCGAGTCAATCGGATATTGTATCGGACGCTGAGTCCATGTCGGATGTGCGGCATATAGCGGTGAAGCGTGCTTGTGGTCTGAGCGACGAAAGCTGTGGTTGTAGTGATAGTTTTATCACAATAGGCAGGAAACCTAAACGCTTGCGGGTTTTAGCAACCGCCAAAACGCAGCTGGAGCCGGACGGTGTGCCTGACAAGCTATTTGAAGTTTATATAGTGTCAAAAGAAGATTTACCGAAACAGATTGGTTTGGCAAAGTTGCTGCAATTTAAGGGTATAAAAGGATTTTTATCCGTCAAGTTTATGGGTCCACGTAAAGTTCGCATACAGTTTAACTCTAAGGATGATGCGGAGAAGCTTCTGGCTTCTCAGGAGTTTAACAATGAGACGAGACGTTATTATTGGTCTAATATGGCATGCTGCACTTATGGAATTATAAGGCAGGTTGAGTTGGAGGTTGAGGAAGACGAATTTTTATTTTCGCCTTTTGTACGATTTGTTTTCATTTGTGCAATAAAGATTAAATAAATAAATTTTTAAAGAATATTGAAGGGTCTGAAGACATTTAGTCAATATGTAGACTGAACCGTTTGGATCATGATGGGCGTTGGGTTAAGGCTGAAGCTATTCGTCTGTGTTTTAAGGGAACTTCCTTACCGCCATATGTTTATGCCTACGGTTGCCGATTTAAGGTAAATCAGTACACTTTCCCGGTTACCCAATGTTCAATATGTTGGAAGTTCGGTCATCTGAGCAGGTTTTGTCCTACTACTAAAGTTACTTGTCCGAAATGCGGCGGGGAGCATGCCAATTGCGAAACGACTATTTTTAGATGCATTAATTGTAAAGGCAGCCATATGGCCTTAGATAAGTCGTGCCCGGTTTTTGTGAAGGAGTAAGAAATTCGCAGGATTATGTCTGCTGAGGGATATATTGGTATATATAAACGGGCTTTTTGGTTGTATATGCAAAATAAGGAAAAAAAGGATACGAATGTTTGTAGTCAGGATGCGCCATCTGTTTTTGAGAATGACTTAAGTTTTGGAAAGTCATATAGAGATGCTGTTTTGTCGAAGCCGTTACAATCTAAAGAGTCTGAAGATTCTGTCTGTCAGGCTGAGGGCCAGCGATCAGTAAGTCAGTACAGATTAGAGAGCGAGCCACAACAAGAGGTTCGTAAGCCGCGGAAGCCAAAAAGAGTAACAGATGTGAAGAGGTCCGAGTGTCTATTGGTCAATCAGCCTACTATTGAGCAGCTGATATGGAAGCTCAAAGACAAAATAAGGACAAGAAGAAGAGACGTATTACTTTTGAAAGGCTGGTTGAGAAGACGAAGGATATTTTGTTTTCTACCGAAAGTTGGGAGGAGAAGTTCAAAACGCTGTTTGGAATTGTTGTTAAGGGGATTTTGGATTTATTTAAGGATTTTTTTAAGGAAGGTGATTTTGTACGTTTGTTTTTGTCTAATGTAAATGGCTAGGTCTAATACCAGATCTTTCTTGAATCTAATGTTCAATTCAATATTGGCGGAACCCTTATCGCAATCGGCTAAATTTGTATACAGTTTTTTTTATGTAAATAGTGTATACAAATTTAGTTGTTTTCGTGTACATGTTATTTTTAAGTTTATTTATATCCAACAGGGTACATAATGTGATACTTAAACTATTTACTAATCATTATGTGCAATAAACGTATTGAGTATTGAGTATATATTTTATAATCGTTCTTAAGGCCAGGCGCGCACCACGATTTTAGTCGCGCGATAATTTTGTCGCATAAATGCAAGATACGGGTTTATATGAGAGTGCGCGCACCACGATTTTCATAAACCCATAAGTACGCTTATTTCTGCGACAAAATTAGCGCGCGACTAAAAAAAAATCGTGGTGCGCGCCTGGCCTGAAGAGTAAACTCCAGTCGTGCGTCGGAGCTGACACACACACTTTTTTTTTTTATCCCAATAATCATCTTTTAAAAGGGTGAAATGGGACAGAGGTAATGTTACTATGGCGGATGCACGACAGTACGGAGGTATTTATTGTGCATTTAAATAAGCATGGTGACAATTTTTTATTCAAGATGTATATCGATCCTATTTTTTATTGGAATCAAATGTCTGTATGGGACGTTTAGAGTAATAAGAGTCAGAAATTATCCATTAGGTACGTTTAGCATACCTAAGGAGCACCAAAAACGTTCCATACAAATGGCTACGATACCGTGAAGTCATCAGCAAGTAGAGTTGTGATATGTGTATGGAAAAACAACCATTATGATTTGACCGTGAAAGAAGTTTTTTTGAAATATTAGGATTCTGAAAAAAAGATATCAGTATAAAAATGCTGAGACTGATATGTGAATAAAATATTATGAATGCATGCTTTTCTTCTTGACCCCCGTTTGATAAATAAGTAGGTACGTGTTAGTTACACAGTACACGCCACCCATAGTACAAGCTTTGCTTAGTTTGGGACTAGGTCGATTTGTGTAAGATTGTCCCATTATTCAATTTTTTACAGAAATTTTCGAAACATAAATCCATGTAAAAACAAATATTAGCAAAAAATCTCTATCAGCCTTTAACAGGGCAAATCAATAGCAATACACTCGAAACAAGGCCCAACAATAACCACTACATTTTATTCACCAAATCGATTGGTTTAGGGAAATTAGTTTCGGCTACACTTATGCCACATTATCGTTTGGCGGATTTCCAGCGAACACTTTCAGAGCATCTGCACAGAGTTTGGCATCATCCGTCATTGGACAAGGAATCTCGAGTGAGACCTTCCTGATACACGCTCCTACATGTCTAGATTTTACATTTAGTGTGAAAATTGATCTATATCCACATTGATGAGCAAAAGCATTACAGTTACTGTGAAAATTCATCCATATCCATATTGATGTGAAAAACATGACCACATCGACGACGCGGTTGGCGCAGTATGTAGTACTGAGCCGGCGGTCCTGGGTTCGAATCCCGGCCAGGGCAAATATTTGTGTGATAAACTCGAATATATCTTCCTGGGTCATGGATGTTATCTATATATGTATTTATATGTATATCATCGGTTTAGTACCAGTAGTACCAGCTTTGCTTAGTTTGGGGCTAGGTCGATTTGAGTAAGATTGTCCCTTAATATTTCTTTCATCTTCTTTCTTAAAGTAAACATTTTAATAACGCGATCTGGGATGTCTGGCCTATAATTACGATTATTTTAATTAGTTGTCATTGCATATCAGCCGAAAAACATTTACTATCAGCAACAGATATATGAGTAGAACGCAGGCTTAAGATCGTTAAGCGCGATGCTTAACGAGTTCTTTGATATTGGTTGTGTAGGAAGTCTGCTGCGATTTAGTGCCGATGCTTGGAGGTCGGAATATGGAAAAGGAGTTTAAAGCTTGTCTTTTGTTTCACACCTCCTTTGGTTAGGGGATATATGCGACTGATTTTGAATTATACAACATAGTGTAGTTATATGAATAAAGTTAGCTCAATATGTCATGAAACAAAGAAAAATAAAATAAAAACCAAAAAATATTTTTTGAAATATGTGACTTCAAAGATACCTACGAAAATTTTATGATTTCTTTTTTTAACTCAAAACAATTTCTGAAATTGTTTTCATAATTGTCATAATTTAACTAAGCAATAATTGTATGACAACCATGAACTTAAACGCACTTTTTTAAGGTGAAAATGGCAAATTACTTATTTTCTCCATACAAATACTGGTACCTAGGTACCGACTCCACAAATGACGTCATTTGTAGGTAGGCCAAATGTAAGGAGCGTTTTTAGTCCTCTGTAGGACTGTTGATCTTTGACGGTCATTTCTGACTTTTAGAGCAGTCTATAAGTGTAGGTTGTCCCATATACACATCTGATCCCAATAAAAAATAGAATCAATTGACAACGTTTCATATTTTGCTAAAGTCCTAAATCGAAAACCATTCGTAGAATAACGTGTAAAGAGCGCAAAAAAATATGTTTTTTTTCTGCTCATATTTTTCAAAAAAATCTACAAAATATGTTAAACCGGAAGTATGACGTCATTGCTGGACTTAAGCCTCCAATGATATGAAAAAAAAATCTCCCTTCCGGTTGTCACGTTTGAAAGTTTGTCAAATAATTGTCATTGACTTGTCTTTGTTCAGTTTTCGCTCGTGCGCAATATTTCATTTTATTATTGTTTTAACCCATTATACGACTCGGCTTTCCCACGGACATTGATTCTTATCCTTTTCACGACTCGGCTATTCCATGGACATGAATTCTCGTCCTTTTCACGATACGGCTATTCCACGGACTTTGATTCTGATCCCTTTTACGACTCGGCTATTGCACGGACTTATAAAATAAAGAATTCTGAAGGACTCTTATTATACAAGCTGACAGCTCAAACTTGAAACCCTCATGATGATGGAGTACACGAAAAGTTCTGATAAGTATAATTTAGCCGCCATAAGAGCTGCCAAAGCCTCACAATCTTCACGCAACACTTACGTCGATAACGCAGTCAGATATGTGGAGGTACGCAGAGAAGCAAATAATTGTTTCGTTCAATGCCGTAATAATCTGTCACTCATCACGTTATAAACAACGAAACTCAAACATCTATTCAATTCAAAAAATAGATACGCACACTCAAAATTTTTGATTACTCTACGCAAATTGATGCTAATAAGGTTTGGTTTTATATAAATGTACATTCGATAAATCAACAAAATACGATTAAGTAGGATTAGACATAATGTAGATTGTTATAAAAGTCATGTGCGTGTATGGCAGTTTTAAGATAAATTTAAGAACGTCTGTGGCTAGCGTAAGTTGTTATGGCTATATTTTTTTGACTGGCAACACGTCACCCCAGCACTGACGTAATTTTTGTCGCTTACGATCTATTAGAATGAGCAACTATAAAGTTGGGCTTTTTGCTTCAAAATTGAGGCTTTCGAGGAAAATAAAAAATACGTGTAACTTAAAAAAATACCCTCTTTCGGACTGTATATTAAAAAGGATATGTAAAAAAATGAAACGTTGTCAATTGACATCCTCAAAAAAAATATGTCCGCACGCCTATTTCTTGGCAAGATAACAGCATGCTTTCAGGCTCCCTGGTAAGGAGTGTGATTACCTATGATTCACAATTTGTTTAGCCGTTTGGAACTGATCAAGTCGTCAATATATTTATTTTAAAGTAATAATGCAGTTTGCGGCCTTTATTAAAATACGTTTTTTGGAATTACACCTACCTACCTATCACAATAGAGTATTTGAAAGTACTTATAGACATAGGTATAGTGGCCAGATCTAGGACTTGACGCAAGGGCCATCTATGGATGCTCTGAATGTCATTTGAAACATAGAATGGCTTTTGGCTCTGCCAAATCGAGTGATTGATTGTATATTTTCAGTACTTCCGCGATATCATATCGCCGAATGACACGCCATTAAGTTCGGTATCGAGTCATCGCCAGGCAATTCATCAAGCTAAAACGATGGCTACATGTATATGCACTACTTTACAAGTGCTGAGATTGATTGTTGGGTAGATATGCTGTAGAATTAAAAGCTAACAGTCTGTGACGTCATGGCTCAGTAGGCAGTTGCATTACCACTGCGCCAACTGTGTCTTCTATATGACATTCATAAATTGGATGGATATATTCAGATTTCTTATTATAGCTGCATAAAGTGACATTGACAAGATGAAGTTGAATATATATATATATATATATATATATATATATATATATATATATATATATATATATATATATTAGGTATACCTAATACATAGCAGCAGAGGCGGCCGAAAAATTGAAACATAATAAGTATAGAGGTCTCGGCCCCGACCGTTCGGGGTCGAGACTTTAGGTCCGTGGGGTCCCAGCGCCCACAAACTCTATAAAGACCTCGCTAAAAGATTGTTTGAAACTACTGGGGAACGAAGATCTGGCAGTTTCCTCGCACAACGCATTAGCATTGCTATTCAGCGAGGAAATGCTGCCAGCGTCTTCGGGACCATGCCGCGGGGGCACAGTTTTTTACACCTTTTTTAGTTTTCTTTAGTTACGTTATTATTTTATTTATAACTAATTTCATTGATTGGGTATTTGTTTTTATGTCATAAAAGCAGTATTTTTTTCTTTCAAAAAAATTTCGACTATACGTAGCTGTCATTTGTTACATCAGAATCAAATCAGAATAAATAATTAAACGCTACAAATCACTAAAATAAAAACTGCACTAAACCTGTCCAATAAAACAGCTAAATGTGGCTTTTCCGTTGACTATAGTGAGCTAATCTGATTTCAATGGAACTCAGTCCAACTTTCCGGACGACCGGTCGCAATTCAAGACGCACTGAACCGAAATTGGGGAAAATTAGGTGAGCAACTTTTTCCAGTAATCGGTCATTTGTTTTATCGACAACATTTTTATAGAATTTTCTTTTGTAAAAAAAGAGTTAAGTACAAAATGCATATAGAATTTAAAAGAACCGGGTAACGCGTTTAAATTTTTCTTCGAGCTTGGATCTTTCTATGCGTGGCTTAATAAAATTTTAATTCAACGAAGTTTTTATAATAAAACATTAATTAATCGAATAAATACTTCAAAAAACAACGTTTCTGTATTTTTTTAACTGCAAACAACATCGACTTAAAGACTGGTATAAATCAATGAAATATAAAGCTACACAATTGCAAAGCTACACGATAAGGTAACTAATCTGATTTCAACTCCGACTCCGTTCAACTCTGTAAGTTTCCGGATGACCGGTCGCAATTCAAGACGCTCTGAACGGAAACTTTTCAAGCAGATTGGGACAAATTAGGTGAGGAACTTTTCCAATAATCGTTGCTATTTTTGAACTATACAATATTGTATTTCTTGTAGCCTAGGCTGTGGACTTACTTCAAATTTGGCCTAATTTTGGTTTAAAAAAATAAAATAATCATAAGCATGTTGGATTAGGCTCAGTCTAAGGTTCCGTACCTGAAACTAAAACACACCACAATTCTTATGGAAAAATCCTGGAAAAATAACGCTTAACGAAGGAACGCTTCAAACTAAACAATTAATAAATTGATTAAAAAATATAAAACGCCACTCTATGAGGAATAGGATATAAAAAACCATCTTCACTATGTCAGTAGTTTTTCACTTTACTTATTTTTCTTATTTTACTTTAGGTACCTCTTTGTCGATTCTAATGAAAGAGAGTGCGTTACAGTTATTTAAAAGATCCAAAAATAGCTAATAGCAGAAAGTTCAAATATAAATATTTTTTTTGTCAGTGTTTCTTTCTCGTCGACTAAATTGACTAGCTAATCTAATTGGAATGGAACAGCAGTTCAGTGCCGTTCGCAGCCGGTGCAACTTTCCGGTTGCCGGATCCAATTCAAGGCGCGCTGAACCGAAAGTTGGAACATGCTGATCCAGAAAATTAGGTGAGAAACTTTTTCGATAACAAATTCGTTTTTAAGTTTAATAAATTAAAAACGAATATAAACACAACTTAAAAACTATTTACTTCTGTACTTTTATAAAATTCGAAAATTAAAATTAGGAAATTGAAAAAAAAAAAAAGTTTTCTATGGTGAGTGGTTGTATAGCGCCACTTTTTGGTAAAAAATATTTGTGCGCTCATCACGCCTAAACCACAGGATGGATTTTATCTAATTTTGATACAGGGATAGCTGGACATCCAACAATGGTTATAGGATATACTTTTTATCCGACTACGGTAAAGAAAAAAATATTACGAGGGTGAAATTGAAAGAACCTCCTAGTTTCAACGTAAAATATGTATCTACAAATTCTACAAGCACATTTTCAAGTAAATCACTACATAAAAGTAGTTTTTGTTTTGGCAAAGATACAAGCAAGCCGTAGTCGTGGTACAAATTAAGTCCATTGGCACCGACTTCAAAGGATGGTACAATGTAAGTATTATAAATAAGAGAGTAATGAGTCAGTAATGTATTAAATATTTTACCCGTTTCCGCTATATCCCTTTAAATGAAATAAACATTCAAAGGAAATATGTCGCATAAAGGATTATAATATATACACGGTCACGAGTACTGAAAATAGCTCGAGACGTAGAAAAAGGTATCCCAATTATATTACAATTCCGAAACATTTTTTTCCGTCTTTAACGTATCGCTAAATTTTCATTTGTCGTAAAGTATTTTTTCCTGAAACCCTGAATATTTTCGGAGTTTTATAAACATCATTTTAAAGAACTGGTTAGGTTAGGTTTTTTATAATTATCCATAAATATGAACCGTTTAAAAATAAGTTTCTGTGAAAAAAATAATTTTTGTGACAAGCTTTTATAGCCGACTGTTCTTTGAACATCCATCAATCGCTCACAGAGACGATTCTAAAGACCCCAAGCTCGATATGATTGCTTTATTTATTACGGAGTGCCTATGGTCCCCTTCCAGCTCCATCATCAGATCAGCTCCGAGTCATCATAATATTGCATAGTCACGCGATTTGCATATTCGTGCAAAATTTCAGCTCAATCAGAAACCGGAAAGTAAGTCAAATTTAACTTGCAAAATTCCATTACAATGGGACAGGTGAAAGTAAATAAAAGCTTGTAAACATGGCTTCCGGACAAATGAAAATTTTGCGAAACTTTACAGATGGGAAACAGAAATTTGGACTTACGATAGGTAACTATAGAAATATCTACGTATGCATATACTATTCTAAATAAAATTGTATTGAAAATCAGTTATCATAAAACAATCTTAACAGCGCGATGCAGGATAGGCGCGTGGCGTCAGCCGTACAGCGTCATCTACATATTAGTAAAAAAGTCTGTTTTATTTATATATATATATATTTTCCTATTATTCACATTTATTGATTTTAACCAACTTTGGTAAAGGAATAGCTGGGCATCCCAACATGACTACTCTTTACCCGACTACGGTAAAGGAATAAAGATTTACGTGGACGGAGTTGCGGGCGCGTTCTAGTCGTTATATTATTGGAAATTATATTCAGGATATCTAATTATACCTTTAGGTATATTAAATCCATTTTGATTATTTTAATGAATGTAATCTAATATATATTTTATTATAATGTAATTTTGGGCCTACGATGGTTGCGAGATCACGCGATAAATAAGTGACAAAGCACCTGTCACGAACACTCGTGTTTCGTTAAAACTTGATTGATGCTTTGTCACTTATTTATCGCGTGATAAAAGCAACTATCATAGGCATGATGACAGTTATAATTCATGTCTTTTTTAAACTGTCATCCCTTTCCCGCTCTTTTTATTAATAATTGTACAAATGTCCTGTGTTGTCTGTGCCGTCTATAACACACATGCTTTTCGTTTTAGGCTCCCTACGTGATCTATCCTCCCACAAAAAACCAAAATTTTACCGACCATTCTCCTCATGTGGGATATGTCTTAACGTTGACATTGGCGAAATACCTCTGGCTCAAACAGCTAGAAGTGAAAGCCGTATAAAAAAAAACAGTGTTGGTTATCCACACTAAGGCATGTCTTGAAGCATTTCTTGTGAGTACGTAAGGAAGAGTCGAGATGAACTTACATCTCGTTCTGACCCAGGCATAATGATAATGTGTTTCCCTCAACAGCAAAAACACATATCTAAAACAACAAATTGCTATTTAACGACCGTAAAGATCATCAACATCCAAGACCCCAAAAAAATGTAAGTACATGTCAGTGTCTAGTTCACCTAAAATTGTTAGATAACTTTAACCGAATACGAAGTGTATTGGCAAACTGCCAAATAACGTTGCTATTGTGTAACTTTTAGGCTACAAATGTGCTACAAAAATTACATAACTGACCTTTTGTGACGGGAATTGTTGAAGAAACTGCCAAGTAACGTCTCTTTCTTGGATAGTTCGAGTGTTGTCGAGAGCATTACAATGTTTTGTGTGACTAGACTTGTGTTGAGGTCAAACGTCTTTTGAATACTTGGGAACATTATGAATCTAGAATTTATTGTTTTCGTGATATTTTTTACATTAGGAATATTATGTTATGATTATGAAATATGCACGTAGAGGAAATTTATTTGCGTAAGTAGTTTTATTGATAGTTATTTCGACACGTGTTGCTTTTTCCTACAGTATGTTTGCACTTACATACGAGGAACACAGTTAAATATTTCATAATGCAATTGATTAATGAAAAAAAAGAGACTGTTTTTGAACCAATACCCACTGTGATACGCCTATTTATGTAGAAATAAACCACAATAACAATGAACGCACCTTGTTTAATAAATATGTCATTTTAAACAAAATTCGAAGCTGCCACGCTGCTAAAGACTTAATCGTTGCAAAGAAATATTAATTTCATATTTATAGAATCTTCGCGTCTGTCTATAGATTAGAATCTTATTTAGTATTTAATTGAATGGCTTAGCATCGCTTCTAATGAACATATATTTTTCCTTGCGCAAGCGGTGAAAAACCGTTTTTGACATTTAGGGCTTACAATTCCGAGATATTGTAGTAAGGTGGTACCGGGAATTCGAATACTAAAATCTCCCGTAACCGCACATCCTTTTCGCCGCTCCGGTTTCATAAATATGACGATTACAATAGAAGTTATATAATTATGATTATACACTAACCTGTCGCTGCGTCCCTTGCATCTCCCCCGGCATGTTCTGCGTGCTCAGCACTAGATGGCGCGCCATCAGGATGTAGAACAACGCGATGACGGCTAGAGGCAGGGAGTAGTACACCAGGAACCGGATCAGCACCATCGTGGACGGGTAGCTGTCCCCCCATTCAGGCGGGTACGGGTAGCACACTAGAAACTGGAACAAAAGTTTCGGAATCATCATTTCTATCATCATTATCAATATTATTGTCACCATCATCATCATCACCGTCATCATTACCAATATTATCATCACCAGCATCATCATCTTTAGCATCATTAGCGTTCTCACTACTCGTATCAACAATAACATCATCATCCGTCCTGGATGAAGAAATTCAAGGTTCTCCACAGGGTCATCTAGCAGAATTGGAGAGAGATAATATGTAGGTAAGAATTTTGAAAATCTACAAATTAAGTACATTGGAAGAAAAAAAAATCTTAAAATATACGGCATTTGATGATCAGATCGTTTCCTTTGGCAGGAGCTTTTGAACCCTAAGAACATTTTAAGAAAAAGAGCCGTCTTGAATTTTAGTGCAGGAAGGAGTTATGACGTCATAATTTTTTTGCATGTTGTTTTAACATTTTTGTGTTCTGAATCCGATCATGTGGGGTACCTATCTAATGGAAGGGCAAATATATATACTGCGTTACTACATTACTGCTACTAATTTGGAAAAAATCAGAAACACATTATCGAAACATACCAAGTTTGGGCTCTTGCAGGTGAGAGACAAAATGGCGTATATTACGCTTGTGTCGTGAACACCGCCCGCTATATCCACAAATATTCTCGTAAAATCAGGACTAATAAACAACATATGTTGCAAGTTTCTTAAGCCTCTATTAAAAAGGAAGTTATTAATGCTAGAGGAATGGGGGCGAAGCAGAAAACTAGAAGCAGAATTAGATAAGACTTGTAACTTTGTTAGATGGATGACTGAAACCAGTGTGCAGTGACGCTAAGGGACACATCAATGACTCACTGTCAAAAATAAAATATTTTCAGTCATCATCATCTCAGCCAAGGGAGCCTCAGACTTTTACTGCAGCCTCGTTATATCTTTACACACACAAAGCATAAGGAAAAATTTGAAAGGTTGTTTGGCGTTAGGGTGGCGGAGAGGTTAACACGCTGGACCGGTAATCCAGAAGTACCGGGTTCGATTCCCGGTCTCTTCCGCCAGGTTACGCATTTCAATTTCTCTCTGTGCTTTGATCTTTGTATCAATGGTACTGAGTCTGGATGGATGAAATGGGTTTGCTACTAAGTATCGATTGTATTGACCATATTTATAGTCTGTCTGATCTATAATAATCAGACAGCTAATCTACCAATAAAATCGCATGCCGTTTGACCTTTCGCGAGCATTCAATCGGTAATAAAGATTTAACAGGCGCCAACCCCAAATATTTGCAAATACCGGATCCTTATTGTTACGTCGTTAAATTTACAGCACTATCAACGTTCAACAGTAAAACGAACAGATTGTATATTACGAAACGGTGTTGTTTAAAGAGTTTATGGGGTTTTATTAAGAGATTCATCGAATTGGCAATCGTTTTTATATTTTGCACAAGTTGGTCGTTTAAGTAATGAGTTTGACAACTTGACATACACCATTACATGCACATTTATTTATTTAATTTTTATTGCACAAAAGAAAGAACTTACGTGCAAAAGGCGGACTTAATGCCATAGGGCATTCTCTACCAGTCAACCATTGGGCTAAGCAGATAAATTGTGGGCGGTGCAACAAACTTAAAACAATTTAAAAATAAATATACTTAGATAAAAACATTTCTATAGGATATATACATATAAATAAATACAGATGAACAAAGTAATCAGATAAGCTATGAGTTCACATTCTGCCAACAAATAGATCACATAAAGCTTTTGTGAAAATAAACTTGTTCGGGACTCGGTTGATTTTGCGGGCAAGGCGGTTCCAAAGGCACTTGGACGGTAAAGGATGACAGATGTTACATTTCTATGTAACATCTGTCATCTCAGTACATTTTTAATCGAATTGACAACATTTGAAATAGAACCAGCACTCAAATGACGTCATCTCATGGAAAATTGACAGTCGCAACCTAGAAAAATAACAGTGGTACAATTTCCATAGCTATTGAATCCGCCTGAGTAATTAATAGTCCCGTGTATTAGACTGGTAGTTCAAATAAAAATTTTCAAGTCTAACGGCATTTTGTGAGCCATTTTGGCAACATGACTTTTCCGACGCAAAAAATCCTGCTGAATTCGATTCTGGATGTTGCCAAGCCGAATTTTGCCCCCCTCCCCCCATTTCCCCCCTTTTTACCTCAAAATATGTCCCTGATCACGGTTTTTACGGCTTTATACAAAAAGTATTACAGCTAGAAAAAAAATGTCAAAGACAAGACTGATCTCTATAAAATTTGCTATAACATGGTGTACAAACTTTTTTAGTAGGCCTTATGGTTTGTGAGCAATATCTTCCCGAACTTCATAGAATGGTAGAAAATTCTAAATATAAACTAAATATCGGCTTCCTTTACCGTCCTAACGGCATTTTGGGATCCAATTTGGCAACATGACTTTTCCGATGTAAAAAAGCCTGCTGAATTCGGTTCCGGATGTTGCCAAGCCGAATTTTGCCCCCCTCACCCCATATCCCCCCCTTTTGACCTCAAAATATGTCCCTAATCACGATTTTGACGGTTTTATACAAAAAGTATTAAAGCTAGAAAAAAAGTGTCAAAGACAAAAATGATCTCTATAAAATTTCCTATAACGCATGCTGTATAAACTTTTTTAGTAGGCTTTATAGTTTGTGAGCAATATCTTCCCGAACTTCATAATTTTTTTTTAAATTGATAATTGTGGTCGAGGCAGTGAAATACACTTATAATTATAATTGGCATCGCACAGGATCCAGCCGCTCTGCTGCTCTTGACGCTGACATCCAGTTGACGTGCTGCTTATTATAATGTCAAGACTTACAGGGCTTTCAGTCATAGGCAGTTGTCAGATTTACACGCAGAACTGTATCCGAGTCGGGCTAAAAGCGACGTAGAAAATAAAAATGCTTTGCTTCTGACCATGAAGTCATTCAAAATGCTCACGCCAGCTTCTCCAGAAACGGGCCTCAGAAATGCAGTTACCCAGGATCTTGCAGCAGAAAAAAATAAAGTGTCACTTCTCACTGCCAAACAGCTTGGCTCACTCCAAGTAACGAAGTTTACTTCCGAAAGGCTCACCAATAGCAGGTAAGCAACTGCGCTAAGGTCAAAATTAACAAAGGCCCGACCTTCAAATACCCCTGCCTTGGCAGGTCGTTCAAAATCTGCCATTGCTAAAACTACAAACTAGAAAAACCGTAGCGTCCAACAACGCTTGACAGCTGTTGACAAGGCTGGGAGAACTTTAAGTCTGCGAGAGATCTTGAATCATGAGCTACATGCTGTCTCCATGGCTATTTACATCCCGGATGGATCCCTGAGGGGCGGGAAAAGTATAATATTTTCAGGCTAATCACCGAAACAGTAGAATATCCGCAAGTTCTTAAATCACTTGTGGATGCTCACCTCATTAACATTACGGCTGCAACGAAACAGAAACGGTAATTATTAGCTCGCCAGATCCGGAAGAAGATTGATTCAAGGACCATGCCATTTTTTTCTGCTGCAAGATCCTGGGTAACTGCATTTCTGAGGCCCGTTTCTGGAGAAGCTGGCGTGAGCATTTTGAATGACTTCATGGTCAGAAGTAAAGCATTTTTATTTTCTACGTCGCTTTTAGCCCGACTTGGATACAGTTCTGCGTGTAAATCCGACGACTGCCTATGACTGAAAGCCTCTTTAAGTCTTGACATATAATAAGCAGCACGCCAACTGGATGTCAGCGTCAAGAGCAGCAGAGCGGCTGGATCCTGTGCGATGCCAATTATCCTAAAATAAGTGTATTTCACTGCCTCGACCACGTTTATCAATTAAAAAAAAAAATATGAAGTTCAGGAAGGTATTGCTCACAAACCATAAAGCCTACTAAAAAAGTTTATACAGTATGTTATAGGAAATTTTATAGAGATCATTTTTGTCTTTGACACTTTTTTTCTACCTTTGATACTTTTTGTATAAAACCGTAAAAATCGTGATGAGGGACATATTTTGAGGTCAAAAGGGGGGGATATGGGGGGAGGGGGGCATAATTCGGCTTGGCAACACCCAGAACCGAATTCAGCAGGCTTTTTTACATCGAAAAAGTCATGTTGCCAAATTGGATCCCAAAATGCCGTTAGGACGGCAAAGGAAGCCGATATTTAGAATTTTCTACCATTCTATGAAGTTCGGGAAGATATTGCTCACAAACCATAAGGCCTACTAAATAAGTTTGTACACCATGTTATAGCAAATTTTATAGAGATCAGTCTTGTCTTTGACACTTTTTTTCTAGCTGTAATACTTTTTGTATAAAACCGTAAAAACCGTGATCAGGGACATATTTGAGGTAAAAAGGGGGGAAATGGGGGGAGGGGGGCAAAATTCGGCTTGGCAACATCCAGAATCGAATTCAGCAGGCTTTTTTACGTCGGAAAAGTCATGTTGCCAAAATGGCTCACAAAATGCCGTTAGGACGGTAAAGGAAGCCGATATTTGGATTAATTACTACAATTACTTGTCGCCTACCCTCTTTAAGAGGGCGCTAACGCTTTGGCTAGCTCTCTCTCACTGAGCGTAAGCGTGAGCGAGATGGAAGTGCGTGCTCGGAAGCGCGGAAATCATGTTTTTTGAATTGTGTCATAAACGTGTGCATTTTATATCAAAAATATTTATACAGTACCTATTTGAGAAGCTAAAAAACCTTGTTAAAAACGGAAGGATTTTGAAGATTCAAGCGAAAATATCTAAAAAAAGGGTTATGTTTGAGAGATAAAAGTATCGAGAAAATTATTACCAATCGTGTTTTCACGTTGTCAAGATTAAAGAAAAACTGTTTAAGTTTCTTATTTCCAAGGGACAGGTTTTTAATCACTATGGATGTTGAGATCTAGGATCATTCACCTGACGAATTTTGCATGGGTGGGCTCCTAAGAATGAATTCAAATGAATTTTTAAATCGTAAATGGGATATTTCGAAAATATAAAAATGTGGTCAATTAAGGTTATAAAACGCACTCATATAGCATATCATAAAGCTATATGAAATAGACCATAATGAGTAACGTACACATACGTAAATCAGAAATACAGAAGCCAATATGCTACTTGGCTGACACTAAGTAGCTATCGCCATTTAGATACGTGGAGTGTTACTTGGGGAACACTTTAGTTTTTAGTCTATACAGTTTATTTATTTCTACTTAGGGATGTTACCTTTGAAGAGTCTCATCAAGTCTATTTCTCTCTATTACTTCAAAGGTGATTTAACCCAAATAATCAATTAATATCAAGCAACGCTATGTACATTTCATGTAATCCCCCAGGATTACGCCTGTAATGCATCCAAGATTATTGGAGCGGAGCGTCCAGCAAAGCTGTCACATGAGTGCATGTATAGTTTGTATTATAGTCCGGAATTCTAAGATCAAATTATGTCAAGCTGGCACAAGAGAAAAACCACCTTAAATTTGGGTTATATTATACGGTTGTTTATACCTTATGCCAAAGTGACTAAAATTAATCTTAGAGATCGGATAGACTATACATAGGTTTTTCTTATAGTCTATTTTCATATAATCGGCTTATCCTTACTAGTTAGACTGAATTTTCTATACAGCTCTTTGTTGTTAAAAACAAAGTCCGTGATAATTATCCTTAATCATACCCCGATCGGCGAATGATGGTCCTTGGGACACTTCACAAACTGTAACAAATTTCTAATAATATTGCTTAAATGTGAAGTAATTCAGTAAATAAAGGAGTCTGACCTTACAAACGGTCCGGTGGTTTTGAATTTTTAATATGTTGTCTAGGATGGTTAGTCAGTGTTTAAAATGCAAAATGCACAATTCCCCCCCCCCCTCCGCGCCCGCCGCCATATTGAAAAAAACGGCACGTTCTTCATATTTAAGAGCATTTTAGCTAGAAGAAAACTGTGACAATGTTATAGAGAGATAAATTTACTACATTCTCCATTTTATATTTTATTTCTAGGACAGATAGTTACGGAGATATGCACATTGAAAAAAAAACGTAAAAAATCGCAATTTCTTGGAATTGTGCATTTTGCATTTCAAACACTGACTAACCATTCTAGACAACATATAAAAAATTCAAAACTACCGGACCGTTTGTAAGGTCACACATAGTACTTTAGTCTCTATTCACCGAATTAAAGTGTTTATACGGGAAGATGTGTTTTATATTTTCATCAGGCGTACAAAAAAGTTGGCGAAGGATGCAGAAGATCTGTTGGACGAAAAAAGTTACAAAGGAAAGAAGAACTTAAAAGAAAGGAAGAGAAAAGGAACTTGCTGAAAATTATAGAGAATAGGAAAGGGAAAATTTTAGGCCAGCAACGTGATGCTTATATAAATAACATCATAGAAGGAAAGGTTGAGGGGAGGTGAGGAAGAAAAAGGCCAAGAAAAATTTACATTAGTTAAATAATCTTTTATTTGATTAATGTAACTTTTTAATGCGCATAAGCATTTCAAAAACATATGACGCAAAGGGCGCTCCAGCAGCGTAAGAATTATGAAATTAAAGATTTAGTGTGATTGACGTAGCGATCTAATAGCTCAGTTGGAAGAGCAATACGCCGGAAACGTAGAGGTCGCAGGTTCAAATCCTGCTTAGATTGTAGTGGATTGCATTAAATTTTTCTTACTTCATTTACCTTTGTGCCATTATTTATAAAAATAAAAAATGTGGTATTTCAACATAAAAAATAGAATCGATAAAAAGGATTCCATAAAAATATGTAATGTCTCATTATTTTTTTATGTGGGTACACACCACAATGTTTATTAATAAACCATTGATAGATCCCAAAGATCAAAGCACAAATAAAAATTTCAATGCAAAATAATGAAATAATGTAATAATGAACTGCATTCTGCAAGTAGGCCACAAGGGCACTTTTACATATCTGAGTCTACCGGCATTTCACAAGAGGAGACTGTTGAGAAGAATCGCCGAAAAAAAAACTCAACACTCAGTCACTCAGTCATTTTTTCAGAAAGGAAAAATACTTAACTATTACAGTAAAATGAACTTAACTATACGTAGTCCTCGAAGAAAACATATTAAAAGTGTATTTTAAGATATAAATAAGAAAAGTGTAAGAATAAAGAAACTACAAGAAATTATGAAGAAGAAGACGCTACCTGGTCTCTTCCGCTAGGTTACGCATTAATTTTTTTCTTTGTGCTTTGTTCTTTGTATCAATGGTTTAATCGCCCCCTGCCTGCAATACGGCCACATCACAAAAAAAAAAATAATTTGGTTTATTGCAGATTCGTAGTCAGAATAGCTTCATTTACGTCCTTATTTCGACAGCCATAAGAAAAAGTGTCCTTAAGAGCCTTTTTTCCACCAGTGGCCTTATGGTTCTGACCAAAAATTGTCAGTTAACTCACTGCAAGACAGCCACTTGCCAGTTGTGGCTGTATAGCATTAATTTATAATACATTTTTTGAGTTGCGTCCTATAAGAATAACGTATATTCTAGTGTTATTACGATGAATCCCTTTAAATATAAGCGAAATAATCGTCATTTTGATTGTGTCACAACAGTAAGTACCTATAGTACTATTATTTATTTTATTTATTCGTATGGCATATTATGTACAGTCATTAAATCATAATTTAATATCAAGATTTTTTATCTTATATTGGTGGGTTCCTCGACTTAATTCGATGAGGCGGCGGGTTTGCGAACTCTGCGTGGATGGGCAAATCGGGACGATTCACGAATTTTTGTGCTTCGTGGACCAGTGCCTGTTGTCTTCATAGTTGGGCGGGAGCTGTCTGACTCAACACAGGCAGCCAAACCAAAGGAGTACATTTGATGGTTGCCGATATGCATCGCATGGTTTGGTTAAGCACGTCTGTCCGATGCACTTGTGCGCTGTTGAGGCAAACTGGCGTGGCGCGTAGTACTCTGCCGTGGAGTAAACTAGGTTAAGACCGGTAGTGCGTAGCACATCAGCTGTTGGTCCCCAAGTAGTTCCCCTTAGTCTGTGGAGTACCTACGTTATTCCGCATCTGTAGCTTCTTCCCTAACTTACTAATGTGTGGCGCATATGGGTAAGACTGCGGTCTAGAGTGACACCTAAGTACTTCGGTGTAGGATTTAACGTCTCTCTGAAGCAGATATTTGGCTCATAATTTGCTTCTTTGTTGCAGAGATGGAATGTCGCAACTTCTGTTTTATTGCATTGAGCTACAGTAGCCATTTTTTAAAGTATTTCTTAAGACATTCCAGATCGCAAGTAAGAGCTTCCTTTGAGGGTTTAAATGTGTCATGCTGGTGAGTGATGGCAATGACATCAGCATATACATACATTTTCGACTCTCTGTTTTCGGAATCAGTCACGACCCCACTCCTGTTCAACCTATACACACACGAATATAGGTTAAACAGGAGCGGGGCCAGGACCGATCCCTGCGGTAGTTCATTGTTCAGCTTCCTGACTTTGCTTGGAGTGCTTCCGAGGTGGACGGTAAATTCCCCATTTGCTGAGTTGAGTATAGAGTTGATTAATCCCACCATCATGAGCTTATAGATCAGCCCCTGTGTCCATAATGGTATCGAATGCATCTGAAAGGTCAACAAAGACTGCCACGATTTTCTCTTTCCTTTGAAACCCAGCCTCTATGTGTGTTGTGAGCTATTTTATTTTAATTATTTTGTCGACTATATAATTGTAGTTCGATATATTTGTAGATTAGCCTCTTCAAACGTTTGTAGACGCAACTAAGTAGAGCAATGGGTTGGTAACTCTTTGGGTCGTCGCCTGGCTTACCCAGATTCAGTGTGGCTATTATTATTGAGCAGTTGAGCTTAGGTGGAATTATATTATTCGAGACTATGTCTAAATAGAACCGTGGGACACGTCCTACATCTTGGTACAAGGTGTTCTAAAAGTTCGTTGTAAATACAGACTTACAAAAATTGGAACTTTGATTCGAACCAGTCTTCATCCAGTATTGCTAAACCTAAAAGTAGAAAACGAAAAGCTTATCCTGTACTATGAAAAGGTAATAACATTGTAAAGAAGTTGAAGAATTCTGGGAAACAGTACACTAATATGAACGGGAACCTAGTCTATGCTAAAACTATGGGGCCTCCTTTTAATGGTTCACGTTACATATGGTATTATACCACGTAATTAAGGATATAGTGCCTTGAAGAGACGATAAAGGTACTAAATAATCATTTTTTATAAGCAAGATTATCTGCATCTAGAAAGTTGGTATTAAAGCTGCATGCACTGATTATCGCTTACACTACTTATTGGTAATGTAACAAAAGTTGATTAATAAAGGTATTTTAATTATTTTAGTGTTTCTATATATATTTTCATGTTACTAGATTTTCATATGCATTTTCCAATAATTCTTGTTCGGTTTTGGACGCATCTCAAAATTTCAACAAAATGTTTCTGCAATACGGCCACAACTCTAAGTACCTGTCTTAAAGGCCTCGTATCTTAAAAAAACATACACGTTTTATAAAAATGGTTATTTTCATGAGAAGCATTATATCATGTCGAGTAAAAATGCAAAATTTTAAATGAATTGACCCAAAACTCAAGGAGTAAGCCACTTTTTACTACCACGCACTACGCTCCCAAAACTTTAACAAGCGATTTCTCGAAAAAATGGTTTTTTGAGATGTGGCCGTATAGCAGGCAGGGGGCGTAATATAAATATTATGGAACGTTACAAGAAATCCAGGTCATGAAAGATGAGCTTATTATTCCTCGCCCAAGGGAAATACCACCGAGATAAATACGGAACATGTATCAAGCGTTATGTATTACACAGGTTCATCTAGGGATAGGTCCCGGACGGACCATTTTTCAGTGCTTAAGCCTTAATGATGTGGAAAGACGAGGTACATCGCGTGCAATTAAAACTGCCCTCGTGTAGGTGGGTAACGAGACAGTGTCCAGTTCTTTTAATTAATGTACAAAAATTACAGTTGCGCTTGCAACGCTACAATGTTATTTTTCTCATACGTAATTGAATGCTGCAAGCGTGTAGGTGTGAGTAAAGAGGAAGTGTCAACGTCTTTTTATTAATGGATAAAGATTGCTCGGCAAAAATTGCACTGTTGTTGCATGTTGCATCTTACATGGACATTTTCCGTGTTAATCATTTTGTACATAATTTTGTTGGGCGTGGCTAGGAGAGCGAAGCTACTGGTTACCTACCTGTGGAGTAGGATTCATGATAGAGGTCCTCACGTACGAACCCACATAGGCGGGCGTGGCGAGGAGCGCAGCCTGCACCCATATCCCTATATCTATCTGTGGCTGTGAGTCGGGTAGGTACCTGTTACCTACCTGTGTAGTAGGATTCACAACGAAAGTCCTCACGTACGAGCTCACATAGGCCAGCGTGGCAAGGAGCGCGACTAGGGCCCATATCCCGATAGCTGTGTCTGTGAGACGGGTAGGTACCGGTTACCTACCTGTGTAGTAGGGTTCACGACGAAAGTCCTCACGTACGAGCCCACATAGGCCGGCGTGGCGAGGAGCGCAGCCAGCACCCATATTCCAATAGCTGTCGCCACTGTGAGTCGGGTAGCACGCTTGCTACCGCCTGTTGGAAAAAACAAGCATTTACATTAAAAAAGTAGGCCGTAAACACGTTGTTTTTTACTCCTTGTTTAATTTAATTGTGTTTACAGATCTACTTTCAAACCTATATGACTGAGCATATATTCTTGTTTTCAGGTACAGTACATTCATATAATGAGTTGTCTTTTAAATTTTTATTATTATAAAAAATAGAAAGAACTTTTCAGCAATGTAGTAACTATGTAGATATCAGAATGAGACGTAGGCTTTAATTTATGACGATATTCATTAATAAGAGTGCTAAACAGGGCTTAAAAGCTTGTATGGACATAATTCATCCTTCTCAACAGAAAACTTGTTAATATATAAAAATACTAAGTACATCTTTATCTCCTTAAAATATTTTTATGAAGCAATGAAGACGTATCATAAACCTCTCCTAAAACTTAGAGGTAAATGTTTTCTCTCAGAAAATAAGATTTTCCGTGGCCGCGGGCTGTAACTAAAACATAAAAGGGGTCGTATTCCTAGTTTATACCTGGCATTGGCACCTGATGCCTTAGGATAAAAGCACTAACGCTCTATGTATCATTACTCGGTTCAGTGCATTTTTGAAAACGGTCCTGCTCGTAACAAAACAACTTTGAAATAATGAATAATTTCCGTATAGCTAAAACAATGCGGCGTATTTAATTTACTGTTAATTTTACTCACTTTTTTATTTTATTTACATAAATATTAATATAGAGATTATATAAGTATACATAAAAAAATTTGCCCGATCGATTTCATTGCAGGTGGGTGTCGAACGTCGAACCCACGACCTTTGCTTATCCGGAGCATCGCTCTGACTCTTGAGCTAACGCGACGCCTAGTAGCTACAGTACTTGAGCTCTTAGCCATCTGTGTGAAATCAGAGAAGTTACTTTTTGGCACATACTCGTAACGTTATTTATTGAATTTTCAACCTACTTAAAAAAACCGGCCAAGAGCATGTCGGGCCACGCTCAGTGTAGGGTTCCGTAGTTGCTCATCCTTCACAATAGACTTAAGTTATGAGAAAGATTTCAAGCTCTATAAAAAGGTTGTAAACGCCAAAGTAACAGTAGTTACTTATTACCTTCTGGAAGTCAACTTACGTCCTTTTAAGAAAGTTATGAAATTTTGCGATAACTCTAAAAGTCTAAAACGGCTCAACCGATAAGGCCTCATTTTCATGAATTTTCAAATATTTTTTGACCCGTGGTTGAAAAGTTAGAGGGGGGGGGACGCTATTTTTTTAATTTTCGGAGCGAATATTTACAAAACTGCTCACACTATCAAAAAATAATGTTCCAAGACCCCTATTATTTTTAAAAGACCTATTCAACGACACCCCACACACTATAGTGTTGAAACGCAAAAAAAAATTCACCCCCACTTTAGGTGTTCGAGAGGTACCCGAAAAAAAATTTTTTTTTAGTTTTTATTGTACCGTTTTGTCGGCGTGATACATACACATACTCATACCAAATTTCAGTTTTCTAGTACTAATGATCACGGAGCTAAGCCGCGGACGGACAGACGGACAGACGGACAGACGGACATGGCGAAACTATAAGGGTTACTAGTTGACTACGGAACCCTAAAAAGGGGTATCCCCCTTTTTTTAAGTAGGTTCTCAGTTTGACTGTATCTTTTTTTTTTTGTATGTATGTTACGCGATTATGCCGCTAACTATATGAATCGATTTTGATGATTATTTTTTGTTTGGCAGATCATAGTTCAGAGATGATCCCGTATAAATATACGAAATAGACATACTTATAGCGCTTTTTGAAAAAATCAACGAAACAAGAAATATATAGCCATTTCGCTAATGAAATCGGGGGTTTTTTTTTTAATAAGATTCCAAATCAAAATCAAAATCGTTTATTTGCAGTTACAAGTAATTATGTTTGTTACTTTGTGGAAAATACATTGAAGCCTTAGTTTTACACACGTGGATATAAAGGAAGGTGCCGAGGCTTTATTAGACAAACGGGAAAACCAGTATTAAATTTATGGAAGTTAATGAAGCCCAAAACAATTTTCCGCTACCATCCTAATAACTACGTAATATATTAATATTATTATGGGTTTTCCGTAACAAAGCAGTAGGTATAAAAAAATAGTGCGAGGCCCTCCGCGTGGAAGAAGTGACACTTCGTAATGTGGAAATGAAAATAGGAAGGGGTAGAAATTGTAATTTCAAAAGAGAAAACCTAACAATCAATTGATATTCACAAGAGACGTACCTTGACATAACCTTAAATCCGTCGCATTGTCCGTCGGATTGTTGCGTTGAACGTTTAACGCAACAGTGCTTTCCTACCCCCTCCACGGTAGCGTTAAACGTTAAACGTTTAACGCAACCTTGTTTGAAGTCGCAATAGAAGTTTCACTTCAAAAACCGGCCAAGTGCGAGTCGGACTCGTGCACCGAGGGTTCCGTACAAATACTTAGGTATCCCATCTTAACTGGCCGGGTTAATTAAGTTAAGTTTGCACCTGGTATGTTTGGCGATGGCGCCGGATACAAATAAGGTGCAAAGTTAACGTAACCGATCACGTTTGTTGTATGTATGGGAGGGGAGCCCACTTAAATATTTATTTTATTCTGTTTTTTTTTTTTGTATTTGTTGTTACACCGGCAACAGAAATACATCATGTGTGAAAATTTCACGTCTGTCGATCACGGCTCATGTGATACAGCCTGGTGACAGAGGGACAGACGTAGGGTCCCGTTTTGACCCTATCGGCACGGAACCCTAAAAAGACAATTTCACCTGTCAGTCCGCTTGTCTGTCTTTATATACGAACTTAAAATTAAAAGTAAAATTCTCTTCAATGCAGTAACCGGCCAAATTAAGAGAACCCTCATTTGTATGAGACGTCATAAACGGAAGGTGTGTTTTTTACTTAATCGTCTTATTTAAATAATAGTTATAATGCAGTAACCGGCCAAATTAAGAGTACCCTCATTTATATACGACGTCATAAACGGAAGGTGTGTTTTTTACTTAATCGTTTTATTTAAATAATACATTTCCCGGCCGATGCCAATAATATATGTATACCTATATTTTTTTAATTTGTATTAACGCCTTATAAAAATAACGAACGATTTCGCGGTCCAGTTTTACTAAGTATGTACAGCAAGTTGGAGAAAATGTTTTTTTCTGTCCACCCCATAGTTCCGGGTACTGCTCAACAAACCAAATTCAGATAACCTCTAGCATAACTGTCGCGCGTCAAACCTGTCACTTTCAATATACCTAGTGTGAGCATGACAGGTAGTGCTAAGGCACGCGACAAACGACGTGTTGCTTGTGACCTTGACGTTGTGACAGATGTGCACACGGACGAAACTTAGCCCGTGAGGCCGTGACTAAAAACTGGCTCCATTTTCAAGCGCTGACTGACACTAGGCTTCTAGGCGTATTTATTCTAAACAGATAGGTAGTTTTTCACGATATCTGTCTATTTATACATCATTACTCTCGCTCGCCGAACCTTGTATTATTCTTTGTTTATTTGCGCAATAAATAGGCAGGCAAACAGTAACAACGGTGAACCTGAAGTCCCATGCTCAAAAGGGCGTAATTTCATAAGAACTTAATTAGCACATAAGCCATTTTGGGCGCTGCAGCGACCGTAATTCACTCGTATTTATTACTCTGTAGCTCCGACAAATGTAAGCAACCGGAATCGTTAGTAGCCTGTTTAATTTATGGCAACAGACACAAGTGTATAAGATAAAAGTTACTGTTAGTTAAGCACTAAAATGGTGATAAAAAGACAGTAGCAACTATCGACTAGGGGCAAATTCTAGAGCCTTAATTGGGCAAGATATTGTGATAGCCCGAAAGTAGATACCTATTCAAGTAGTTGTTACCGATTCCGAGTCGAATTTTAACCCTGATGCTCGTGATTGTGAGCCAGAAAGATACACAAACACACTGTCGCGTTGAAAATATACATAGGGCCTAATTTGTAATCTGTAAGGAACAAACATGAAGAAATATTGGCTTAGTTGGATTACACACATATTAAACTCAAGGAGTGTGTAAGATTTTAAGACGCTTTTGTTAGCTTCACTTCTAACCAAATTAGCTTCTCACTTTCTAACTAAGTTTGCTTCTAACTTCCAAGATTCGATTGCATTGTTAGTTACAACTCTTGGAAGTAAATTTTAACCTACTTTAAATTGTATCAAAATGAAATTTTGTATGTACCTATTTAGTTCACGTGACAATACAATAATTTGATATTTTGGACCTGATCTGATGATGGCCACACAAAAGATGGCCATGTTGTTATCTTAAGGCACCCTGGAGCCTGCAGGAGGCCTTCATCAGCTCGCGCCGCGCTTCCATCCTCAGCAACTTTTTTGGCCTCACTTGGAGCTAGAGCTCAGTCCGACGGCTCGCAGCCCCCTCTCAACGGTGCGCCACCATGAGTATACAGAACATCCGCGGCTCCGCCTTCCGTCCGGCGGTTTCTACTCAAAACCTTGCTTGCATTACATCACTTCTCCTCGTCGAATGGTGTGCCCTATCCATCTCTATTTTCATGACGCGATGTCTATGTCTATTAATGTTACGCTAGTTTCAATCAAATTTAATCTCTTCCCCTATTAAAAGCACAAGAGCTCTTATTAATTTTGATAATGGTCGCAGAAGGCTTCGTACAAAGACGAATGCACTTTTAATCAATGCAATGCTTGAGCGTGAATGGCAACACGAGCGCGTTTCAATTGAAAGCTGTAGGAATTTCGATTCAGATCCGGTGCAGGCCTAGGGCAAAACCCTATCTATCTATCAGCTACAGACATCCACTTCTGAATATAGGCCTCCTCCATGACTCGCCACAAAGTGCATCCCGTGCAGACCGCATCCATTGATTCCCCGCGAGGTCTTACGCGGTCTTCCGTCCATCTAGTCGGGGGTCGACCCACGCTGCCCTTTCTATACGTGGGCGCCACTCTAGGACTTTGCTGCCCCAACTACCGTCCATTCTCCAGGATATTGGCATTGCCACTTCAACCGTGCAATCCTCGGGGCTATGTGTCGGTTACCTTGGTTCTTCTGCGGATATCCTCATTTCTGATACTTTCGCGCAAAGAAACTCTGAGCATGGCCCTTTCAATTGAACGTTGCGTGACTTTTTGCCGCCTTGTGAGTCCCATTGTGAACGACGATGTCTTATTTTCGTAAGTCACCACTGGCAACACGCACTGTTCGAAGACTTTTGTCTTCAGGCAAACAGCCCTATCTAGTTCCCCGTTAGCCGGGGTCCTTGCCCGGGCCGTATTTTCAGGGGGCGCCAAAACGCGTGAAGATAATAAAACCTCACTAGGGGCGTATCAGCGGTAGAGGAGGCGGCGTAAGTATCAAGGTTTTGCCCCCGGGTCAAAAAGCCGTAGATCCGGTGCTGTACAATGTACAACGGTTAATCTATAGGTACATAACTATAAACGGAAAAGTCCTGACTGACTGACTCACTCATCAACGTAGAGCCGAAACTGCTGAACCTAGGAACTTCAAATTACTGAAATAGATTAACTAAGACGGGATATTTCAAAATTCATCCCTTAATTCCATCCATTTGCATTTACCGTACACCTAGTTCTAGTCCTTTTGCTTTTCTAAAACAGCTCGAAAAGACTTTAACCATACTTCGTAAAAAAGTCAATAAGAAAATCATACTTGTTGGTGATTTTAATATTGATCTGCTTAAGGAATCAAAAGTACTCGTTGAATTTAATAGAATAATCCAAAACTCTGGATACGTAGTACACATGCGCGAACCAACGAGACAAAAAGCATGCTTGGATTTGCTTATTAGTAATGTTGCTAACACATGCAGTAAAAATTTACCGCTCCACCTATCAGACCACGATAAAGCACAAATCTTATATATCCCCGTAGAAAACAGAAAAGATCCTCCGACACACTGCTTTATTAGTAGGCGAGACTTTAGCCCAGAATATGTAGATAAATTCCTGAAGCACTTGAATAGCTTGTCGTGGGCAGAAGTATACAGGGTGTTCGGTAGAGCGATGTCAATATGAAACAGGCGAGTAGAGGAGGTCATTAGCTACCTGAATACCTACTTATACTATAACCTTAAATTTGGCTAAGGGCTATTTAATACCGATATTTTTTCAATTTTGTAAAAAAATTGCGAAATTTGGCCTTCAAGCTAAAAAAAATAAATAAGTGTACGGTTTTATCGTAAAAAACTAATTTTATTGTAATTTTGAATGTTATGCTATTCAAATAAAATTAGTTTAGGCAGCAGATAACGACTTCAGAAATAAATGAGAGCCCTAAAAGTTTCAGGAATGAGTACAAAAATCTTTCAACCTCAACTTTACACTGAAATAAAAAAATAAAAAAAAATACCAGAGTTCTTCCAATTTCCTGAAAACATCTACAGTTCATGACAATTCTAATGGTATGCCATATGCATACAAAATCTCTAGAAAATTCGAGTTTTTTGCTAATAACTTTCATCCGGCCGTGAATGTAACGATTTCGATTTTAGGGAAAATTTACTCGTTTGTTCAGAATGACTATTTACGCAATTGGAAAATGATGTCTAGCTCTAATTCACACTTCCTTTCTCTTTCTGTCATAGAGAGAGACTACCTGGATGTTATTAATAGGTACAGGAGTAGGTATTTATTCTGCTTTTAAGCTGATTCGGTGATTTGTTCGACGAACGCTAGTAACTACGTTCTCCTGGTCGTGAGAATGTTCATTACTTGCGAATGTTCAATAGTGAATAAGCACCTTTAGCGTCGCATCGGCTACAATCAGATAAGAAGGGTAAAGTACCATTGCATCAGTCATGGATTACTGAGATTAGAACAAAAGACCTTCATAAACGAAAAAAAGCGTGGTCCTAAAATAAGATCCCCAAGACTACCTGGATTAAGTTGTTATTGATATTTAGGAGTCTTTGTTCTAATCTTAGCAAGCCATGACCATGACTGATGCAAAAGTACTTTACCCTTCTTATCTGATTGTAGCCGACGCGACGCTAAAGGTGCTTATTCACTATTGAACATTCGCAAGTAATGAACATTCTCACGACCAGGAGAACGTAGTTACTAGCGTTCGTCGAACAAATCACCGAATCAGCTTAAAAGCAGAATAAATACCTACTCCTGTACCTATTAATAACATCCAGGTAGTCTCTCTCTATGACAGAAAGAGAAAGGAAGTGTGAATTAGAGCTAGACATCATTTTCCAATTGCGTAAATAGTCATTCTGAACAAACGAGTAAATTTTCCCTAAAATCGAAATCGTTACATTCACGGCCGGATGAAAGTTATTAGCAAAAAACTCGAATTTTCTAGAGATTTTGTATGCATATGGCATACCATTAGAATTGTCATGAACTGTAGATGTTTTCAGGAAATTGGAAGAACTCTGGTATTTTTTTTTATTTTTTTATTTCAGTGTAAAGTTGAGGTTGAAAGATTTTTGTACTCATTCCTGAAACTTTTAGGGCTCTCATTTATTTCTGAAGTCGTTACCTGCTGCCTAAACTAATTTTATTTGAATAGCATAACATTCAAAATTACTATGAAATTAGTTTTTTACGATAAAACCATACACTTATTTATTTTTTTTAGCTTGAAGGCCAAATTTCGCAATTTTTTTACAAAATTGAAAAAAAATCGGTATTAAATAGCCCTTAGCCAAATTTAAGGTATAGTACCTGATTCAGGTAGCTAATGACCTCCTCTACTCGCCTGTTTCATATTGACATCGCTCTACCGAACACCCTGTATAACGAGCCTGATTCTAATGCTGCATTTAATAGTTTCCATGATATGTATACCCTCCTTTTTAACCTATGTTTCCCCAGTATACGTGTAAAAATTACCAGTACTAAAAAACAAATAAACTGGATTACCAAAGGTATAAGAAAATCGACTGTAGCAAAAAGAAGGCTTCGATTTAAGTATTATTCTTCTAGAAACGAATCCTGTAAGAAAAAATATCTGAGTTACAGTAAGTTACTTAAAAAATGTATAGTGTCTGCCCAAAAAATCAACAACTCAAAATTTATAGAAAAGAGTAATAACAAATGTAAATCGTCTTGGGCCCTCATTACTGGTCAGCATATAAACAACGTACTAGATAGAATCTGTAATAAAATAAATGACAAAGAGAAAACAATCACAGACCCAAACTTAATAGCGGATACCTTTAATAATAGCTTTATCAACTTAACAAATACAAATCATGCAGAAACAATACCTTACCAGTATCCCATTAGTTGCAACATGTCCAGCATCTTTATTCGACAAGTGAGTCAAGATGAAGTTTACAAAATTATAATGTCCCTGCGAAACACAAGCTCAGTAGGCTTTGACCAGATACCAACATCTATATTGAAACATTCTGCGAAGATCATAACTCCTGTGATAACTCATTTGATCAATCAGTCTTTGGATCAGGGAATATTTCCAGAACAAATGAAAATTTCCGTCATCAAACCCTTACATAAAAAGGGAGACAAACAAGCTGTTGGAAATTATAGACACGTTATATAGGTTATAGGTTATCGCGGGCTAGTTTTCCGCAACTCGACGTCTTACAATGCGCCTATTTTGCGTAAAGGGTTGCTGGCACTACTCTTGCCAACCCAACTCTACCAGAAAGCCTAGCAGTCCCTTGATGTTGCCGACGACTTCTGGGAGAGACCTCGGAGACCCGAGGTGTTGTGCCCGGTATTTGGCCACACCAGGACATGCGAGAATGACGTGGGCGGCAGTCTCTTCGGCCTCCATGCAAGCTCTGCAAAGAGGACTGTCAGTAACACCTAGAGTAAATAAGTGCTTGTTTAGCAGGGCATGTCCAGTTATCGCTCCAGTTATGAGCCGGAGCTGCGGCCTCTTCAGCTGCCTTAGCTTGCGTGACAACCCGGGGTAGATTGTCGGAAGGGCCTCTTTGCTCTGCTTGCAGGTACCTAAGTTAGACCAGTATAGTTGCTGTTCTACCTTCGTGTTCATACGCACTGTGTTGCGCAGCCAGGCGAATGGTAGAGGTATGATTGGTTCGGGTCCCTCTGCTACCATCTCCGAACCTCCTCTCGCCAGTTCGTCAGCTGCGTCGTTCCCGCGCGAGTTGCTGTGTCCTTTGATCCACTGTAGGGTTATGCTATTATTATTACATACCTCTGACAATGCTTGGTGACATTCGTATATGAGTCCTGAGGTTACTGTGTAGCTCTGCAGGGCTTGTAACACTGATCTGCTATCGGAGAGTATGCGGATGGGGTAGTCCTTTACCTTCCTCGAGATAATTGCATGGGCTGCCATTATGATACCCATACATTCCGCCTGGAAGACTGTGTTATGGGTTCCTAGTGGTGTAGAGATGTGTATGTTTAGGTCCTCTGAGAATACCCCAGAGCCAGTGCCTGACCTAGTTTTGGACCCGTCTGTGAAGATTCTTAACTCCCTTGGGTTAAGACCTTCGCCAGGTTCCTCGTACAGTTGTATCTTATATTTTTTGTCGAAGATGAATTGCTTGGGTATCCTGTCGGTGGCCGCTTCTATAAGCGGTTCCTTACCTATTGCCTCATAGAGGATTTCGGTGTGCGGTACCCTAGCTGATCTCCAGAGGTTTAGTTTCTTGAGACGTATCGCCGTAGCTGCCGCTTCTTGTTTGACGAAGAGATGCAGCGGCGGCAGCCCCAGTATAGCTTCCAGGGCTGCAGTGGGTGTAGTCCTCATGCATCCCGTAGCTGCCATGCAAACTAACCTCTGAAGTCGTTGTAGTTTACCATACTATTGCACCGTAGCTTAATATTGGTCTGATAACTGCCTGGTATAGCCATAGTGTGACCTTAGGATTGAGACCCCAAGTTCTACCTACCATTCTACGGCACTGCCAGAACGCGACTGTATAGCTTTGTCAATTTTGTTATTTAGATGGTTGCTCCAATTCAACTTACTATCAAGTATTACCCCTAGATACTTTACCTCGGTCGACAATTGGAGCTCTGTATTGAACAGTCTGGGTAGTCGGTAGGTGCCCAGATTACGTTTGTTGGTGAACATTACCAGTTCTGTCTTTTTTGGATTGACCGTCAGCTCGTTGTTGTTGCACCAGCGTTCCACGATGGCCAGTGCAGAGCGGGTAACGTCACATACCGTACCTGTGTGATTGCCGCTCGTCAGTATCACTATGTCGTCAGCATAACCTATTGTGTAATAGTGATTGTCATTTAGTGTGGCGATGAGGTCGTTCACCACCATGTTCCAAAGGAGTGGTGAGAGTACGCCTCCTTGGGGGCACCCCTTTGCCACCAGTGCCTGTTGTGTCTCGCCAGTTCCGAGTCTGATGACCCTCTTGCTCAACATGTTGTTTATCCATTGTACCATAACATCATTGACTCCGTGCCTTACCAATGCTGCTGTTATGCTGGTGAAATTGGTCTTGTCGAAGGCTCCTTCGATATCTATGAAGGTGCCTAAGCACATAGACTTGTTTATAATGGCCTCTTCTATTTTGACAACTACGGCATGAAGAGCTGATTCTGTAGATTTGCCTTGGCTGTAGGCATGTTGGTAAGGGTGTAGGGGTACACTAGTTAATGCCTTCTCCCTCAACTCCCTGTCACATAACCTCTCAAGTGTTTTAAGCAAAAAAGAAGTTGAATGATTTCGGATCTGAGTAGTCACTTTTACCAGGTTTGGGTATGAAGATGACTTTGACTTCTCTCCATCGTTTCGGTACGTACCTGTGAGCCAGACAGGCGGCCAGAACGATGGTCAGTAACTGGGCGAGTTCTTCTCCTCCCCACCTCAGCAGGGCTGGGAAGACTCCATCTAACCCTGGTGATTTGTATAAGTCAAAGCTGTTTATAGCCCACTGTACTTTTTGTGGGCTGATTACCTCACATGCTTGTTGCCACTCCTCCTCCGTCGGAGTAGTCTCCTCATTCGTCCAGTTCACTAGCGGCGTTATTTCGCAGCCCGGAAAATGCGTCTGTACTAAGGTACGTTCCGCCTCCTCCGGTGAGCTGGTGAGGGTGTTGTCTGGCTTACGTAGGGATCCTAAGGTTGTAGTTGCCTGGTTGGAGAGAACCTTTCTTACCCTGTTCGCCTGCGTACATGTCTCAATGTTGGTACAAAAGTTCCGCCATGAGCACGACTTTCTGTACCGGAGCCGTTGTTTGTACCTGGACTTGGTGGTCTTATAATTATCCCAGTCTTGGTCTGTACCTGTGTTCATTGCCCTGTTCAGTTGTTGCCTCATCTTTTTCCTGAGCCTCTCCAACTCTGGCCCCCACCAGTTAGCTTTGTTCTCGCAGCTGGCTGAGGGGGTGGATAAGGGACATGCATGGTGGTAACAGTCCATGATGGTATCTGTAAGGACGCCTACCTGTTTTTCTATCTGTTCAGCACCCTCTAGTTTGTTGGGAACCTCTCTCATCGTCGTCTTATAGACCCGTTGCGTTACTCTCTGTGCTATCTAAGATTTTTGAAAAAGTTATGCACACTCGAATCGTAAGCTACATGAATAAATTCAAAATAATAAAAGCAGAACAATATGGTTTCCAAAAAAGAAAGTCTACAACTATGGCAATATTTAACCTAGTGCACAAAATACTGCAACAAGTCGATAAAAGAGTGCCATGTACAACAGTATTCTTTGACATGAGTAAGGCTTTCGATTTTGTTGCGCATGACTTACTCCTTTATAAATGCGAAAGATATGGTATTCGAGGCGCAGCCCTAGAATGGTTAAAAAGCTACCTGTCTGGAAGAACTCAATTAGTGGAAATCTCTTCTCTGTCAGATAGTATGGAGCTGTGTTCATTTTAATCGAAGAGCAAACTTAATAAAGTAGGAGTCCCCCAAGGTAGTATATTAGGTCCTCTCTTATTTTTGATCTACATTAATGACTTGCCGAATATATCTGACCATAGCTATACTTTATTTGCCGATGACATTTCAGTTATAATTCCATGTAATAATAGATATGATAATAATGAATATAACAATGACATAAATAATACAATACATACAATAATTCAATGGCTAAATAATAATAATTTAAATATAAACATTAGTAAAACAAGTTATGTACAATTTCATAACACACATGGTAACAAGGTAGACTTAACAATAAAATATGATAATAACGCATTGACAGAAAATGAAGAGGTGACATTTCTCGGAATACTGCTTGATGATAAATGCTCCTGGAAAGCACATATCGAGAAAGTTTGCAGTAAAATCAACCGCTTTGCGTATGCTCTTTGGCGCTTGAGAAAAATTACAAACAAGGAAACCGCAATTCAGGCTTACAATGGCTATGTGTGCTCTGTACTTAGATATGGAATTATAATTTGGGGTAATTCGGTACACATCAATAGAGTTTTTATTGCACAGAAGCAATGCATTCGTGGAATCTGTGATGTAACAAAATTTACGTCATGTAAACCTTTATTTAAAAATCTAAAATTATTGACGGTACCATCGCTGTACATTTACGAAATATGTATATTTGTAAAATCTCATCCTGAACTATTTAAAACAATTAGCGATGTATACACGTTTAATACACGATATCCCAATAATTTATATATGCCTAAGGTAAAAACAAAATTGTTTAGTAATAACTGTTATCCGATGGCCGTCAGAATTTTTAATGCACTTCCAAACGAATTTAAAAATCTGTCCATTGTAGAACTTAGGTGCAAACTCTCACAGTGGCTACAAAATGAATGTTTCTACTCGGTGTCTGAATTTCTGAAAAGAAACGAAATTGGCCGAAGCTATTGAGATATATATGTATACATATATATTTAAATTAAACTAGTACACATAATATAGCAAAACTGTCGAAAATATAATGATTAATAAGTAATTAGAATTGTATGTACATATATATTTTGCATGTCACCCTGTGACAAAGCATGTGATGCTGATATTATTTAACCGAAGACCTATGTAACTACCATGTTTTATGCAAATAAATGATTTATGATTTATGATTTAAGGGTGTCAAATTGGGGTTGAAAGTTTGTATGGAAAGTGTGGTGGCAATAATTTTTTTCAGGATAAAATAAGCCTTTGTGTTAATCCAGGGTGTCAGCTCCGTACCAAATGTTATCGAAATTGGTCCAGCCGTTTAAGCGTGAAGAAATATCAAATATATAATTACACTCACAAACTTTAGCCTTTATAATACTAGTGTGATTTGGCTCTTAAGTTATTTGTCTTTTTGATTAATGAAACATGACACGATACTATTGCCTTCTCTAGTCATCTTCTGATCACTGATTTCCAAAAAACTCTTTCAAAGTTTTCAAATACGTTAACCTACCTTAAACTACGGAAGTGTGTCAATACATTTTGTGGTTATGTATGTATGTAAGACTAGCTTTTGCCCGCGACTACGTCCGCGTGGAACTTGGAAGTATGGAAGCAACCTCGTACAACACGATAGATATCCACCTAATCACCTTAATTAATAAAAGGGATTATTAAAAGCGCCTAAGCAACTGTAAGAGCAATTGTGCTTTTAGTCTAATCATTACATCTCCTACAGGGTCATCAATGTCATCAGGAATTACTTACTCACTTTTCAATCTTTTTAGGGATAGTTTCCAGGGTGAAAACTATCCATGTCCTTCCTCGGATCTTAAACTATCTCCATGCCAAATTTCATCAAAATCGATTCAGCGGTTTAAGCGTGAAGAGGAAACAGACAGACACACTTTCGCATTTATAATATTAGTATGGATTCACATTAGAAGAATTCTTTGTTACAGGACTGAATAATTTATTGATGCTGTTTGTTACTTTGGTAAAAGAATAAATAACTCGCATCTCATTCCTTAGTCTCTCAAAAAAAATCAAAAATCAAAAATCAAAATCAAAATATTTATTTGGTAAATACTTAATTGGTACATAATATTGTGGCCGGTCCCTCCTGGTAAGTATGATAATACTTGTGTTAGGAGGTTCCGCTCCTCCCATCCGGAGTTGTAATACATTTAAGTAGATACAATAAAATAGAAAATTACTATGCTATGAGAATACAATTTATTTAAGTACATTTCCTTTCTGTTGTACAGTTTTTACCAAGAAAAGAAAAAGTAAAATATAAAAGTGTATGTGAGAGTGTGTGAGTTGTGTACCTATGTGTGTATGTAAGTTATGTTTTTAAGGGTGTGTTGTAATTTAAAATAGGTAGTAGTGTATTCATCAAAAGTTGTGAATTTTTCAGGTAAGTAGAATTGTGTGTGAAGCAAACACAAACAAATTAATGAATTTAATGATCAAGTAGCATTTCGGTGTCTTCGTAGGTTAGTGTTTTTAACCATTCTATTATTTTTTCATTACAATTTAATCGATGCATTGGGTATATATTTAAAACTTTATTTATTTTGTTGTACAGATGCGACGACATTGCAGTAAATTGCCTTTCCGCAAACAACGACTTTGTGGGATGCTTGGGAGCTACAGCATGGTTTATCCTGCGTTTTACTAAAGAAGGATCAAAGTTCAGAGTCTTGTGTAATTTTAGGACAGTCGATAGAATATATAGTTTTCTGATGGTTAAAATATTATTCTTTGCATACAACTCACAAGTAGGGTGTCTGAAAGGTAGTTTGTACATAACTTTGAGAAGGCATCTTTGTCCTCTTTCCACCTGTAGAAATTTGGTTTTAGTTGCTGCACCCCACACTACAATGCAGTAAGTCATAACAGATTGTGCAAGCGTTTTGTATAATTGCTCTAACAATGATTTGTTGGCCACATGTCTCAAAATTTGAAATATCCAGACTAGTTTTCTAATGCGATTGTTTACAAATTCGATATGAGGATGCCAACTTAGCCGTTGGTCCAAAATGACTCCAAGGTACTTAGTGGTCGATACTTTTGTAAGCTGAGTACAGCTGCAAGATGTAGGGTCAGTCAGGTCACAACTATGCATTTTTAGCATCAAGTTGGGGTTAGGTTGGGATTTGATAGTTTTGGTAAAGCACATATAATTCGTTTTATTCAAGTTTAAAGTTAGCAGGTTCAACTGGAGCCAGTATGAAATTTGCTGTAGCCCCTTAGCCGCATAGTCAGACTTTTTGCCAAGTATCAGCTTTGAACACAATGGCAGTATCATCTGCATACGAGAACACCTGCCCTTTGTCTATATTAAGATTAGTTAGCCCATTAATATAAATCAGGATGAGGGTAGGACCGAGGACACTTCCTTGAGGGACACCAAAAATGATTTTCTCCTCCTGACTTACATAATCACCCACCTTCACCCTTTGTGTGCGATCGCTGATGTAGCTTTTAAATAGTTTTAAGGGCACTCCTCTGATTCCGATGTGTTCCAGTTTTTTTTATTAGGATGGTGGGAGAGACCGTGTCAAATGCTTTTTTTAGGTCTAAGAACACTGCTAGACATTTATCACCTCTATCAGTATGTCTCTCAAGAGATATGTTTAGCCATTTAGAACGAACTAAGCAGGAAAATTTATCTTAGGTCATGCCCGCCGGTCCCAAAAAACTCTGCTTATAATAAATTCAGTGACTTGACCTTAGCTATTAAGGAAACGTACTATACAACGAGTCCCTAGCTGGCCTCTGGACAAACATGAAAGGTGTTGATTAGTGTATTTCTAACTGATATACAAAATCCCATGCCAAACGACACAGTGTGTACGGATATAAATATAACTGATTTACGATTTATTACTTCGAAACAGCTTGTATGTAAATACATAGTTCATAATGTCATATTATAATGACATGACATGACATGACACTAATGAGTATCGTGAGTATCACTTTAATCTCAGCATTATTGGTGGCAAACAACTGATACAGTATGTTATATTTATTGTTGATTTGCCTCAATAAGATTTGTTATTTTTTTTTATCTAATCAAATAATATATATAATTAGAGCATTCCTGAGACATAACTATACAGTCTGACCAAAAAGAGTAGAAATTAAAAAGTGGCAATACTGTAGTGTCGTCCCCGTTTTCTTAGATTGATTAGAAAGGGACGACACTATTAGTATTGCCACTTTTTAAATTTCTACTCTTCTTGGTCAGACTGTAATTGGGATATCGGCCTTTGTCCAGAAGCCGAGGAAACGCTTTATACAATAAATAATAAATTTTTAGGTTTTAGGTACAATAAAGATCTGAAAAAACTTTGTACGTACTATTTGTGGATAAAAGCCACGGTTTACGCGGGGCACTGAAAAGGCACTGAAAGTATGTCCACATTTTTAAGTTTCTTGTACAACAATAAGTATAGAAAGGCGTTGTTGACGTTGTTTAGAGTAGTGCCGCGCCTACCGATGGTATATCGCCACTTCGCCAACCCGGTCACGCCAAGTTTGCACCGTATTGGCGCAAACTTGGGATGGTTCGCTTTATGCAGCTTGAATACGGTATTTGATGACAGAATCAGCTACTCTTTTGAAATGTCAAAACAATCTGTTAGTATGAATTCTCTATGAAGATACTAGCTAGTGACGTCATAAAAATCAGTAGTGAAAACACCTTTTGACCAGTTAAAAATACTATAATGTTCAAAAGTTAGAAGTAGTTTATTTGGATTGAGTGCTGTGAATTTTTGAATGTGTCTTTAGTGGTTTCAATTACATAATTTATTTACGTTAAATTTTGCAGGGCGATACAATACAATACAATACAATACAAAATGCTTTATTGCACACCAAAAAAGTTTACATAATCAATACAGAACAATAATTATAGTAACGGTAGACAACAGGCGGTCTTATCGCTAAAGAGCGATCTCTTCCAGACAACCTTTAGGTAGTGGAGTTGATTAGTATAAATCACACAATGAGTAGGCGATATTATTCGCTATCGCTTATTTAGCGATATCTGCAGTTTATCTCGGGTATATCGCTTTTAACTATCATTAATATAAATAAGGAGCAAACTTATTTGTTGCTGATGAAGATTTCGGAGATCTCCGATATATCAGAAATAATTTATATGAAACTAGCGACCCGCCCCGGCTTCGCACGGGTGCAATGCTGATAAATTATGCATGTATTAACATATAAACCTTCCTCTTGAATCACTCTATCTATTAAAAAATCATCGGATATCTATTAAAAAAGCATCAAAATCCGTTGCGTAGTTTTAAAGATTTAAGCATACAAAGGGACATAGGGACAGAGAAAGCGACTTTGTTTTATACTATGTAGTGATGATTAGGAATTATTAGGTTCAGGATCTAGGAAAAAGTAAATATTTATTTACTTCTAGATCGATTTCGATTGTTCTTAGTTTTGATAATGTGTCAAGAATACTCATGTTGCGACGAAATTGCCTTGACAGCCCATCCAATCAGCAAACAACGATATTAACAGGTATCAAGGGTGACGACAAAGGAGTGTCTACCAAAATAATTACGAGGAGCATAAGTCTCTCAAATTATTATTGTTCAGCGAAACGATAAAAATCCAAGACACTACTGGTTATTTTTATTATTATTCTTTTATTCATTTTGTATCTTAGGCTAGGTTTTTACAATGTATATAAAAAGTAAAATACAATAAAGAAATTACAAAATATATAAACACATTTATAAAAAAACCTAACCTAGTGTGCCGCCGGCAGCGAGGCAGGGCCCAGGCTACCGGTGGTTAGGGCTGCAGAGAGAGGAACCTCCTGACAATGCGCGCCGTGTCCAGGAGTACCTCCTTCTGTATCTGGCCTTTGATCCAGCCATCTAGCGAGAGTCTCTTAAGATGTTTGTCGAGACTCTTCGCTATAAGACCGTTCGCCGAAACGACTATCGGGACAATGATCGTCCAGTCAACATCCCACATGGCGGTCACCTCGTGAGCCAAGTCAAGGTACTTGCTGAGTTTGTCCTTCTCAGCCTTCACGAGGTTCTCGTCATGGGGGATGGTGATGTCGATATATTATTATTTTAACACGAACGGTACAATACAAATCGTTTTTATTACACACCTCAAATAGACGGAGAAACAACACATAAGGGATACAATAAATAAAGGCAGAGATTGGAGATTCTTAATCGAATCACTTAAAATTTAAACAAAAAAACCCAAGATATCCGGCACAGGATTTTTAGATATCTCCTCAAAACACACACTTTATCAATCGTGTCATCTCATCAGTTAGCGTACCATAGTAAAAAAAGTTTAGAAAAAAAAAATGCTGACTGTATTTTTTCTTTGAACATCCGCCAACTACTCACCGAGAGCCTGAACTTGATGGGATGACCACCTTTCGGCTCCATCATCAGATCAGCTTCATGTAATCATATTATTGCATTGTCATCGAAGTTACGTTACGTGGTTCAAATCTTACTTGCAGGATTTGCTTAGACACCGGGACAGGTGAAAGTAAATAAAACCCTGTAAATAAGGTAAACACTGTGCTATCGAAGTAATAGTAAAAAAACTGTCAAGGGTGAGTCGGAATCGCGCACGACGGGTTCCGTACCAGCAAATAAAAAAAACGGCAAAAAATCACGTTGTTGTATGGGAGCCCTACTTAAATACATCATCCATGAAAGTTTCGACTGTCTAGCTATCACGGTTCATGAGATACAGCCTGGTGAAAGACAGACGGACAGACGGACAGACGGACGGATGGACAGACGGACAGTTGAGTCTTAGTAATAGGGTTCCGTTTTTACCCTTGCGTACGGCACCCTAAAAATTACGCTTTTAGCTTTTAGTACTGGCGTTACTACGCACGTTTTGCAAAACAAAATTGATTGATAGAGTCCACTTTACTCGTAACACTTCATTGTGTTATATTGAGAGTAAAGTCAAGTACTGTCCTTGCTATCGCTATCAACCTGAGTGTCATATAAATAGGCATCATCTATCTATAGTATATATTATACAATTCTACTAAAGGGCAGAGGGGGCATCATATCAGCCGATAGACGTCTACTGCTGGACAAAGGCCTCCCCCAAAGTTCTCCACAATGATCGGTCTTGCGCCGCCCTCATCCAATGTCTGCCCGCGACCGTAAACTGTCTCTGGGGCACGGAAGTTCGCTGGACCTCGGGGCCGGGATATCCGGAATATATTTTGTCTTTTCATTTAATTTTGGGGGGTTTTATCATACTCCCCACGGGTTGGCGATCGCGTAAGGGTGCACAAAAGTGAAGCGGAACTGACATACAGATTTCAACTCAGGTGATTGGCCTATTCCGCACGTCCCAGCTCCGCCTCACTACAATGGAGAAACACCCTAATTTCCACCGGACTAAAAACAAGGATGCTGCTGCCCATCCGACGGTTGTCTTGGACGTAGTTTTAAGACATACCCGGGTCCGAATTTTGGTACAGGGATAGCTGGATATACAAAGATCCGCTACGGTAAAGAAAAACCGGTCATGTGCGAATCTAAGCTAAGCTTATTCTACCATTGAGGGTAAACCACAAATTAAGATAGCGAGCTCGTAGTAAAAGCAGATTGTAACCACCTTGGAAGGTTAATATATATTATCCACTCTATTTCCTTCGACATGAAACTACAAAATACACTAACAGAATAATGGTAATCATAACTTTTTTGGAATTTTACAACCGTCCGACTACCGACGTCCGACACAAAACGTATTGTCTTGAAAAAGGACTATGAACTCTCATCATCAACCATTTTAAACCTATTCAACAAGGAATAAGGTTGAAAATTCAATATCCACGCAATGTAGTTCTAACCTTTTTTTGTAAGTAACTGGTTGGCGCTTACGAGAACAAAAGCAGATTGTATTAGACACAATGCCATTGTGAATGCAGGTAAGTGGATGGGCTTAGCTTAGAAAAAAATTACTATACAAACACTTATCCTATCTTAAGTAACTGGCCGGGTTAAGTTAGGTTTGCACCTGGTATAACTATGGTTATAACTATGTATGGCACCGGATACACATAATAGTAGAGGATCCCTTTAAGAACGACCTTCACCGAGATGTTTATTTGATTAAATGTATTTTGTATTTAATTTAATATGTCGATAAATATATTGCATATGGGTTGCCTAACAAATTTTAGTCCAGGGTATGTTGAATTAATAATTAAAAAAATTTTTTTTTTAAACATTTGATTATTAGATAAATTCTATACCAATCGAAAGTATGAAGCCCATAGAATATGCAAACGTTAGGTTGCCTATTCTTTTCCCGTCACAACTATCGGGTAGCCAGGTTTAAACTGGTAAATCTATACTAGCATTTTGCAACGGTCTGATTATTGAATTGAAATTAAATAACATTAAAGATTATTTTATTATGAACACGGTGGTATAGGGTTGCCTGCGAAAAATCAGTCCAGAATTCCGGTTGTCAAATTTTGAAAAGTAAAATATTGCAGCGAGTGAATGTGTGCGACTGAGAGGTCCCAACCAAAACCATCCCATACGATAGAAGAGGACACAGCATAGCAGCTGTTTGAAGTCCGCCCATTTAAAAAAAGAGAGTGCGCATGCTATTTGTGCTTGAAAATGAAAAGGATAGCGATAGACTCGTAGGTATATGCTGTGCATTATTTTGGAGTAGATTGTCGCTATAGATACAATAAAATGCATGGTATAGTAATATACTCCGCCTGGTACTCTCTTCCGAGACTCGCGAACCACGTGACTGACACAAGCCTACGTCATCATGGTGTTCAGAGATTCTCATACTTTTAAATGTTGGAGAATTTTAACCAACGGTGAAAAGTGTTTAAACGGCATTAATTTTAAGTGATTCAAGTAGAAACATAGGTAGTAGAATAAAACAAATGTAATGTATCTAATCTTTCGGAGTTTCTTCTCAACAGTGGTCACCTCTTGTGAAATGTCGATGGACTCAGACATGTAAAAGTGCCCTTGTGGCCTACTTGCAGAATAAAGATCATAATTTCATTAATTAATTGATTAAAAAAAAAGTTAAATAACTATTTCTCTATTTTAATAATAAACTACTGCAAAATAATGCACAGCATATACGAGTCTATCACAAATAGCATGCGCACTCTCTTTTTTTAAATGGGCGGACTTCAAACAGCTGCTATGCTGTGTCCTCTTCTATCGTATGGGATGGTTTTGGTTGGGACCTCTCAGTCGCACACATTCACTCGCTGCAATATTTTACTTTTCAAAATTCGCCAACCGGAATTCTGGACTGATTTTTCGCAAACAACCCTATACCACCGTGTTCATAATAAAATAATCTTGAATGTTATTTAATTTCAATTCAATAATCAGACCGTTGCAAAATGCTAGTATAGATTTACCAGTTTAAACCTGGCTACCCGATAGTTTTGACGGGAAAAGAATAGGCAACCTAACGTTTGCATATTCTATGGGCTTCATACTTTCGATTGGTATAGAATTTATCTAATAATCAAATGTTTAAAAAAATAAATTTTTTAATCATTTATTAAACATACCCTGGACTAAAATTTGTTAGGCAACCCATATGCAATATATTTATTGACATATTAAATTAAATATAAAATACATTTCATCAAATAAACATCTCGGTGAAGGTCGTTCTTAAAGGGATCTTAGACTATAAGGTGCAAAGCTGAGGCAACCGATCACTTTTGTTGTATGGGAGCCCCCTTAAATATTTATTTTACTCTGTTTTTTAGTATTTGTTGTTGAAGCAAGAGAAATACATCATACTGTATGAAAATTTCGATTGTCTAACTATCACGATTCATGAGATAAAGCCTGGTGACAGACGGACAGACAGACGGACGGATAGCGGAGTACCCTATGATTTCGTATTTAACATAAACAACCAAATAAATGCAGTTTTCAGGTCGCTATCGCGATGATCAAAAGAGAGACCCCCCTATAGTAATTTCTTTGAACCTTTCTTTGAGTAAGAACGGCGTATGTTTGTAGCTAGTCGTATCAGCACACGGCTTTTACATTTTACACAAACAACCAAAATAGTTTTTAGCTGGATTCCCGTTAAAAGTTAAAGAGTCTCGTAGTTCGTATTTTATTCTGTGCATTTACTAAGACCATCGCACAGTGGAACATGAACAACAATATTTGATTCCCAAATATTGTTGTTCATGTTGCAGTCAGCAGCTGCGCTGGTACAACGCAATTCAAATGAGTCTCGCAGACGGAATGCATCGAATTTGCATCGAAGTTGGACTTATGCAATTAATTATGACGCGTTTGGTGCAGTTTGTAGAACACATGCCTACTGAGCCGGCAGTCCCGGGTTCGAATCCCGACCAGGGCAAATATTTGGGTAATGAACCCGAATATTTGTGCTAGGGTCATGGTTGTTCTATGTATTCAAGTATGTGTTTATCTGTACGAGTATGTATATCGTCGTCTAGTGCCTATAACATAAGCCTTCTTGAGCTTAATTTGGAACTAGATCGATTTGTGTGAGGTTGTCCGATATTTATATATTAGTTATTATTTATCCATGGAAAGATATATCTTAGATAAAGGTATCGCTATAATATATATTCCTTTGGTTGGCATTGTGTACGATCCACTTAAACCTTTACCGCATACGAAGCCATATATGGCAGATATGAACTTGGACCTTATTGGCACCGGTCAAGGTTCCAATTCAAACAACTATTTTTTTACATAGAAAACTATCGTGAGTCTCAGACATATTGAAATACTTAAACGGGTTTACTCACGTCGTAGAAGTCGAATAATGCTCGACATGTTTCGAATCGGTACGCGATTCATAATCAGGAGAGAGGAGTTTTTTTAACTATTTTTTTTCTATATGCGGTAAAGGGTTGAGCACCACTTGCCAAGACTTAAAATTGCCTTAATAGATATGTTCTGTTCTAGCACCCCTGGCGTTTACCTGACTACAATACAATACAATACAAGTACTCTTTATTGCACACCTCATAAAACATACAGGAGAAATACAATGCAAGAAATTACAATTAGAAGTAAACAACACCTTAGCCTTAGTCAGTTAATCGGCAATTCTATTAAAGAAATTTTAGCTAGAGTTGATAATGCACCAAAATGACAATGCACGAAGGTGTTATCTACTAAGCAGGCTTCTCTTGTAGAATCAGGTACAAAGCCACAAAATAGTATTGGTTTGCTTAAGTGGATCGTACACAACGCCAACGCAAGGACCATATAACGATATATCTAAGACTAGCTTTTACCTGCGACTACGTACGCGTGGAACTTGATAAAAGGGATTATTAAAAGCGCCTAAGCAAATATAAGAGCAATTGTGCTTTTGGTCTAATAATTACATTTCCTACAGGGTCACCGAACCCCAACAGAAATGTTTACTCACTTTTCAATCTTTTTAGGTATAATTTCCAGGATGAAAACTATTATATGTCCTTCCTCGGATCTTAAAATATCTCTATGCCAAATTTCATCAAAATCGATTCAGTGGTTTAAGCGTGAAGAGGTAACAGACAGACAGACACACTTTCGCATTTATAATATTAGTATTAGTATGGATATAATGACTATAATGTTACAAACATGGAGATAATGTAGACATTGCTCCCTTCCGTAATCGGGCAAAACCCGCGTGGTTCGCAGCCAGTCGTAGCATCCCACACATGACCATTTACTTCTAATTTTACACAAACAACCAATTAAATATAGTTCAAAGACGGCTTTTACTAACATGAACACAGATAACCGTTTGTTTTTTTATTAGATTATGAATGGATTATGACAATAAGACATTTCGTCCAAAATCGACGCTTGTTTAGCTAATCGTAGCAGTATACAAACGATTTTTGCATTTTACACAAACGTCAAACAAAAATAATTATCAGGCAATACTTGCAAAAAAAAGAACCTAATACTGTAATGAATTATTCAATGTATCAGGGGCCAGGATCGTGGAACAATATTTGATTCCCAAATTAAAGTCAAAGCGCATGTTGTAGCGAACAACTGCGACGGTACAACATAATTCAAATGAGTCTTGAGATTCGAATTTGCATCTCCGAACGTCGGGCTGATACAATTCATTACAAAACCACAAAATTGAAGAGATCTTAGGACAAAATCGGCGCGCATTCATGGCCAGTCACAAAAGCGCACTAGCGTTTATTTTGCCACTTTTACACAACCAATAAAATACAGTTACCAGGCGGCCTAATTCTAACTATCATAAGAGAAAACCAATCTGTATTTTACTCAATATTTATCTATTAAGACGTTTGAGGCAAAATCGGTGTTCGTAGCAGCCGTAGCGATGTACGCACGCGGTTTTCGCATTTACTTACGAACTTACAAATACTTAAAGGGCCTTTGCAAAGGGAAAAGAAGGAACAGCTAGCAGACTTTACTGCTTTAATAAAATTAGTTTGGGATGTGTACTATCGATTCTCATCTCATTTTGAGACGATGGTGCCCATCATGAAGTTTGAATCTTTGCGGTAGATGGCGCTACGATACCACCTTAAGGCATGCAAGAGGCACTTGGGTGAAATATTCAAAAGCTCTCGAATGCAAAACAGATAGGTACAGAAGTCAATCTACATACATACAAGCGCGCTCGAGCAAACGCACACAGACATTGCTCACGGACACGTCAAGCGGATGGCACTCGCGCTCGCACTGAAACAGTCCGAGATATCGTTTCCGTGAGCATTTGAGCAATGTCTATGTGTGCATTTGCTCGAGCGCGCTTGTATGTAGATTGACTTCTGTACCTGTTTTGTGTCTCGAATCAGGTTCAGTGGTCCAATAGGAAGTCCCGCGTTGGCCCGGAAAGCCGTTTGAGACACAGGTTCGCACACTGCCTGAAGCATTAAATTTTTAAATTCGCTTCATTCTAAACAATAATCTTAATTAAACATTTAAAACACCCCCGACACAAGTAGGCTGGTCATCATGAAACGCTGTTTTAATGAGTGATAAAGAAAATGCTACTAAAACTGAACATAGAAACAAAATTTGAAATTCCTAGCTTCAATCAATATTGGCTCAGAGCCTGTCACTTGTTTCACAAAAAAACTAAATATCTTGGAAACGAGAACTCCAATTTTCATCAAAGAAAGCTAAGAACCATCTCGACAAACCAGGCATTTTTGATGTAAAAAGACCGCACTCAAATCGGTCCACCAGTATGGGCCCTATGATGCCACAGACAGACACACAGATACACATCAGGTACACAGGTTAGATTAGATTAGATTTATTTATTTCATAATAAAAAATGTCAGTATAAATTGCGCTAAGACAATTTACATGCATTTATACTATGATCGTCATAAAGATAAAAATGAGATAATTAATAGTAAAAAACATAACAATTGATTATTGTCACAAAAAATATTTACATGTCATAATCATAATGCAGCTAAATGTGGTTACAAATATAAGAATATCTCCTTAAGGGATTGTCAAAACTCTAAAAATACCAACTACCAACAATACTTATACACGGTGCGAAATACAACAATTATTATATGTTACTACGTCAAATAATATATGTCAAAGGTGTCTCCTCAGTGGATTGTCAACAATGTACTACAAGAAATCAAAAACAATATAATATAGATTATTTATCCATGTACTCATTTGACAGACACACATAAACTTATAGCACCCCTCTTTTTTCGTCGGGGAAAAAAGAGAGAACCTTCTGTAACATATTCTATGTTTTAACCAGGATCGTCCGATATTTGACCTCAAATGTCAAACGGCGTGTTGTAGCGAACAGCTGCGAAGGTACTACAACGGATTCCAAATGAGTCTAGATGGAAAGCAACGACGAATTTGCATCTCCGCGGTTTGAAGCAGATACAGTTGGGATGACGACTGATATAAAATCAACAGCATATAGAATAGCTCACTATGTCATGAAATAAAGAAAAAAAATAGCATTTTTTTATATGTGAGTTCTTAGTACGTAACTTTATGTTTTTTTTTTTATCTAAAAGAAATTTATCCTCATAATTTAACAAAACAATAATTGTATGACAACCATGAACCTAAACGAACTTTTTTACGATGAAAATGCCAAATTATCGTCTCCATACAAATATGGGTACCCCATAACATATAATGACGTCACGATTAGGTGGCCATTTGTATGGAGCGTTTTTAGCGCTCCGTATGAAATATGAATGTTGAACTTTGACGGTCATTTCTGACATTTAGAGCAATCTAAGTGTAGTTTGTCCTATATTGACATTAGACAATTGATCCCAAAAAAAAAAGAATCGATTGTCATCCGCCAAAACAATGTGTCATGCCTAGTCATTACAATATCACAGGCTCGGCGAGAATGTAGACATTACCGTACGGGGGCTCTGTTTATATGTTATGAACAATGCGATACTAGGGGCATTTTTAGCCCCCGAAAAAAAAGGGGCGTTATAAGATCTCTGGGTGGATCATCTTTTTCTTGTTGTTATTCTGTCCCGTCACCCAGGAGACAATAGTGATTAAACTTCTTAGAAAAGTGTTTATAACTGCTACAATCACAACGTTTTTGTTGAATATTGCCGCCGAAAATCGTTGTTTTAAAAATTTACTCGGGGGACATCACCCTGGCAACATTCAACAGAAAAAAAAAATATTGACCCCTCTACGACTACTATCCCTATTTCCAGTATAAAGTTCTTCCTTGAATATTTAAAATTTTCTAGCACCTTTTTAAAAGAGGAGGCTGTACACTCTGGGTAGTAAGAATGACTCAATATATGACCTTTTAATGAACATTTTACGGATAAATATAACCCTCTGTAGTTAAAACTGTAACTACCTCTCATCGTTTGTTTTATTTAGTTCGCTTAGCTACTATTACCGCTTTATTACTAAAAGGATTTACGATTAATAGTCTTGATTCACTGCTTGGTATAAAACGTCCACATTTGTCTGAATAAAGCTTAAACTGAAGACTGTATTCACGTTTAGTCAAGTTTTAAGACAGATATACTCGGAACTGCATCGTAAATCGGCTTACTGTTTTCGTATTTTGTAGAAACATATATCTAAAGGCGATATTGTAGATATTTGTTTACAAAGCACTTAGGGCGCCTTTACTCCGTGCTAGGAAGCATAAAGATAAAGTCATAACTTTATCCTATTTTCCATAGTCGGGTAAAATTTTATATTTAGTGACCTTCAAATTCAAAAGTATTTTGTATGAGATCTTGCATGTGCACTGCGCAGACAATTTTTTTTACGGTTTTTGAAACTAAGTATAAAATGTATTGTTATGTCGTCTGAAATGTATTGTTATGTTGTTTTATGGTGTGCAGGCAATTTCCACCGCCGACAAAAAAGTGGGGTGTTGTAAGTTTAAGATGTGTATCTTGGTGTCTGTCTGTGGCATCGTAGCTCCCAAACGGATGGTTCGATATGAATGCGTTTTTTTTATTCGAAAGCCTTGTATGTCGAAACGGATATTAGCTGTGTTTGGTTCGGTTGGGGGTTTTCAATTTTAAAAGGTTATTACGCATTTATGATACCAGAAATTACAAATCTCGTATTACTCGTACTTTAAACCCACCTCGCATGCATCCCGTCTAACATAGTTATTTTTTAATATAGTCCGATTTTTTCATATTTCTGGCAATACCATTTGTAGGTAGATAATATTATTTTTCTCAAGCATGTAATGAAATATTTTCATTGAGTTCATCAAAATAGGCTTGGAAGTCTAACATTACGAGTGTGGGCGGTCGAAACGAAGCGTGTCTAATGATATTTCAACCTACATTCAGGAGCCTGACCAGAAAAGCGACCTTCTTTTTTTAAAATATAAATTTCTGGAACAACATCATGGCGTTCAAATAAAAAAAAACCACTAAGCGTCATCACATTCTGCTCTATGCCTGCGATTTACAAATTAAAATAAGATTGTAGGGACACAATTTGCTGACTAGTCATACGCTGCCGTGTGGATACGTATGTCTAGATCGCAGAGCGTTGCGCCCGACAGTCCGCCTTGACCACTTGTAATGAATACACGGAATAATATATAAAGGACATTTTATTTAACATAAGGACGACCTTGCACGCCAAGTATCCTCGAGTTAAGATAGAACATATATAGTAAATTCATTGTTCTACATTGGTGACCCCCGACGTAGCAAGTGGCAAGGATAGCTCGAAGAAACAGGATGTATCCACCTGGTACCAGCGCGGCAGTTGGCCGTAAGCCGGGGTGGCTGTGCTTTTACCACCACCGGTACGGCAGGAGTGCGCCGAAGTGTGTAAGACCGTGTAGTTGGACGGAACAATAGTTAACTACACGGTTATACGTTTTTACCCGGGCAGGACATGGCCTTGGGAAGATGGAGCGACACACTGGGACATTTTTATCCAGCCCAGGGCAAGGCATGGCTTTGGAGCGATGGAACGTTGGCGTCCATACCGGAGCAGAACATGGTTTCGGAAAGGATTCCGCAATGAACTGATTTTGCGTTGGAAAGTGAATAGTGAAGTGAACATATGTAGTGCGCAGTAAGTTACGAACTATGTTTACCTAACCTATATTTTTAATTGTTTGTGAAAGATCTGAAATTAATCTTTGCAATCATTTTTCATTTCACACAGTTATTTATACCTATACACATATATACGCATGTCGCGGAAGTCGAGTGTGAGGCGAAGTTGTATAACTGGATAGATTCGTAATTAATCTGTGTTTATAATTAATTAGAATCCGAAAGAAATGATGAAAATGAAAAGTAGTGTAATTGTCAAATGATTTGGATAGGAAAACACTCTGTTGAAATAATGTATAAGTGTACCATGACCAAATAGCGACTAGATTGCATTATATAATATTTAGGGAAAGTTGATTTAATTTCCATATTGTTAGGGTTGTTTTAACCAACTAACAACAATATTGCATTATATAATATTTAGGGAAAGTTGATTTAATTTCCATAATGTTAGGGTTGTTTTAACCAGCTAACAACAATAATGTATTATATACATAATAACTTGAAACAATATAGGTATATAATGATATGTAGCGGAAAGTTGATTTAATTTCCATAGTGTTTCATAACCGGACATCTCGGGTTACCGGTTGCAAAACAGTTCTCAGAACGTTTGCGAACTAGGCATGAGGAGCTGAATTCGCATTTAACGTGTGACTGTTTGCGCTCGAGCGAATACACGATGTTTGCAGAAATGTTGCAATATAGTATTTCTCGAGGTAGTGATTATGAATTATGAGAGCTACGATAATCTTATGTAGACTAAAGTACCTAAAGTTTTAACATAAATATTAGGGTAAAGGTCCCATAAGAGAGACCACAACGCTGCCGTGTGGATACGTATGTCTAGATCGCAGAGCGTTGCGCCCGACAGTCCGCCTTGACCACTTGTAATGAATACACGGAATAATATATAAAGGACATTTTATTTAACATAAGGACGACCTTGCACGCCAAGTATCCTCGAGTTAAGATAGAACATATATAGTAAATTCATTGTTCTACATTGAATTCTGTTAAAGGTATAGGTACATAGATTAAAAAATCATGATGACGAACAAAGGGGATCCCTAGGATAAACATATTACATTTATTTTATTTATTTATTTAATCTTTATTGTACTGCTATTGGGCATTCTCTACCAGTCAACCATTGGGCAAAGCAGATAAGTTATTTCATATTTAAAATCCACGTGATTTGTTAGTAACAATTACTTACAAAATCTAGTGTTAGTATTATTTGAGAAACGATATAAATTATAATTTTAAACCTCATTAATTGTACAGGATTATAGGTTGTTTATTATGTGTGTGTTAGTGTAATATAACACTAGTTGCTCCCCGCGGTGTTACTCGATATTCACACGGTAAAAGTTTTTTTTAAATAACCAAAATCGGTCCAGCCGTTTGAGCGTGAAGAAGTAACAAACATACAAACGCACTCACAAACTTTCGCCTTGATACTATTAGTGTGATTACAAGAACCCTGACAGTTAAATTTTTCTAAGGAAAATTATAACAAACATTAGGTACATTATGACTATCAATTTTATTTAAAGGATTTATTGTAAAGGAATTCACTACCCACATAGCACATAATGAGAGGCCTAGGCAGCTAATATTCAGCGACAGTTCCATTGGATTATGTAATACGTACCTGTGCTACCCACTGTCCGACTAAAGATTCTAGCCCTAGTAAAATTTGCCATTAAAGATAGGTAGATTACCTCCATATTACCTCACTATTTAATGTTTGGATGTTTAGATTAAGACTGAAATGTATGGTTATGTTGTTTTATGGAGTGGCATATTCGCACTAGCGGAAAAACTTCTTAAATAAAGGAAAAAAATAGCGCATAAGATACATAAGAGCGTATACACAACCCTTACACGACTTATTTCAGCTGTATAAGGTCTGTATAAGTTCTTATTACCGAATGTGTGGTACTTGGGTGTTGACGCCAATAAACCCGTCTATAGTTTTCCACTATAACCATAGGTAACCTATCCTTGTAAGTAATAGAGACCCGCCAGGACTATAATTCCACCCTTGGCTCCCATGGGAGCGCCGTATTTCCCGGCCGGGGTGAATCGAGAAATTTATAGTGATAAAAAATAAAAGATACGGCGTGAAATGCTATTTGCGCCCGAGAATATACTGCGTTTGACATTTTATTTACAGCCTTGTATTTTTTTCAGTTTTATTGGAATTTTCACAAATTTGAAGTCAAAGGTGTTCTGTTTCTGTTCTGTTCTTTCGTTCGTGTCTCTCGGGTTAAATAGTGTTCATTCAAATACAATTTAACACGAGAGCGAAAATAATGGCACAGTAAACCTTAAGTCGTGTAAAACCTTTTCCATCTCTTTAATATTTATACATTTATTGGTAAAGAATGAAAAAAAAAACAGTCTTTGCTACCGTGCATAAACAAGGCTTCTTCTTTTCTTACAAATTAATCTCTATCTCTTAAAGGCAATCTTTAAACGTATTATGTATTATGTTTGTAGACACTTTATTGCACACAACAACTGGTTATAAATACATTCATAACAAATAAAACATGTACAAAGGCGAACTTATTCCTATTAGGGATACCTTCCAGTTAATCTCATTGAATTGAAGAAATAGGTATAAATATCTTTCGTTCACGTCAAAGGGGTAACAGAGATTTTTAACACAGATTCTGTAAATAGAATGTAGTGACAGGGAGACAAAGTAGGCATTTGACATTTAATCCCGGATAAAACTATCTAAAGTCCCAATTAACCAGACTCGAAGCCAAAGCTCTCTAAGATCCCTATCGACTATACTGCAGCATTGCTGTTATTTTCGTCTCTAGGAATATAAATATCTTGAAATGAGACGTTCCCGTCGACACTTCGTTAAAGTATACGAAACTAAAATGAATGATGTTGAGGTTAAAATTGGCTTCGAATGACCGCTCTTGTCATCGATTCTGATCTACTTTAAACCTTATCCTCTGCCGTGACGAAGAATATATACTAACGTAAAAAGAAACGTCAGCGACACTTGTGTGCCGTAACAAAACTCGCAGCTATGTGTGCGTGTCGAGGAGCGAGCGCGGGCGAGTGGGGGACGCGCGCGGGGGTGAAGGGCATTCACGTGAATGCCTCGTCGAAGGATTCGGCATTACAAGGTCACCGACGCCTGAGTTACACCGATAGGCCGCTGTCGCGCCTGTGGTCTTGTTACGGTAAATATGACATAGTAATTAAGATACGTCCTTTTGCCGTAGCATGGCCGTCCTCTTCTTTTATAAAAAAAAAAACACTTTACCGAATGCTTTATTTTATGTGCAAATTTTTCATCGGAACTCATACATTTTTCAGAAATCTTGAGAATGTCAACGCATAGATTAGGTTAGGTTAGGTTAGGATTGTGTTATAACATTCCGAAATATTTCATGGTTTCAGAAAAAAAAATGCTTTCGATGAAATGAAATTTGTATGAGATGAAAATTCGATATAGCTCAGACAGTCGCCAAACTTAAGTGGCAGTGGGAGGGGCACATTGCTCGTAGAATCGAGGCCGTTGGGGCAGAAAGGTTCTTGAGTGGCGACCGCGGACCGGAAGACGCAGCGTTGGAAGGCCTCCAACAAGGTGGACTGACGACTTGGTTAAGATCGCGGGTAGAAATTGGATGAGGGCGGCGCAAGAGCGATCGTTGTGGAGAACTTTGGGGGAGGCCTTTGTCCAGCAGTGGACGTCTATCGGCTGATATGATGATGAAACGTTTGTCTATAACACAAGGGTAAACCACTTTTAACAATTTTAACATGCTCTGTACAGTCTACCAATTTGATTTCTAGGCCACTGTAGAACCTTGTCACAATGACAATGATATGAGATTTCAAGCGGCTTTCATATTGACGTTCACTGTGATAAGGTACGAAATGACCTAGGAATCAAATTGGTTGACTGTACGTCTAGAATAATTTTGACACGTGAAACAGTCGCGCGACAATTTCTATCTGTCACTTACCTTTCAATATCGTGCGAGCATGACAGGAGATGCTGACGCGCGCGAAGGAAATCGCTGACAAGTTTAACTGTCTAATCCTTAAGCGTTGGATCGAGCAAATTAAAAGCGGAATCTATGAAAAAAATCTATTTAAAAACGTTTAAAAGTCTTTTGTTAAATTTCATGCAAATCCGTTCAACCATTTTAGCGCAAAGAAGAAATAAACATATAGGTACACCCACTACATATATCCGACTAATGTTATAAAGGCGAAAATTTGTGAGTGTGTTTGTATGTTTGTTACTCATTTACGCTCAAACGCCAATTTTGGAATAGCTGACACCCGGGATTAACACATAGGTTACTATTTATCCTGAATAATTTAAGTGTTAACTAATTATAAAAACGGTATAAACTCACGTAAAAATTGTCAGGAACGGCCCGACATGTTTCGAACTCATTTGGAGCTCTTCATCAGGGGTAGCTATCCGTGCTGCTACGCGACTCGCGACCCACTGCACTTTTAATCGCTCTTCTTGCCGCCCTCTGCGCACGCGCAGATAGCGCGGCGCAATAATTTAAGTGTTCCCGTGGGATGAGAGGGTAACACCACGCGGCTCAGCTAGTTTACTATAATATTAGTGAGACTGATAAGTATTGATTTTTCACTAACTTGTCACAAACTATAAGGTAATCGATATTATTTTAAATTGAATATTAATTTTAAGGGGACTGACAATATAATGTACAACCTTGTACCTATTTGTATTGTATCCACTTTATTGAATAAATTAGTATTTTTTCTCCATATAATGTACAACACAATAGCTTAAACTAACTTATAACAAATATTGACATAATTAAGAAAGGTGTGAAAAATTGTGCTCCCGCGGCATGGTCTCAAAGACGCTGGCAACATTTTTTTTACGCTACGGCGGTGGCTAAAAAGCATACGGCCCGCCTGATGTTAAGCAGTTACCGCCGCCTATGGACGCTTGCGACGCCAGGAGCATCACACGCACGTTGCTGACCCTATAAGAACCTATTTACTCCCCTCTTGAAGAACCGCATACTGTAGCCCCCGGGGAAAACCTCGGCAGGGAGCTCATTCCACATGCGGAGCGTTCGCGATGGGAAATTCCTCTGTAACCGCACAGTTCTCGACCGTTTAGGCTCCAGTGTCCTCGCTGAATCGCATTCGCAACGCAATGCTAATGCGTTGTTCGAGGAAGCTACCAGCTCTTCAGTCCCCATTAGTTTCTATTAATCTTTTGATGAGGTCTTTAAACTCAATTTTAAAGTATTGTATGACATTATTTTCGAAATAGTTATAAGTATTTCTATTAAAATTGTATTTTTTGCAAATGTTATTGTAATTTTAATCTTGTGACTGTGTATAACTAAAATGACCTGTGATCTATTTAACCAATAAAATGAGTGAGTTTGACTTTGTAAATATCACGCTATTTAAGATTAAGCTTATCAATTATTATTCAATTTTATTTTGTAGGCGTAGACTTAAACTTACTAGGATTTACTTCAAAAACTTGAGACTTATAAATATTGAGTGTTTACTAAGTAAATTATATATCAAGATTATCAAGTAATAAGTTTATTGAGATCGTATTTAAAAGTTAAATAAAACTCATAAGCTTGGGCGAGAATACGATACTTTTTAATGATAAATGAAGTAACTACTTAAAGAAAAAGAGCTCAACTTGATTTTCGTTTTTAACACGAATTTATCCACTCTTCTGACTAAGTAACAAAGTCACAAAATAAATCACTACAGATACATAAAGAAGGTTCACTCTTCTGATATTACAAAAGCCGCCGTGAAATTGTATTTTCTTGGTTGTTGAATGCGACATAAATAATTGATCGTATAGTAAAACCATAAGGTAGAAATATCAAATAATTGGTCGTTCAGTCAACCAATTAGAGAAATATCAAAGTGATTTTTCATCAGCTATATATGAGCCCGGGAGCTAATTCGAATGTAAGTTGTGATATCGTTAAATAAGCGATGTCTCAGATATATCTCAGGTACCTATATTGCGTTTATCTGTCATTCAAACGCGATGTTTGCGGTTCGGTTCGAGCTGCATAAAGTGACATTTTACGTTTCTACCCGATCAAGTTAAGTTTGTGCGTATCAATGGCGTCGCATAATGAAGCGTAAACTTAACGCGACCGGGCTTGCAACGTGGCGATATACTGGGTATCTATATTATCAATTAGGGATAACTGGTTATACTACTTTATTATAAAAAAATCTAATATTTTGAAATTTCTCATCCATTTCCCCATTTTGGTCTTAGTGTTTCATAACTCAGGGTGCCTAAATCATCTATTCATAGATATTTGTCTTATGTAAATGCCCTAATTCGCTCAAACAATTATCTCGAGCATAATTGAATTTTGATTAAGAGATTAATTATAAATGTCTATAACAATAGTGATAACGATAATATCAAAGATGAAATCTGCAGATTTCGAAGTATCGTTGTATTTGACGCAGTGATTAATTATTATTAAGCTACTGACTATAAATCTAAAATTAAAGCTATATTCATTTCAGATGCCAAGGCCGGATTCCATTTAAGAACGTCATGTAGCGGTAACAATGGAAAAAACCGGCCAAGTGCGAGTCGGACTCGTGCATCGAGGGTTCCGTACAAACACTTTCCATCCCTAAGTGGTTAAGTTAAGTTTGCACCTGGTATGTATAGCGCCTTATATAAATTAGGTGCAAAGTTATGTATTAAAAAAGAACTACTTACTAGATCTCGTTCAAAACAATTTTCGTTGGTAGTTTTTATAGTAATGTACATCATATGTTTTTTTTAGATTTTTCATTTTCTTATTTTAGAAGTTAGAGGGGGGGGGCACTTTTTTCCACTTTGGAAGCGTCTGTCAAGCAAACTATTCGGTTTAGAAAAAAAGTATTTTAGAAACCTCGATATCATTTTTGAAGACCTATCCATAGATACCCCACACGTATGTGGTTGATGAAAAAAAAAAATTGAGTTTCAGTTCTAAGTATGGGGAGCCCCCAATATTTATTATTATTTTTTTATTTTTGCATCAAAATCTTAATGCGGTTCACAGAATACATCTACCTACCAAGTTTCAACAGTATAGCTCTTATAGTTTCGGAAAAAAATGGCTGTGACATACGGACGGAGAGACGGACAGACAGACGGACAGACGGACAGACAGACATGACGAATCTATAAGGGTTCTGGTTTTTGCCATTTGGCTACGGAACCCTAAAAAAGATAACGATAAAGATAAATAACTTAACAATCAATTTGAAAAACTGAAATCTTAAAACAATTGGTCAGCAAAAGATAAACACCATGGTTCTCATTGTGTAGTCAAAAGTGGAATCGGACCTTTCTATATGAATTTCCTTGCCATCTTTCATAGGCCTCCCTCAAAGAACGTCACATGACATTGTTGATTGTGTCTGAGACATCCAGGGTTTCAGGGTGGGAATAGATTCAATAAAATAACGTAAACAGGTTTACTGTGGACCACGACCCGCCCGCTCCCGTTTACGTCTGTCATAGTTATGGCGGCAGCGGGCAGGGGGCAATCCTACTTAGTCTCACTCTCCTTTTTCTGGGGTGTAGGGAGGCCTTATCTACCTATATGCTGAGCATATTGAGGCTGTGGCGGGTTCGCAGCCCGTAACGACGGGCTGGGCTGTCTGTACCTATCTTGGTTTTTTTGTGTGTGGCGGTGCACGTGCCTTCTTGGCGTCGTGACGTCATGAAGGCAGTTGCTCTTCTATATCAGGGCAGGAGATCCCTGGGCAGTGGTCGTCGCCGGGCGTCTGGGGGTCTCGTGTGTAAGGGGGCTATCCCCTGAAGCAGCACGTGGTGGGAGCCGTCGGCTTGGGCGAACATCCTGTTCGCCAGTCTTCCCATGAAGGCATCCAGATCTTCCCACTCCAGTGCCCTCTGGATGTGGTCGTTCCGCACGTATCTGGGGGATTTAGTGTTGGATCGCAGAGCCAGGGTTTCTTGGGCGCGGATGTTCTTGCGGCGTACCACGCAGGCGCCGCGTACGTGAGCCTGGATCTCACGTACGCCTTGGAAATCCCCAGTTACGTGCTGCTGCTCAGGACTGGACGTAGCTTCGTTCTGGCCACTCTGGCCCGAGCGACTACTTCCGTCACGTGCTGCTTCATGGTCAAGTTTCTGTCTATTGTGACCCCCCGGTACTTGACCGTATGTGTCCAGCGGATTTGTTGTCCCTGCATTCTGAGGGGAGGTGGCGGCATTCTGCTTTCCTGTCACAATGACCTGGGTTTTGCCAGCGTTGGCTGACAGCCTCCAATTGCCAAGCCATTCTGGCAGGGCGTCTAATTGAGACTGCACCTTCTTCGCAGCGTGGGCCTGGCTCATAGACGATGTGAAGAAGGCTGCGTCATCAGCAAATAATCCAAGTTTGCACCCCCGACCACCAGGATGTCGTTGATGTAGAGAGCGTAGCACGCTGGGGACAGGCAACTCCCCTGCGGCATTCCTGCCAGTATGGGGCGCTCTGTCGACACAGCGTTCTCTACAGCGACCTGGAACCGGCGCTCCTCCAGGAACGACCGGATTACGGTCACTATGCGGCGTGGAGTGGTGGTCTCCGACAGTTTGTATAGCAGTCCCTCATGCCATACCCTGTCGAAGGCCTTCTCCATGTCAAGTAAAGCAGCCGCGGCGTACTCCTTCCTATTCATGGCTTCTTCCATGAAGTGCAGTTCTCACTAGCTGGAGCGTGGTGGAGGGCTCCGAGCGGAACCCAAACTGCTCCGGCCGCGGTTCCACGTGGGGTAGGAGTCTTCCCAGTAGAAGCCGCTCAAACACTTTGGAGAGAGTGCTCAGGAGCGTGATGGGCCTGTAGGTCTCCGGCCTTCTCCTGTCCTTGCCAGGTTTGGGCAGCATGATCAACCGGCCAAGTTACCAGCTTTTTGGAAAGTATCCCGAGCGCATGATCCCGTTGAACAGGCGTGTCACCGCCACAATGGTGTGCCATGGCAGGTGACGTAGCGCCGCGTTTGGGATCGAATCGGCGCCCGGGGCTTTCTTGGGGTTGCATTTCTGGACGATCTTGCGTATTTGGCCGGGCAAGAAGAAGACCCGGGCAGGGGGCGAGGACACTTCTATAGTTTATACTACGACGGTGGCAAACAAGCATGCAGCCCGCCTGATGTTAAGCCGTCACTGCCGCCTATGGACGCTTGCAATGGCAGGAGCATCACACGCGCTTTGGCAACCCTTTAAGAACCTATTTAATCCCCTCTTGAAGAACCGCATACTGTAGCCCCCGGGGAAAACCTCGGCAGGGAGTTTCTTCCACATGCGGAGCGTTCGCGGTAGGAAATTCCTATCGCACAGTTCTCGACCATTTAGGCTCCAGTGTGAGGATGAACCCTGCCGATGTACGACTACAATAAAAATTATAAATATTGAAAATCGTTTTTCTATGGAGAGGGGAAGGAAAAATCTTAATAGCGTGATGCAGGATCGTCATTTGTTTTATATGGGCGCGCGGCGCCATGCCAGTCTGGCGCCATCTATTGGGCATAATTTCCTTTGTCCTCTCATCATGCCGAAACGGCGGCAGGACAAATTTTAACCAGTTTGGTACAGGGATAGCTGGACAACCAAAGATGGTTATAGGATACTTTTTACCCAACTACGGTATAATAAAATGTACGCGTACATAGTTGCGAGCACCTTCCAGTTATTATTTAAAGATGTCTGTCTATACACTACAGTGTCAAAGTTTTTAATCCTGTAAATTAAAAATCAAAAGATGGTCCACAATTCAAGAGTGTACTGAAAGAATGGTTAATTACCAAATGTTTTTATAATCTTAATGAATATATTTCATGTAGCAATGATCTTCTTTTTTTTCTTTAAATATAATGTAAAATGTTTCATTAATTGTACGTCCGAAATGGGACCCTTTGTATGTACACAGTTTCGACAATTAACGCATATCTTATGTTATCTGATCTTTTCTGATCTTATCTGATTTTATCTTATCTTATCTACAATTCAGCCGAGAATCAGAGATAGAATGAAAATCGTCAAATAACAGAGGAGGGCTGATATTTCTTATATTTATATCGTATCTTAGACTATCCTGATTCTAACTCACAAGCTTGCGATTTCACAAACACGATTTCTTAAAAAGGATTTGGCGGAAACAAAGCATTTCAATTAATCTCTCAAACTCCCAACTCGTCTTGAGATCACTTTAAAACATCTGATGAATCGCCTCTAGATAAGGTTACGATTCGAGCAGTACAGCGGTTCTCAAAGTGTGTCACACAGAGCCCTCATAAACAGGTCTCTGTAGGGCCCCTCCGAAGGCCCCAGTAAAATGTTATCAGATCACCGTCACAGGTCTTGTCTTTGTAATAATAACAAGCTTCTACAGAACTGGCAGTGATACCTGAATCACACCCTTATCCTGAAAGTCATTTATTAACATTTAGATACTATTTTGATATATTTCTTTTTTTTAATACTACGACGGTGACAAACGAGCATACGCCTGATGTTAAGCAGTTACCGCCGCCTATGGACGCTTGCTACGCAAGGAGCATCATACGCTCTTTCCCGTCCTTTTAAGAACCTAAATGAAATTACTACGATGAACTGAACGCGGTTTTATCGCTAAAGAGCGATATCTTCCAGAAAACCTTTGGGTAGTGGAGAACTTGAAAATGTACACATACATAAACATTTACATACTTACATAAGTTGAGAAACATTACCCTCTTTCGCCTGCGCCGTCAGGTTCTAAGGATAGGGGTGCCGTCACGTCAGCAGCGAGCGGCAGCCATATGTGAGAGCGGGAAGTCCGAGCGCTGTCTCGCTCTCTCTAATGGCTGGTCTCATCGCTGAAGGCACCGCTATCTTAGGTAACCATTACCCTTACCATGAGTTAATGTGACCCACAGACAACCCCCACTAGACGGAGCATGTAAGGCGACCCGCACGCACCAACGATATGGTACGGCAGAACATTAAAGTATCAACACGGCGGCCACCGTTTAGTTGCGTCCTTGTTTATGATCCATGCGTACGTCAACGAAAAAAGAAATTAAATAAATAACATGGTAAATTGTAGTGTTAAGTGGTGTAGAGAGACCTCATAAACATGGACGCAACTAAACGGTGGCCGCCGTGTTGATACTTTAATGTTTTGCCGTACCATATCGTTGGTGCGCGCGGGTGGCCTTACATGTGCCTTACATGCTCCGTCTAGTGGGGGTAGTCTGTGATGTGACCATACTCGCTAGCGATAGCGTAAATGACTTGACATACAAATTCTTTACTCAGTAGCTAGCGTCTGTCACTGTACACTCATGGTTTAACCCTTAAACGCATGATGATGTATATTTACACGTTACTGAAATGACACACGTCTAAATCTGAATATTGTCAATGAAGACTTTGTCAAGATTGTCCCGAAATTTCAAACTGACGTGAATCACGTCATTTCAGAAATAAAATTTGTGTTATTGTATGCATTTAAGGGTTAAGGCAAGTCTGTTTTATAAAAGTTTGAGAACCGCTAGAGCAGTAAATGCGATCGGAAGATACTTGACGTTTGGTGTTTGTGGCGAAGGATTGATGGCTGTTACGATTTTGCAATCAACACTCGGTTTATTACGATACAAACAGGGGAAAACAAATATAGCACGTTAAGTAAACACTTGGTATATCAGGGCGTTTATTCGATGAGGCAATGTGATATCCCAAATTTTACCATATGTCAGATTTGCCATGGCCATATAACGCATACATACCGATTGTCGTGTAGGTATACGTTGTAAGGTGCATTAAATGCCATTGGGAAGCGGGTATTCAAATCAATGTATTAAAATTGATTTAAGAGGCCTTATTCCTTTTAAAATGCAGATTGTTTTAGACATTTTTCTCTACGATCAAACATGTTTCTTTACATATTATTGATGTTACTACCTAGAACAGGACTATTAGGATTTATTGGTAAGTATATATCGATGGCAAAAAGCGAGAACGTAGTAACCGCCAAAATGCAAACTTTACACCAGAGCCAAAAAACTTTTCGATTTCGAGAAAAAAAATCATAACTCTTTCATTTATGAACGAAAATGCTTGATATTTGGATCTAATTCATAACTTATGGTTTTCTTTCAACTGGCATATTTAATATTTAACAAAAAAACTGGTTTATGACTTAGTGGCGGTTACGACACTTGAACTCTTTTTTTTCGTTACGCGAAAACGCTGTAAACGCCAGAAGTAAATGTACTAAAATGGTGAAACGAGTATTATTTCCATAAAGCATAAATGCTGTAACCAGATGCGTATTTATTTTAAGATTCAATAATTTTGACGTAAATGTCATTACGTTCTTTATAGGACTAACTGAAATGTGGTAAGTGTCCACCGGCAAAAAGAAACTGTGAAAATAAAACGACTTAAGTATCAATCAATTTTTATCAACATACTTTTTTAAAATGTTTCCAAATTTTAAATGCAGGTTTCTTACAAATTAAAAGCTCAGAAGCAACAATTACCGTCTTAACATATCAAATACTATCTAGTCTCAATTTATCTGTATAAAAACATTACGAAAGTTACTTAAAACCTCCGTTGCTTATAACATTTCAAAAGGCTAATAAAATCTCTCATATTATAAAATCACAACCTTGTTCTTATCGTGCTAAAAACAAACATAAATATTCTTAGGGTTAATCAGACTATAATTTTGTTATCCGCTAAAACTAAATATTATAGGTAATGAGGTTTAATATTCCCGTGAAAACTTTAAAACTCTCTACGTTTTATCTTCAGTTTTGGCATTAAATTGTCTTCTAACCACTTGACCGTCCAGCCCACGAGACTATTTTCCTGTCAACCGTCCGGGTTTTTTTAGCGACGCACGCCCCGCGCTGCGCATCCTCAACTTTCTACAAAACTAGCGTAACTACACTGCCATTTATATTTTTTACAGCAAACTATGTTGTTAGGCTACGTTGTTGCATCAAGATAATCAGTAAATAATGCCGAATCATTCCACTAGAAGCCACTATAATCAACTGTTCCGTCTTCCAATCTTGGATAGTAAGGTATCCGCGGACGGTTAGGAGCATATTGGTTTTGGATACTATGCTATCGTCGGACGGTCAAGTGGTTAAGTAACTTTTATCGACATAAAACTCACTACCTATTAAACACACAAACTCTAACCGGTAATGGCGGCAATGAAAAGTTTTCTTTTCTTTTCTGGCAGCTGTCATAGTTTTTTTTTAATTCAGAGACAAACTAGAGTGGGCCCGAACTACCATATCGTTCGATATCTTACTTGCATGCGACATTTGTCAATTTGTCTGCAAATTGACAATTCATTTCGAACTAAACGTCATCTCGACTGATATTAGAATGGAGGTCAAACCAAATTTCTTTGGTTTTCAGAGATGTTCGAAATTTGAATGATATAATATTATCGAAATCGATGTTATTAATTAGCAATAATAACATTTTCACAGATAAGAAATTTGTTCTAACAAAACAGTTTATTTTTATGTTGGTCATAATGTGCGGTTCTTGAACGCATCATGGAGGGTTTATGATATTTGGGTAGATAAAAATACTAAAAATTCCACTCTAAAATGCATGGTTTTATAATAACACTCCTCAAAATGTTTGTCATAATTAACTCAAAAATCGCCCCTCTAAAGTAATGAAAATTATTGCAATAGTGACTGATGGACATGTGCATTCTTCCAATCCTGACCTACGGAGCACAGACTTGGTCTTTGACAAAAGTTCAGAAGTCCACCCTCAAGGTTTGTCAAAGAGCCATGGAACGCAGTATTCTGGGCGTAAAACTAACTGACAGAATTAAGAACACAGTACTGCGTTCCAAAACGCTGGTAGCTGATGTAGCTCAAGCAGCCGCAAAGCTGTATATTATGTCCGTGATAAGATGAATGACGACAGTTGTCGCAGTGGTTTAAGCAGCTGCCTACTGAGCCGACGGTCCTGGGTTCGAATCCCGGCAAGGGCAAATATTTGTGTGATGAACTCGAATATTTGTCAAATAATATATTTGTGCCTGGGTCATGGATGTTATTTGTATTTAAATATGTATTTATCTTTACCAGTATGTTCACTTGTGTCCAGAACACAAGCCTCCTAGAGCTTACTGTGGTACTTGATTAATTTGTGTGAGGTTGCCTGATATATATTTTTTTATTCATTTATGCCATGCGTATGGTTATTGTGAAAATATTAATCGAATCAGGCACCAGTTAACCGGTAAATTTTAAATACTGTACAGTTGTTAATCTACCGCAGCTCAACAAATTTAGTGCTTATCTGATTCTAGCCCTTAGATAATACAGATGCGGACGTGACACCCCAAACTAGTTTGATCCGGCTTGAGTCAGCTTTTTAGGGGTTAGACCAATTAACTCTTAATGGTTGTAGTGAAACGTAGTAGATTACAGCAAAACTTTCTTCTAGCGATTACAACCGTAAACTAGATATACATATTATACTAATAAAAAAAAATCATTATTTTAAATCGAAATCAAAATTGAAATGTATACCTATTCTGTAAGTAGGCCACTTTACATGTCTGAATCTGAATTTATCGGCATTTCACAAGAGGAGGCCGCTGTCGAGAAGAAAGCCGAAAAAAGTAAATATTTTTTCATTTTTTTTTAATCATCATGCGAGTGTTTGCTCGTATCTTTTGATTGCCTTTAAGCTGAAGATAAGCAGACCTTTGATGATATTTGATGTTAATTCCAGCATTATACCTCCACGCGTTCCTGAGAAAAAGGCCTCGACAAATGGATAGACAGGCACAAAAGTGATCCTATTTAAGTTTAGTTTTTGGCGATTGAGGCACGGAACTCTCAAAGCTGCCGCGTCCCGCGCCCCAACATCGTTATTTTCTTCCAACAAAATGTAATAAAAACATTTTTGCTGTCCTTTCAATATTAATAAAGCAATTAAATATGCTAGTTATGTTTTATCCCAATATTCATATTTTCCATTAAACCCGCAACATATTTTACATCCAAAAAAAGGCATGTACACAGACTACGTACACCCACTCGCTCCGGCGAACGCCGATAGACTAAATCACAGGTCGTATTCACGAGCCACATCGCCGCGAGCGCACATTTTTATTGCTGTATCTTCAAGCACTACCCACTTCACGTTGTGTTTCAAATGTCGTTACTGTAGCTTGCTGTTAATTCATTTTCGAATGAAATGTAGTAAGCGTCAATCATAGATAATTTATTTTAGGATAATTGCAGTAAGCTTGGTTCGTAATTTTTTCACTACATGCATAAATGCTGCAACCGCCACCGACGGAACAAAATTTCGGCAACGCTGTAACCGGCACACCCTTTGATTTATGAAAGAAAAAAATTATCGTAAATGTACTCGTTTAGAAAATTGCTACTATTTGGGTGTTTATAGCAATTAGATGTGGGCATCGTCAAAAAAATACATTCGTTTTGCAACGTAGTCCAGTTTTTTCTAAGCGTTGTAGAGCCATGGGACCCAGACCAGTCGACGCAGAAAAATTCGCTGATTCCGAATATGCAAAAAAAAATTTTTTGACCAAGTGGCGGCTACTACGTTCTCGCTTTTTGCCATCGATATTTACAATCAACAGTTTACATTTTTCATTAATAATTCTTGTTTCAAAAAACTACTCGAAATTGTCAAAAATCACGCGGAAAATTAGTTCTTTCATTTCATGAAATAGCCATGTTACTACCTAGAACTCGGGGAAAAGTATAATTCACTTCAAAAAGTGGGTTGAAATTATTAATATATTTGTCACAGTATGAAAAAAAAAAGGAATAAGGCCTCTTAAACTTACACGATTTTCACACTAATGTGATTATATTATTATATCTATGATTATGTTATTGTAACAAAACGGGACTCCGTTAATTTGTGCATTTTAAAACAAAAATTTCTAAAATCGGTTGAGAACTAGCTGAGATCTGCGCATTGTTACGAAGTCCATTCGAGTCGATCTATGGGAGCTTCGCTCCGCTCCAATTACGTCGACGTTTCGTTATAAAACATCAGAACAGTTTCTCTTTTGTACAAGGAGGAAGGGAACTACATATATTTTATTGGTTATCACACTAATATAATAAAAGTGAAAGTTGAGTGTTTATGTGTACCTATGTTCGTTACTTCTTCACGCTCGAACGGCCCAATTTTCATAAATTTTCATATGAAGGTAGCTGACACCCTGGATTAACTCATAGGCTACTTTTTATGCCGAAGAAATGTAGTGTAGTGGTATGAGCGGATAACACCGCGAGGCGCAGCTAGTCAGGAAGAAATTTAATAAAAAAAGGTTTAATAACTACGAAAAAATGGTTTTTACCGTGTCTATCGACCTCAATTTACTAATCGCGTTTATACTAAACTAAAATATCAAACGCAAAATTATACTTTCCTATCTTCTTAGTCACCTTGTTAGACAGGTGAATAAACAAAAGGCGGTCTGATCGTCCGAAGACGGTTGTTGTTTATCGACGTTTTTATTCGATTTTCGGATCAAAAGCCGATCTATGTTTACATCGGACATCTGGCCAGTCCGCGTTTATTTTAGCTGATGTAAGCTGATAGTGTATTGTTTGAGTTTGTGCCAACATGCAGGGCGCTGGGATTTGGTTGGGATAAGCGTTATATGTTTAATGCATTTGAAACTTAAATGGGAGAAAAATGGGATATCTCGTATATGGTTCGAAATATATATATTTTTTTAAGTGGCTTAAATAATTAAAAAGATATTTTTCCCGCCTATATATTGACCTGGTAAGTACGGTACGGCTAGGGCGACATTGTTATAATATTGTTGACTGGAATGGCTGTAAAATTACTGTTATTCTTCAAGGTATGAAATGAAAAACCTGGCCTAATAAAATTCCAAAATATCGAAAACTTGAAGAATGACAGTCAACAAAATCCATATCATCCTAGTCGTAATTCTACACTACTCGAGCGCCCTCTGTTTTATATGCTTTAAAGAGCTTAAAAATTTTGCCAAGCCATTGTGCGTTTATATAAAAAAATTACAATATTTAAGACAAAATCATTGTTTTTTTTTGTCAAAATAAAAAGAAAACAATGTGGTATTTCACCATTAAAAATATGGATAAAAACATTCTATCAAAACATTGTGATCGTCGAGATTTTTGAAAATTTTAATTCCTATTGCAAGGATTGTGTCAGTGACAAATAGTAGCCGGTGTACAATTAAATATACCTACGGAATTTGATCTCCTTTGAAAAAGTGAATTTTCTGAATCCTAAATTCTATTTAAGATGGAGAGCTCTTTTTATCTTGATTTTCGGTTCAGGAGGGGGTTTTAGAACGAATACTTTCTTTGTGCATGATTACCCTGTACTCGTTTGCAAAAGTTGAAAAACATTTTTGAAACACACAGAATTTCAGCTCCTGCAGATAGAAAACAGCTAAATGATTTATTATAATACACTACTTCTAATTCGCGTGACGACGCGTTTGGCTTGGTTTGTAGACACCTGCCTACTGAGCCGGCGGTCCCGGGTTCGAATCCCGGCCAGGGCAAATATTTGTGTGATAAACTCGAATATTTGTGCTTGGGTCATGGTTGTTCTATGTATTTAAGTATATATTTATCTATATGAGTACGTATATCGTCGTCTAGTACCCATAACACAAGCCTTCTTGAGCTGAATATGGGACTAGATCGATTTGTGTGAGGTTGTCCAATATTTATATATAAAAAAAAACCACGCGTATCTAATGGCATGAAAATGTATTGATTCTACATTTTCATGCCGCGAATCGATATAGATTTTCCTAAAACATACTCGCGAGTCGATATAAATTAGCTTCTCGACAAGGCGAGTAAAGCTCGATAATTGACAAACTCGATCAGTCGCCTGGAATGGCATAATGAAATTTCTATTAACTCGACGGGCTGTGAGCTGTTTCCTAAGTTAATGAGTCTGCCTTCGAAATAGACGTATCTGATAGGACAATGTTCGTCTGTTCCGCCCTTTTTGTTAATAGCAGTTTTTCAACTACATGGTTCATATATTGGGTACGCTAGCGTAAATAGTTTATCATTTATTTTCATTTAGTTATGCATGGTTAGGGCAGATAATAAAATACAGCAGAAAGTCCTCTTTCTTGTATTTCGCAAAAGCTACCCGAGTACTGTATTTTATTGGTTGCTTGTGTAAAATGTCACGAAATTGATCGCGCGTTGTGGCGACATGACCGACTGTGTGTGTGCCGCTACGAGTAGCTACGAACGAACAATTCCTCGCGTTTTTTTTTGTTTAAGCTCTGTAACATTGATTCTTAAATATTTCAATTTTGGCGTAGGTATTGATAAATGATGAAAATAGAAAGATATTTTCAAAATTTTAGATGCATATGCATTCGGTAAAATTGAAATTTTTCCTAAAACTGCGTTTTTTAGTGGAAAAAAAAGAAATTACGTAACTTTGGTAGGTAATAATTTGGTACATACAGTCATACAACTATCTAAATATAATTAATAGCAATTTCAAATCCAATGCTTGTTGCTAATATATTTTTACAAAAGAAACGCTGCACGGAGTTATTAGACAGATTTCGACTGAAAACTGCTGACTACCATTTCGCCAGGTAGTAGGGAAAAAAGTAAAAAAAAACCATGAGTACCTATATCTTCTAACTTTCGAATTTAGCTCTCACTTAAAATAAATGGGCCAATTTTTATTTTGTTGTTGATTTTTTATTTCTTAGGTTTCAAAAAAAATTGGTGAGTTGGTAAAGATGCTTCTTTTGACCATGGTAAGCGCAATTTCACGATATGTCTTTCCTCATTTTGTACAAAATTTGAGAACAAAATACGAAATTTAACTTTTTTTTTAACTCAATGGAAAATTTTGTAGGACGTTGCGTGAAATTGGGCTTACCTTGTTCAGAATAAGAAACTTTAACAACTCACCAACATTGTATTAAAATCTGAGAAAAAGAAGAAATCGACAACCTCGAATTTTGAGTTGATCTCTAGAATTTATATAAAAAAAATGAAAAAATTGGGCAAGTGCGAGTCCGACTCGCGCATGAAGGGTTCCGCAACATAATCTATAACAAGTTTGTTGTATGGGAGCCCCCCTTAAATATTTTATTTTAGTTTTAGTATTTGTTGTTATAGCGGCAATAGAAATACATCATCTGTGAAAATTTCAACTGTCTAGCTATTACCGTTGTTGAGATACAGCCTGGTGACAGACGGACGGACGGATGGACAGACAGCGAAGTCTCAGTAATAGGGTCCCGTTTTTACCCTTTGGGTACGGAACCCTCAAAAACTACCATCTGTAGCATATGTTGAGCCTGGTCCTTTTGCTTGCACACGGCTCAAATTCCTGAATGTTTTCGATTTTGTTTGTACTACTACTGTGTTCGTGTGTGTGCAAATATTTCTTTCTTTCTTGCATCTCTCCCAAACGATATCGCTACAAACAGTTTTTAAACCCGTATAAGACTATCAATATCCAGTTGAGAAACTTATTCTTCAACGAGATGGAGCGCAAACTCCCAAGTGCATTTCATATCGGATTCAGCGGTAAACTGAAAAGAGGGGGATTATCTGTTACTTACTGCGATAGATCTTAGATATGTTGAATTGTTGAAAAATAAAAACACATTTATTTAAGGGGCTACCCGGCCAATTTCACTATTTGCTTCGAAGTCTTTTCAAGTGGTTCCTCTTCGTGCAATTCCCGTGAAAATTAAACGCATTGTAGCTAGGTATTTGGTCTTTATTTCTGTTTTATAGAATTTCCAAATACCTCTCATCACGCCAAACGACTGGACCGATTATTTAAAAAAATCGTAGAAGCCGAATATCGCTCGACATGTTTCGAATCGGTACACGATTCATCATCAGGAGCTTCGATCAGGCGGCGGCCAATCGAAGACAGCGCGCTAACGCTCTCTCCGCGGCTACTAGATGCGGGATATTTAAATTGCTTACGTAATCCTTCAATGAATTTTCTAAATTAATAGTTGTATCACGTTTTATGTAAAACTTTCTTTTTAACATCGTGGAAACTGCATCACAAGTTTAAAGAGAAAATACAACCGAAGTTGCAAATTGAGAAGAAAGTTGACTTAAGTTTGTACACGTGTTTTCAATATAAATAATCGTGCTTACAAAGTTATATAGCTTTCAGCAACTTTTTAAATCCGCTTTTACTTTTCCGCTCACAACTCCCTTATTTATTAACCGATTTTGATTTTTAGGGTTCTTTACCCAAAGGGTAAAGTATCCTATTACCTAAGACTTTACTGTCCATGTGGTTGTCTGTCTGTCACCAGGCAATATCACATGAACCGTGATAGCTACGCAGTTGAAGTTTTCACAGATGATGTATTTCTATTGCCGCTATAATAACCAATACTAAAAACGGAATAAATATTTAAGTGGAATTCCCAAGCAACAAACGTAATCAGTTGCGTTATCTTTGCACCTCATTTTGTACCCGGCGTGATATATACCAGGTGCAAACTTAACTTAACGGGCCAGTTAAGATGGGATAAGTGTTTGTTTGTACGGAACCCTCGGTGCGCGACCCCTCGCACTTGGCCGTTTTTTTTCGAGAGTACAGTTGCCATCAGATATATCGCAGCATATACGGCGTTCAAAAGATATCTGAAAACGACTCTGACGCCTTATATGCTGCGATATATCTGATGTCGACTGTACGCATCTACAAGTCAGTCTTACAAAGTTTTGGTAAAGATTTTGATAACGAGATCCATTAGGAATTGAGGGACCTCCTCCAATATTATAGGTACATCTATGACGCTTTCGATCATTTTTATAACAACGCGTTCAGTTATAAAATATCTAATGTAATGACATAATAAAATGTAACACAATGCGTGAAATTTAATAATGATATACCTACCTAATATGTATGAAAAAATTATGTTAATATTATTGATAATAATGATTCGAATTTAATAATGATATAATTAATGTATGCAATAGATTTACGTTAAAATGTTGATAATAATAATTTGAATTGACAAATTGACATGTTACCTACTTACCCTAGATTTAAGTTGAGTATTGCACGCCTCTGTGAGGCAGGATATGGAAGACGCTAAACTATTACTGTAAGAACTGTATACGCACATAATATATCTTTTTTATTTTGTTCTCGGAAATACTATTTCTTCTCGTTAAAGTCGGTTATTTTTTTTTTTTAAATTGATGTAAGACCTGCCTTAAACATTGTCGTACCTTCCTTTAGTTCTACACGAATGGATCCTATTCATGCTTCTCCCAAACCAAAGGCACACGGTTCGTTGCCTATCAAGGCAGGCCACTCGGCAGTTTGGTAGAGTATAAGCGTGAGTCGGCCTGTTCCAATACATGCAGTGGATTTTCTTGGAATTGTCTCACTTTGGGCATCGTGGTTTAAAGTCAACTGGGATTCACGTAGTATAGTACAAGCATTGCTTAATTTTTATTTCATATACCGTTACCCTTCGGGTTTTTTTATACTATTCACGTAGAAATCATAAGGTCAGGTTAGGTTCGTTTTATAAAAATCCTGAAAGTTTTAGCTTCATTCAAAAATATCATATTTGCGACAAGGTTTTATAACCGACTGTACTTCTTTGAACATCCATCAATTGCTCACTGCGACGGTTCTAAATACCTCAATCTCGGTAAAATTGCTTTATCCTGTACATAGTTTCTAGGGCCACCTTCCGGCTCCATCATCAGGCCAACCCCATGGTACAATATTATTATATTGCCATCAAAGTTAAGTAGGAATGCAAAATAACAGCTCAATCGGTTGAAGATATCTGCTTCAAAATTGAGTTGCAGGATTCCACCCGAACAAACATAAGTTGCATAGATACATACATAGATATAAAGTTTAATAAAGTTAAGCTTGTAAATAGTTATTTGCAGTCGTGCGGAACATACAACTCTTGACCTCACTACGGTGAGGAAAATGCGAGATGGAAGAAAAACAATTACAATATAAAAATAAATATATCGGGTGTGGCCTGTAATAGGAGCAATCAATTCAAACTTAGATAATTCAAACAAAGATTCTACTCTTCAAACTGAACAACAAACTGTTCAGCAACTTTTTAGAAAAGTCAGTTTTCAGAATTTTATTATTTCAAACAAATTAAATAGTATTTTCAATGTACGTCGTCTAACATTGACATTCCCTGAGCATTGACACATAGCTGACACTTTACTAATAACGGACATTTCGCAATACCTTGCTTCTTTGTCTAAACATTATTCTACGAAATATCATTTAATACACGTTATTTTCTGAAGTTGGTTAACAAATGTTGTTCAGTTTCAGGAGAAGAATCTATGTTTTAATTTATTGTTCCTATTACAGGTGACACCCGATATTTAATTTAGCCCTCTATTTAAATTTAAAAAGTAACACACTCAATTCCAAACCAGATAAATAAAGCACAAATATTAAAAATTAAAAAAAGTTACATGTACCACAGAGAATCATAATCATCGTGTTCGAAATTCAAATGACTTTTTCTCAAACATGCAATGAAATATTGTCTTTACGTTCCTTATAATAGGCTCGGAAGTATCGCTTTTTGGGCGCAACAACTCGAGAGGACTGTAAAGGGATTTCATACTGCTTTTCAGGCCTAGGCCTGCAAAGTAACTTTTTTTGGTTTCAACAACAAGGTCATTCACACAGCTGGCTGGTTTGACAAAAAGCAGGTTTTGTTTTTAAAGGTTGGTTGTTAGACTAAAATGTCCTATTTGTCAATTAATAAAATGTTGTTTTTTGAAGTATATTTTTTTATTTTAATAAATAAATAAATAAAATAAATAAATATTAAGGGACAATCATACACAAATCGACCTAGTCTCAAACTAAGCAAAGCTTGTACTATGGGTACTAGACGACGATATACATAATATATAGATAACATCCATGACCCAAGAACAAATAATTGCCCCGGCCGGGATTCGAACCCGGGACCGCCGACTCAGTAGGCAGGTGTCTACAAACCGAGCCAAACGCGTCGTCAAAAATTTCATTGTATGTTTGAGAAAAGCACTATACATGCCTCGTCGTGAAAACGGATTCCCGGCCTCGTATCACTATCCGGCCTCGCTCGCACGCTCGCTCGGCCGTATATACCTACTTGGCCGGAAATCCTCAACCGGCCTCTGATGTAATGTACTATTGCACGCTAGCGGATAAAATAGACTTTTGCACGCAGATTTCGCGCTATAAATGGAGGTTTTTCGAGCGAGTGAGGTAAAAATAGATTTATGGCAAATTTTATACATTATGACATAAAGGGTATAGCAGGATAGCCTAAGAAAAAGTGCCCCCAGCGTTTTTGGGTCGAAACTATAATCAAACGATGCCTTTTAAGGAGGTAATACCCTGCACAAAGTTTCATCCCTCTGTTACCCCCTGGGGGTGAAAAACACCCGATTAACCCCAAAACTGTTTTATTTATTTTTTCCTAAACTATGAAAGTGACGAATTTCAAATTTTGTACAAATATTAATGTAACTAAAAGCTATATTTAAAAAAATATGACCTTCCTAACCATTTAAATTCTTGAAAAAAAAAGTAAAAAAAAAAAAACACCCTGTATAACAAGTTCGGCTCTTGGTACACACACCATTTTTTTTCCAAATATGAATCAATTTATATTCTACATCATACAAAAGTTTCATCGACCTAGCCCAGAAGGAACATTACGAAATTAATATGAATCGGCTCTTTGGTGCCTACTATTCATTTAACTCCTACTAAGAGCCTTGCATTATTTTTTATTAATAAACAATGGCCTGCGATCGGACCGCTGTTTGTGTCCGATTAAAAAATTTGAAAATCGAACGCGGGCAGTAACGCGGCCGCGGGCAGTGTTTTTTAAGGTTCCGTAGTCAACTAGGAACCCTTATAGTTTCACCATGTCCGTCTGTCTGTCTGTCTATCTGTCCGCGGCTTAGCTCAGTTATCATTACATTAAAGTACTAGAAAGCTCTAATTTGGTATGAGTATATTGAGTATGTGTATGTAAAACGCCGACAAAACGGTATTTTTTTTTTTTTATAACGGCACAACATAGTGGCTCCACTTCGCCTGATGGTAAGCAAAAAGGGGAGCCCAAGTCGCAATGGCAACTGACGAGAAACCAACGGTGCCAAATCAGTTGACACTGCCATGCTCGCCCGAGAGATGCTTCGTCACGCTTCGTTTGAAGGGTCCCAAGTTATAAGAAGGAGGAAACACATGAGCCGGCAAGGAGTTTCATACTTTAATAGTTCGGCAGATAAAGGAATTGCCAAACTTCTTGGTACGGGTGGGAATATTCTCCACGGTGAGGCGATGACATCGCAAGCTGGCACGTGTGGTTCTATGACGGAAAGGGGAGGGTGGGATAAGAGAAAATAACTCTTCAGAACACTCGCCATGGTATAGGCGAAAAATAAAAATAAAAAGAAAAACTTTTTTTCGGGTACCGCTTTTACCCCTAAAGTGGGGGTGATTTTTTTTTCGTTTCAACTAGTGTGAGGGGTTTCGTTGAATAGGTATTTTAAAAATAATAGGGGTCTTTGAACATCATTTTTTGATATGGTCAAAAGTTTTGTAAATATTCGCTATAGAAATCCAAAAAATAGCGTCCGCCCTCTAACTTTTCAACCACGTTTCAAAAATTATGGAAAAAATCGTAAAAATTTGACCTCATAATAAATAAATAAAAAAAAAATAAAAAGCTTTTATTTCAGACCAATTTGATCCATAGAATTAGTAACAAATTAAACTTAAAACTATGTTAGTAATACACTGATACTTGACAACTAAATAGACTAAATTTTAAATTAATTAAATTAATTAATATTATTGTACGTTCCCGATCACAGGAGCAGGCACAGCACGTGATAAACGTGCTTTACCTGTCCCTACCAATGGCAACGTCGACCCAGTACTTCGTCAGTGGGCAATCTAGTCTCTCAGCCAACACCCTGAGGAGGCTGTTGCTGCTGCCACGCATTCGCTTTAGCAGAGACGCAATCCTTTTTCACCTAATGGCAAAAAAGTCATCAGTGTGCGCCTCTGCGAACATACCTGACGCACTACAGTGCTTCGGCAGCCTCAGCAGCAATCTCAGGATGTTGTTGTACTGAATTCTGATTGCATCATAGGCTCTCTTCGTAAACTTTACCCACAGACTGCACGTGTAGAATGTCTGACAGTAGGCCTTGAAAAGCGTCAACTTAACTTGGTCACTACGAGGTGCAAATCTGCGGGCAATCATGTTGCCTCTGACAGCCATCGCTCTCCTCTCTCTCTCTCGAGGTCCATGTCATCATTCAAATCCTCAGTGACCACATGTCCCAGGTATTTGAACTTCTCAACCCTCTTGAGGGGCTCGCCGCACAGCATGATCTTAGGTACAGTAGTCGGGTTGTATTTCCGTAATTTGAAAATGATTAGTTCACTCTTTTTCGTATTGTACCTAAGACCATGCCGCTCAGCATACTCCTCGCATACTCCTATCATCTGCCGCAACGAATCTGCTGACGGGCCCAGCAGCACCATATCGTCCGCGTTACTTATATTGTTGAAACTAGTACCACTAATATGGCAACCGACACGCATAGCACTGAGCCCCCCGATCAGTTCGTCTACATACAGGTTAAACAGTAAGGGAGATGAGAGGCCCCCCTGTCTAACCCCGCACTGTAACCTGTACTCTGCCGAATCGACTCCGGCCCATCTCACAAGGTTGACCTGGTTGCTGTACCAATATTTAAACAGTTGGATAAATTGATTAGGCAGCCCTGTTCTCGCCAATTTATGCCATAAGATGTCATAATCAACCAGGTCAAAGGCTTTGGACAGATCCAAGAAACATGCAAAGACTGGCGTGTTTCTGTCCTTATAGTACCTGACAGTCTGCTTAAGGCACAGGATTGCGCTTTCCGTTGACAGTCCCGGTCTGAAGCCGAATTGCGCATCTTGCAACTTGATATACTTCCAAAGCTGTGCATTAAGCAGGCTATCAAGCACTTTAGCTAGTATAGTAGCCAGTGAGATGGGCCTATAGTTCTCCATATCAGACAAATCGCCAGTCTTATTTTTTACAAGTGGAATCACGACTGTCCTAGTAAGTTTTTCAGGAAGATAGCCGTGACTCATACACAGCGTAAATAATACCGCAAGAACACGCGGCAGGTGCACACCCGCATATTTTAGGTGCTCTTTATTGAGGCCATCGTGACCTGGAGATTTTCCTCTCTGCATGCTTTTTATAATTGTATTTATTTGCTTGGCAGTGAAACTCACGCTATTTCCACTCACTGTGGCCTCAGTACAATTCACAGCTTGTGATCTCGATTGCAGAACGGGAGCGACAGAGAACATATGCTTAAAATTATCAGCGATTACTTTTTTGTCGCTCGAGCCACCAACGGACACCGGGACTCCAGGCCGGACATTTACTTTATTAGTATTCTTCCAGAAGGCTTTAAAGTCGTTAGCTGCCCGGTTAGTGGCAAGTATATCATTTCTGATTTGCTCCTGCCTATCCTGGCACCATTTAAGTTTTGACTTGAAAAACCTTCTGGAATTACACATATCATCATATACTGGGCCCTGGTTCGGTTTGTTTGCTGAAACCCATATTAAAAATTTGTCTCTAGCATCCCTGTGGGCACTGGCTACATATTTATTTGTTCCAACCAGCAATTACCTTACCCCTCCCCCGCCTAGCACTACTCGACTGTCTTGCCGCATCGGTCAATGTTTCAATTATGTAATCATACATTCCGTCAATGACTGGTTTATGACTATGCACGTTACACACGTTATCAGCACAAGACGTTAACTCAGCTGGAAAGTCGAGATGTTTCAGCTTTTCGTGACACAACGAACGATACATGTCGACTTGAGAGGCCTGCCTCTCCCCCCAAAAAATCCCTTCATTGCACGACGTTGCTGGAATACATTTAATTTGTACCTTTTCTAAATTACACTCAATGATAAGCGGCAGGTGGTCGGACCAATAGGTGTCATATTTTACCTTAACGTTTGGAACGGTTGCACGCGTGGCTTCTGTGACAACACAGTGGTCCAACCACCTGTTACACCCGTGTGCTTCACTAGTGAATGTAAAGGTATTGCTTTCCAACAAGTCCATGTCGACACAACACCACTTTTGATTTTCGCAAAACTGCAATAACTCTCTACAAAACAGTTCCTTTGGGTGAGCATTAAAGTCTCCTAACATGTAACCTCGACGTCCGTGTTTTCCGCACTGATGGCACTGATTTCACCCATACATTCCGTGAATAGTGGTAGGTTCTCAGGCGCGTTTACCGGCATATAGACACTAAACACTAACACTGCGGAGTCCCGCACTCTTAACTTAATTGCCGCCAACCGTACACTCTTACAATCACAACCGCCACATCAGAGAAAGACGACTTCCTCCAGAGAAAAGCTACCCCTCCATGTGATCTTCCTGTAAGTATACCAGCACTGGTATCAACCGCCGATGTCCCCGTATATGCGAAATCGCTGTGAATGGTCCCAAGGAAAGGTATCTCATGAGGTAGTAGCCAAGTTTCCTGTAACCCAATGATATCTCCTATCTTGCATAGCTCCCTTACTCCCTCAATGGACCTTTTAATTGACTTACAATTAAAGCTAATAAGGCTACATTTGTGTGTATCTGTCATTTTTGGCTTCTTAATAAGCACTTCCAATGAAAACTATACTTATTGAATAAAATCGGTCGAGCCGTTTTTGAATTATCGCTGAATATCATAATTTTCTTTAAAATGACGTAAGTGCCGCGCGGTGTCCTTATACTTCGAACGTTATACATGTTAGTTAAGGGTTACTAATGTGTTGCACAAAATTTATTGGCATATTTTCGTTTCGCATAGCAACCATTGGCACAATCATCATTTCGCACAATTGCTTTTTGCCTAAATTTCTTGGCATACTATCACTTCGCACACGTTTCTTTGGCAGAATAGTACATTGGCATAATGTCGATTAGAACAATACTCCTAGGGTCGAATAATTGTGTGGCCGAAATTTATATGGCATAATATTCCGTTTGCATCATTGAATGTAATTATGTTATAGTAATGATGTAGAAAGCTGATTATACATACAATGGATTTTTGAAGGCTATTGGTGCAAATTTAAGATTAGCTTAGTTATTTAAGGAATAATCCTTTTTCTTTACTATTTTGCATGTCTTATACTTATATAAAATAAAAATGACAAGTTCTGTGTTTTTTTAACTGTCCTACTCCATCAGTTTTCTGGTAGCGTTTCGGTTTTGTAGGGGACGCAGTTTGAACCTAACCTAACCTAGTTTTCTGGCAGCGATTCGTTTCTGTGAGGCACGCAGTTTCAACCTAACCTAACCTAGTTTTCTGGCAGCGATTCGTTTCTGTGAGGCACGCAGTCAAGTTCGTAAGCCAAGTCGGACCTGCGCGGCTCGCTCGCTCGTTAGAGTCGCGGTTCAACCTAACACTCCTCCTCGCTTCGCTCGTCGTCGTACCTAACCTAAGCCAAGTCGGATCTGCCTTAAGGTGAAATTGGTAATGTTAGAAATCGTAAGGCAAGTCGGACCTGCGCGGCTCGCTCGCTTCGCTCGCTCGTTAGGGTCGCAGTTCAACCTAACACTCCTCCTCGCTTCACTCGTCGTCGTACCTAACCTAAGCCAAGTCGAATCAGCCTTACTTACCTGCCTTGCCTTCGTTTCTGTGAGGGACGCAGTTTCAACCTAACCTAACCTAATTTTCTGGCAGCGATTCGGTTCTGTGGGTATGCTATGGTACAATTATGCCGAAATAAATTCGGCGGAACTTATATTGTGCTACATAAAATTCTGCGAAATAAAAGTTGGCGATATTAGTATTCTGCTATTCAAAATTGTGCCAAATGAATACTATGCGACATAACAATTGTGGTAAGTATATAATTATGCGATAGTATCATTCGGCTAAAAATTATTGTGCGAAAACGGTTATGCGAAATGTATTTTGGACAATAGAGATTGTGCAAGATAAGGGGTACCCGTTAGTTAAGTGCCATACTGTATTAAAACATTCGATCAATCTGGCGCGTATAACCGATAACTTCAAGAAGGTAATAAGTAATTACAGTTACTTTGGCGTTTACGACCTTTTTATAGAGCTTGAAATATTTTTCGTAATTTAAACCTCGGGCTTAAAACTAGGGCTCCCGGTATCCGTGTTACACGCGGAAACGTGTACACGGATCCTTAACACCGGCGGTACTAACAACCCGATCTACACGAACCGGCTAGGAAACGTTTCCTTCGGAAACGGGTCGACACGGACCCGCTAGGAAACGTGTCCTCTAGGAAACGTTTCTAAGTTTGGATCCGGATCCGCGGTTCGCGCCTTCACTCGGGTATTGAATACACGTCTGAGCGACCCGCCCGGACCGAACCAGTTATTATTTGAGTTGAAGCTGAAATGAAACGGATAATTTGTTCATTATTGAATGATAAACTGATTTTATATTATTACGTACGGAGTAAAAAAGATCGAATAACGTCATATGTTTAGGAAATAAGTATGGTAACTGGCAACATTAAATAACGTCAAAATCTAATTAAATTCACTTCCGTATCCCGCCTTTGTTCTCATTCGCTCATTCTACATTTTCATTCACTCTCACTCTAACAATTTTTTCGTTCGCACGGCGACAACGTGCTCCCGCGTTTGAAAATGTTCACAAACCATGTAAAGTAATTCTCATCCTCCTAATATTGCTGTCTGCCTTCTGCATTTCCCAAAGTTCACTTTTTTGACGTAACGGACGGACTAAGTGTGGTGTAATAGCCAAGAAGCAAGCGGCGCCGCTCAACGAGGGATCCCACGCAAGTACCACACCACACTTTCCACCTGAATCGACTATTCCAAGGTACAAAATTTTCATATCATTTCTGTTTCCACAACATAAATTTGGTCCACGAACCGCATTGTTTCCAGACATTCAAATTTAAAAGTTAACCTTTACTAAATTTGTCCGCCATGTTGTCGAAGTTTGTCTAAAATAAAACTAAATAGTCTGCAAGATTGCATTTGTCTGATTAAGTTCATTATTTGTCTGCACTGCGTGCATTTGTTAGTGTCAATTGTCTGCAAGATTGCATTTGTCTAATTAATTTCATACATTTGTCTGCATCGCGTGCATTTAACTGTAAATTGTCTTGTCTGCATAAAGATTGCATTTTTCTAATTGAGCCAATACCTAGTCTGTAACTTGGTTACTAAACAGTAAACATACAAGTCGCAACGTGTCTGCTTTTGCATAGTTATATTCTAATCAATAACGATTGATTATTTTGTATTGTCTGTTGTTGTGCATAAACACTTATTTTTTCTGCAATTCGCATTTCTGTGTATAACGAACTTTTATTTCCAGCAGTGAATAATATTTTTCAATAATCATCATTCATCAAAGTCGCCATTTTATTACTTGCTAGTTTTGCAAAGTAAAGTAGGTAGATAAAATTGTACCCACGGAAATTACGTTCAGTCAGTGTTGTGACAAGTGCTTCGTTCATTCATTCGGTCAATTATTTCGGAGTGTTCAATTTGTCTCACAGTTACGTGTCTGTGGCGAGAACGAAACGCAATCGACCATTCATTCGTTCAAGTGTCAGTGTCAATTCGATTGTCAAATAGTTGAATTGTTATTTCGGTGTCTTAAGTGAGTTTATTTTGTGAAAATGTCGGTTGATATTCGATATAAAGTTGTAAAAATGCAAATAGATAGGATTTGGGACGCCGCTAATAGTGCAGTGGATGACGTGTCCAAACGTGTAGAACTTGAAGCGCGTTACCAAAGTCTAAACGCCGTGAAGGCTGATTTTTTCGAATCGTACATTTCTGTCGAGGCGAGTAAACGAGCCGGCTTTGACGCCGACCAACATTTAAAGGATTTCGTGGAGTACGACACGAAATTAAACCACGTAAGTGTGATTTATAACAAAATATTTCCAAAGTGTGAAACTTCGTCTACGTCTGTCGATCGCAACGTTGCACAAAGTCAAGCGTATGATTTACCGCGTATTTCGCTGCCAACGTTTTCAGGTAAAATTACCGATTGGACTAATTTCATAAACATATTTAAAAATTTGATAGATGAAAATGGTAGTATGAAGCCTGTAAGAAAATTACATTATTTGATATCATGCTTGTCAAAGGAGCCTCTTGACTTGGTGAAACATTTGCCATTCACTGATGAAAACTATAGTGTTGCATTGACTTTGCTGGAGAATAGGTTCTCCAATACACGACTTATAGCCGATACTCACTTGGAGTATATATTAACATTGCCGTCAATTGTTAATATGAAGTCCGATTTGAGGTTGTTCCTCAATTCATTCAACGAACATATTGCTGCTCTTAAAGCATTAGAATTTAAACCTGATGAGTGGTCATTTATCCTTTTGCATGTCTTGTTAAGTAAAGTGCCCAATGAAGTGCGAAGCCAATTTGAAATGAGTTTGAAGACTTCTAATATACCTAAATATACTGATTTCATAAATTTCTTGGAAACCAGGTGCAAGGCTTTTGAAACCGCCTGTATCATGAAACCGAGCTCTAGTGTTGCGTCCAGACCACTGCCTGTTAAGTCTCAACCTTTTAGAACTGTCAAAACTGTCATGCACGTTCAGGAACGTAGCAATGAAGGCAAACAATGTCGTTATTGTAGCTTGGATCATTACATGTACATGTGTAACAAATTTAAGGACTTAAGTTTGGAGCAACGTAGAGATTTTCTCAAGTCGAAAAATTTATGCTTCAACTGTTTTGGTATTCACAAGTACCATGAGTGCACTTCATTGCATAAATGTAAGGTGTGTCGTGCCAAACACCATACCTTAATCTGTCCGTCAGTGGCAAACACTGAGGTCTCACGGCCACCTCTTAGATCGGCAGCTGTTGTGGCTGACAGCCCTGACCCTTCATCCTCAGAGGTTTGTGATGAAATGGATGTGCCCAACATTCCTAATGTAAACAATACAATGATTATGCCATCGTGTTCTGCAATTACCAAGTCCAATTTACAAAATATATTGTTAGGTACAGCGTTGTGTATGGCCGGCAATGGTGATGGCCATTTCCAGCTTGTTCGGGTTTTAATTGATCCTGGATCTCAGTGTTCTATCATATCAGAGGAGTGTGTTCAGCGGCTCCAACTTAAACAAAATCGTCAACCTGTGGCTATTCGGGGTGTAGGCTCGGGCGTGCCGCACAAGTCACAAGGATTGACAACTTTGTTCTTGAAAGGTCGACATTCGGATAAGCCGTTATTGACTGTATCGGCTATCATATTGAAGAAGGTGACTGGCAACTTGCCATCTGTATCTCTGTCTGAGGACATAAGGCTAAATTATCAGGATCTGCAACTTGCAGATGATAATTTCCATCTGTCGCGGCCTATAGATATTCTCTTAGGCAGCGACATATATAATGATATTTATTGTGGCGAGAAGGTGTGGCCTTCCCACAATGTTCCGGCCGCTTATCTAACCGTCTTCGGTTGGGTCATAATTGGTGACGCCTCAAGGTTCACTGATTCGGTTCCTCAGCTGGTGTCACACCATGTGGCATTGGATGATTGTCTGTCTAGATTCTGGGAGCTCGAGCAGATCCCAGAAACTATATGTCCCGATCCCGATGATCAAATTGTCGAAGATCATTTTCTGAAAACTGTCTCACGCGACGATGAGCAGCGATTTATGGTGCGTCTTCCCTTCAAAGGGAATCAAACTGAATTAGGTGACAGCCGAGAGCTGGCTTCCCGCAGACTTTTGGGCCTTGAAAGAAGGTTCAATAAAAATCCTCAACTGAGGACTGAATACAACAAAGTTCTAAACGAGTATTTGGAACAGAAGCACATGGAGCCTGTTGAAGCGCCCTCTGGCGGCGGAAAATATTACTTGGCACATCATTGTGTGGTTAAGGAGGAGTCTTCAACCACGAAGTTGAGAGTTGTGTTTGATGGGTCTATGCCTACGACTACAGGCATATCTCTAAATAATGTTCTACATGCTGGTCCGAAGTTACAACGTAACATTGTGGACATACTCTTACGTTTTCGACTTCAACCTGTCGCGTTCACATGTGACATCAAAGCCATGTATAGACAAGTCCTCGTGCATCCTGATGACCGAAATTACCAATTAATTCTTTGGCGTCAGAACTCTGATGATCCTATCCAGGAGTTTCGTCTCAGAACAGTCACCTTTGGTGTGTCTTCGTCACCATATTTAGCCATGCGCTGCATTTTACAGCTGGCAGAAGAAGGAAGGGCATCACATCCTGATGCTAGTAAAATTTTATCCAACCAGATCTTCGTCGACGACGTGGTGACTGGTGCTCCTGATATAGACACTGCTCGAAAGTATAGAGCTGAATTAATAGACCTTTTGCGCCAAGGTTGTTTCGAGTTGCGAAAGTGGTCTAGCAACAGTCGTGATTTCTTGTCCGACCTACCTGACAACGTCTGCGAAGGGTCGTTGTTATTTGAGCCTCAGAATGAAGGGTCGGTCAAGGTACTTGGCGTTAAATGGAATCCTGTATCTGACACGTTCACGTATCATAGCAAGATTTTGAATACTGGATTGACAAAGCGCGCCGTGTTGGCTAACATTGCGTGTATCCATGATCCGTGTGGTTGGCTAATGCCGGTCGTATTTACTGCTAAGGCATTTATGCAACGGCTGTGGCTCCTGGGCATTGGATGGGATGACCCATTACCTGAAGATGAGCAGGCTCAATGGCTCACTTTTATTGATGAGTTTGTTAACTTGTCAAACATCGAAATACGACGATTTGTTTTGCCTGCGAACGGCATAAATTTCCAGCTGCACAGTTTCTGTGATGCATCTCTCAAAGGATATGCGGCTGTGGTCTATCTTCGTGTAGAGAGATCCAATGGTGAAGTGGAGGTTCACTTACTGTTGTCCAAATCAAAGGTCGCACCGATCAAAACGAAGATGACTGTACCACGTCTTGAGCTTTGTGGGGCTCTCGTATCGTCCAAACTAATAAAACATTGCGCTGCATTACTTGATGTACCTCTTGAAATTATCGCTTGGTGCGATTCTAGTATTGTATTGTCCTGGATACGCACTCCTGTCCATCAACTTAAAATGTTTGAGGGAAACAGAGTTTCTCAAATACTGACAAATACTGTTCCGTCTGATTGGAGGCATGTACCTTCTCAGTTGAATCCCGCTGATGCGGCTTCGCGTGGTCTGATGCCCTCAGAACTCTTGTCACATCCTCTTTGGTGGTCTCCACCATGGCTCAAGCTCTCGGCGAACACTTGGCCGAAGAATGTAATTGTTAACTCAAACACGTCGTTCTCTGGTGACAGTAACGTACCAGAACAAATTATTCTAACGAGCAATATCACTTGTGATCCGATGACCACTGACATTATAGAAAAATATAGCAGCCTTCATACACTTGTTAAAGTTCATGGATATTGCCTTCGTTTTATCCACAATTTGAAACATCCAAATTCAAAATATACAGGCCCATTGACATACTCGGAATGGCGACATTCCTTGTATTCATTGATAAAAATAGTTCAACGTTCCGAGTTTGCCACAGAAATCAAACTGGTTGAACAAGGTTCACCACACCGAACCAAGCTTCGAACTTTGGCCCCATTTCTGGACGCTGAAGGGCTTTTACGGGTCCGTGGTAGACTTAGACATGCGAATCTGTCCCGTCAACATAAACATCCAGTGATTCTTCCAAAATCACATACTCTGACGATTTTGCTCATCAATCACTATCACGACTTATACTTACATGTGGGTGCTCCCATGTTATTATCGTTGCTAAGGAAGCAATTTTGGATTTTGTCGGCTCGCACAGTCATCAAACAGCAAATTAGGAAATGCTACAAGTGTTTTAAGGCTGACCCAAAACCTGCAGACTACTTCATGGCAGACTTGCCGCCATCAAGAGTCTTACCATGTAAACCCTTTTCTAGGACCGGTGTTGATTACGCAGGGCCGTTTCTAATTAAGGCATCTAAACTGAAACGTGCGCCTATTGTAAAGGCTTATCTCTGTGTTTTCGTGTGCATGGTCACCAAAGCTTGTCATCTCGACCTCGTATCAGATCTGTCTACTGACTGCTTTATAGCATGTCTCACTCGTTTTATGGGTCGTCGTGGCTGGTGCTCAGATATTTACTCCGATTGTGGCACTAATTTCGTTGGCGCAAATAACCAACTCCGAGAACTGTACACATTTTTAAGGAAAAATACTGGTTGTTCTGACGTGCAGAATTACCTCCTAAAACACCGTCTTAAGTGGCATTTCAACCCTCCGTCCGCTCCCAACATGGGTGGATTATGGGAATCGGCCGTAAAGTCGGCGAAAACGATCCTTAAACGCACTATAGGAGACACTGTATTGACATTTGAGGAGTTACAAACCGTTTTTACAAAGGTAGAGTCGATTTTAAACTCCAGGCCCTTATGCCCCGTCTCTGACGATCCAGACGACATTGATGTTTTGACACCCGCTCACCTTGCTATGATAGGAGACGACATGGTAACTCCTCCTGAACCAGACTTAACGACCGAGAAATTGAACCGTTTGTCTCGTTGGCAACTCCTTCAGAATTTCACTCAACAGTTCTGGCGTCGTTGGAACTTAGAATATTTACATACTTTGCAAGGCCGCAACAAATGGTTCAAGACCACGGAAAATTTAAAAATTAACGATATTGTTCTTATCGTTAACGAAAACACCACTCCTTATTGTTGGAAATTGGCTCGCATCGTTTCGTTGTCGCCGGGACGTGACGGTGTAGCCCGCGTTGCTACCTTAAAGACAGGTACAGGTAACCAATTAGTGCGACCTGTATCAAAGCTATGTCCACTGCCTCATCAGCATTGACTAAAGGTAATTTCATAATTTAGTAAGTAGTTGTAGGTAATTAATTAAGTGTTGTGTACAATAGCAGACAATTTAAGTATTCTTTCTTTTCCTAAGAAATCCTACAGATTTCTTCCCGGGGCAGTATGTTTAGGAAATAAGTATGGTAACTGGCAACATTAAATAACGTCAAAATCTAATTAAATTCACTTCCGTATCCCGCCTTTGTTCTCATTCGCTCATTCTACATTTTCATTCACTCTCACTCTAACAATTTTTTCGTTCGCACGGCGACAACGTGCTCCCGCGTTTGAAAATGTTCACAAACCATGTAAAGTAATTCTCATCCTCCTAATATTGCTGTCTGCCTTCTGCATTTCCCAAAGTTCACTTTTTTGACGTAACGGACGGACTAAGTGTGGTGTAATAGCCAAGAAGCAAGCGGCGCCGCTCAACGAGGGATCCCACGCAAGTACCACACCACACTTTCCACCTGAATCGACTATTCCAAGGTACAAAATTTTCATATCATTTCTGTTTCCACAACATCATATAAAATATTTTTTCTGCTTTTTTATAATCACTATTAGGGTACTGATCAGAGATGGGCATTAATCGATTAATTTTTTAGTTAACTAATCAATCGATTAAAAATATCATTCGTAATTTTTTATCGCGATTAATTTAGTTGTGAGAATCTTCGACTAACAATTGAATTAGTTTTAGTTTCAATCGACTAAATTTCACGATGAAATCAATATTAAAACTACGCAGTCGCTCGGTTTTGCATTTTTATTTAACTTGCAATATGTAACTACGAGTAGGTATGTACATTGTAGGTACTCGTATGTTGTATCACTTGTATCTATGTTGGTTTGGGTAGAATCTTGCAACTTATTTTGAAGCAGATATCTTCAACCGATTGAGCTAAAATTATGTATATATTCAAGTTTAATTTGTAACGCTTGAATAACAATGCAATATTATGGGCCATATTAACAATATTATAAGGATAAATAACGAAAAACTGCAATGTTTACAAATCGCAAACAATATAGGTAGTAGTTGGTGCTCTATTAATATTTTGATACTTAAAGTACTAGTTCTAACGATTATTGTAAAGTCCTATACGATACTGAGTAAATTATAGACATAGATATTATCAATATTTTGCTGTCTGTGTCATTAGTACAACTCTGTTTAGTGTCACGCGGCGAGAAAACAATGGGATAATCCTACTTACCTGGAAGTTGTTTGTTGCATTTTGGTGCAAGTGCCGACGAATCTTCTAAAAATAACACGTTCTATTGAAATAAACATCTGCATGTTGTTTATTATCTATTTTGTTGCGGTCTATTTTGTTATCACCGTGTGGTCATTGACAATATTTAAACCTCTTTGTAAAGAAATCTCAGCATTAACTATTGTACATTTTCCTTGCGTCATTCTACATTTAAATATATCAACATGACATATTTTATTTATTAGCGCTATTGCCAATATATATATTGGAGCGGCAGCGAATTGATCGATCAGGCTATTCCATGTAAGGCTCATGCTTCATAAATTCATACTCATAGATGTTTTGAGGTATCTAGGTCATATTATATTATAATCTTGATTCTAGGTTCTGTCATTTTAGATTCTAGGTGATTATTACTTATTATATTACGATGCTCTTACGATTATTATAGCAAATATAGGAAATGGTTTAAGGGCACGGACCCTAGGTAAAAAATAAGAAAGAGAACGATGTACCTATGAAGGAGGAAAAAATATACCTACTTTACTAATCCATTTTATAGCTTACATAGACATACCTACATTACATTACATTAAAATAGACATACCAAGTTTTTCGTTCAATTTGCTTCTAACATTAGTCGTGGAAAAATAGTCTAACTAATTAGTCGATCACAAAGTTTAGTTGTCCGAAATCAATCGGCAACTAAATTAGTTGCACTCTATACAACTAAGATTGATCAGTCGTCGTTAATCACAATTAATTCTGTTAATTTTAATCGTTAGTTGTTAGTCGATTACATTTTGTCCATCTCTGGTACTGATTAATACCTAACACCTTGCATAATGGATGTAACATTATGGTGTTAGGTGCAAAAAGTTGTCATACCTACCTACCTTCTTACGTTACCTGCTATGGAAACTTTTTTTAAGATTAGATATGAATAGGATTAGGGTTGCACTGCAGCTGCACTTGCAGATAACGACAATACCCATTGTTTATCGTCATAAATTAACCACGACAATTTTACTGATAATACTTACAAGTTGTTTTGACATTAGGCCTGGAAGACCTTTTATTCGTTAAAGTTGAAGGAGAGGCCGCTTTCATTTAATAAAATTAAGCAACAAAAAATTAATAAATTAGCGTATTAAACAAATCGCAAATACAGAAAATATTCTCAGAACATGTTAAGCCCAACCCAATATGCATAATGCAATGAAGGATTAATTTATTATACATATGAGGAAATATCTAACACAGTTGCAATAAATCCTTATATCAGATTATAGTTCATATTTATACCCTCCGAAAAACTTGAGGAATTTACACAATTTTAATAACTGATAAAGTAAAAAATATCGTTTTATTTTTAACGATAACGTCATATTACATAAATTTAAACGTCAATTCTATTATACACGTCGACAAACTAAAGTCGCTGTCGTGTCATTTGACGTTATTGCACCAAAAATGCTAGAAAAAGTACAATCCCTGATTATTATACTCCATTTCTCACTCCATAGCTTTTAAAAGAATAACCATAAGATGGCCACAACACGTCGACGGCGGGTCGGACCCGCGTGTGATTGAGATCCGTGTACACGGGTACACGGGTACACGGGTACACGGGTCTTAATGACACGGGTCTTTATTACACGTTCCAAACGGGCCAGAAACCCGTTTCCGTGTAACAGAGAAACGGGTAAACGGAAACGGGTACACGAAACCCGGACACGACCGAGAGCCCTACTTAAAACCGCTATTTTAAGCCCGTCTATTGTGAAAGATGGGCAACTACGGAACCCTACACTGAGCCGGCCCCGACATGGTCTTGGCCGGTTTTGTTTTTAGTTATATGGTTGCAGGACCGAGACGTTGCGCATTAAGCATATAATGAGTAGTGCCTACTAAATAGTACATTCATTTTATTTTCGCAATGTTCCTTCTGGGCTAGGTCGATGAAACTTTTGTATGATGTAGAATATAAACTGGTTCATACTTGGAAAAAAATGGTGTGTGTACCAAGAGCCGAACTTGTTGTACAGGTTGATTATTATTTTTTTTTACTTTTTTTACAATAATTTAAATGGTTAGGAGGGTCAAAAGAGGGAGTTTGTTCAAAAATGCAAATAGGTTTGACCACTTTGTAGTTTAGTCCACCATACAAACAACGGTTAACATGTTAGGTAATGTATGCGTTGGTATTATGAGATTCACGTAAAAGAGTTGCTTTCAATTTCGTAGCGAAGTGGTAATTTATACCGCGCAGAAATAGACAGACAGACAGACGGACATGGCGAAACTATAAGGGTTCCTAGTTGACTACGGAACCCTAAAAAACACTGCCCGCGGCCGCGTTACTGCCCGCGTTCGATTTTCAAATTTTTTAATCGGACACAAACAGCGGTCCGATCGCAGGCCATTGCTTATTAATAAAAAATAATGCAAGGCTCTTAGTAGGAGTTAAATGAATAGTAGGCACCAAAGAGCCGATTCATATTAATTTCGTAATGTTCCTTCTGGGCTAGGTCGATGAAACTTTTGTATGATGTAGAATATAAATTGATTCATATTTGGAAAAAAAATGGTGTGTGTACCAAGAGCCGAACTTGTTATACAGGGTGTTTTTTTTTTTTACTTTTTTTTACAAGAATTTAAATGGTTAGGAAGGTCATATTTTTTTAAATATAGCTTTTAGTTACATTAATATTTGTACAAAATTTGAAATTCGTCACTTTCATAGTTTAGGAAAAAATAAATAAAACAGTTTTGGGGTTAATCGGGTGTTTTTCACCCCCAGGGGGTAACAGAGGGATGAAACTTTGTGCAGGGTATTACCTCCTTAAAAGGCATCGTTTGATTATAGTTTCGACCCAAAAACGCTGGGGGCACTTTTTCTTAGGCTATCCTGCTATACCCTTTAGGGAAAACGATAGAGAACCGTGAGCAATGGTCCGTGTTCTGCTCAAGATCATAGTTCGAAATACCGGATGTGGCATGTAATCGAAGCAATAAATTCAATTATAGATTTCTCCAACTAAACAACATTTACGCAAAATAGTTTTTAGTAACGGCATTTTAGGCTTCCGTACCCAAAGGGTAAAATCTGTTTGTGCATCCGTTTGTCTGTCTGTCTGTCCGTCTGGCTGTCACAAGGCTGTATCTTATAAACCCTGATAGTAAGACAGTTGAAATTTTGTCAGGTGATGTATTTTTGTTGCAGCTATAACATTAAATACTTGATTGACGTTACTTGATTAACATTAAATACTTGATTGAAACATTTGACGACACGGTTGGCTCGGTTTGTAGACACCTGCATACTGAGCCGGCGGTCCTGAGTTCGAATCCCAGCCGGGGCGAATATTTGTGTGATGAACTCGAATATTTGTGCTCGGGTCATGATTGTTCTATGTATTTAAGTATATATTTATCTATATAAGTCCGTATATCGTCGTCTAGTACCCATAACACAGCCTTCTTGAGCTTAATTTGGGACTAGATCGATTTGCTTGAGGTTGTCCGATATTTATTTATGGTTTATTTATAAATACTAAAAAATGGCATTAAATAAATATTTAAAGGGGCTCCCATATAAATATAACAAACGTGATCGGTTAAATTTGCACCTCATTTGTATCCGGCGCCATACATGCCAGGTACAAACTTTACTTAACCCGGCCAGTTAAGATGGGATAAGTATTTTTGCGGAACCCTCGGTGCGCGAGGCCGATTCGCACTTGGCCGGTTTTTAAGGAACGATCTTTCGTGTTTTACGTACGTATAGTATTTCTGAGTGCAGTAAATTTTGAGTTCAGCACTTTGTCCCTTTTAAAAGCCATAAAATTCAAGAATTGAAGCAAACAAAACAAACAATAATGTAGTGCTAGTCGTGGATGCATCGTGCATGCTTACCCTCAACGTTTACTGAAATAGCTCTATACACTGGGAAGTGCCCGAGCCAAGTTCGTAAAGCGAAAAGATTTACACACGATACACTGCATGAAATACTAGGGCCTGTATTCATTAATTTTTGAAAGATACATATTTAACCTTAGGACGTTGGACCGGTAATCCAAAGGTACCGGGTTCGACTTTTCTTTGCGTGTTGATCTTTATATCTAGGTATATAGCAAGTAAAAAATGTGGTGTTAATTTACCCACATAAAAAAACTAAATAAATACATAATTGAAAAAATCTCTGTTCAAATCTAGATTCGTTTTCAAAAGCTACGTTCCCGATAACCATACCTACCCATACCATATATTAACTTGACCGTATTCGCTAGCTACTGTGTAAACCATTTGTATGGAGAATTAAATAGTACAGCGGCTATATTTACGATTATTATTATAACAATTTGTATGGGGAATAGCTGGCGGTTACTTTGTAAAACTACAAGTCTCCATACAAATCGTGTACGCAGTCGCTAGCGAGCACGGTCACTGTAACTCATGTAAAGGGCACGGGACAACATAAATACATAATTATTGGCTAAAATCAGAAATGATTGTTAGTAGATTGTTAACCAAGGGTAGAAAGTTACCCATTGCACCCGAGATATTTCTGGCGCTCGAACGAAGTGAGAGCGCCAATAGTTCGAGGGTGAAATGGGTAATTTCACCCGAGTTAAACACTCTACTTTTCATTTCGACTGCGAGGAAAATAAAATACTACACTCACATGTCATGAGTGAGTTAAATTAATGTCCATGTTATTTTAAGAAAAAGTTAAAATATACGTACTGCCAATATAAAAAAAAACAAATCCAATGGTTTCAATTTAGTTTTTTATATAAATGTATGCTTCTATCAATAAAATGACGGACAGAATTATATGTATGTATTATAAATATAATAATACATAACATATTTATATTTAATAATAATTGGATATAAATAAATATATCTAACCATTGGAGATTTTTTTTAATGGCCACTTACCACGGCCGACTAGATACCTAATTAAGTTGGTCACGACGTGCATCTAGATGGCAATTGTCTTTGACTCCGCGGCAATTAAAAAAAAATTACTTTCCACCCTAGGGATGGAAAAGCTATTTTCCACCCGGCTATCTACTTATGAAAATGACACTTTCCGAACAGGAGATATGAAATAGTAGATTGTACAACAAGTGCATAAAACGCACCATTTTACACGAGGCGTTTATCCATCCGAGCGAGCTTGCGAGCGAGGATGAATATAAAGTCGAGTGTAAAATGCGTTTTATGGACGAGTTGCACACTCTACTTTTCACTTCGATTGCGAGAAAATTAAACTACATCATGTAAATATTAATACTAAAAACAAATTTAATTAAAATTTAAAAACATTTAGTTTTTTATATCTACGATAAATTATTGTTGTAGTTTAAATATATAGTATATTGATTTACTAAAATAGAAATAAATTTAAAAGTAATAAATGATAGTAAATAAAAATTACAAATTTATTTCAAGAAGTTTTATTGTGTACTTTGGCTGTTGGTATTTTGCCTTGGTCTTAGAATACTAACGAAACGAAAAAAAATAAAGAGGATTCTATAAAGTTTTATGTTGTTCGTGTGGCTGTTCGACCGATCGCCTTGGTCTTCGACGACGATTTTACTTTATGCTCTAGAGCATAAAAAGCGACTTTATGTCGCCTACGCACAGCATAAAGTCGAACTTTTAGAGCATGAGAAGTGAAAAATATTTTACGTACATCTACGTATAATGCAAATGGTGATTATAATTTAGTATAGTCTGGCTAATGAAATATTACTTAAACTTTTGGCGGGAAATTTAAAAAATCTAGGAATTATAGTTTTGATAGCTACGAGAAAGTATTTTTGACTTTCTATGAACACATAAGGAATCTAAGGAAATAAGTTAAATATATGTTGACGTACACTCATAGTCAGCTCACATAATTTCTACCACTATGTACAGTACAGTCAACGACAAACATGTTTCCACTTTGCCACATACAAGGCGAAAAATTTAATGTAGTGTAAATAAGACCTAGCTCGATAATACTAAATATATGTTAATCCATCATCCAAAGAAATTACATAAGTACTATGCCAAATTTCAACTCAATCGGAATGTTGAAACTAGTACATAAAGTATCCAAATTATTTATCGAGGACCCTCCTGTTATATTGTTTAAATCATAGACAATTAGTAATACCACAAGGAAATATCTGTCAACATAATTTGGCTAGCCAGACTTAAGTTAGTTTAAAATAATTGTTACATATTAGTAGGATAAAACAACTTGGCCCATTTTTTACATGTATGTTTCTGGTGGAATTCCATAAACACAAACACATTTGCCACGTCAGTAAATAGCACAGTTTATGATCAGAATGGGCTTCGGGAAATTATTGGCGCGGATCTGGAGTGTGATGTTAATTTGGAAATAATGCGTTTCGAATGCGAAGTAGTCCTTAGGAATGATTTAGTAAGTTCGGAAGAATCATCAACGAATCATCAAACCAAGCAAGACCGATCGTTGTGGAGAACATTGGGGGAGGCCTCTGTCCAGCAGTGGATGTCTATCGGCTGATATGATGATGAATCATCAAACTAGAAAACGAATGTTCTATTAATTACAAGCTTTTATTTACTCTCACCTGTCCCGTTGTATGTAATGGAATTTTGCAATTTAAATTTGTCCCACTTTCCGGTTTCCGATTGAGCTAAATTTTGCACGAATGTGCAAATCGCGTGACAATGCAATATTATGATGACGTGGAGCTGATCTGATGATGGAGCTGGAAGGTGGCCATAGGAACTCCGTAATAAAACCACATAACCCCATCGAGTTTGGGTTCGTTTGATTCGTCTTGATGAGTACTTTGTCTCCAAATAGTTTTCAGGATCTGATGATGGATCCGGAAGGTGGCCCTAGGAATAGAAGCCTGTGGAATAGTGCTAATCTACCGAGTTTGGGCCTTTTAGAATCGTATCAGTAAGCAATTGATGGATGTTCAAGGAAAAGTACAGTCAGCTATAAAAGCTTGTCACAAAAATGAAATTGTTGACAAAAACTTATTTTTAAAACCAAATCAAAAAAGAGGTGTTTTTTTTTTTTTTTATGTCATAGGGGGCAGACGAGCAAACGTATCGCCTGATGGAAAGCGATTACCGTCGCCCATAAACACCTGCAACACCAGAGGAGTCACAAGTGCTTGCCTACCCGGAGGACGAAGATAGAATGCCTCTATGCTAGTAACACCGGCTATCTTACCCCCACACCGGAACACAACAATGCGAACATTGCTGTTTGGCGGTGGGTTAGCAGGCAAGACGGTAGTAACAATCCGGACGGACCCTGCACGAGGCCCTACTACTCCAAGTGTTGTAAGTTTAACATTTTTTTTATTAATTTATTTATTGAACATGTGTATTTGTGTATCTGTGTGCTTGTCTATGGCATAGTAGCTTCCAAACGGATGGACCAATAGAAAGTCATGTCCGTCGATATGGTTATTAGTAAGGGCCAGTAGTTTCCAACATATTCAGCTTTAATTGGAACAAGTGACAAGATCAGCTAATATTGAAGCTAAGAATTCCAAATTTTACAGTTATGTTCAGTTTTAGTAGCATTTTCTATATCACTCATTGAATGAGGGTCCCATGATGACTATACATCCGGGGTGTTTATAAATTTAAATGTTGGTTATTATCAAAGCAATAACACCTGATAGTCTAAAACAAAATGTTCACATTGAAACAAAACATGGTTAGGGCGGGGTTAGAACCCGCTTTTTTACGGCTTTTAAGGCAAATACACAGATGCACAGATTAAACTTACGTATAACTTATAATAATTTCGTTTTTCGTCGGGGGTTACTAAAAATCTTCATAGTTGTAGGCCAAACGAGGACTAGCGGTTGATGTAAATCAATCACTCTTGGTCACGTTTTATATTAGTTTGTTAAATAAATAAATAACAAAATAAAAAAATAACATGTTTACACTGATCCGGCTCATTTAATGGCCCACGCCCGTCCGGGTCGGTGTCCAAATACTATAAATTGGTTCCAATCTCAACGAATCATTGAGGAAATACATTCGTTTGTATACAAAAATATCGTGGCCGTACATTAATCAGCAACGAAAATAGCTGACAATGGGGAAGGGGTGAAATAAAAAAAAACCTGCCAATGCACCGATGGTTCCGTACAATTTTCAACTTTTTTTTGTTTTCTGTATTTATTGTTATAGCGACAAAACTCATGTGTGAAAGTTTGATCTGTCTAGTTATCCCGGTTCATGAGATACAGCCTGGCGACAGACAGACAGATAGACGGACGGACATATAGGCATAGGGTCCCGTTTTTACCCTTTGGGTACGGAACCCTAAATATCTTGAATTTTTATTTATAGGTAGGAATAACTCCTTTCGTTTCTAGAAAATAATAATAAAAACCGGCTAAGAGCATGTCGGGCCACGCTCAGTGTAGGGTTCCGTAGTTGCACATCCTTCACAATAAACTGCTGTTTTAAGCCCAAGGTTTACGTGAAGAAAGATTTTAAGCTCTATAAAAAGATCGTAAACGCCCTAGAAACTGTAATCACTTATTACCTTCTGGAAGTCAACTTACGACCTTTTAAAGACAAAATAAGAAATTTGGCGATAACTCAAAAACGGCTCAACCGATTTTGTTCAATATAGTTTTCATTAAAAGTACTTATAAGGCCTCATTAACGTGAATTTTTCCGAATTTTTTTGACCCGTGGTTGAAAAGTTAGAGGGGGGGGGACACTATTTTTTTTGTTTTTGGAGCGAGTATTTACAAAACTGCTGACTTTATCAAAAAGTAATGTTGGAAGACCCCTATTATTTTTACAAGACCTATTCAACGATACCCCACATACCAGTGTTGAAAAGAAAAAAAAAATCACCCCCACTTTAGGTGTTCGAGAGGTACCCGAAAAAAAATTTTTTTTTTTAAATTTTATTTTACCGTTCTGTCGGCGTTATACATACACATACTCATACCAAATTTCAGCTTTCTAGTACTAATGATCACGGAGCTAAGCCGCGGACGGACGGACGGACGGACGGACAGACGGACAGACGGACATGGCGAAACTATAAGGGTTCCTAGTTGACTACGGAACCCTAAAAAGGATGTAAATGTGTTTTCCCGCCTTGTACGGGAATTGTACAGTAATTGGATAGGTTCAAGGTGATAATTTCCATTTGCCAAGTCGCTCTATTGATTCGCAAATAACATACCTAACGAATCATTTTAATAAGAGCTGTGATCAAAGGAGCTTTAAAAGAACTTGTTTTCCAGTTAGATCTTAAATGTAGGTAAAGCTAGTTATCAAATTAATCGTAGTTGGTGTTAAATTACAAGGCAAACATTAGAAAGTGAAGTGACATGACATGACAAAACCATGGATCTAAGTCTAAAAGTTTGGTGCTTACAAGTAGATAAGACTAAGGTACGTTTACTTATTGTTTCAACATAACTCAATGCTCGCCAAGAGCGAGTTAACTATTATTTTCATAATTAATATTTACCTAGCTATTAAAGTTCTCATGTGCCTATGTGAAACTGTGTTTCTTATGAGATATACATGTCTTTAAACCGAATAGGATCCAAGGATTGGATTCAAATAAAAATTGCAAATAGGTTAGCGAATAGGTCAGCTTACAATTATTATTTTTTAGTTTTGATAAGCTAAAGGGCAGCAAATCACATAAATCCAGGTCTAAATGAGCACAAATTCAGATAAAATCTAGCTCCAGCGGGCTTAAGCTGGATCCGTTTAAATAAAAAGCTTTTAAACCGCAAATCTGATAATCTTAAAAAACGGTAAAGCTTTCTGGAAATCCTAAAGTATGGCTAGTATTCCTGGAAACGAGATACTAGATGCTTTAGATAATTAACCGAGTCTTACGGAGTGATTCATTATAAGAGGTCTAGAGAAATGTTATTTTCTCAAACATGAATGACAAACAATGAAATGTCGTCATAACGCGCGCTATTCGCGTTTACATATACATACGCGTTCGGGCGGAAAAACGCCAGAGAACCGTAAAGGAATTTCATACAAAATTGTAGGCCTAGGCCGGGAAGTATTTTTTTTACAGGCTAAACGGTTGAATTATATTTTTTGAGTTGTATACATTTTTTATTCATTGCATATTTTTGAGAAGAGCACTATACGAGTACATGGCCTTAGCCGTGAAAAGGGCTTGCCGGATTCGTATCACTATCCGACCTCCCTACGGCCGCTTTACTATTAAGATGAAATACCACTCGTAATTTTTCCATAATAATCGAGGTTTTGTTCTCGTCTGTTTTACTCCTCTAAAACTGAACCAATCTTACGATACGAAATAATATAACGAAATATAATTATACTACATTTTTTTAAGGAAATGTTCTGTATTGCACCTTTTAGATATTTGCGCAAATTATTATAGAATTAGTGTGTTAAGCGTCCGTTAGCGGCGGAATTTTGGCCACAAGCAGACGCCGAGTCCACAAAACATTTTGTGCCGAGTCAGAGACGGTCCAATACACTCTCTCGCTTGCTCGTTCACCGCTGCAAAGTGGTGCGGTAGTAACTGTGAATATTAACGTATTCACATAGAGGTCGCTAAAGTGTAAAAACCTTTCAAATAAACAATGCAAAAATCGACACACAAAGCAAAAGGAAATTTCGTCAGGTCTACCTGGAGCTAGGGTAGCGAAGTGGTTAACGCGCTCGACCGGTAATCCAGAGGTACCGGGTTCGATTCCCGGTTTCTTCCACCAGGTAGCTCCTTTTTCAATTTTTCTTTAAGCTTTGATCTTTGTATTAATGGTTTACTAAAATTTTGTAAAGATCGGTCATGTTTCGGAAGAGGAAACAGACGAGAACGAAACTTCGATTTGAATAACCCGGTTACATAAAGTTTCGACTTCATTTGTATCTGACGACATAGCAAACTTAACTGGTAGTATAGAAAAAATGGGCAAGTGCGAGCCCGACCCGCGCATGAAGAGTTCCGTACCATAATTTATAACAAGTTGGTTGTATGGGAGCCTCCCTTAAATATTTATTTTATTTTATTTTTAGTATTTGTTGTTATAGCAACAGTAGAAATACATCATCTGTGAAAATTCCAACTGTCTAGCTATCACCGTTCTTGAGATACAGCCTGGTGACAGACGGACGGACGGACGGACGGACAGCGAAGTCTCAGTTATAGGGTCCCGTTTTTACCCGTTGGGTACGGAACCCTAAAAAGGAGCAGTGATATATCCTCTTAATATTATATGCCAGGTATATTGGGCCCTGTAACAGAAAATTAAAACATAGACTTTACTCGTCAAACTGAACAACATCTGTTCAGAAACTAAAAAAAAAATACTGTTTTCATATGTTCATCGTTTCAAACAAAGTAAATAGCTTGTTCAATGTACGCCGTCCATTGACATAGCCAGCATTGACATAGCTGTCACTTTACTAAATATCAAATGTTGTTCAGTTTGAGGGAATGAGGGGTAGAATCTATGTTTTAATTTATTGTTCCTGTTACAGGACCCACCTGGTATATTAAGATAGACTTATTTGTAATGAGTACTTGTTTAATCTGTTGTGTTATGTTATAAATAAATATATTAACGCCTCTTAATGACTTTTCAGAACACCTGACTTTGACGGGCACGTCAAACTTCAAGAGTATGAAGAGTAATCTTCATAATTTGTAAACACCGTCCATTATTCAGTACGAAGATATGAAATAAATAATACCCATAATATGTTTCCATACTTAACTCCTCATATACATATACTTAGGCACGGATCCGTGCGGGACATTTGAAGCTTATGTTAAAATATCAGTTAGTTTCAGTTTCGCATACGATTGGAGGTGTACAAAAATGTACCTAGTGCTAGCTGACATAATTTTAAGTAGCTATAATTTCTGCTTTTTTTTTGCGGTTAGCTTTAGTAAGTATTTATAATATTAATCAGCGTAACTAGACGAACTTTACAATTTTCACGTGATAGGTAGCTACTTAATAGACAATTCACTCAAAATAAACGATTGTTTTTGAACTATAAATATACAGATGTCGATGGGGCATTCGATCAGAATGTCGGGCACGTGCACGTGACGTCATTATTTTCATACTTCTAAGAAAGTTAGGAAGTAAACTTTTTATATGATAATATTATTGGCTTTTGTATTGTCCGTGTATTCTTTGATTTTCAGTATGTTTAAGGTTGTCTTAGCTGCCGAAAATCCCGTGGAGTCCCAGAGCCCACAAACTTTTTAAAAAACTCAGCAAGAGCTGGCAACTTCCTCGCACAACGCACCAGCGAGGTAATAATGCTGCCAGCGTCTTCGGGACCATGCTGCGAGGCATAGTTATTTTAGAGTTAGTTTAGCTGTATTTCATTTATTTTTGATTTTAGTTCTTTAGTTTTATTTTTTACTTAAGTTTTCATTTTAATTTAATTATCTGTATAATATTTTCTTCGGTTTCCGCGACTGTCATATATTTAAATAAAACAATCAAGCAAGACACAAGACTGGAAACCTTGGGCCTCGAACGGTGTAAAACAAATTAGTGTTAAAAGTAGTATATGTAGAGTTTTTGTTTAAAAGTATTTTATAGTAATAAATAAGGCAATCTGGGAGTTTTCTTTGGCGGTTCTCTCTCCTCAGTAAGCCTTTAGTGAACCGCTGGTAGATATTTTAAATAAATAATAAATGCCCTTCTGGCACATGTGTAACTGTCTTTACACATTAGGCCCATCTGGCATGTATGAACACCTTTATTTTAAATTAATATTTACAAAATGGGTAGTTTGCACAAATAGAATAGAATAGAATATTCTTTATTGCACACCTCAACAGGAAATAAATACAAACAAATTCAGATTACAAGTAACATTCAGTAGAGGTAAACAACAGGCGGTCTTATCGCTAAAGAGCGATCTCTTCCAGACAACCTTTGGGTAACAAATGTAACTTTGACAGAGAAAAATTGTGTTTTTCTCAGTCAACCTTTGACAACGGTATCTGTAAAGGTACTGAAACGTCAGGGAGGCTCAAATAATTAATATACGCGATATAATCCGTTTAAATTGTTTTATTTAAATTAATTATCTGTACTTAATATGTTATTTTCACTCACCCGTGGCATGTAGCTTCCTCAACGGATCCACGATAGCGAAGTACCGATCAGCGGATAAAGCCGTCAGCGTAAACACGGACACGCCGATACTGACGTCTTTTGCCGCCTCGGAGACGCGGCAGACGGTGACTCCCCACGGCCAGGATTCCACGGTGTATACAATCGACGTGAAGGGCACGCAGGTGATGATGACGAGTAAGTCGGCGAGAGCGAGGGAGAGAATGTATCTGGAAAGAGAGAAAGGAATAAGTAACCCTATTTTTTTTGCATAAGCATTAAAAAAAATATTATATTAAAAAACAAAAATATGGGACAATCATATAGGAAGCTGCACTACAAACCGAGCCAACCGCGTCGTCAAATGACTGCATTAGACCTGCCATTTTACATGGTTACAGTTCAAATGTGTGATGTGCCGTCTATATCGATCCTTAGTCAATGTTGATTATGACGGCGCGTCGAGAGAATTACCCAATTAACCCAATGAAAACCAAGTGTAACTGGACCCTAACCGTGAGTCGTTAAATAAAAATGAATAATAATAAAAGTATCAAGACACATGAATCCCTCAGCCCGCTCAGACGGACGGAATGCATTGCGCAGGGCTGCCACCAGCCTAAGCAAACACTCCACAAGCCCGGCCGGGGGCTTCGAACCCGGGACCGCCGGCTCAGCAGTCTGCAAACTGCGCCAACCGCGTCATCAGGTAATAAGCTTCGCATATTCAACTTTTCCTCATTGGTAAAAATCGTTTTTAGCGTGATGCGCAAATTTCGAATGCAGAAAATATAATGATGATGGATTTCTAATCAATACTCGTACGAAACAAAGGAAACGTGCATCGCGCTGTATTGTTTTTTTAAATACTTAAATGCATAGAAAATATATCCAAGACTCCGGAACAATTAGTCAACTGTTAGATAAACACAATAATTACTACATTGACAGCTAATTTACAGTAAAGTTTCTCCCTTACGGAAATGACGTGAAATTACCTATCCGAAACACTAATTTTTGTTTCCCATTTGTAACGTTCCGCCAAACTTTCATTTGTCCGAATGCCATTTTTTCCAAAACTGTTAATGTTTCAGAATAATTACAAAACAAACCTAACCTAACCTAATGATGATGTTTATAATAAAACCGGTCAAGTGCGAGTCGGACTCGCGCACCGAGGGTTCCGTACAAACACTTTCCATCCTTAAGTGGTTAAGTTAAGTTTGCACCTGGTATGTATAGCGCCCCATATAAATGAGGTGCAAAGTTAACGCAACCGTTTGTTGTATGGGAGCCCCCCTTAAATATGTATTTTATTTTATTTTTAGTATTTGTTGTTATAGCGGCAATAGAAATACATCATCTGTGAAAATTTCAACTGTCTAGCTATCATCGTTCTTGAGATACAGCCTGGTGACAGACGCACGGACGGACGGACGGACGGACGGACGGACAGCGAAGTCTCAGTAATAGGGTCCCGTTTTTACCCTTTGGGTACGGAACCCTAAAAACCTGAAAATATTACGGGTTTCAGGAAAAAAATACTTTCGGACAAATGAAAACTAGGCGTAACATGGGGAACAATGTTCCAGAGTTGAGACAGGATACTGAAATAGAGAGATCGATTCACCCAGGAAATGAATTTCTAGTGGAGAACAAACATTATCAGCAAAAGCAAAGTTCAATTTAGATGTCGTCGGAACTTTACGCCCCTAGGCGGATGGAATGAACCATTTTTTTAACGTAATTTGTCCTCGCGGAAGGATTCATAACCCTTTTTAGGGTTCCGTACCCAAAGGGTAAAAAACCGGCCAAGTGCGAGTCGGACTCGCGTACCGAGGGTTCCGTACAAACACTTTCCATCCCTAAGTGGTTAAGTTAAGTTTGCACCTGGTATGTATAGCGCCCCATATAAATTAGGTGCAGTTAGGTATTAAAAAAAAACTACTTACTAGATCTCGTTGAAAACAATTTTCGTTGGTAGTTTTTATAGTAATGTACATCATTTTCTTATTTTAGAAGTTAGAGGGGGGGGGGGGGGGGGGGACCAACTTTTTTCCACTTTCGAAGCGTCTGTCACGCAAACTATTCGGTTTAGAAAAAAAATATTTTAGAAACCTCGATATCATTTTTGAAGACCTATCCATAGATACCCCACACGTATGTGTTTGATGAAAAAAAATTTTTTTGAGTTTCAGTTCTAAGTATGGGGAGCCCCCAATATTTATTATTTTTTTTTTATTTTTGCATCAAAATCTTAATGCGGTTCACAGAATAAATCTACCTACCAAGTTTCAACAGTATAGCTCTTATAGTTTCGGAAAAAAATGTCTGTGACATACGGACGGACAGACGGACAGACAGACGGACAGACAGAAATGACGAATCTATAAGGGTTCCATTTTTTGCCATTTGGCTACGGAACCCTAAAAACGGGACCCTATTACTAAGACTCCACCGTCCGTCTGTCACCGGACTGTATCTCATGAACCGTGATAGCTAGACAGTTGAAATTTTCACAGATGATCTATTTCTGTAGCCGCTATAACAACAAATACTAAAATCAGAATAAAATAAATATTTAAGTTGGGCTCCCTAACAAACGTGATTGGTTGCGTTAACTTTGCACCTCATTTGTATGCAACGCCATACATACATGCGGTGCAGACTTAACTTAAACCGGCAAGTTAAGATGGGAAGTGTTTGTACGGAACCCTCGGCGCGCGAGTCCGACTCGCACTTGGCCGGTTTTATTTTAATATTTTATTGTAGTCGGGTAATAAGTATACTCAAACCAGCTGTGGACACCCATTCATTCGTGTCCCAGAAATAATTGAAATCAGTCTAGGTATTTAGGCGCGCTGAGTACCTACACTTAGACACATGCATACTGGAAGGCGCTTTTGACTACTTTTCCTAATGGCGGTGAATTCATTAAAGTCCCAGATCGCAGGTGTTTGTGGCCCGAACCGAAGGCGAGGGCGCTAAAGATGCGATCTGGGGCTTTACGAATTACCGCCCGGTTTATCTTAAGTGTTTACGTCTCGCCTAGGCCAGGAAGTGAGACTTTCTACCCGCGTAGCTGAAAATCCCACTTACGCCCTAGGTTGATGTAAAAACTATTTACTGGCATACTTATTACTAATAATACCTACACTAAGTGCGAGTGGGACTCGCGCACGAAGGGTTCCGTACCATTTTCTGTAAGTTTGTTGTATTAGCCCCCTTTGAATATTTATTTTATTTTATTTTTAGTATTTGTTGTTATAAATAGAAATACAATCTGTGAAAATTTTAACTGTCTAGCTATCACCGTTCTTGAGATACAGCCTGGTGACAGACGGACGGACGGACGGACAACGAAGTCTCAGTAATAGGGTCCCGTTATTACCCTTTGGGACGACTTAGGTAGAATACTGCTTTGTTTCTAACTTTGGTGATGTGCCTACTAAAGTTAAGTCGGCGTTACCTCGCTCTGAGGCATTCCATTTAAGGCTTGAAGTGCAAGCGAGAGCGCGGAACGAGCGACAAAGAGGCACAATCGGCCTCCGCGTTCAGTATCAGTATTTTCTTATGACGTTGTCACGTTCAACTATCGTCAGTAAACCGACTTTACAGACAACCGTTTTTTGTTTTAGACATTTTTCTCTATGATCAAACTCGTTTCTTAACATAGTATTGATGTTACTACCTAGAACAGGGCTATTGAGTTTTATTGGTATGTAATTGAAACCTACAATTTGAATTTTTCATTGATAGCTTTTGTTTCAAAAATTACTCGATTTTGACAAAATTCACGCGGAAAATTAGTTTTTTCAACTTATTTTCGACTGCACGCAATGTAAGCATGAAATAGCTATGTTACTACCTAGAACTCGGGGAAAAAAATTATTCACTTCAAAAAGTTGGTGGAAATTATCAATACAGGTATTTGTCATAATATGAAAAAAATAAATTTTAAAAGGAATAAGGCCTCTTAACCTTTTATCTGTACAGCCTTAGAGAATAAAATTTCCTTTTTTCGGCACTGTCAGGGCATCGTTAGTATAAGAGTCATCGCTGCAAAGCTAATTAACGAACCCAGTGTAAAGGTCAGCTTCAAATAGCTTTCAACGGACAATTCGGGCTTTAATTAACTTAAGCAATCATTTGTGTTTTGGATTAACACTTTACTTGTACGCTTCTAGTTTAATGTGTGCCGGATGGACGAATGAATGGTTTGAAGGTGGTTTGAAGTTTCGGAACTTGCAGTGGTGTTGTCATTTGCCATGATGCGTGCTTAATGCTCAATCCATTTACTGTTATATTTAATGTTTTGCTTCTTTTAATGTTTGTTTTTCTTCATTCTTATTATACATGTGTATATGTGTGTCATTTCAATGTAGGTATATCTATAAGATCTGACACGGTTTATGTAGGAAGACATTTTTCCTTAAACAACTACGTTAACAAATAATATATACAATTCTATTTTAACTTAGGTAGACGATGAAAATGTGTTGCAATGATGTAATTTTAATTAATTATTTACTATGGTAGCTTTTGACACTGCAAAATACAAGTATAATGTTGGGGATAGATGGTTGGCAGGGGCGGTGTATGGGACATTAGATAAGCTATCGGACATTGTTGTGGACGAGGAGGTAGTTCGAGCAAGATGAAACACTTAGACACATTTAACTTGATTTGTTCCTTAAACAACGAAACATATAATAGCATTCGTTGAGCTTCTATACTCATGACCGTCTCCGAGATATAAGTAAATATTACTTATGTTATATTCTATGAATTATTAAGCTTGTTTAGTTAAAATTTTGACGATACTTGGTGATCCGATTTAAGTTTTTTTCTTTCCCGTACAACTTTAACCCACATCCAGTATAATAATACTAACGAGTTTACCTAACAAAATAAACTAATAGATAAAGATTCCTCACTAAACTCACCAATTAGTGATATTTTATCCCTATCCTACGTCAAAGTCAGCTTCATAATATAATTACTTTGCTCAATTATACGAATTAATCTCAATAAACAAGGAACTCTCGTCGAAATCTCGCAAAACGGCTACGACTATTATCCGCATGCATATTGAGTGCATCTGTCGGAGTCTAATTAAGGCTCTTCTTAACTTTGTTATCAAGCTTAGATAATTGCCAAAATTAAGTAGAGGGTAGGGCCCAGTCCATTCTTTAAGAGCTGAACATAGAACAGCGCCTGTCCTCCATAGCGGCCCTTTTGACGACGCGTATAGCTCGGTTTGTAGACTCCTGCCTACTTAGCCGGAGGTCCCGGGTTCGAGTCCCGGTCGAGGCAAATATTTGTGTGATGAACTCGAATATTTGTGCTTGGGACATGGTTGTTCTATGTATTTAAGTATATATTTATCTATATACGTATATCGTCGTCTAGTACCCATAATATAAGCCTTCTTGAGCTTAATTTGGGACTAGATCGATTTGTGTGAGGTTGTCCAATATTTATTTATTTATTATTTTTTCGGACACGTGTCAAGACGTGAAGCTTTGTCCATTGAGCGCCTCGTGGTCCAGGGCAAAGTAGACGGTACTACACCGCGCGGTAGACCTCCCATGAGGTGGATTGACCAAATCAAAACGGCCACAAACTGCCATCTGCACGAGAGCATTAGAGAGGCTGTGAGCGGAGAATGGCACCGTATGGTCAGGCTTGCCACACAGAAATAACAGCTACGATCACTCTGCCAAGAGTATGACGACAAAGAAGAAGCACATTACTCGACCGTTGTCAGGGCAAAAATTCGGGACTGATGATGACGCAGCAGGCGGTCATCAGCCGCGAATCTTTCTGCCACACGATTTGGTCAAGATTGTGGAAATCTGTTGGATGAAGATGTCGCAAAACTGCTCGTTGTGGACACCTTTCGACGTCAAAGTTTGGTAGACTATTTCCAGCAGTGGTCATCTTTCAGCCGATATGATGACCTGTACATAAAATCCTTCATCGAATAAGAGCAATGTTTATGTCGCCCTTTACCAGAAACGGTGTATCCCAAACACTACACCATAATTCGTCTGCAATAGACACAAGGGCCTATATATATATTATGTCGCCCTTTTATAAGGGTTGCGAATAAGCAGTCTGAGTTGATGACCCCTCAAAAGGCTATTGTAACGTTGTAAGGTTGTCCAATTTTCGTCGAGGCATCCTTATAAATGTAGCGACCCGGGGTATGCACAAAAGTTTGGAATACGATGTCTTTCGAAACCAGCGGTTTGTGAGTGGAGCCGAAGGGTTGCCCTAGAGATAACGATGTCGACTCTGGTTGCTATGTTAGTACAGTCTCATTTGAGAGTGGTTTCTTAATATGCAATAGTTATTTGTTATGCAGGGATACAAAGTTGTTATGTAGCGCGAGTAATAAAATTAAAAGCTCAGCGGGCTAAGGTATGTAAGATTTTATAGATTGCTGAGGCTTTGAAGACACGTGAAGCCAAATAATTTTGGAGCCTTGCGGAACATGCAACTTTTCGCCTCACTACGGTGAGAAAAATGTGAGATGCAAGAAAACGATCAAAATAATCATGTTTAATTTTGCCCTCTATGTATCATAATTACCTAAGAAAACACACTCAAATCCAAACCAAATAAGTGAAAAGCACAAATAATAAAAATAAAAATAAAGGGACAATCATCGCGTTCGAAATTCAAATGACTTTTGCTACTAGCGGATAAAATAGACTTTTGTACGCAGATTTCGCGCTAACGAAGTTAACACTTTGCACGCCGACCACGAGAACCACTCGGTACGCATTTTTTCTCTAATTCGTCGGCCATTTTAATAACTGCCATGTCTAGCTCGCCGATGACGAGTACCACTCGTGACACCTTTTTTCTTAGAGTCGCGGATAACGAATAGTACTCGTGATCAGATTTCATACTGTTTGTATTAAAATATCGAACACAGTTCGTGATCCGCTTAATAGCAACGTGTAGAAGAACGTTTAAGCTACCCACACACATACAATTTATTAACGTGAGAGTTGGGGGAACGGCATGACGATGCGTCGCCCGCGCTGGCTAACAAATCCATGTTAGAGTTTTTATTTTTTCATAAAACGAGTTCTTTTCAGCGACAGTTTTAAAGTAAAATAAATATTATAAACACATTGTTTTATTTTTATCATTATAAAATACTGAAACACCTCTTAAATAAAAAAGAAATTATTCCTGTATCTACGCTAATTATTTTTTTATAAATCTTACAGTATCACCGAAAATCGCCGGCGAACCATAGGTGGCGCCTTAAAAAATGCGCGGCGTTCTTGGGAAAAAGAGCATCACGAGTGGTGCTTGTGATCAGCTGTTGGAGCGCGGTACCGATTATAACTAACGGCGTGCAAAGTGTTAAGCGGAGGTTTTCTGAGCGAGTGAGGTGAAAACGTATTTTTCTCAAACATGCAATGAAATATTGTCTTTACGTTCCTTATTATAGGCTCGGAAGTATCGCTTTTTGGGCGCAACAACTCGAGAGGACTGTAAAGGGATTTCATACTGCTTTTCAGACCTAGGCCTGCAAAGTAACTTTTTTTTGGTTTCAACAAAAAGGTCATTCACACAGCTGGCTGGTTTGACAAAAAGCAGGTTTTGTTTTTAAAGGTTGGTTGTTAGACTAAAATGTCCTATTTGTCAATTAATAAAATGTTGTTCTTTGAAGTATATTTTTTTATTTCATTGTATGTTTGAGAAAAGCACTATACATGCCTCGTCGTGAAAACGGATTCCCGGCCTCGTATCACTATCCGGCCTCGCTCGCACGCTCGCTCGGCCGTATATACCTACTTGGACGGAAATCCTCATTTTCCCGGCCTCTGATGTAATGTACTATTGTTGTCTACCATTCAAAAAGTACACGCACAGACAAGCGATCAGAGAGAAACGCATATTTTGTTATGTAATATAACGCTTTTCTACATAATTTATTATCTTGTGCGGTGTTGAAACTGATATTGACGAATGACGAATGGCTATTGGATATACGTAAGATCTTTGATTACATCCTAGTTTTCTTACGTAGCAGCAAAAAGGTATTCTGTAACATTCGAAAATAATTGATTCGTCTTTGAGTAACTTAGAGCCATCTTATGAGGCCCATCGTCAGCGACCAGGTGTTAATGATGAGATATGCAAGAGAACCAAGGTTGTAGATATAACAGAATGGTTCTTCAGTGGCGACCGTGGACTGGAAGAAGCAGCGTGGGAAGGCGCCCAACAGGGTGGACCGACGACCTGGTTAGAATCGCGGGCAGAAATTGGACGACGGTGGTGCAAGACCGATCGTTGTGGAGAACTTTGGGGGAGGCCTTTGTTGCTGGACAAAGTGGACGTCTATCGGCTGAAATGATGATGATGATTTTAAAAATTGACTAGCTGCGCCGCGCGTTGTTACCCGCTCATCCCACGGGATGACCAAATTTTTACGGGGAAAAAAAGTACCTAGTGTTAATCCAGGGTGCTAGTCACCTTGAAACAAAAAAAAATGAAAATTAGTCCAGCGGTTTGAGCGTGAAGAAGTAATAAACATACACATAAACACACTTACAATCTTTCGCCTTTATAATATTCGTGTGATTACTTTTTAGAATCTGTCATCAAAAACCGGATATGAACTGGTACTAAGAGTTATGTCGTGAGACATTTTAGAAGGATTTGTGAAGAGAAACCTAAAATCAACCGATAAATTAACCTACTGGCAATAAATCTAAGTCACCTTCCAATTCAAGCCGTAAAAGAAGATTAAATAAAACGAAACGTAACTTCTGATTACTTGAGCAATTGCAGCCATTTCTTCCAGTACAGAAGAAATTGAGACGGGCTGATTCAGGTCCCTGATTTATGGTTAGATCCTAGATAATAGAGTGCCATTAACTAGTCTAGGTCTCTAGGCTAGATTAGATACCGCTGACTTAGTAACGTTAGATGTAATGAGGTGGCACATGCAGATATTTAATGTCAGTAATTGAGGAAATTATTCATCTAATAGAATAAATTTAATAATAAATATTAAGGGCAATCTTACACAAATCAAGCTAATCCCAAATTAAGCAAAGCTTTACTATGGGTACTAGACGACGATATATACATAGGTAACAAATATATATATAAAATAACATCCATGCATGACCCATGAACAAATATTCGAGTTCATCACATAAATATTAGCCCCGACCGGGATTCGAACCCAGGACCACCGGCACCGGTTCAGTAGGCAGGCGCTCTACAAATTGCGTCAACTGCGTCGTCTAATTATAGGCCGGAGAAGAGATGGCGGGATGACCTGTACGCATTCGAACGCAAATGGAAGGAACACGCACTTCATCGACTCGATTGGCGAGAAAGAGGGGAGGCCTTTGCTCAGCAACGGGACACACATGTCGGCTGAATAAAAATAAAAATATTATAGGACGTCAGAATCGAAGAACCTTTAGTGAATTATACAGAATTTCAGATGTTTTTTTTTAATTATAAGCAGTAGAAGGTGCCCTCGTACGCGTATTTTCTTTTTATACCGAAGTCGGGTAAAAAGTGTCCTATAACCATCTTTAGATGTCCAGCTATCCCTGTATCCAAATTAGTTAAAAAAACAGCTGTTTCAGCGTGATGTGACGAAGGAAGAGAGTTGGCGCCAGGCCGGCATACAAAACAAATGACGATCCTACATCACGCTCGCTATTAAGATTTTTCCTGAAGTTGTGACCCGTCTTCATATAAAATTGAGTTTCAATACAAATTTAAAATTTTAAAATAGTATAGATGCCACATGGTGTGACATGAAAAAATATTTGGTAATATTTGTAAAGATTTTTAACATTAAACTGTTTAGATAAAATAAGCAGGAGATAGATTTCAAGAATAAAAGCCGCAAATTATAATAGAATAAAAGAGGTCGTCTCTTGTGCCAGGTTTGTTGAAATTCAAAATTGAACGCATGTTATTCTATCTAGAGTTTCTTCTGTTTTTATTGTGTTAGGATTCAATTAATTATAGCTGCATGACTGCTTTAGGGCTTAAGTCGGCCTTCAACCGTTATCATGAGCACAAACCGTGAATAACGTGACCTAAATCTAACATAACAGGAGTAATTAACATTTAAAAATATTCAATGTAAGATATTTGCTATGGATTCTGAATAGAGGAAAGAGGATTTTTTTTAATTCAGAAACGGTAAGTGACTAAGAGGTGTAAGATGTAGCTCGCTGGTTCAGTAACAGCCTATTCACTTTTGTCTTGAAGAGACACAAATTATAATTTTCAGGAAATACGCATGATGGGAGCGAGTTCCATTCCTTAGCGGTTCGCATTAGAAATGATTAGGCAAATCGCTTCGAGCGAACAAGGGCTTAATTTGTGATAAAATACACTCGCAAGAGAAAGAAGAAAAGGAGAAGAGTGACACTTATGATTTTCGCAGAAACGACCCAAGAACTAGGTGTTATTGTTTTCTTTTTTTTTTGTAAAATACGACATGGTGAAGTCAGAAACGTGTGTTTGGCGAACAAAAGCGCGCCGTTTGGCTGGAACAAATGTGGAAGCCGGAGTCGAGTGACTTGGCAGGTTGGTGAATTTTCTATTGCCACTCCCGGGTCTGACCTTTAGGCCTTCCAGATACTAATAAATAAAATATTAGGCGACAATCTTACACAAATCTATCTAGCTCCAAACTAAGCAATGCTTGGATACACTATACATAATTAACCGTATACCTACACACTTAAATAAATAGAAAACATCTCTGACACAGGAAAAAAGAATCGAGTTCAGCACACAAATATTTGCCCTTGCCGGGATTCGAACCCAGGCTCGCCGGCTCAGTAGTGCAGCTTACTTAATTATAATGGTATGAGAAATTAAATGTATATATATTATATTATAGTGTGTAAATGTAGGTATACGAGTATGTATTTGTGTATAAACAGTAATATAAAATTTTGTATTTACTTGTACTCTAGATCCTCTCTGTACCATCAGATTTCTGATTTGCACCCACTTCTAGTATCTCTGTTTCGCCCTATGGTTGACTGGTAGAGAATGCCATTTGGCATTAAGTCCGCCATTTGTACTGACTTTTGTTATGTGCAATAAAGTTTAAATAAATAAAATAAAAATAAAATTAAGATATGGCACTCCGGGTAGTGAGACTTTCTAACGTCACTGAATAGTTGCCGGTTACACGGTAACAAGATAATTGTAAGTACATAAAATAATAATTTATGGATTACGATTTACGATTGACATTTTAGACCAAAGTTTTATTTTGTCGTAAGAATTGATTTAAAACGCTCACGATGTTATGAGATTCATAAGGATAAACAAGAGAAACGAGGAACATTATGATAACATCTCTGGCAACACAGCTAACCAATCATAGCGAGATGACTTCAAAAGTCTTGCGTGTCATTCCGAAGTGCCATACCTTATTTTCTTATACCATGGTACGGATTAGAGACATTTCGCGACCACGGGCGGGGCCCATACCGCCAACTCTTTCCTCGTGTCTGAAGTTACGAACTACTATTTTTAACAACGTTGTTATTTGAGAAGGAAGGCCGAAGTAGATGCCGTTGGAGGGGATCCCACAGCGCAATTACGCGCAAATTAACTTCGTTAGGGCTGTCATAGTCATTTTTAATTCTGAGGAGACTTTGTTATTTAATAGGGTTATCGTCTGTGCACTACTGACTTGGCAATTTTTTATCCATCGGTATAAATATAACGGTATACAGTTAAATACATCATTTTAAATACTACTCTCTCTCTCTCTCTTTATCTCTTTCTTTCTCTCTTTTTTTCTGTCTTTCTTTCTTTCTTTCTTTCTTATTATTAATGGTTAATTGTTGCCAGACATTTGCATTATATCCAAAAGTAGCTGAAATAATATTTTTTCTAATTGAACATTCACCCAAGAAATGAATATATTAAATGTCACAATACTCATGATTTACTGCTGTTCCTTCCTTCTTAACCTTCACAAAAGATCGCATATACATACGAATATAAGGTCAGTTACATCATTGTCATCGGGGATAGCAAAATCAGAGACCTACTCGTATCGCCGGATCATTGTTAAACTTTACCGGTTTTAATTAAGAGTTGGACCCACGCCAGTACCGAAGCCCGATTTTTTGCTTTCATAATTGGTCTAAATTAAAAAAGTTGCAAAGGGTAACAAGTTTGCATTTGCAAAATTGAATGCCTATATTAGAGTGCCTCAAGGCAGTGTGTTGGGACCTCTATTGTTTCTGATGACTGAATGACTTTCCTCGAATAACTAACCACTTATGTGTTATGTTCGCTGACGATGCGACTATTTTTGTATCAAAGGACGGTTTTGATGACTTACTACTTATTACTACTGAAATGTATAATACCTTAAAAGATGTAATGGATTGGTGGTCTTCAACATATATGTGTAAATCTGAAGAAGACAAAAATATTAATATTCACAAACTATAAACAGACACCTCTGAGTTTAAACATGGAAATTGAAATTGGTTGAACAAGTCAGCAGCACATTTTTTTTAGGAATTATAATTACATTGAGAAAATACTTAAAAAACTAGCTGCGAGTTGTTATGAATTATCCATGCTGACCAAAATATCAATTCAATTGACGTTGCAAAAACCGCATATAATGGAAATGTATATCCTCTACTGTCATATATGGTATTTTATTTTAGGGGAACTCTGTTAATGTACATTCAACTTTTGCTTTGTAAAAAAGATGCCAACTAATTATATTTTCAAACTCAGAAGCACAGAATCACTAAGAGATATTTTAAAAAATAATGAAAATTTTCTTTGACATGTTTTTATATTCTAGGAATTTGTTTATTTATTAAAGGTAGAAACGACATATTCATTAAAAAATTGGGCAAGTGCGAGTCCGACTCGCGCATTAAGGGTCCCGTACCATAATCTATAACAAGTTGTTGTATGGGAGCCCCCCTTAAATATTTATTTTATTTTATTTTTAGTACTTGTTGTCATAGCAGCAATAGAAATACATCATCTGTGAAAACTTCAACTGTGTAGCTATCACCGTTCTTGAGATACAGCCTGGTGACAGACGGACGGACGGACGGACAGCGAAGTCTCAGTAATAGGGTCCCGTTTTTACCCTTAGGGTACGGAACCCTAAAAAATTGACTTCAAAATAATATCAGATCTAAATACAAACATGATGTATGCATAGTTCAGCCTTCCAGTTATGTATTAAGCAAGAGCCCTCATGTCTCTGGAATCAAAATATACAATCATTTATCTGAGTGTTTTAAGTCGCTTGAAGGTACCCAGTTTAAGTGGAATCTTAAAGAGTGACTGGCAACTAGATGTTTCTACAAATTAAATGAATGTTTTAGCGCAGATAATTAAGTTTTAGGTAATTTTAAGGTTAAATTGATACGTACACTACGTCCGAAATAGATACACTGTTGAAATTATAATTCTGTAATTATAATTTTGTGTACACAGTCTTGATTATAAATAGATGTCTATGCCTATATCTATGTCTAAGTTTAGAAATTTATCAAAGATTAGTTTTAACTAGCAGTCTGGAATTATAACGAAGCAACTACATTTAAATAACTAGCTAGAAGTCTAAATCTGCTTAGTAGATTATTAAATTGATCTCTATCAATGTTAATGAATGGTACTAAAAGTATTCGTGATTAATTATTTAATCCCGAAAGTTTATAGCGAGAGAAGTTTTCGAATTTACTACAAACAAAATAAATCCTGAAATAATTACCAAGTAAAATGTATTTTATAAGCTTAAAATCAATAATTTTTACCTACTAGTTAGTCGCATTTTTCAAATGGCTGAAATATCACTTTGTTATATTTACATACCAAATCTCCGCCATTTTGAAAATTTTAGAAAAATATATAAGTACTGCATTATTACATTAGTGCTACGCATTTGAAAGAAAACTGAAACAAATGATCGAAACATGGAAAAACGGAATGAACAAAAGATTTAATATAATTACCGAGCCTACTCACAAAATTTCACGCGACTAAGCTGAGAAATGCGACCAGTAGGCGAGAACAGTCGGATATCCTGACAAACAGACATACCGAATATTTTTTTCTGAACCTGAAACGGGGATGCTTCGTTCGCTTTGCTCGTTCGGTCAATTGCGTAAATTGATTATTTACGAACACGCACTAGAACTTGAATACTCGTAAGGCATTGTTGAATTCGGGCACAACATCACTCGTTACGATTGGATGGTACTGAAGGGAAAAATATGTATGAACTGGGCGCTAATTCGAGTGTACTTTCAGTTATCGCCAAATAAGCGAGCTTCGGAGATCTCTCATGGATATCAGAGGAATATATGGAGTACCTATGGAATAAGCGTCCTGGGCCATAATTCTATCTAGGTAACCATGGTCTATCGTAGGCTTCATCGTCACTGTTGATAACAAGTTGAGATTGAAGTAAAATGCATGACGACGCGGTTGGCCTAATGGTAGTACAGCTGAGCACCGAAAACGCTCCATACAAATTGCGAACGTACCGTGACGTCATCACCCAGGAAAGGTCGATGGTCGAAAGGATATTAAAACGTGCAGTTACATGTTTATTTAAATATTTTTTTATAATATACGTAAATTGTCATTTTGATTGAAATGACATCTATCTTAATTTAAGAGGCTCGATATCAGATCAGATATGGCATCGAACCTTTTTATAGTAATCGAGAATGTTCAATGAGCACATATTATATTAATTGAATTATATCGACATCTTTTTTATCGATATTCTCTCTCTAGAACGTGCCCCGAGTTAGCACAGGTATGATAAAATGAGGATTCTGATAAACATCGAATTTGCTTTTGGACTTAAAATATAATTCTAAATGTTTATACCTTTGAGGTCACATATTTCAGACCATTCATTTTTTTCTATATTGATATTTTTTCTATACAATTACAGTATGTTGTATAATTGGACATTAGTCTACACCCCTATTCCTTCGTTTTCAACACCGACATATATACCTACGTAAACCGAACTTGTGACGTCATCGTCACTGATTGAACAGTATTCATATATTATGAATATGAATGAAAGAGCATGAACAAACTGTGCGTGGGAGCGCACATATTATACACAATATACCTAGCTTGAGTTACGATATGACGTCAGAAGTTTAAATTACATATAATGCACTTATAGTTATCATAAAGAAGTCAGGGATTAAAGTGAATGTAATGTCTAAAGTATCTTCACATCCGGGCGATTAATATAAATTCTCTCTTACAATGTAACAGAAATGTAGGACAACATTCTGTTTGTTTTGTTAGGTTACTCTCGTTTCTAGAAATTTTGATTTAGTCTTGTTTTATTTTTGCCTTCTTGAGCTTAAATTGGGACTAGATCGATTTGTGTGAGGTTGTCCGATATTTATTTATTTATTTTATTTAATGAATTTATTAACGAGTTTGGTAAAACCAACTTACTCCTATGAAACCAAAAGTATTAATGAGTTTTTTTTAATGTTCATTCGTAGTGTACCTACACTGTGTATGCCTTATAATATTATAGAGCAGAATTTACGTATATTAGGTACATTTCTCACAGCTTTATGCCGCAGGAATACCGCCACCAGCGTTTGAGCGACAAGGTGACAAGATGAGTGCAAATATTATAAGCGCTATATAGGTCTCAGGGCATTTTTAGCAGGGCTGGTATTCCTCTAAGACGTTCATTTGTTTCCAACAATGCATATCACAAAAACAAGCAGAAAAATATGGTACTATGTAAATACTTATTTTATAACAGAACTTACGTAGGCACATTTCTCATAGCCTTATGCCGCACGAACACCGCCACCAGCGTGCCATTGTCCACGACGCCGATCACAAAGATGAGTGCAAACATTATGGGCACTATGTAGGTCTCAGGCCGTTCCTGGTACGGCTGGTATTTCGATTCGGTTCATTTTGTTACCAACAATGCATATCACAAAAGTGAGCAAACAAGGTGGGTCTATGTAGAACGTATTAGGCAAATTTCTCATAACCTTATGCCGTACGAATACCGCTGCCAACGTGCCATTGCCCACGACGCCGATTACAAAGATGAATGCAAATATTATGAGCATTATGTAGGTCTCAGGCCATTTGTAGCAAGTCTGGCATTACTCTAAGACATTCATTTGTTTTCAACACTGCATATTACAAAAGTGAGCAGAAAATAGGTTACCGTGTAAATATTTTAAAACAGAACTTACGTATTAGGCACATTTCTCATAGCCTTATGCCGCACGAATACCGCCACCAGCGTGCCATTGCCCACGACGCCGATCACAAAGATGAGTGCAAACATTATGGGCACTATGTAGGTCTCAGGCCGTTCGTAGTACGGCTGGTATTCCTCAGAGATGTTGTTCATGTACTCTTCCATTGATATGTTGTAGTCTTCCATGGCGCATGTTATCTGAAACAAGAGGAAAGATATATTATTATACTTTTTTAGCCGAAGAGTAAATTCATTACAGGGCTAAACGGTTTTACCATGGATAAAAAGTATCGATTATGAAAATAACTTAAGTAGTACAACTAATGTACTGAAAATAGCTAAGAAACAATAGTAACGCTTTTTAGTTGAGCAGCTACTTGAAATATAAATATTCATTTAACTGATTTTAACTAGACAGTGAAGTGACTTTATTTATTGTAATTGTAATAAATGAGAAATTACCAATGCTTTTCTGATAGTATAGATAGTTAGTTCCGCAGCAGTGTAACAAACGAATAAATAAATATCGAAATCAATTGGACGGGTTACACAATTTGCTGTTACTTTGATTATAAACTTTTTTTTGTATTTTTTATAACTTTTTATGAAGTGTTCTACCAATGTATTTTATAGCGTTCTAATTTAAATGTTTATTGGTCACTACCAGTTTACTAGCCAGCAGGGGCCGATAAAACGAGTTCCGTGTTGTCGTTCATTTAATGGCTTCCTATGGCAGTCGTAAAATCGAAGCTGAATTTGAAAAACAACTGCTACAGTGTTTTTTTGTTTTTCAAGATGATGTTTACTACAAAAGTGTACTTTGGCACAACAGAAGCAGAATGGAACTTATAGCAAATGTTATTTCTGTCGCTCTAAGACTAGTGACTGTGAGTGTGCGACAAGACGGTTGAAACGCTACCAACGCAAAATAATGGCCAAATTCAATCAATTTCTTAAATTTCGAAACCTAACAATATTTCCTCATTACAATTACAACTAACCAGCTATGATTCTCTCACTTGACAAAATGCGAGTGTGAGTGACAGATGCTTTGTCACTTATTCATCACGTGATAAACGCAACCAACATAGGCCGCCAGGACATAATATCTTTTCTCCTCATATGTAGTAATAATACAAAGGATTTCGTTACCCACACATGGGATATTCTCGGCTTCCCAAAGATGCCAGATAAGTCAGCCCCCGAGGGACGAAGTCAATGATATGGCTTTTATCACACCCTTGACACAGTTTGCTTTGTATACACCCTTTTTGGTTTCATTTTGTAAATTAAGGTTGGATTGCACTTATTCAAAGACTTTGAAGGTTAATAGGCTGCTTTCCATATTGAAAATGAGATGTTTTTTAACGACGCAGTTGGTACAGGTACTGGCCGTCGGTGGTCCTGGCTTCGAATCCCGACAAGGGCAAATATATTTGCAGATGTGTTCTATGTATTTAAGTATTATAAAACTCAGTACTAGACGATATATGTCTAGTACTTGTGGCAATGCAGACTCAGGGGTTCGACTCCAACTTCTGTTTTAGTGCGAGCAAAACAGCGCGCGTTCGTACGATCTCTGGCGGCTCTTCCAAAGATCAAAAGAGATAACCTTTTGTAGTATTTAATGTTGTGCCTTTTATGCATTAGTTTAATAATTTTAGGTATATATAATAGACATCAAAACGAAACGGGGACATTAACTCAAGGACAAAAAAAACATTAAGCTATGGTTAAGTAGCGCGTAAAGCTGAAAAAAGAAGAAATATAGTAGCGAGATCTTGGATAAAACTCTGTGTAAATTATTGTTATGAATTTTACGGGAGTATCGTGTGTAAATAATAGTTTATGCAACTGCTACATAATGGGAGGTCTTAAAGTACGAGCCGTAGGCGAGTTTCATAATAGGATCATCTTTTACACTCTACACTACTCGCCTACGGCTCGTTTCATAAAACCACACTCGTATTTTTGGACCTCAATTATGTACAGTTCTATACACTACTTTATCTACACACATATTCATAATCATTATCATAGATTTTCTTTTATGAAAATTTGAAACACTGTCCTGCCAGTCAGTCCGCGGAGCAAAGGAACACATGAGGTGACTGACGCGGAGGGGGGAGGTCACCATTACAGTATCAATTTAGATCAAAATTGATACTGTAATGGTGTAGATAAAATACTGATCGGTATTATTTTAAGCAACAGTTTTAATTTCGTAGGTACCTCTTGTTGAACAATATGAATATTAAGAGTATACTATATTTTGTAAATTTATACGAATTCTTTTCATTACTACTTGCTTTGACGAAAATAATATTCATTCCGATGGCATTTCCTTCCCATTCCGTAATTCTACTTACTCCGATCAAACAAGGTACCAATAACATAAACAATATTTGTGTGACGACCTCCACAATGAATACAGGCAATGCTTTTTTTTAATCAGAGCAAGCCTTCTTTACAATTCAAAATAAATATCACAACGTTCTAAAAAAAACGTATTCTTATATGTATACTTTTATTGAGTCATACTTTACATTTCAGAGCCTTGGCCCTGAGTACATTATTAGTGTCTTCGTTGACTGGACTAAAGTGTCCCGAACATTCTGGTCACGTTGCGTCTCGATATTATCAGGGCTCCGTAATACTGAATTTGCCAGCGTTTGAAATACACTGGTTATCAGCGGAAGATGGTTTTGAGCTGAACAGACTACTAAATTTTCAACCGCCTTCAAAAGGATTACTATCAATTCGGTTGATTTTGTTATGTCCGTTACCTTTAGAAGTTCGTAATTTGTAAGTTGTTTTTTCGAGAGGATGCACACTGAGTTGGTTACATACCTTGACGACGCGGTTGGCGCAGTGGTTAAGCAACTGCCTACTGAGCCGACGGCCCCGGATTCGAATCCCGGCAAGGGCAAATATTTGTGTGATGAACTCATTATTTGTGCCTGGGTTATGGATGTTATTTGTATTTAAGTTTATATTTATCTATATAAGTATGTTTATCGCCGCCTAGTGTCCATAACACAAGCCTGCTAGAGCTTACTGTGGGACTAGATTGATTTGTGTGAGGTTGTCCGATATTTATTATTTATTTATTATACCTACACTTTTCGTATAGATTTGACTATAGTAGGAATATTTTTTTGGGGCCGAATTCACTTCGCTTTGATCTAAGAAACAATGGGTATTGTGTGCACTACGGCCACAAACTGCCCTTTTTACACTTTTCATTTCAAAGTAACAGTTTGTGGCTCCAGTTCATAATGCACACAATACCTACTCATTGAATTATTGTATTAAGCGGTTTACACTCACGTGATATTGTCAGGAACGGCCCGACAATAATTAAATATGTCTCACGAAAGTTTTAGTAAAATTACCTACTCACTATTGAGTCCTGGGGGTTGGGGTTTGTTAGAACAAAGCGAAGTGAATCCCGCCTCAAAAAGGATTCTTACTATACGAAATCCATGAGGAATCGAAGGAACTTCTCAAATATTAAAGGTCCATCTATATGGGAGATTACGGTGTTCTTTATAGTAATTCGTTCAGTAGTTCTCAGAAATACAATTTCCTCTCGTTGAAATTTTTTTTTTGGAACTCGTTATGTGTCTATATTACTAAGTTAAATCTCCTCGTATTTGGTTAATTCATTATCACAACTTGATTCCCAACATAAATTAAAGATGACATACAGGGTGCCGACTATAGAAATCAATGTGTATGTTACTTAGAATAAATACACCTCGGAACCTAGTCAGCACTTGAAAGTGAAGCCAGTTTTAGTGAGCCACGGCCTGTCGCGGGCTCAGTTTCGTCCGTGTGCATCTGTCACAACGTCAAAATCACAAGCAAAACGTCTGTTCGTGTGTCTAGACATGTACACATTAAACCAAAACCGGCTTCATCCTTCGGAAATCTGTTGTATGAAGATTAGCGTTCTAGGCGTATTATTTCTAAGGTATGTTATAAAAGTAAAGCCAAAGTGAAACCAATTATGGACCGCCAAGAATCTTATGTCGTGAATCTTTTTACTTAATGGTCTTCAACGTTTGTACTAAAGCCTTCCTTCCGGGAAAGTCTTTACGCAAAATACACAGCAGGATCTCGTTCCATAAATAAAAACAGGAAACTATATAAGGTTTATCCCACTATTGTAGGCAGAGTGACAAGCTATTTTAATTATTAACAAGCTTTAGTTAGCTTCACTTGTTTTTTGTATTATACAATTCTACATTTGTGTTGTAAATCAGTTTTCCATGGTTTCGGGAAAACCTAATGGCGCGATACAGGATCGCCTTTTGTTTTGTATTCGCGCGTGGCGTTAGCCAAGTTGATCATAATTTCTTTGTCCTCTCATCACACCGAAACGGGTGGACGGATTTAAACAATGCTGGTACAGGGATAGCTGGACATCCAAATAATATGTTTATAGAGTATATTTAACCCAAATTCCACAAAGAAATAAAGTATTACGCTGACGAATTTTTTGGCACTTTTTAGGAGGGTATAAAAATGTATGATAGCATAGATACGCCTTCATAAGTAGCGATACATAATACGTAGTAATCTAAGGGAAACATTGGTATTGGGGTTTTAACACTTTAATTAATTTAGTACTTATTAGAAAAAAAAAATAAGATTTGAGTTTTTTACAGACATTTTTTTTTATCTATTTTAACCTCTTTTATTGCACAATACACAATATGGCGGACTTAATTCCATAAGGTATTTGAGACAGTCAACCATAGGGTAAAACAGAAAGCAGTTGGTGTAGGATCATTAAAAGCCGTGACCAAAAACATAAATCGAGACTAGTCATTAAGTTTTTTTTTCCCACGTTATATAATTTATCTAGATATACATATCATTGTTCAGTTCTTGAGCAAGAAAATCAAAACTTAATCGCTTTCTTGTCGTTAGTGTGCCAGTTGCCTAATAAACCATATTTTTCTCATAAGTCTTAAGATAAATTTAAGAAAACTTCGAGCGTTTTTTTGCGTCCTTATTTTGAAGTTATTTCTAGACCGGTAATTGCTTTGTAATGGACTTAGAAAATGTGTATTTTTTTTATAATTTATTTTATAAATACAATGCTACAGTTATTTCGGTTTTCTATTAGTCTAAATACCTACAAAATAAGAAACCGCTTTCACTCATCAAAATGGATTACCTAAATGTATTTTATGTGTAGTATGTTAAAAATATGCCGCAAATGGGTTATATTTAAACTGTGCATTCAAGAGAGTTTAATAAATTTTTTTGAATGCCAACCGAAAATAAAACCCAAAAACCTATAGAAAATGTATTTATTGTTCATACATGCCACCCCTGTAGCCAGTACGCCAGGAAAATACTATCCATCGTTTGTAATATACCTACAAACGGTTTTTCTCGGCTTTATACTTTCGATTGGAATTAAATATATTCGTTAAACTATCAAGTGCACGTTTAATAAAAAGTCTTTATTTAGATTAGGTATTGTTTCGCCAGAAGGCCTATCGATGTTTGTGCTTAACACGTGATAAATAAGTGACAAAGCATCTGTCACTCTCACTCGCGTTTTGTCAAAACGAGACGGATGCTTTAATTGTCACTTATTTATCGCTTGATAAACACAGCCATCATAGGCCCGCAGGATTTTTTTAGGAACCCATTCGCGATATTTTTTACATATAGTAAATTTAATATTATTATATATACAATACTTTTGATCCATCAAAGAAATGCGTGAAGGAAAGTCTTTCCTAATTCGTATCCTCTACTAACTAGTGTCATGCTCATTATTCAGATCTAACCAAAATTAGTCAAAAAACGACTCTTACGATTCTGGCAAAGTACCTGTCACCTATACGTATATTATACTAATCTTGAAGTTAAATTATAATAAAAATAGAAAACTAAATAATCATCATTATATCAGCTGAAAGATGGTCAATGCTGGACTACTAAAGCTCGTCAAATTATAATACCGATATATTTCTTCCCCGAAGTCATACAGCATATAAAAACTAATTTTCAAAACTATCTTTAAATTGTTTATCAGATAATAAGTTGCATAAAATGCTATTTTATTAACTTTATCAAACATTATTACAAATTTTAGTTCAAATTTATAAAATCCAGTATCCAATTTGTCCATATAATAGAATTTCGAAATCACGGAGTTAAATTCCAACTCGAAATGAAAATGTTCTCCCGACGTCATTAAGTTTCGTATTACGTTAATTGAACGGCGAATGAGATCATTTAACAAACCAATCTAATTAAATTATATGCAAATATTGATGATTGATTGTATACCGAAGTTTCGGTAGACTGGATTACTGTTCGTTTGGTGATCCGTATGGCTGGAATTAACCAAATAATGCTTACTTGGGATGCGAAAAGTAATGTCAAAACCCAATATTATTTTGACATTACCATCCGAGTGTAAGCGTTATTCTTGGAATATAAGTTTGGTCGAATGCAGCCTTGGGGTCACGTCTGTATAAAAAAAATTGGGCAAGTGCGAGTCCGACTCGCGCATGAAGGGTTCCGTACCTATACATATATATAATCTATAACAAGTTTGTTGTATGGGAGCCCCCCTTAAATATTTATTTTATTTTGTTTTTAGTATTTGTTGTTATAGCGGCAATAGAAATACATCATCTGTGAAAATTTCAACTGTCTAGCTATCACCGTTCTTGAGATACAGCCTGGTGACAGACGGACGGACGGACGGACGGACGGACAGCGAAGTCTCAGTAATAGGGTCCCGTTTTTACCCTTTGGGTACGGAACCCTAAAAAAAACCGGCCAAGTGCGAGTCGGACTCGCGCACCGAGGGTTCCGTACAAACACTTTCCATCCCTAAGTGGTTAAGTTAAGTTTGCACCTGGTATGTATAGCGCCCCATATAAATTAGGTGCAAAGTTAGGTATTAAAAAAAAAAAATATGGTTTTCGTAATTATTCCTTTATCTATGCTATAAGACGTTGCTTCGTACCAAATTTCAAGATTCTGAGTTCACGGGAAGCACCCTGTAGGTTTTGATTCCCTTGCAAGTGTCGAAAATTTGCGGCATAAACGGCTGTATCTTTTGATTGCGTTGGCTTAGAAGTTTGATTTTTTCACAGCTTCAAGGGACAGTAGACTTGAGTAATTGATATAAATTTCAGCTTCATACCTGCACGCGTTCCTGAGAAAAAGGGTCTTGACAGACGGACGGACGGACGGACAGACGGACAACAAAGTGATCCTATAAGGGTTCCGTTTTTTCCTTTTGAGGTACGGAACCCTAAAAACAAATGAGAATTTTATTTTTTATATTTTTTGTTCCACTACAGACGAATGCTCGCGTTGAGAAGCACACACAATGATTACAGCCAGATGGGCTTTCATACATTAAATAGAATAAAAGCCTACGCATGATTCACTAAAGATAAAGCCTCCTGAAGGGAAAGAAGTGACCTAATTATTGTAAATTAAGGTATTTAAATAACAAGAAATATACCGTTTACAGTTAGGGTTATCTAGTCCTGTCTTTAACCTTTATAAGAATGTTTTAATTAAATAAGTAATAATAACGGATTCTTAATACTTTTACAGACACAAGATAATTTTGCCACAGGCGTACCCTCTACACAGCAGTCGTTATTTGCGATTCCTAAGTCGCGTGTGATGGTAACGGCCATAGACGAAATTGTGTATGAATAAGGCCTGTCCATAGACGTAGTGTCATAACATAACTAAGATGTGTGCGTGAGAGAGGTAACTTGTGTGCTATTCTTAGCAGGAGTGTTTGCTAATCCAATGTTCCTTGTTATGTTAATGTGCTATTATCCTTATCCGGCCAGGGCAAATATTTGTGTGATGAACTCGAATATTTATTCCTGGGTCATGGATGTTATCTATATATGTATTTATTTATTACGTATGTATATCATCGTCTAGTACCCATAATACAAGCTTTGCTTGATTGTCCCTTAATATTTATGTATTTTATTGAATTATATCTATATACTATATACCAATACTTTATTAGAAATAGCCGCCTGATGACGGGTGCGTTATTGGTTAATAGCCTCAAACGTGGTGCCCTATCAAGAGATAATATTACTTGACTCCATTATCAACTTGTAGCTCTTATAACATTACCATTCGATCAGAACTTCCAACTACGTAATAGAATACTTTGGTAACACCGCATCAAGGTTGGGGCCTACATTTGATCCAACAGGCCAGAGTAATTAAATCTTATGTAGTTGAAGCACTACCCACTTCAAACTTCAACTATGCAGCGTAACTTCCATGACAAGGTTGTACTTATAAGTTGTTGTATTGAAAAGAGGGTTCTAAAACCATTGACATACTTAATACATATGATAGCGCCTTTGAGATTATTTCGCATTTAAATGTATCTTAGAAAACAAATAATGATATTAATTGGATTTGCTTTACCTCAGAAGCACATTTGAATAGATCATTGAGTATCTTGATAATTTATTTCTAAGTTATTAGTCCATGTGAAGTGCATGAGTTATATTGTAATTAATAGTAGCAATTTAAGAAATAGTAGATTCCACATTAGTATTGTTAAATTATTTACACACTGTGTCAATTGACTAAAAATGTTACTAACACCTGGTTACTTGACGACTACCACTTACTTGTTTCTCCCCTCCATTTAATGGTACTTTGATAGTCTTTAAATACCAGGTGCAGTGACGTCTCTGCTCATTCCTTTGTGAACTTTTACGAGAAATACAACACCAAGAAGTTATCATAAACGTTTATTCATTCACACTCCTCATCACCACCTCACTGCCGTGCCGTCACCAGTTCATATGTAGCTTTCAATAGTATTCTCAAAGAATCATTGTAGCTCTGCAGTATGGAGTATGACACCGCTCCAACATCAGAAGTGGGAGCTTAACCATACGCCCCACAATATCAGGATAACGAGGACAACGACGTTGATCCTGCACCCTCATATTTTTCTGTTCTCGGCAGCCACCGAAATAATGAGTGAAGAAAATAAATTAACCCTTGCACGTCGACCAATTATATTATTGGAAAGAATGGAATATATCGAAGTCCATTGTTTGCTTCAAGTAAGGAACAGTGGGACACATCGTCAGCCATTGCACCAGTAAAGGCAACGCAAGATCGGCGATCAGCCAGAAACGACGCGTGTGCGCCGTGACCCCATCGACAGAGATTTTAAAACACAAAGGTCAGTCGTTCACTTTTCACTGCGATTTTAGTAGTGTTTAATAATAAATGAAACTGTAGGTAGATTCTGGGGTAAATGCGATAAAAAAAAAAACCTATTCAGTTTAGAGGGAATGTGTCAATAAAGTGTTACTAGTTAAAATAATTTACTAATGCGTAGTAGAAATTAATAATATGCTCGAAATTTTAGTGTATAGGACGTTTGTTTCCGCGATGAGAAAATATTTCGATTACAACAAAGTTTTACAACGAAATTTTACAACAAAGATTCCGAATTACTATAACCGTTACATAGTTAAATATTCTTTGTCAATAATGTAAACATTGCTGTTTTAATGTAGCCTTGTTAGAATCAAGTAGTAACGGCAGCGGTAATAATCTACCCTCCATTAATTTATGATTTTGCAATCGTTGTTACTGACATTCCTCGAGAACGAAAATGTATTTTTTTTTTTGATGTTTTGGATAGTTATACTTTATACACAAACGTAATTCATACATTATACACCAAAGACTCGCTTCAGAACTGATAAGCTTGAGATTCGATAATAATGACCGCTATACATAGATTGATGTCGAGCTTGATTGATTTCGTTTCATTTCATTTATTCATTCTAAGCAATAATAATTATGGTGTTAAATATTAAATCAATACACATTATTGATTACAATAATAATTATACATTACTACTATAATTAAAATCAATGCATTACCATCCAAGTTTAAGACAACACTACCAAAAAAAAAAACGTAACATAAAAAGCAAAAATCCAAATGATAAAAAAAAACGCATAGGTAAGTAATTAATAATTCTTATTATTCATATAATACTTATAATAATATAACCCATGTTTAAGTAATGATTAAGACATAAAATATAGTTAAAGTTCCTTTTAAATGTCATTAAGAGGCCGTATACATTTAAAAATGTATTTTTTTTTCATAATTATGACAATTACATTGATAATTTCAACCAATTTTTAAAGTGAATGAACTCTCGCCTGAGTTCTTGATTGTAACATAGTTATTTCATACCTTCATTTCGTGCAGCCGAAAATAAATAAATAAAAAAAGAAGAAAACAGCTTTTTGCGTGCATTTTGTCAATTTGGAGTAGTGTTTACATACTAATATATCGAAATAGCCCTTTTCTAACTAGCGACATTGATATGGTAAGAAACATGTTTGATCATAGACAACAATTTCTAAAACCATCAGCAGTTTTGGACGGAAAAGGAGCCTTAAAATATCCTAATAAAATACAATTAAATCTAAATAATGGATAGTTATTACAAATGTCAGCAACATTTAACAAGTCAAGATGTAGTATTACTGGAAATAACAAATCATTAGGTGTCTGCTATAAAATCAGTGACTGAGTAATAAAATTTGTCAAAAGATACTGTTTGCATCTTGCATTAAACATTTTGCTATTAGTCATGGATTTAATTTGTACTCCATTAGCAGCTTATTAAACAGGAATTTAGCCAGATAATTCGCTGCGTGTGTGATAATATTAAGTGGAGGGAAAATGTTAAAAAAGTGCGTTTATAATTTTATTACTGACATCGTTCTTCCATAATTCATGTTTTGTTGAAATTATGAGGATTTTGAATATAAGGTCAAATTTGCAAGTGTGTTAAAAAAAAGGGTTTCAAATTTGTTTAGATACCTACATTTGAAATATCATATTTCATCATCTCCCTAATTTTTCGATACTTACTCTTTTCTTTATTTCATAAAAGTTTGGGCTTATTCATATTACTACAGTAAATTGTGAAATTCAACGTCAGTCATCAACAATATTTATTTTTTTTGTATTGAATTTTCTTTTTGAGATAAATGACAATCATATTATAGTTTAAATTATAAGAAATTTTATTATCAATTGTAAACGAAACACAAGTAAAAATTAACAGTACACAACTTAACCTAAATAAAATTAACTAACAAAACCGATGTCCCCCAAATCATGGCCCTGCGTTTAAATTAAATTATAAGTAATAGCTTAGTTTTGACCATATTTCTTTATTTAATTTTCAACTTTCGTATAGAAATCGAAGACTATACTACAGTAATAATATTAATAATGGAGTCTGAAGTAATAGAAACTTTGCAGTGAGTAGCACAAATAAATGTACAGTACTTGCCTACGTTTGTCACAAAAAGATTTCTTCGAAACTTACTGTATTTTTCTCATTCTTTCTGTCTAGAATGTTCTTATATCAAACATTTTGATTATTTCGTATTTAAGTAAAGCGAAATACGAAGGTTCAATTTCGAGAATCGTTTCGTGCATAAACTAACTAAATTACAATCATAATAATTTAAGTGTACCTTCATTTTCACCTTATTAAATTTTTGAGGATTATTCATAATAAAGGCATGCTCTTGTTAGTTTTATTTGTACTACAAAGTACTACCCATTATGATCTAGGTCAGGAGTGACCGAGCTTTGTGATACTGTGCTTGGAGTTTTTGTTTCAGTTGATCATCGCGACAAGTGCTCCATCGGAAGACTACAGGAGCGCCTCCTTAAACCAGTATTAGCGCGCTTGACAGTCTTGGCGGTCACTCAGGGAAAACGACCACTCTCTTCACTGACGATCACCATCGAGTGCATTTTTTTTGCAATACCTACAGTGTGTATGATTTTTAAACACACTATGACAGTTCTCTGTTGATGTTTGTAGTGATGTAGCAAAGACATTCAAATCGATTTTATCGACGATTTTTTTTTTCAAAATGTGTAAATCAATTTTTTTTGGGCTCACTGGAGATTTCTATGGAAAATAATAGTTTGTTTCATTTTTCTTTCTTTAGGTTATAAATTTATCAATTTAATCGATTTCTACCAATTTACAGAAATAGTACTCATGAATCGAAAAGCAAGATTTAGCCACAACACAGCTTTTATTACAAAAAAAAAGACGTAGTACGTAACTGTTCGAGTAATGATTTATTCTCGTTAAATACTTCAATTCCGTGATAAGAAAAAATATAGGTAACATGATCTCAATTGACTCAAAACCACTATTTCATTGTTTTTTTTTATGAAATTCAATAGGTTGCGCAGATTTACGTTATATGGGTTCTGTGATGTGACAAATGTTTGTTTAAATAATATCCAAACTATAATTGATTATAGACAGTAAAATATAACTGTGTAAAATGTTGTTAGTGTGCCTGTCCCAACCCTCGAATGACCGTGATAGCGAATATGATGAGTTTTAGTTTTCAGACTGATTTAGTCGAGCAACTGGGCAATATTAAAATAAGATAAACAGGAGAATAGTTTTTGGTCACTTGCGTGGATGGATCAGAAAAATTTAGTCCCGCAACTGGACCGTCAATCAAAGCATTGCTAACATGCCACTTGTTGTGATGGATCAGAAGGATTTAGTCCAACAACTGGGCGATATGATAAAGAGAATAGTTTTTGGTCACTTGCGTGGATGGATCAGATAGATTTAGTCCCGCAACTGGACCGTCAACCAAAGCATTACTAACATGCCACTTGTTGTGATGGATCAGAAGGGTTTAGTCCAACAACTGGGCAATATGATAAAGAGAATAGTTATGTCAGTCACTTGCGTGGATGGATCAGAAGGATTTAGTCCCGTAACTGGGCTGACAAGCCGATCATTGTTAAAGTGCCACTTACTGGATTGTTTAACCAACTTGAGTTTTCTTTTCAAACCGTTCGCTCTGAGCACGAGCTTCGGGTCAGTATGGCCGTGATAGCGCCTTTGAGATTATTTCGCATTTAAATGTATCTTAGAAAACAAATAATGATATTAATTGGATTTGCTTTACCTCAGAAGCACATTTGAATAGATCATTGAGTATCTTGATAATTTAGTTCTAAGTTATTAGTCCATGTGAAGTGCATGAGTTATATTGTAATTAATAGTAGCAATTTAAGAAATAGTAGATTCCACATTAGTATTGTTAAATTATTTACACACTGTGTCAATTGACTAAAAATGTTACTAACACCTGGTTACTTGACGACTACCACTTACTTGTTTCTCCACTCCATTTAATGGTACTTTGATAGTCTTTAAATACCAGGTGCAGTGACGTCTCTGCTCATTCCTTTGTGAACTTTTACGAGAAATACAACACCAAGAAGTTATCATAAACGTTTATTCATTCACACTCCTCATCACCACCTCACTGCCGTGCCGTCACCAGTTCATATGTAGCTTTCAATAGTATTCTCAAAGAATCATTGTAGCTCTGCAGTATGGAGTATGACACCGCTCCAACACATATATGAAGGTTATTGTCATTTTCATCATCATCATCATCATCATCATCATAATCATAATATCAGCCAATAGATATGGGGAAGGCAACGGTTAACCGGATTTGTATGAATATAACCGCGGTTTCGGTGACAAATCGTTTTTCTTTTTAAAAGCTTTTATTTAACTTGCATTGTATGTAGGTATGTATCTAAGTATGTTTGTTCGGGTGAAATCTTGCAACTCAATTTTGAAGCAGATATCGTCAACCGATTGAGCTGAAATTTTGCATACTTACTTAACTTTGATGACAATACAATAATATGTTACCATGGGGCTGATCTGATGATGGAGCCAGAAGGTGGCCATAGGAAGTCTATAATAGAAAAAGTAGTCCTACCGAGCTTGGGCTCTTTAGAATCGACTCAGTGAGAATTTGATGGATATCCAAAGCAAAGTACAGTCGGCTATAAAAGCTTGCCACTAAAATGTAATTTTTGACAGAAACTTATTAATACTAAAAATAACCGATTACATTTCCTACGATCGATAGACGTCTAGGGTTAGACAAAGGCTTCGCCAAAGTTCTTAGCGACGATCGGCCGGTCATTGATCCACCTTATTGGGGTCCCTCGCACGCTGCGTCTTCCAGCGGTCGCCACTCAAGGACCTAGTTTCTGCCCCAACGACCATCGGTAAATGTAAAACAGTAGTAGTTGTATTTAAGCAAAACAATATGTTTAGCTTATCCCTCGTAGAGTAGTGATGCCTCTTAGACGCGAAACACTAGTCGAGTTTTGTACTTTTGGTGCGGATTTGTTATATTTATTTTTTTGGATGTATTAAAAAAATATGCAAATCGCTACTACTAAACTTATCCGGGTTGAACCCGAGTTTGGGCATTTTCAATATAACATTATCCACATTATAACCTACCTGACCTACCACATAGTTTTTCCCTTTTGAGGTAAGGAACCGTAAAAAGTACCATCTTCTTCTTCTTCTTCTTCTCAGTATATATGCGTCCACTGCTGGACATATGCCTCTTGCATGGATTTCCAAGCTGATCTTGATGCGGCGATCCTACTCCAGGTCGGCCCTGCCGTCTTTTTAATGTCGTCCGACCATCTGGCTTGCGGTCTTCCAACGCTTCTGCCACCCGTTCGCGGCCTCCAGTGTAGCGCTCGCTGACTCCATATGTCATCGTCTCTGCGACATATATGACCAGCCCATTGCCACTTCAATTGCGCAACTCTTTTGCCGATGTCGGTAACTTGCGTGCGTTGGCGAATGTCTTCGTTTCGTATTCTATCTCGCAGAGAGATTCTGAGCATTGAGCGCTCCATAGCTCGCTGTGCCACTTTTAGACGGTGGATTCTTCCAGCGGTTAGCGTCCACGTTTCGCATGCGTATGTCATTACTGGGAGTACACACTGGTTGTAGACCCTCGCTTTCAGTGTTTGTGGGATTTTTGAGCTGAAGACGTCTTTGAGCTTACCGAATGCAAAAAGTACCATACTTTAACTTATTTTGATATTGTTCTATACACAATTCCCCATAGTACCAAAATATTAACTAAAGGAGTTATTTTTTGAAAATGCTACTAAGAGGCCTTATTTCTTTTAAAATGCTGATTGTTTTAGACATTGTTCCCTATGCTCAAATATGTTTATCAACATTATATTGATGTTAATACCTAGAACAGGGCTTTTGGGATTTATCGGTATATATGTTTCAAACCTACAGTTTGAATTATTCATTGATAATTTTTGTTTCAAAAGCTACTCGAAATTTACCAATTTCACGCAGAAAGTGATTTTGTTCAACTTATTTTCGACTGCACGCATTGAAAGCATGAAATAGCTATGATACTACCTAGAACTCGGGGAAAAGTATTATTCACTTCAAAAAGTTGGTTGAAATTATCAATATATTTATCTGTCATAATATGAAAATCTTATATCTTAAATCGCTACTACTAAACTTATCCGGGTAGGTAAAACCCGAGTTAGGTAATTTTCAATATAACAATTTCTGCATATAACCTCAAGTTTAGAGCAGAACAAAGTCAATATACATCTTCATTGTGCTCCAGAGCAAGTAGCAATATTACTCAACCGCCTAAATCCAAGGTCTCATCAAAATGTCCCGAGGGATCTCGTGCCAGTTTCCATGTCCAGAATTTCTTATTGACACGGACTTGAAATTTTAGACACCGTATGCTAATAAGTGTAAGGGCGCGGGGAAGAAAACAATTGAAATCTCTTTTTAGTAAATACGCGACGACGCGTTTGGCTCGGTTTGTAGACACCTGCCTACTGAGCCGGCGGTCCCGGGTTCAAATCCCGGCCAGGGGAAATATTTGTGTGATGAACGCGAATAATTGTGCTTGGGTCATTGTTATTTTATGTATTTCAAATTATATTTATGTATAAAAGTACGTATATCGTCGTCTAGTACCTATAACACAAGCCTTCTTGACCTTAATTTGGGACTAGATCGATTTGTGTGAGGTTGTCCGATATTTATATTTAAACAGTTGACGGTAAATTTATAATCCGTCCGTTATTTATCCGTTTGTTGATACCAGTTACTTGAAAATATATTATATTCATATTAAAATTCCGAAACAGTGTTTGTCGAAATAAATCTACAGACTACCAAAATAAACCCAGAGAAATCCTACATTTTTTTTTTGTATAATGTTTTTAATGTAGCTGCCTTTCGGCTTAACTCTGCCTATTTATTTTTAACAATATTTACTAAGATGATAATGTCAAAAATCAGCGGTAACGGATCATCACCGCAACGACTTTGTTTTCTTCAAAATGTTTTTTAATATGTGTGTTAATAAAAAGTGTGTTAAATAAATTGTTATTATACCTCGGTTAATATTATGGACATTACAAAGATTAAATATATATATTTATATAAAAAAGAGGTGTCTCCTATCTGTATAATTTTTTACTAAGATGAAATAACTCGGAATATTCCCCTTAGCCCCACAGTAATTGCGTTGTCTATGTCATCCTAAGTCCGTTATCAGCATCCATTCCAAGTTGCGGCCACGTGACCGGGATGTCCTATTTTATTGCTCCTCTGAAAGCCGATGTGACGCCGCCCTCGCGAGGTTTGCATTTAGGTTACTTAGGGGTTTCGTTACCATATTAAGTATAGATTGGGCTTCGCTTTTCACTGAGTACCTATTATAGGGTGGATTACTGGTGTGTAGTACTCAGCGGTAACGGATCATTGCCGCATCAACTTTGGTCTATGTATGACACTTGAAAATGTTTTACAAAAAGTGTGTAAAATAAATTGTAATTATACCTAGGACAATATTATAGACCGGCAGTACAAAGATTAAATATATATTTATATAAAAGATAGATATTATAATTTTTACTAAGATGACAATGACAGATAAGAAATTGTTTTAACGTAGTGTTTTTGTTGTAATCTTTGTTTAGTTTTAAGTTAATGATTTTACAACCGAAATGGGCAAACTAATGGACTCTTTCATTCCCATGACATTTCAATATACCTACACAGTTTTAAGAATAAATAAATCTATCTCTCTTTGTAAATAAAGCGGAATATTCCCCTTAGCCTGATAACGGACTTAGGATGACATAGACAACGCAACTGTTTGCGTTGTCTATGTCATCCTAAGTCCGTTATCAGCATCCATTCCAAGTTGCGGCCACGTGACCAGGATGTCCTATTTTATTGCTCCGCTGAAAGCCGATACGACGCCCTCCTGAGGTTTGCATTTAGGTAATTTTGGGGTTTCTTTGCCCGCATTTGTATATTTATAGAGGCGAGAGTTGCGATAGGTACATTACTCGTAAGTTAAAATTGGATCTTGCTTTTCCCCGTGGCCTGTTATTGGTTGGTTGGATTCGGCACCACATCTGCACCGTTTTTACTTCAGCCGTGACATAATTATCTGTTTATTTATTTAATCTTTAATGCACGCAACCCGCAACGGACCTGAATGCCATATTTTTTGGTGTAAAACGCTTAAACTACAATGCACTTTTATATACTCCGTAAAATCACAGGGATTATCTATCTTACAGTGCGTTAGCTGTCAGAATGCGATTCGCGATTTACCTGTCTCGTTCGCTCTTACGCGATCCAGATAAGAACCTCTCAGTTTTCAACCAAACCCAAATTGCAATCTGAGAACTTACGGACTGTACTATCGTCGTATTTACGTTGATTTTTCGATTCAATATCGCCGTGATTTATTATGTCAACTTTTTCTATTTAAGTGTATTAATAAACTAGGTCGATGCAGAGTCAGCCACCGGCTAAGCTTGCACCATAGATTTGAGGGGAGTTTTTTTTTTTGTTTCGAAATTTTCCCTTCGTCACGACCTAGCGAAATTTAATTTGTGCATTTTAAAACAAAAATTTCTAAAATCGGTTGAGAACTCGCTGAGATCTGCGCATTGTCACAAAGTCCATTCGAGTCGATCCATGGGAGCTTCGCTCGCTTCGCTCCAATAAATATTAAGGAACAATCTTACACAAATCGACCTAGTCACAAATTAAGTAATGCTTGTACTATGGATATTATTTAGAAGATGATATTTCATGACATGAGATATAAATATATGTATACTATACAAATACATAAGATCCATGGCTCAGGAATAAAATATTCGATCGATTCAAGGCAAATAGAGTACATCACCACACATCGCTAAAGTACAAATAATTCAGCTGATAATAGAATCGTTGAGTTTGGCCCTCGCTAGCGGGCCTAAATCAACCCACGCGTCTGGTTGACGTCACAAGCAAATAAAGCGATCCAGGAGGGTTACTCCGATATTCTGAATCCGTAATTCGTATCGTGCTGTCCCGCTTCGATCGATCGAGATCGAGAGAGATGGCACGGTAAAAACATTGAGTTTCGATCCTCGGAGTTACCCTTCAGCTCAAAATGGAATGGCTCCGAATGGATAGGCTTGGTACGTGACATAAAATTAAGTAGCTTAGTCTCCAGACTAACTCGAGAAAATGATTTACAACCGGTCACTCAAGTCAGTAAGGTGAATATAGCTCGAACAATTTGGACTATGGCCCTAATTCGAGTGTACTTTGAGATATCACCAAATAAGCGATGTCTTGTGCGCGCCGGAAGACGCAGCGTGGAAAGACCCCCAACAAGGCGGATCGACCTGGTTAGGATCGCGGGCAGAACTGGATGAGGTCGGCGCAAGACCGTTCGTTGTGGAGAACTTTAGGGGAGGTCTTTGTCCTGCAGTGCATGTCTATCGGCTGATATGATGATGATGATGAAGTGAACAAGGCGGATCGACCTGGTTAGGATCGCGGGCAGAACTGGACGAGGTCGGCGAAAGACCGTTTGTTGTGTAGAACTTTAGGGGAGGTCTTTGTCCTGCAGTGGATGTCTATCGGCTGATATGATGATGATAATGAAGTGAACAAGGCGGATCGACCTGGTTAGGATCGCGGGCTGAACTGGATGAGGTCGGCGCAAGACCGTTTGTTGTGTAGAACTTTAGGGGAGGTCTTTGTCCTGCATTGGATGTCTATCGGCTGATATGATGATGATGATGAAGTGATATCTCAGATATATATTTACCTGTCAATAAAACGCGACATACGCGATTCCGACTGCATAAAGTGACATTTTACATTTGCAAGTCAGTCCAAGTCGTTATCAAGTTAAGTTTGCGCCTGATATCAATCCGGGTTGACGAAGTAGCGATTTAGACTAGGTATATCGCCACTTCAGAGACCTCTCCGAGATATCAGTGCCCTGTACGGACTCTTTATCCATAAGAGCTTATATGATGTAGCCCGGCACATACCGCAAAGTTTGCGGTATGTGATGCCAATGTAGATTAGCTGGTTCAAGAAACGTGGGCATAAAATAGTATTTAAGTATTTATTATTGTTATTTAGTATTGTTATGGTAAAAGAACTTTATTTCTCAAAATAAATTTTACATTTCACTTAATGAGAACTTATTGTCTAAACAATAGTTACACCTTCATTTTTGTTTACTTTAATTTAATGTGCTTCAAATAAAATTTTAAGGTAAATGTTCACGAAAGTGCAACCACATATTATGGCGTTTTATAATGGAGAATTATGTCGTAGGGTAAACCTTCTGAATTCTTAGAACAGAGCAGGAGGGGATTACGACTTAATTCAGAAATCTATCATGTGGCATATTAAACAATTTATTGAATTCAACCCAAGTACTATCTAAAATAAAAGTTAATTGGTACACAACCGTGAAGGAGTTCAAACTACGTGTAACTAACAATGTTAATAACGTTCCTTTAAAAAATACCACGTCAAAATCGAAAGGCATTTGCTCGAGAGTAGTCCCTTCCCCTCGGCAGCGAGGGCCGTTTTGATTGATTGGATGATAATGAATTGTAAACATACGAGTAAAACGAAATGGTTTTATAAGCCCGCATGAGAAGGACCACAGCGTCCTGATTTATAAAGTAAAATTTCAATTAAGATATTTAGTTCCGAAGTGAAATCACGTACACTAAAGCATATAACTATAAATAGGAAGTATCATAGGTTCCCTCTGAAAGACTGGCGGCCATTCCATGTTGAATACCGTTTCTTTGTTCTATGAAAATGCCAAACCTTTGGTTAACAGATTCCTCATGTAGTTTCGGAATTTCATTAAGGAGTACGATCGCTGTATTCATGCCTTCAACGTCTTCGCTCATAACGACTACAAACATAATTATGACCACATCTTCGCTTTCCTCGTGACAAAGCTTCGTCCGGGTTTTTCATACCATACCAAAAAAAAGGACTGATAATGTTTGTTTACCGAGCGAGCGAATAAATCTATATGTCCGAATGTTTATATGTTTGGAAGGAATGTTTGGATGTTCAGAAGTCCGGATTTCCGGCTGTTAGTTCCTACAGGTCACATTTCTCAAGCGGCTTTCGTGAAAGTCAGTTTATCGAGATTTTTCAAAATCCGGAGAGAGTGGAGATATGGGGGTTGAAAACGTAAAAAGTCATATTTCTGGCATCACGCGAAATTACGAGGTCTACAGCTCACAGTGTCATTAGTCACTAGTGACGCTTTCTTTTCTATAAACAATGCAAAACAATGCAAAGATCGTCCCACAAAGCATAAAGAAAAATTCGTCAGGTTACTTGGAGCTAGGGTAGCGAACTGGTTAACGCGCTGGACCGGCAATCCGGAGGTACCGGGTTCTATTCCCGGTCTCTTCCACCAGGTAGCTCGTTTTTCAATTTATCTATAAGCTTTTATCTTTTTTATCAATGCTTTCGTTTCTGTTAAAAAGAGATGAGACAGCACAAGTTGCACATCACACCGGCCTGAGGGCAGTCATCTTCCACGGAATCAGCGCCAAACATAATTTTCATATCATTTTGGCATAATATGAACATTTTAACCGTTTTTTGGCAATGTACGATATATCTCTCATAGATTTAATTGAATCATCTTTTTGTATAATTTATTTTCTTCTTTTTGTTTAATTTCTTAATAACAAGGAGGCTTGAAATGCAGACTTCGAATTTATTTTCCCCAGAAAAGGGATAAACTAACATATTTCTTGATGTGTTCATGACTTCATGAGTTTATCCCTTTTCTGGGCAACATTTGGTTATCTCAAAGTAGCAGAGTTCAGATGATTTTGGGTAAAACGTCTTCATTTTAAGAAAGATTGCAGTACAGAATTAGTATTTTTCTCGTAGCGAGGGTTCGCTTCGTTTGAAGACTTGGGTCTACACACAGTGTGTTTACGCATCTGCTGTTTGCTAAACAACTGCTGCCTGGGAACTAGCCCTTGTTTAATGTGTACAGTCCTCTGCAGAAAATAATAATGTACAATACAATACAATACAATACAATACAATACAATACAATACAATACAAGTACCTACTCTTTATTGCACACCTCATAAAACATACAGGAGAAATACGATGCAAGAAATTACAATTAGAGGTAAACAACAGGCGTTCTTATCGCTAAAGAGTCTCTTCCAGACAACCGTCGGGTAGTGGAGAACTTGAAAAAAATAATGTTAATGTAAATTTTTGGATCACGGACCGGGCTGTTATGAAAGGTTGGTTTTATAACATAATTTATTATAACAAAACGGAACTTCATCGCGTTCAAAAAGTGTATAATTGCCATATAAGAGAGGTGACTTCAATATTTATAATTTTAAAGCACGAAAAGAACATTAGGCAAAAAATTGATACCATTACCTAAATAAGTAGCTGTCGACAATCCAAACAAGAAACTCCCGAACGCACATCGCGCAAACATTCAGCCCAAACAGCGCTTCGTCTATCAGTGTTAGTTTACGATCTGCAAGTCCTCGTTTACCTGTTGCCGTTATTTGGTTTGGGGTTTCAGCATGATCTTGCTACGGCAAACAGAATTTAGTGAAGTGATTTATAACCCTTTAGTGTTTATTATTTACTAGCTTTTGCCCGCGACTACGTCCGCGTGGAACTTGGAAGTATGGATCAACAACTTCGTACAACACGATAGATATCCACCTAATCAAATTAATAAATAAAAGGGATTATTAAAAGCGCCCAAGCAAATGTAAGAGCAATAGTGCTTTTGGTCCAATAATTACACTTCCTACAGGGTCATCAATGTCACCATGAATTACCGCACCCCAACAGAAATGGTCACTCACTTTTCAATCTTTTTAGAGATAATTTCCAGAATGAAAACTATCCTATGTCCTTCCTCGAATCTTAAACGATCTCCATGCCAAATTTCATCCAAATCGATTCAGCAGTTTAAGCGTGAAGACTGAAAAGGTAACAGACAGACAGACACACTTTCGCATTTATAATATTAGAATGGATTTATATTTTTTATTTTATTTAAATTTAAATATCACCTCATCTTTGTTTTTTCTGCTACGCGTAATGTGCGGTTTTCCGTTTTTTAGGGTTCCGTACCCAAAGGCTAAAAACGGGACCCTATTACTGAAACTTCGCTGTCCGTCCGTCCGTCCGTCCATCTGTCACCAGGCTGTATCTCAAGAACGGTGATAGCTAGACAGTTGAAATTTTCACAGATGATGTATTTCTATTGCCGCTATAACAACAAATACTAAAAATAAAATAAATATTTAAGGGGGGCTCCCATACAACAAACTTGTTTTATGGTACGGAACCCTTCATGCGCGAGTCGGACTCGCACTTGCCCAATTTTTTTACTATTAACTGCTCCGCGCGGCATTACCCACTCATCCTACAGGGACGCTACATTATTTCGGGACAAAAAGTAGCCTATGTGTTAAACCAGGGAGTCAGCTACCATACCAAATTTTACCAAATTGGTCTAGCCGTTTGAACGTGAAGAACAAAAATACACATTAACACACTCACTTTCGCCTTTATAATATCAGTGTGGTACTAGTATTTGGCCTCGATTCCACCTGATGTTAAGTGAAACAAGGCCTAAGATGCAGCATGCTCGCCTAGGAAATGCCTGTTCACTCTCGACTCGAAGAGATCCAAGTTACATTTTACAGAGAAAATGTGCGCGGGAAGAGAGTTCCACTCTTTTGCTGCAAGGTGTAAAAACCTTTCAAATAAACAATGCAAAGATCGACACACAAAGCATAAGGAAAAATTCGAAAGGTTGGTTGGAGTTTGGGTAGTTCGGGGTCGCTGGCCCGGCAATCCAGATTTTACACGCAAAGAGTTGCACACGAATCATTGGTATATCGCCAATCCAAGATGGAATCCAAGTCCACGTCGTCGAGTATTGTGATGTCGAAATGGAGGAGGTAGAATCAGTTATTGCAATCCTATTGCACATACACATTTTTCGAAGACAAATGAAAATAGCTTTAAACCCTTTGCAGTGTTTTACAATGTAACAATACAAGTACTCTTTATTGCACACCTCATAAAACATACAAGAGAAATACAATGCAAGAAATTACAATGACAGGTAAACAACCGGCGGTCTTATCGCCAAAGAGCGATCTCTTCCAGACAACGTTTGGGTATAGTGGAGAACTTGAAAAAAAAAAGATTTTGTTATTAGGCGGTGCAAAAATCGGAAAATAATAATAATTATGTATATAAAAAAAGCAAATAAATACATAAATATAATAAACAATAAATTCATAAATACAGACATACATTCAGCGAAAAGATAATAGGACCGTTTGAATAAAATAAGGATTATGAAAGGGATAGATAATGCTCTTTCAGGTGAGTTTTGAAAGAAACAAAAGATTTAGCGACCCTTAAGCTCACAGGCAAGGAGTTCCACAAACAGACAGCTTTAAAAGTGAACGAATTATTATAACATTTTGAGACGGAAGAAGGTACGGCAAGGAGCAAATTTTGTGCGGAGAGTTTTATTTAGTGAAAGACCACTAAAACGGCACTCAAACATATTATATTTCCCGAGATTTCTGCGTGCAAAAATATTATTGGACTTGAATTTTTTGAAAAGGCATTTTTATGTGAAGTCAATATTTTGCTAGCGTTCAAATGTAGATGAATAATAATGGTGCTCGTGCAAAATTAGACAAAAAAATATTGTATCCGCAGCATCCGTGGAGATAAACAGGAAATCCGAAATAGTTCAAACACGTCAGATATACAGCGTAACAATAAAGATTGTGCAAATTTATCAGAACGCGATAGTTTCTTGTAAATGGAGTTTATCGATTTTTGATTTGTGCAGAAATTAAATGTTTCGAACACCTCACACTTAAACTCAAACTAATACTTTTACAATAACTACAACCGCACAGCAATCGACTTATTTCCAATAAATTGTTATACTTAAATATCTATTTACTTCGTCTAAATTTTATTATTCAATTAATGTGTTTTGAAAACAAAACGCTTAATTATAACTGAACTCGCTGTCAAAAACATCTAAGTCTTCTTTAACCCCCAGTAAAAGTGCTACAGTCACTCCATCACTCACCAAAATGGATTAGTTAGTCGTTGTTTGCAATTGATAAATAGATCAAAGACGACGCGGCTGCTCCGCGGTAGTGCGGATGCCTACGAAGCTGGCGGTCCTGGCTTCGAATTTCGGCAAGTATTTTTGATGAGCACCAATCATCCAGTGAATAAAGGCCAGGGTTTTACCTTACAAACGGTCCGGTAGTCTTGAATTTTTGATATGTTGTCTAGGATGGTTAAGTGCTTAAAAAGCAAAATACACAATTCCCCCTCATACGCGCCCGCCGCAATATAAAAAAAAACGTATTTTTCAGATTTTTGCTTACACATTCGTTTAGGAGCATTTTCGAATGAAATTTGGTACGAAGCAACGTCTTATAGACCAGATAAAGGATAAATTGCAAAATTTGTACGGAGCCCTCGATGCGCGAGTCCGACTCACATTTGGCCGTTTTTTTTGCTTTACTACATTATCTGTTTTGCTGGCATATCCGCTTGGTTAAACATTTCGTTTCCAAAGCCTAACAACGAGCATCAGCCACTCCATCACTCACTAAAATGGATTAGTCATTATTTGTAATTGATTCATTGATCGAAGATGGCTTTGGCTCGACTTTCGTGATATAATCCATGAATTTTGATTGGCTTGACGAGTAATTGCATTTGTAGACAGAATTTTAGATCCAGAAACTTGAGTTTGGAGGTGAATTCTAAATACAACTTTTGATTAATCTGATTATTGTATGTACTTACCTACTTAGATACATATAATAATGCAACAAAACATAAAAATGCGTATACTCAAATTTTATAAAAGAGAGATTTGATATCATATGAAATTGTATCTTTCTAAGGAAGTAAATCAAAAGTTTAGTAAGTCTTCATGAGTTATAATCTCTACATGAGCAGTTTAGGTGTGAAAAATCAATCAAATGACTCATATTCGTCTAAACCAATCTTAGAGATGGTCATTAGAGTGAATATGTGTCCTAATCATCGGTTATCTCAAAAACAATGGAATATTTTAATAAAGCTTATAAAGAAGACTATATTCTGGACCAATACTAATTTAGTCATTTCCTGAATTTGTTTTAGAGTTTAAGTTTTTATTTAAAATTTGTTTGTTTTTCCCTTTTTTGTCGTTACATATACAAGTTACTCTATGATTTCGTTTAACTTTTAGTCACATCTCTTAGGGGTCGTATTTCCATTATGTGAGGGCGGAGTCTACCAGACATTTACTTAGCTGTTTTCCTTGTATTAAGTTAATCTTCTATCCTATAATACGTATCCTAAGCAAACTCTTGAACTTGTGAAGACTTTATACGAAATAGAATTACAACATAATTTGAAGTTTCTCCAGAAAATATAAGTGGTTTTCCTTCGATGTATTTACGTATGTACATAATAAGCCTCCACGTATTTGTCACGAATTATTTTATGCTCAGGTATTATAGCACCTCATATTGTAAAAAATAAGGGTTCTGTTAGTTACAGGATTGAAGGTCTTGAATTGTAATGGGTAAATATTATCTAAAATTTTCATATTATGTTTTTTACTTCTGTAGCCACGACGGCGTTATTTATTTGGGATTTCATTTTGGCCTAAACGCTGTAGAAAACTACCGTATTTTTTAAAATCGATTTGCCTAAAATATTCAGAACTCAAAATTCAAAATTCAAATTTTTATCCAGCAAATGGGCCTCAAGGGCACTTTTACATGTCTGATTCTATATCATTGAATAATAAATATAAAATTACAATTATAATTACGTCACAACGATATAATAGTAAATTAATGGAACTGAAAAATCACTGGGCATACTGTACCGGGATATGTATATTGTCTCCGGGGTCCATTCATAGAATACTCTTAAGCTATATTATCAGAGATGTAAAGGGTCTCTATGCACCAATAATAAAACATGATAGAATAAAAATACATTATAACAGCATCTCTAATGTCAAAAAAAAAGGTTGTAAAAGGTTCCGGCCGTCAGGTTTTGGAGGTGTATACTCGTAGTGTCTCCAAACGTCAAATATAAGAAATAAAATACATCGGAAGAGAATATTAAGTTAACAGTCAATAAAACTAAGCTAATATATATAACAAGTATGTATTGAGTATAACTAACAATATATGAAGCAGGCAATAGCAGCGACGCCCTAAAGACACACTGCCGGGTTTTGAGACGGAATAATTGGCCACGGTTCATCTTCTTCAAAGTAATCTTCAACTTTATAATATGCCTTTTTCAGGAGAACATTTTTTACATATTTTTAAGAGTCTTATAAGACATTTTGCAAGCATCTAGGGGTACTTTGTCATAAAATCTTACACAATTAACTACCCACAAAGGATTTCTTGACTTTCTGAAGACGTAACTTGGGAAGATGTTTATTCCGTGTATTACGACTATGGACATCAGACTGCTTCTTCAAGCTATTTATGTTTCTGTGCGAATACATTATTATGTGAATCTACTGTAAGAATATCTGTTTCTTTAAAGCGTTCTCTCAGAGATTCAGATCCCATATTATAAATGGATGGAATAGCTCTCTTTTGTAGAACAAAGATGGTTTCATGTCTGCTGCTTTACCCCATATCAGAATGTCATAAGACACAATACTGTGGAAGTAACTGAAGTAAACAAGGCGGGCTGTTTCCACATTGGTAAATTGTCTTATTCTTCTTACTGCATAAGCGGCAGAGCTCAGCCTATTTGCCAAAATCAATAAATGCGGTGCCCATTGTAAATTACGATCTAGCGTAAGACCCAGGAGAAGTGTGTCATCAACAAGATCGTTTGCCTCTCCACTTAAAGTAATCGTAGCGTTGACGTGCCTGACCTTCGGTAATGAAAATTTTACACATTTTGTTTTCTTCGCATTAAGAAGAAGATTATTTGCTGTGAAACATTCCAGAATTTCTTTTAGTGCCTCATTGATGTGACCGTAGTCATTCAGAGTTCTGTTAATCTTGAAGATCAATGAGGTATCATCAACAAACAATACTATCTCACATCTGTTTTCTAGGAAATACGGTAGGTCGTTTATATATACGAGAAAGAGAAATGGCCCCAAAATTGAGCCTTGCGGTACTCCGAGCTTAACAGTGGAACCATTTGACTCAATTCTGTTGACAACTACTTTCTGGATTCTTTGGCTTAGATATGACATGACAAGGTTTAGTGCTTCAGTCGCTAGTCCAATAGTGATTCAACTTGTGTATCAGTGTGTCATGTTCCACACAATCAAACGCTTTAGATAGGTCGTAAAATATGCCTATGGCGTCTTGCATATTTTCCCATTTTCATATATGTGCTTTAAAAGTACAGCGGCAGCATCCGTTGTCGAACGACCTCTTGTAAAACCAAATTTCTGCTTATGGAGTAATTCGTTCTTATTAAAATGTCGAAGCAGCTGGTTCAATATATTTTATCAAAAACTTTGCTAAAAACAGGTAATACAGAAATCGGTCTATAGTTTCGAAGGTCATCCTTATGTCTTGATTTAAATATTCTTCAGATCGGGGAACACAGACTGATCTACACAAGCATTAAACATAGCAGTAAGATAGGGTGCTATAACATCAATAATAGATTGCATAACTTTAACAGATGATATGCCCCTAAGGTCCTCAGTGTTCTTTAACGTCAAGGATTTGATTGTTTTTATGATTTCAGTGGGTTCTGTGTATTGATAGTAAAGTTTCCTATCAAATTTGGCACCAACACACAACGTCGAAATATTTCGACAGTGCTTAAAAAATATATCTTTTTCAGAGGTATACAAGGAACAAGATTTCAATAGAAGCTTTAGCCAATTTCATGACACCTTGTGCCTATTTTATAAACTTTGTTTTCCCCAGATAAAAGTAAAAATACACAAACTTTATAAACCGAAGTGGATAAGTAAAGGTTTAAAACTGAGCACCAAAACCAAGAGAAATCTAAGGCTAAATTATTACAGGAACAAAAATACTTAGAATAAAAATAAATACAAAACATATGATAAAATCCTGAAGAAGTGTGTAATAACTGCTCAAAAAGCAACAAACAAAAAATATGTGGCTAACAGTAAAAATATTTGTAAAGCGTCCTGGACAATTATCAAAGATCATGCACACAACGTAAATAACACCGAGTGCATAGATAGTATTAATGATAATGGTACAAATATCACAGACCCTTCAAGCATAGCAGAAATATTTAATAACTATTATATAGAATTAACAAACAAATTTATCCATAATCCAAGTGTAACTGTTACTGAGAGGCCAAAAGTTGCAAACACTATCTTTTTAAAGCCATTCGAGGAAAATGAAGTTTTAAATCTGATTACTTCACTAAACAAGACGAATGCAGAAGGATATGATGACATTGCAACTAAAATAATAATTAAATCTAGATTTGAAATTATCTCAATATTGACATACCTTATTAATTTTTCATTGGAATCTGGATTATTCCCGGACTGCTTAAAGAAATCAATTATAAGACCTATTTTTAAGAAGGGTAAAAGGACTGAATTAAGTAATTATCGTCCAATTACTCTAGTGCCAATCCTCTCAAAAATATTTGAGAAAGCCATGCACAAACGATTGAGCGACTTTTTTGTTAAATTTAATGTAATTGCAAAGGACCAATATGGCTTCCAAAAAAACAAATCCACCACATTAGCTGCTTTTAGTCTTGTGCGTGAGATCGCAACTAGCTGTGATGAGAAAAAGCTAACGACGGCTTTATTCTTTGATATGTCAAAGGCTTTTGATTTTGTTGCTCATGACCTACTACTAACAAAACTCGAACACTATGGTATCAGAGGACCAGCGATATGCTGGATCCGGTCATATTTAGGAAATAGAACACAACGCGTAGAAATTAATAAGGTCAATAATTATAATCAAACAGAATGTTATAATTCTGAATACCGACTAAATAAGTTTGGAGTACCCCAGGGAAGTGTACTTGGCCCGCTCCTGTTTTTAATATACGTAAATGACCTCCCTGATATCATAAGCCATAAGTGTATTCTGTTTGCTGACGACATCTCAATCATAGTGACAAGCAACAAATCTCATACACAAACTGATCATGAGTCAGAAATAAATAAAGTTGTAGTCTCTGTTGTAAAGTGGCTTGAAAAAAATAACTTACAGGCAAACTTAGAAAAAACGAACTATTTACGCTTTAACAGAACTAGTCAACCATACAATATTAGTTATAATGAACATACTTTGGAAGAATGTAGTACAACTAAATTTCTAGGAATATATATAGATAATAAATTAAATTGGAACTAGCATATCCAAAACGTATGTTTAAGAATACGCAGATTTGCGTTCGTACTCAATAAATTGCGTAGAGTGACAGACCAGAAAACTGCAATCGCGGCTTACTATGGTTACGTGGAATCAATTTTACGGTATGGATTAATCACATGGGGCAATGGAGTGGACATTATTAGAGTCTTCAGAACTCAAAAAAAATGTATTCGTGCAATTTGCGGGATTGCACCTCATGAATCCTGTAAACCAATGTTTAGCAAATTAAAAATACTCCTGTTACCTTGCTTGTATATACTCGAAGTTGTCAAATTTGTAAAGCAAAATATGCACCTATTTACGACTGCAGGGGAATTATATCCCAGAAACACAAGAAATTGTAATCGACTTGAAATCGGAAAGCAACAAAAAACAGCTCTGTTTAAAAAAAAAATGTAGTGTAATGTGTGTTAAAATCTATAATAAATTGCCAAACGAAATGAAAAACTTACCACTACAACAATTAAAAAAGAATCTGAATGAATGGCTATTATCTAAAATGTTTTACTCGATTAAGGATTATTTGCAACATAATAATGAATAATAGTATTAAATAAAATAAATGTATTTTTTTTTGTACTGTCATATTCATAATAATTTATTATAATATTAATTGTAATTTTATTGGACTGGACTAATATAATCAATTTGATAAGTAATAATAATATAATTGCAAAGCTTTAATGTAATAATAGTTTTTACTTTGTTATTTTAATGTAGGTAGTTAATGACATTCTAGTGTATGATCAATATAAATTAATAATTGTTACATTTTAATAATTGTAAATTAGTACTTACTACTGTTAAAATGTTTTAATAAGTGTATTAATATTTGCATGATGTCTTGTGGACAGCTGAATTAGGAGATACCAATGTAATATACTAAACACCTGTAATATGACCCTATACAAGCAAAAAAAAAAAAAAACAGTGGAATCCAAATAGGAGCCAGCTTTTACCACAGATGAGTTTAAATGTTGTGTAGTATTCACAGCTATGTTAGTAAACAACTTTCAATCTGTAATGGCCTTCACGGGGTATTTATTTCAGAGATTATCAATCATTAAAATTTAATGGGTAGTCCCTTAGAGAATTTAAAACCGATTTGGAAATACAAATTGGATTATAAATGACGGATTTCAGAGGTAACAGACAGAAATAAAAACACAACCGAATTAAGCGTCTTCTGTTTTCCGAGGTCGATTGAAAATATTACACAATATAAATATATTTGAGATACCCAGAATGATATCTGATCGCCAGCCCTTTGATTGATGGAGGATTCCACCCCTAGTAATCGCTCTCGTTTTGTGTTGATTAATTTCATGAACAGTCAACCGCGATATCTGCGGTATGGTTTAACAATGTAAAAGTTTAAAACATTGTCAGAACAAGCGATTCCGCTATCAGTCACCATACATAATTTCGCTTTTAATATGGTATGGTTATTTGTTAATGTCTGGAGTCTAATGGAGACAACGAAAACGGTCTCAAGGTTCAAAATTAGAACTTAGTTCACACCGTGCCATTCATATAAATAAAAGTAATAATAATAACTATAAGTAACTTAAGACGCGTAAGCTATGTACCTATTACGTAATAATAAATAAGATATAATTTGAGTGCTCTATCTATCTTTGCAGTGTTCTATTAGATGTCGACCTAACCTTTTCACTTCAGAATCTTCTCTTTTTCTTTTTAATAGCTGGGGTTTTCCTGTACTGTATTTTTTATTGTATATTATACCGGGGTTATCTATTCTATTACACTGAAAATAATAATAATAATCGAGGTAATCTCTCATAATTTACCAACCTGTTCCAATATAAGAACTCTAGCAGATGCAATCGATGTACACCATGACCAAGATGATCTTTGAAACCACTTAACATCACGTTCGAAACGTCAAGGTAATTAAATAAACACTTTTTGAACGCGATGAAGTCCCGTTTTGTTATAATAATGTGTGAAAATCGTGTAAGTTTAAATCAATGCTGTAAGATTTGTTTGTATAAAAATATCTTTAACCCAGATTAGAATCGGCTAAATCGGCTTAATGTGGTAAGCCAAATGAAAATTTCAATGAAATTAGCTTACCCCAAATGTTAATAGCATCAGTTCGCAATTTAGATGGAAGTATACGGATAATGTTATTTCCCAATCCAAGGTAATATTAAAGTGTGAATTACACAAAATTGGTATCGTGTCGTTAATCTTCGTCCGTCAACATTACCATAATCAAATTGCTTCTGTACCATTAGGCAGTATTTGTGTTAGCACTTAGTGGATATCATTAATTTTTAGCACCTAAACACAGGTGTGAAAATGAGTCTAACTCAGAAATGTAATGAAATAAATGATCTTTTCACTTCTCCTGTTAAAAAAAGTAGCTAATTTTAGCTTCGCGAAGCGAGGCGACGAGAAAAGCGAAGCGTTTTACGTGGTTGTAAGCCATTCAGATGTATTTGTCCTCGCTCACAAAGTTTGCTCGTCCAAATAATTCACTTTGCGTCATAACGGCCTATTACAATTAATATTATTCTGTAAGTAGATCCACAGGTTCTTTTACGAATCTGAGATTACGAATATTTCCTTTTTTGAGGAGAAAGACGGAAAACCTCAACAGTCTGAAATGTAAACGTAAATGATACTAAACTATTACAATAGTTTGAAGTGCTCAACTTAACATGCAGTGGAAATTATGCACTGATCTGTTACATTGAAAATAAAAAAGATTTGTTGACAGTAGCCCAAATGTTAACTGCTAGTAAAGTTAATAAATCGGAGGACTGACAAACTGAGGTTGAGCTTAATTTTGGCTACTACTAAACACAATTTGGCTATTTCACAGGTAGTTATTATTATTATTTCTTAGGAACTACAATTTCCTTAAATCTAGATACATTGTCCCACAAAACCAGTAGCTGGTTTGACTGTGGGATCTTTGTGGAATCTCTAGTTTAGGTACAACGTGTGTATTACGGTAGCAGTGTGAAAAAGTGTTATTTTAACATTATTTAAACTATTTTTTGTTTGGCTCTCGTCGTATTTCCTCCGGTAAACTATTGAAAAGTAGTTGGGCTATTATTATTATTTTCAGTGTAATAAAATAGACAACCACAGTAAAATAACAATAATAATAGCGAGAGAGATCACCAGGAAAGCCGATCAGTCGCGGCGGCGGTCAACCACTGCGCGCCATCGCTCTATCTGCATGTATTTTAATATGTCTGGGACTTGCGGGAGTTTTTATTTAAACAAATTGTTTAACCTACATATTTCTAACACGAGCTGCGCCGCCTTCTCATCCTACGGGAACACTAATGATTTCGGGATAAAAAGTAGCCTGGTGTCAGCTACCTTCATTCCAAAATGTATCAAAATTGGTCCTGCCGTTTGAGCGTGCAGAAGTAACATACATAAACACACTCACAAACTTTCGCCTTTATAATATGAAGGGTGAATCCGGCCTGGTAATTTTCAGTTTGATTGGCTACCGTAAAACCCGCCAATATTGGTCGTAATGCCTTAACGACGGCTGCTGCTAACGACCCATAATCCCCATTCACTGTCATTCGTTAAATTTTAATTACAATTAATGCACTCTTCGCAGTGCCTGGTGTATTGGGGCTGATAGGATATTTTATTTCGAGTGAGCAAAAGCTAAGCGACCGTGGCCGCTCGCCAACGGGACGGGCTGACCAGGTTAGAGAAGGGGAAGTTCCATCAAGCGGTGAAGGCAACAATGGATCGAGATCGATGGAGACAACTGATCAAGAATTCGATATTGGGATCACGATCCTCAGGAATGAGGAGACTAAAGAAGAAGAGCACTATTAAAATACTTAAACGGGTTTACTCACGTCGTAGAAGTCGAATAACGCTCGACATGTTTCGAATCGGTACGCGATTCATCATCATCGTTTAAGTATTTTAATATGTCTGAGACTCACGATAGTTTTCTATGTAAAAAAGAAGAGCACTGTTTATATTAATTTAAGTACAGCCGGCGATTAAACCAACTAAGATCAGTCAAGACAAGCGTGCCTCACGGAGTGAGCGCACCTACCATAAAAATATCCAAATATTACAGATGTTAGTAGTTTGAACAATTTCAACACTATACATTTATGAAACGTGTAATGTCTCATTTTTTAATGTGGGTACACACCATTTTATATAAAACAATTGATACAAAGATCAAAGCTCAAAAAAAAACTTGAGAATGAGTTACCTGATGGAAGAGACAGGGAATCGAAAATGCAAAGGGCGACACACAATGCATAAGGAAAAATTCGAAAGGTTGCTTGGGAGTTAGGGTGGTGGAAAGGTTAACGCGCTGTGTTGGCAATCCAGAGGTACCGGGTTCGATTCCCGGTCTCTTCCACCAGGTAACTCAATTTCTCTTTGAGCTTTGATTTTCGTATCAATGGTTTAATTTCAACACTTTCAACTGAGCTACAGGACCGCTGTTCACACGCACTGTATGAAATAAAGACCGTTATGAAAAGCGTGCGTGTTGGAGCTTGGTGAATCCGCTTAGCATTTTAAATGTAATAGTAATAGTTAAGTACTTATCCTTTATGAAAAAATTACTGACTGTTGAGTTTCTTTCGGCGTTTCTTCTCAACAGTGGTCTCCTCTTATGAAATGCCGGTAGACTTAGACATGTAAAAGTGCCCTTGTGGCCTACTTGCAGAATAAAATTCATTATTTCATTATCTATATATATAAAAGAAGAAGTCCTGACTGACTCATCAACGCACAGCCGAAACTACTAATGTTAGAGAGTTGATTTTTGCACAGTAGGTTAATTTTATAACGTGGGCTAGGGATAAGAAGGGATTTTTGGAAATACCTCCCCTAAGAGGTTTAAATAGGGGTGCAAAGTTTGTATGGGGTACAAGTTTTTTTTTAAATCTAGGAACTTGAAACTTTGTCAAAAGGTATTAAAATAAAATGGAAGAAAACTAATTTCAGTGTTTTTGAAAATTCACCCCCTAAGGTGGTAAAAAAGGGGTTAAAAGTTTGTATGGAAATTAAGTATTTTTTTGAGCGCGGCACTTGAATTTTTGTGTAAAGGTACACTATTAGAATACAAGAAAAGTGATTTCAGCGTTTTCAAAAATTCGACCCCTAAAAGGGTAGAAAAGGGGTTTGAAGTTTGTATGGAGATCAATTATTTTTTTGAGCGCGGGACTTGAATCTTTGTGTAAAGGCATATTATTAGAATACAAGAAAAGTCATTTCAGCGTTTTTAAAAATTCGTCCCCTAAAAGGGTTAAAAAGGGGTTGAAAGTGTGAATCCATTACAAATTCCTTGCAACTTCTTATTAAGGCATATACAATAATAACAAAATACATTAATTTAACGTCATTAAAGATTCAACCTCTAAGGGGGTTAAAAGGGGGATGAAAGTTCGTCTTGGGTTTCAAATTTAATTTTAATAATAATAATAAAATAATAATCATTTATTTCGGAATTTCATCCATATCGTGTTAGTAACATAAATTTAAGCTAGGAAATTTAAACTTCGTAAAAAGTTATGAAAATAAAATGGAATAAAAGTGATTTCAGCGTTTTTGAAAATTCATCCCCTTAGGTGGTAAAAAGGGGGTTGAAATTTTGTATGGAGATCAAACCTTTTCTTGAGCGTGGGACTTTAAACTTTGTATAAAGGCATATAAGTAGAATACAAGAAAAATAATTCCAGCTTTTTCAATAATTCGTCCCCTAAAATGGTTAAAAAGGGTTGAAAGTTTGATTCCATTACAAATTCTTTGACAAAGGCATATATAATAATAACAAAATAACATTAATTTAACGTCATTATAAATTCAACCTCTAAGAGGGTTAAAAGGGGGATGAAAGTTTGTCTCGGGGTTCAATTTTAATTTTAAGCTAGGAACTTGAAACTTTGTAAATAGGTATTAAAATAAAATAAAAGAAAACTGATTTTAGTGTTTTTGAAAATTCATCCCTGAAACTGGTAAATAAGGGGTTGAAACTTTGAATGGAGATAAAACCTTTTTCTGAGCGCGGGACTTTAAACTTTGTATTAGTGCATATAATTAGAATACAAGAAAAGAAATTTCGCCTGAGGTGGTAAAAAGGAGGTTGATAGTTTGTATTGAGATGAAAACATTTTTTGAGCGCGGGACTTGAAACTTTGTATAAGGGCATATTATCAGAATACAAGAAAAGTGAATTCGTTTTTGAAAATTCAGCCCAGAAGGTGGTGAAAAAGGGGTTGAAAATTTGTTTGAAGATCAAATATTTATTTTGAGTGCGGGACTTGAAACCTGAGTTCATAATGATTCCGCGTAATTAGAGCAATTTAGCCGAAAAAGAAACTAAAAAGAGGCCAAGAGCGAGTCGAAATCGCGTACGAAGTTCGGTACCATTACGTATAAAATGGCAAAAAAAAAAACACGTTTGTTGTAGGGGAGCAGCACTTCAATATTTATTATTATTTATTTTTTGTTGAATTACAGTAACCAACATCAAAAACATCAACTTGCAAAAAAAGAAAAGTAATTTCAACATTGTTTAGATCTGAAAATAACATAATAAAGATGTAAACTGTTCAAGATAAGATTCCACGCGGACGAAGTCGCGGGCAACAGCTAGTTATAAATATAAAAATACAGAGGGCGCTGTAAAAAGAGCGGAATGAGTAGGCATTATTTCATCCGGTCTGCATAGCGGCCTTGTAGCTCAGTTAGAAGAGCAACGTTCCGGTTAAACAGAGGTCGTGGGTTCGAGAGATAGTAGAGAATGCTTCATGGCATTAAGTTCGTTTCGTGTACAATAAGATTTTTATGCAAAAATGATAACGTAAATAAATAAACGTAGATACCTAACCACTTAACATTTGAAAACCAGCTATATCTTTACCCCACTCACTTAAGACGTTTTCGATTAATATTTCAGAATTAGGGGCGATGAATTTTAATTTACGGAGCCTGCAATCGAATCTTATTTAAACATTGGATATAATGCAAATGGCAGCTGCGTGATAAACATCAAACTGCTGCAAAGCGCTTAATGTTAATGACGGGATAATTGGTGAAAATTAATGGAACCGGAAATTAACGAATTTATAAGAGGATCTGATAAAAGATCCTGAGAAAGATTTCCTCTTAACTAATAGAACCAGATTTAAGATACAATCTTAGAATTTTAATTAAGTCTAGATAATAAAATATTAAGAATTTTACGGAGAGTAGGTACGTCGTCGAAAGACATAAATTAGTAGGTACCTTCGTGATACGGCACCATGTCTGTGGATGGAGAGGATGTGGATTTAACTTCTCAAAACTGTCTATTTCATGTGAAGGACCTGTGCCTGGTTATTGGCTAGCTAACTAATTTTATGTACCTTTTTATGTCATAGGGGGCAAACGAGCAAACGGATCGCCTGATGGAAAGCGATTACCGTCGCCTACAGACACCTGCAACACCAGAGGAGTCACAAGTGCGTTGCTGGCGTTTCAGGGAGTACGCTCTTTCTGTGCGGAGTATGCAATTATTAAACGTAAAAGTGTTCAAATTGTACGGTTGAATAGCCCATTTTACAGCTTGATTAAAATCTAAATGAAACGGATATAGTTTATGTATTTGCCTAGATTTATGTAGGTAAGTATAGTTTAACAAGATGTCGGTCTTGCCCAGAGTGAGTGGCGCTAAACTGTTTAGCTTTCATATGGGGGTAATGTGCATACGTCATACTTGCATTATTAAACGTCAGTAACAATTTGTCAAGGTTTTGTCATCAACCAAATTCAAAATCGTAATGAAAAAACTTGACTTTAATGAGGATAGTTTTGGCTTTCTTATGCGCAATTTACTTGAAATTTGCGGAATATTTACTGGCTCTCAACATCAATTACCAAAAATTGTCGTTTCCAGTAAACAAATGAGTACACTTAAAAATTCCCAATATGGTGTGGGCTCACACCACCTGTCGGGCTATTTAGGTTGATCAATCCAAATGGGTCAGTAGGGAGAAAACGAAAACTATAAGAGATAGGGAAATCTGTTCTCAGGAACTATGGCGTCGATTTGAAATTTAATAGAAACTGCATTTTTTTTTTAAATGTTATTCATAACCGGGTATTGAACTTGGCTAAAATTCTGTACAGCGGTTTTGACCAGGTTAAGTATGAAATTATGTATGAGATTTATAAAAAAATAAAAATGCAGTTTTTATCCAATCTAAAATCCACGCCATGGTTCTTAAGAACAGTATCCTATCTCTTATAGTTTGTGACTTCTCCCTATTGACCCATTTTGATTTATCACCCTGTACACAAGAAATTGACGACAATAATCCTGACAGATGACTGAGTGCAATTCGAGCAAGCCGATTGGTTCAGACCTCGTTGAGAATTCAGTTTGTGTATCTGAGCCTCACGACGCGGCCTTCTTTGTAAGCACCTGCCTACTGAGCCGGTGGTCCCGGGTTCGAATCCCGGCCAGGGCGTATGTTTAGTGATGAACTCGAATATTTGTGCTTGTTCTATGTATTTAAGTATATATGTTTGATATGTATCTAATAAAGTAATAAGTATGTATATCGTCGTCTAGTACCCTAACACAAGCTTTCTTGAGCTTAATTTGGGAGATAGATCGATTTGAGTGAGGTTGTGTGATAGTTATTATATTATTATTTGATCTTCTTGTAAACCGATACCTAGATAACTGTATTTTACTGGTTGTTTCTGCAAAGAGAACGCGCGCCTATTTTGTACGAACATAGGCGGAAGGCGGAACTGACCAAGCTTTACGCCGGTGCGTAAGCTACTAGCGTTGTTCACGGCGTGTAGTAAGCTTGTCTGGACTTTGTGAATACTGCACTGCAGTAGATTGATAGATTATTCAAGTACAGATGTAGTAAATAATAATTTTATATCGTATTTTGTCGAAAAAATCGTTTTAGCATGTTTTCTCTATTTAACTTCGGTGAAAAAGTTGAGATGGAAATATTAAAACGAGCTTACCCGACCAAATATGATGACAGACTATTATTCACTTCATCTGTATTTACTTGTAACTACCCTAGATGCTCTCTGTACAATTCGATTTCTGATTTGCACCAACTTCTAGTATCTATTTGGCTGGTTGACTGGTAGAGAATGCCATTTTGTAATACGTCCACCAATTGTACAGACTTATGTTTTGTGCTTGCTTGTTCGTCAGGCCTTTAGTCACCCTCCACGTCTCACAGCCAAACAACAATACCGACTTGACGATCGACTCGAAAAGGGAGACTCCCTGAGGAGGGAGGGAGGTTCTTGAGGTCTATTCTCCGCGTATTCTGGCCGAGGACGATGCGTAACGACGACCTGTGGAGGATATGCCACCAGTCACCCAGAAGTGTGGACATCGCGACGCGAAAATGGAGATGGATAGGCCACACCTTTCGGCGTGGAGGAGCGAACAACGCAAGCATTGCTTTCGAGTTGAAGCCACGGGACGGAAGGCGCAGACGCGGACGTCCTGTACACTCATGGCGGCGCACCGTGGAGAGCGAGCCGCGAGCCGTTGGAATGAGCTGGAGCGAGGCCAAAAAAGTTGCTGAGGATAGAAAGGCGTGGCGCGAGCTGATGAAGGCCCTCTGCACCTCCGGGGTGCCTTAGGACAACAACAACAACATGTTTTGTGCAATAAAGTCCCTATTGCGGTAGTCAATAGTCGGTCATTTAAGCAGTCAACTTACATCAAACTACATAATATTATAAAGGCGAAAGTTTGTGAGTGTGTTTATGTGTATGTTTGTTACTTCTTCACGCTCAAACGGCTGGACTAACACGTCTAGCACAACTTTGACACGCGACTCATGTCGCGCGACATAGCATCATCCGTCTCTATCTCATAGTACTGTACAGAAAGAGACAGGTAGTATATCTCGAGCGAGAAAGAGTCGCGTGTCAATGTTATGCTAGACGTGCAATTTTATTAATTTTGGTATGGAGGTAGCTGCTCAGTATTTATAGATCGTGGACTCTCTTGGTACCAGCATGTTGAATATGTTATACTAAGGTTAAGGAAACTTAAATGGATCTTCAAAAACTTGAGACATGTTGTGCCAAGGGTAGTCCCAGGTCCTCAAGGGCGCAGTAGAGATCTGTTGAAAGAGATTTATATATCATTGGTGCAGTCCATTTTAACCTACTGTTTGCCGGTCTGGGGAGGTGCTGCCAAGACTCGTTTCATAGACGTAGAGAGAGCTCAGCGAAGCCTACTTAAAATTATGTACTTTAAGAACACCTTGTTTTCAACAGATAAGTTGTATCAAAATTGCAAGCTGCTTTCAGTGAGAAAACTTTATATTTTAACCACTGTCCTTAAAAAACATAAAACCACAACCTTTGACCCTAGACATATGGAAAAACGGAGGAGAGACATTGCTGTTCACCTACCAAAAACCAACACCACTTTTGCTGGCAGGCAATATGACAAACGATCCTCACATCTATACAACATTGTTAATAAGGAACTCGACATTTATCCACACTTACAACAAGAGGTAAAAAACAAAATAACCACATGGTTGGAAGACAAAGACTATGTTCAGATAGAGGAATTGCTAGGATATATATGCTAGTCAAAAATATACATGCTCGCACACACACATTACACACACACACACACTCACACACACACACACACACACACACACACACACACACACACACACACACACACACGCACACGCACACGCACACGCACACGCACACGCACACGCACACGCACACGCACACGCACACGCACACGCACACACACACACACACACACACACACACACACACACACACACACACACACACACACACACACACACACACACCCGTACCTACTCATACACATATTCAAAAAATAAAATTTAATAAGTTAAATAGACTTACAAACTGTATAGATTAAGTTTTAGATTTAAAATTGTATAAACTGTATAAAAAAATAAATAAATTGTAATTGTTAGTATAGTAATAGACAACTTGTATACACGGAAGAGCGGTGGACTCCTGGCAAAAGTTATTACAATAACTTACAAGGAGACGCCGGCCATTTGTAAAAATTGTACTTACTCTTGTTGCAATAATAAATAATTTTGAATTTTGAATTTTTAGCTGACACTGGTAACACATAGGCTACTTTTTATCCCATTAAAACGTAGTGTTCCCCTCGGATGAGCGGGTAACACTGCGCGGCGGAGCTAGTAAGTAGGAGATAATTACACAGTCTAACTTTTTTAATACTTAAATGTAACAAGTAAAACCTGCGGTCAAAGTTAGCAGGCAATAACTGGAAGATTAATGGGGTCCGCTTTTGCGAACAAATTCGGCGAAAAAACGAATTTGTTGTGGCTTTTGAGATTTCGCTTTTAACGGTGATGGATGTCGGTTCCTAATCTGTTTCTGAAATTATTGACGATATACTTATCTTTTTAAATGTTCATAGATTTTTTTAAAGTATTCTGACATAATAAGAACGCGATGGTGAATAGTTGACTGTATTGTATTGATTTTTTTTTTGACAAAAATTGTATTGGTGCTCTACATAATACGTGAGAAATATGTAGTAACTCTTCATAATCATATTATAATACAAAACTTCTTACGAAAAATTTGGTGTGACAGACCGACCTCATGTAAAAGTATTTTCACGGAAAATACTTTTTAAAAAGACTAATAGACCAAGGCCTAGAAAAAGTAAAATATTCCGAAGAAAGTTTAATTAACTTTAATAGAGATATAGTATAGTATAATATAGTATAATATAATATATATAATATAGTACCTCTATATTAATTTGCTACCTGAAGCTACGGACTGGTTGCGTAACCTGGATATAAATTTATAATTTCCTACAACAAGCTTTTCACCATACGATTAAATAAATAGAGATATAGTCTGAATATTATATTTCATGTTTTAAAAACATACTAATCATCAAGTGTAATAGTTATTTGTTATGCAAGGCTGCAAAGTTGTTATTTGGCGCGAGTGTTGAAATTGAAAGCTGAGCGAGCGAAGGAATCTAAGATTGAACCATGAGCGAAGCGAATGGTTCAAAGATAGATTCCTGAGCGTAGCGAGGCTTTCAAGACACGAGAAGCTAAATAATTTTGCAGCCATGCGGAACACACAACTTTTCACCTCACTACAGCGAGGAAAAGGCAAATTTCAAGAAAAACAATTAAAACATAAAAATAATCATATTTAATTTTGCCTTCTAATTTAACACATCAAATTTAAAACATAACACACCCAAATCCAAACCAAATAAATACGAGAGAAGCACACATATTAAAAAATAAAATTAATATGGCCGTAATTTGTATTATGTCGTGTATATTTTATCGTCGAGTTTTTCTTAAGCACTGTTACTCGTAATATTATATTTGAATTTGAAACTACTTGACACATTCGTTGTGAATGTGGGAGAATGGCATTCTGGGAAGGATTAGTTGGCCACTTGGAAGTAACAGAGACCATAACACTTGCTTTGAAAGTTATTAGACGATGGGATCCGAACAAGATTATTTCGGCTTTATCTTCTTCAAAAACGCCAATAGTTTCGGTAAATTACTTATCGTCTCCAAATATTTATAACAACTCCTTTTTCGTTTTAATGCAGGCTTTTAGCATTGAATAATTAACTTTCTTGTTTTCGGCATTTCTATAAAGTAAGACAACAGTATGTATTCTCCACAGAACAAATTTACATTGTTTACGTGAATTTGTGAAAACTTCTAACTTTTTTAATTATTTATTTTTTTCTCGGGTGCGTTCAGAAATGAAACTCTTATGTTCCAACTTTTTTAACAAATAAATATTTAAATATGTGTTGTATTTAATATATTTACTAGTCAAAACATGTAAATGAAACTGAAATACTTACTATTAATATATATAATTCAACATGAAATAAAGTGTAGAAAAATTAAAAACTTAAAAATCTGTAACCATAAACCAGGTTTCTGGGCGTGATATTGTAGGTATATTTTTTAAAAAAGAAGTATTCACACGTACATATGATTTTAGCCGGCCTGACCAGATCGCCCTTTATTAGCGTGCGTTGATTGGTTATTCGAACATTTATCGACTGATGAAATGAGGCACGCATTGAAGGAGTCTTAAATATAAAAAAGTTACATGAACCACAGAGAATCAAAATCGTCGTGTTCGAAATTCAAATGACTTTTGCACGCTAGCGGATAAAATAGACTTTTGCACGCAGATTTCACCCTATATAAACGGAGGTTTTCCGAGCGAGTGAGGTGAAAAAATATTTTTCCCTTCTACAATTGTAAAAACGATCTCGACATTGAAGACGGTTGTATTTTACGCAGTCACAGGATTGTTATTCCTCAAATATTTAGAGAATTAGCGAATTACATAAGGGCCATTTCGGTGTGGTAAAAACAAAAAGTCTGAAAGGCGTTGGCGTTTGTGTAACATGCGCTTGAATATGAATTTGCTCGGAGCTTATCTGGGTCATTGTCAGATTTAGGTGCGTGTCTTTCCGGTGGACATTTGCGAAACTAAGGATTCCAGAGCCTAATTTTCTGATTAAATGCCTGTGAGAATAAAGAACGCTCCCTCTTCTATAATCCGATGTTATAGCAACATAACCTAGATTCATACAAGCTCTTAACTTTTGACCACCGAAGGGACAAATTTTATTTTTTGTACTGAAAATGACCCTTCTGATATTGCGTGGCAATACAATCCATCCTGTATAATAGTTTGGGCTAGAATTGGACGTTATTTTTCACGAAAGACATCGTTAATGCCCGCGGACATACCAGCTGGGGCACGCTGCTGTTCAATACGGCTCAATGATATCATTTTACGATTTTCCTTTCTTATGGAAAAAAACATGATTAAGATAATTCCCTAAGGATGAAATTAAAAAAATACGGACTCTGATGTTGCATATCGATTTTTAAATGACTTATCGTCATAATTACGGTAAGTACACTCACCAATTTCAAGTATGAATGTAAGTAGGTAAAGGATAATTAACATTAGTCAACGGATAAGACAAAGTTTGGCGTTGTATATGTTCGGTGAATGGTATAATAGAGAAGAGTCTGGTCAAATACCTCAAAAAACTCTCGCTAGTTTGGATCAAGGATCGCATTCAGAAGGCAGTACTCCTTGACACTGCGCGCATCGTCAGGAGGTTCCTCTGTAGCCCTAACTACTAGTAGCCTAAGCCCTACCCTGCTGCCAACCTCACCCTAGGTCCTTCCATCATCATCATCATCATCATCAGCCCGGAGTCGTCCACTGCTGGACATAGGCCTTCCCCAGTTCGCGCCACCATACCCGGTCCTCAGCTTTCCGCATCCAACCGCTTGCCGCCACTCTTTTTAGGTCCTTCCATATCACAGCAAAATGTGTTTATATTTCTAACGTATTTTTAAAAGCTTTTATTTAACTTGCATTGTATGTATGTATGTATGTATGTATCTAAGTATGTTTGTTCGGGTGAAATCTTGCAACTCAATTTTGAAGCAGATATCGTCAACCGATTGAGCTGAAATGTTGCATACTTACTTAACTTTGATGACAATACAATAATATGCTACCATGGGGCTGATCTGATGATGGAGCCGGAAGGTGGCCATAGGAAGTCTATAATAGAAAAAGCAATTCTACCGAGCTTGGGTTCTTTAGAATCGTCTCAGTGAGCATTTGATGGATATCCAAAGAAAAGTACAATCGGCTATAAAAGCTTGCCACTAAAATGTCATTTTTGACAGAAACTTATTATATTTTACTTTTTATAAGAATAAAATTTTTAATTGATTGTATATAAATATTACTTGTGTCACTCTAGGCCGTACGTGGGCAGCAAGTAAATGTGACCCACTTCAATGTTTGTTATCGTTTTTTATTTGTGTGTTCTTTTAGCATGTAAGTAAAATCGCTCACGGGCGTAATTTGTAATTTAATCTAATCGTTTAATCTCAAATAAGTGAAATGTAAATTTCTTTTGAGACTAATACAATTCTTTAACCCGAAGTAAAACGTTCAACAAACCACGGGTGGTAATTCGTAAAGCCCCAGATCGTATATTTATGGCCCCCACCTTCGGTTCGGGCCACAAACACTTGCAATTTGGGACAGTCACGAATTTACCATCATAGGTATGTAATGTAACATTACTATGGTGTTTACAGTTGAGGAACTCTATTCCTTGAAAAAAATAATTGAATTACCATGATACGATGGGCAATTTTAGACAGTTCTCGATGCGTCTCTAAGGCGTCAACGTCCTAGGTTTCCAATAACATTAAAAAAAGGGCAGCTAAATTGCAAATTAAAGCTCATTGAGTTTAGTGCAATGTGCCATCTATTTCACACTCAACAAGATTTCACTCAGGAGACCCTTGAAATGCCGTCATTGAGAAAAACTCACTGAAGTTGACGCGACTATAAAGAGTAACGAGCGAAAAATCTCATCTACACACCGTTTGCGTATAAACCCAAAGACTGCCTCTTTATGATGTAATCATCATTTTGGCGTGACGTCACTAGTCCATAAAGGCACGATAAAAATTCCCCTTATGAAACGAAATGATTATGAAGTACGTCGGAGTGTGGAGTATCTTTTCATTTGGTGAGAGATTTATCATTTAAATTGTTTCATTGGTTTGAATATACTTTGAGCAATGGAATATGACTGCGTCAGTTATTAATATTGATACATTTTTAGACACCAAAATATTCTTATTCTGTATTTTGTCCGATACCTAATTATGGTTGGGACATTAAATTTGGTGGCAACCAATCCATCCATACTTAATATTATAAATGCGAAAGTGTATCTGTCTGTCTGTTACCTCTTCACGCTAAACCGCTGAATAGATTTTGATGAAATTTGGCATGGAGATAGTTTAAGATCCGAGGAAGGACATAGGATAGTTTTCATCCTGGAAATTATCCCTAAAAAGATTGAAAAGTGAGTAAGTAATTCATGATGACATTGATGACCCTGTAGGAAATGTAATGATTAGACCAAAAGCACAATTGCTCTTACATTTGCTTAGGCGCTTTTAATAATCCCTTTTATTAATTAAGGTGATTAGGTGGATATCTATCGTGTTGTACGAGGTTGCTTCCATACTTCCAAGTTCCACGCGGACGTAGTCGCGGGCAAAAGCTAGTGGTTTAAAAATCCACGTCACGCTAATTGTAAAACAAATCAAAGTCAAAGTCCAAAAGTGACAGTTTAGTATCAGTATATTTTAATAGCTACGCCGTGGGTTTTTGGAACACGGTTGCCACCAAAATTCTAACCCTACAGATAATAAATAGGTCTGTACTTCGAGAACTATCCAGTATAAACTTCATTGGCCACGTATTCCGCAGGGGCTATTGAGCGACTTGTGATCTAAGGAAAGGTTAGAAGACTGGGCTACGAGGAAGATCGCCTATGAGATTGATAGATCAAAAACTGCAGGAAATGGCTCATATTCACAACATGAATGCACGAGGAGGCATCAGAGAAAAATGGCGGCGTGTTGTGAAGCTTGCTACCAAAATCTGAAATAATGGAATGTTTTTTTTTGTATGAATATGTGTTTTAGCGGCTTTATCGCCTTAAATCGGCTCCACGGATTCATTTTGGAATGAAAGGATACTTTTAACAAGACTACGGTAAAAAATGATGATTATGACTTTTCGTCCAGCGCAAATTACGAAGTTCCGGGCGTTGTCAAATTAACATTTTATTTATTAATTTATTTTATTTTATTTATTAAATAAAAGGAAGGAGGCCTTTGCCCAACATAATTACAGGAAACAAAAAACTTAACCTAAGAATTAAAGGAAATAATAACAATTAAAAAAAATGTTAATAGCGTTTGCTGGTGAAAAAAAAAAACAGTAATAAACAGGTTCACGTAAACACTGTTTCATATTTCACTTTTCAAAGTCACCCCATATAACTGCAAAACGTCGCAAGCCCGGGAAACATTTTGTAAAGTCTGCTTCGGCTCAAAACGAAACGCTACAAGTTAGGACATAACTCGATTACTCCAAAACAAATTATAAGGAAACCTGAGTAGCAGTGGCTGAACTGAAAGTTCTAGGAGTGGGAATTATATTAACCAGGTGTCTATTTATAGCCCTAAAATTAACCAACCAACCCTTTGAAGATAGCCTTTTATTTAAGTTAGACAATAATAAGGTCTAAGATGGAGAGCATGCTTGTCTAGAAAATACCTATTTAGTTGATTGTGAGCTACAGGTGTTTAATACAGGTGTTACAATAAATGTCTCCATAGTATGTCGTTTCGACGTACAATGAATGTAGTGCGACTCAACTTGAAGAGATCCAAGTTATTTCATAAGTCACATGTAATATAAATTTAGTTATTTAGCCTACATTAAGTGTATCCCACACTGCTGGGTAAAGGCCTTCCCTCTTTTTCGACATTCGTCTTGGTGAATTGCATGCTCCTGCCGAGCATTCTCGAATATACAGGACATCCTGGTATATATTTTGCGGTCTGCCTTTCGATAGCCATCCTGCGGTATTCACTCAATTGATAATTTGACCCAATATACATATATTTTTACTAATGAAAATTATAATATGTTTATTTTTATTTTGTTTTATGTCCGTTTATGCTATTTGTATATGTGTTGGTATGGGATTAATTGTTACAAATACAAATACAAATAGTTTATTAGGATACAGTGACATTTTTACAGATGAATTACCATATAGTTAGGAAATAAGAACTCAATGAACACTGTTTGGTAATGTTTACACCTCAGCAGAAGTAGCCGTGTCCCCTACACTAGGCTCAGCCTGTCTCGTAGGTTGACACAATTTTACGTTTGACAATTTCAGTTTATCTGGCGCTAAAGAATTACACAGTTTTGACAAGAAGTTATTAAATATTGACTTTATGTGTAGCAATTATTAATTAATTGAATGTAACTAAGCTAGTATTATCTTAGTGTAAAACATGCCAATTACCAAATAATGAAGTAATAAAACTTAAAGACTAAAGAACCCGGGGTGCTCCAAGCAGGCAGGTAAGCTCAAGTACAAGTGTATGTATGTGTATTAGAGTGTGTGTGTGTGTGTAGCACAGCACCGGGGGGTGGGTGTTATATGGGTAAGGATGTTATATTTTTTTCCGTCTCATGGTAATTCAAGGTTCTTAACCAATTTTGAGTTTTAATTTTGACCTCTCTTATGGAACAAGTTTTAATGTCACATACACCGTTTACTCTCTTATATATGGATAAGTACTTGTAGGTACCGAGTCTCTTTGCGAATCTAGAAACGACTTCTGGTAGGGGAGTAATAAATGTACGCTTTTGGAATCGCTCATTACAGTCGGGTAAGTTTAACACGATCCTGTGAGCGACAACAGTACACCGTAGGATGTAAAGCTGACGTACACTTAGCACTCCACTCTCCCTATATAATTCGAAGGTTGGATACATTCTAGGTCTGCAGTGAATGACTTTTAACAGCGAACGTTGGGCTCTCTCGTGGAGCATCATAAAGGTGCCGGCCGCCCCACCCCACACTGGAATACAGTACGTTATTATGGACTGGGCAAGGGCGATGTATGTATATCTCAGCAGTTGTTGTTGTTAATAGAATAAGTTTAGTTTTATAGATAGATGGATAGATAGATAAACGCCTTTCTGATGATAACAGCTATACGAGTAAATCTCACTTTTACCAATAAAAATATTTTACCAACTTATTGTAGTACTTAGGTAATTGATTAAAATCAGTTTCCACCATACACAATTACGAGTTGATTAGATTACGAAGATAAAAACTTGCATTTTTAATTTAAATTCACCAGCTTGAAACCGTAACCTTAATTCCAGAGATTAGAACAAAACCACGTTTTCTTCAAAAACACTTAAAGCTTAAATCCACCTGAAACACTGAGATAATCACCACAATTAGGATTATAGTCCTAATTGCTTCTCAGCAATTAAATCTGACATCTGCTATTTCCTTATCAATTTAATTTGACGCGGTCGCTAGAAGATTTCAATTTTCCAACTGAGCATCTGAAATGGAATGCCGGTTCCACAGATTATTAGGGAAACCACTCAAACTCTCGTATTGTCGGACCTCTGATATCAAATTTAAATTAAATATTCCATGTTGGGATGAGATTGGAAATGTCTCAGTTTGGAATCATTTATCAACCGACTTCAAAAAAGAAGAAGGTTTGACTATTTGATTTTTAATGTATGTCCACCGATTTTCAGCCAATCGAAAATCAATTCTCATATTTTATATATACTATTATTATTATATACTACAACTATTATATACTAGCTGCGCCCTACGGTGATACCGGCTCATCCCACGGGAACACTAAGTTTTTCGGGATAAAAAGTAGCTTATGTGTTAATCCAGGGTGTTAGCTACTTCCAAACCAAATTTCATAAAATTTGTCCAGCTGTTTGAGCGTGAAGAAGTAACTAACATACTGATAAACATGCTCACAAACTTTCGCCTTTATAATACTATTTTGATTATTACTTAACTGTGCGGTTCCAGACGAATTTCCTACCGCAAACGCTCCGCATGTGGAATGAGCTCCCTGCAGAGGTTTTCCCCGGGGGCTACAATGCGGTTCTTCAAGAGGGAAGTAAATAGGTTCTTAAAGGGTCGACAACACGCGTGTGATGCTCCTAGCGTCGCAAGCGTCCATAGGCGGCGGTAACTGCTTAACATTCTGGCGGGCCGCATGCTTGTTTGTCACCGTCGTAGTAAAATATTTTTTTTATTGCAAGTTGTATACTCCTGAGGTGGTTCCATGGTTATCAAGTCGGGATCTGATGATGGAATCCTACGGAAATCGAGGGCAACCCTCAAATATTATAAGCGCTCACAATCTTTTTTATATATTTTGCCCTAGAAAGGCGGTCACCGACGGCGTCAAATTTCAAGAATAATGACCGGGCGTCAAATGCCAACTCGGTCAATTCGCGTGTAGCTGACACTGCGCATAGCGATCCCCCCTCCCTCCTCCCCCCTGCCCCCTCCTCGCGGGGCCTCCCGTCAACGCTTTATCGAAACCACGTCGTCGTTTCTGCAGTTTCTGCTGGTGAGCCTATTCCAGCCCGCCGGAAAGCCACGCCTTCAAAAGCGCGTGAAGGATCCTCTATAAGAGTAAACCCCTCGCACCAGTGTGAATAAGGAGAGTTTTACAACGGTGTCAAGAAAGCGTAAGACACGCAAGAGTCAGTGTGGTACTGCAGAACTGGTTGGTTGTGGTCTGCGGGTCTCCACACCGAGCAAGGCGCTGTACGTGTCGCGCCTGCATCGAAGTGCCACCGCTGAAGAAGTGACGCAATATGTTCGCTAGAAAACCGGCTACTCGCTGAGGGTTGCATTCGCGCCACTACGTGCACTTCAGCTCGTTTGTAGAGCGCGTGCCGCGGCAGCTCCAGGAGACCATCGCGTGTGCTGATTTCTGGCCGAAAGGTGTCGTGTTTCGTTGGTTCCGGGGCAACCTACCAAATCCAATACCCGAAATGTCGGAACAACGGGGCCACGCCGTTTCGCCGTCTAAATAAACATTGTTCGGTTCATGACGCATTGGTGTCTTCACTGTAATGTTATGTACCTTGTTTTTCAATAAATAAATAAATTAACAAATAAATAAATATATTTTATAAAGTTATTTAGACATTTGCTTCTGGTAGTCATGACCTCATGCGGTTCAATTTCTTAATGGTTAAGAATTAGGAGATAATTATATTATTTTTTATGAATACATTTTGCTAGGTAAAATATAAGGTGGAAGTACTAGTAGGTACTCGACGCGGTACTAATACGCGTCACCATACTTTCAACTGCGATAAATAAGATAAGATTACCGCTACTTTCATAGCCAATAGAATCAATACATGAGAAATGTTTGTAGCTATCGAATTTCACACGCAAAATAATAAAATATACAACCTGACTGCCTGCAAAAGCACGTGACATGTACTGGGACAATCCTATTGACTTACATTTCATTACATTACGAGATTTTTTATATGATCATTATATGATATAAATACCATTTAATAAAGGTAAAAGTCATACCTCTCGTAAGGGATGAATAAATTTGCGATAGACGTGTAAATTAACGTACTATTACGAAACATAAAATAAATAGGGGAGAGTAACCTATATTGAACCGGCGCTTAAATTGGACCACTAGAAGTATTTCTACCAAATAACACAATTTATTTACACTGGCAACAAAAAATGAAGCGACGACAGCGCCATAATCAGTCCACCAATTTGGTGTAATAAATAAATTGTGTTATTTGGTAGAAATACAGGTGGTCCAATTTAAGCGCCGGTTCAATATAGGTTACTCTCCCCTATCCCTTGCAATGTCGAGTACTAGTGCTTCCACCTTACGTATATGTTATATTATACGAGGTTAGGTTTGTCATAGTGCAGCTGCCTATGAAGCCGGACGTCCTGGACTCGAATCCCGGCAAGTGCCAACATTTGTATACTGAGTTCGAATAATTTGTCTCTACTTAGTTCATGGATGTTTCCTATTGCTTTTAATTATGACTATGTATCGTTATCATGTACTCATAACTATACACCGGGGGTTTCGGTGCGCGAATGATAAGACGCCTAGTGTCCGCCTAGTGTTAAATCATTTTCATCACACTTGCTCGTAAACAAAGGTTTACATGCTAGAAAAACGGGCGGTAAGTCGTAAATTACGCTCTAGGGCGGTAAGTAATTTTCATCACACTTTAAGGGTTTACGTGCTAGAAAAGCGGGCGATAAGTCGTTAATTACGCTCCAGGGTGGTAAGTAATTTTAGTATTGACTACTATTTATTACTTTTATTTTATTTCCCCACAAGTGTGATGAAAAACGTCGTACGTTACTTTGGTGGTAAAGGAATTCCAAACTCGTGTCGTTAAAGCCCTCGCCTTCGGGTTCGGGCTTCTAATAGACACTCGCTTATATTTACCATCCTTGTTACATAATGTACTATTGTGCACGGAAAATCCCCGGGTACGCTTATAATCATAACATACGATCATGATTCGTCCCGAGACCATGACCGTGAAGAAGCAACAGAAACGTAGGAAAAGTACCAAGGCAAGTTAATATAAAAAAATTTAATCACCTCCGACACAAGTAGTTGGTCATCATGAGACCCTCGTTCAATGAGCGATATAGAAAATGCTACCTACTTAAACTGAACATAATTTCAAAATTTGGAATTATAATTTCAAAAATGGCCGAGATCTTGTAACTTGTTCCAATTAAAGCTGAATATCTTAGAAACTGCTGGTCCTATTTCAACGAAACACAGCTAAGAACCATCTCGACGGCCAAGTCCTTCGATAAAAAAAAGAACGCACGGAAATTGGTCCATCCGTTTGTGAGCTACGATGCTACAGATAGACACACAGATACATAGAAACACAAATACCCCCGTCTTTTTTCGTCGAGGTTTAAAAATAATATATTATGCCTTCCCATGTCACGTTTTTTTGTAATAATGTACGATATATGAGTAAATTTCAAAAACCATGTACATAGTTAGGCCTTCAATTTAAACAAACTTAATTGATTCCTTTGTGTAACGATAGTGACCCATATCTTTATGTATGAGTAACTTTCGTAACACAAAAGACGCGATCGTATTTTGTGTTTTTATTAAGCCTTTAACTATGTACTTGTTTTTGAAAATGACTCATAATATGCGCAAGATTCAATTAGCGAATCATTGTGATTCCACTACAATTTGGATGGAAAATCCGCCCATCTGTGAGAACTCATTTAACTTGATCTTTTAGGCCTATTTCATCTGCTTGTAGGACATAGCTTGAAAGTTTAATGAGAAAATTGATCGTATCTCAATGCAGAAATGGAAATGTCCCAGTTGACCTAGTTTAAAACTTGTATAAATAGATTTGGTGGTATTGATAATATTTCCAATTTGCGATAGTGCTTAAATAAATTGTATTACCTATATTTTTTGATTATGTTGTAGTACAAACAAGTTTCATTAATTCGAATTCTGCACCAATAATGTCCCTATTTTGTCTAATAGTTGTAATAATGTTTTACGGCATTTAATCTGTCATTGTTATATTCAATTTACTAGTTAACAACAATAAAATGACAGCTAAAAGCTTTAGTACTTATAGGGTTCGTAAAATGCGAGCTTATGACAAATAAATACATACATATCGGACAGCCTCACATAACTCGATCTATTTAGTCCCACAGTAAGATCTAGTAGGCTTGTGTTATGGACACTAGACAACGATAAACATATTCTGACACGCTAGATTTTTAGCAGGATAGGTAATTTATGCCTGACAGTTACAGTAAAGAAACGTAAGTAATTATTTATTTATTTAAATTAGTTACACAGCATAACAGTAAATAAACCAAGGCACTGTGAACTACAAAATTACATTACAAAACAAAAAAACTTAAATCTAATTTGATTTAGGCGACGTAATAGCGTGGCTCCGTTGCGTCGTCTGATCTGGTGCAGGATTCGGCAGATTGCCCCGGAACTGCCGAAACACAACACCCTTCGGCCAGAAGTCTGCACTTGCGATGGTGTCCTGCAGCGGCCGCGGCACGCGCACCACGAACGAGCTGAAGTGCACGTAGTGCCGGGACTGCAGCTGGTGCACCCTCAGCGAGAAGCCAGTCTTCCGGCGGACGTACTCCACCACATCGTCAGCCACGGCGGAGTGATGCAATCGCGACACATAGAGCGCCTTACTCGGTGTGGCAATCCGAAGACCAGAACCAACCGGCTCGGCAGTGCCACTCAGAGTCTTGCGGGGCACCCTGCGCGCCTTGCTCTTCCTTTCCACCAGTGTGAACCCCTCCTTATCCACATTGGTGCGGGAGGACTTTTCCTTATCAGGAACCCGTACTGAGGCCCGGTTAGCTGCGACAGACTGACCGGCGACGTCAGCATAAGCACGCTGACGCAACTTCGAAACTTGAGGCGGCCGCACCGGCGGGGGGCGCGCGGGCGGTGTAGCGGCGGGTGCAGCACTTTTTACAGTGTCAGCAATACGCAAACTGACAGACTCGGCGCTTGTAGCGGCGGGCCGGTCATCGCTCTTGAAATTTGATGCCGCCGATTGAGCTGGAGCACTATTTCGCAAACTGTTGACTTCGTTGCGTAACTCAGTAATAGTGGCTTGGGCAGCTTCAAACTTCAAAATAATGTCTGCTAAACTTGTTTTTAGGGCCACGATATCCTTAAACAAGCAGCGAACGTCGATATCATCCGAAATCTGGGACGGCAGGATAGAGGCATCCGTCGCCACAAACTCCGGAATCCGCTCTTGGTTCTCCTTCAGGATTTTTTTAACATCCGCAAGGGTCTTTTTTCCGGTTTCATCCCCTTTTCGATGAGGTACATATGTGCCGACGATCCCAAGGGACTGGCACAACACCTGCTTCGCTTCACAGATGTCCTCGACGGTGAAACTCGATGCCCACTCACTAAACTGGACAGCGGTCACCGCATCCATCTTGCCTTCCTGCAGTAGCTTCTCCTTCTGCTGCAGAAAGGCGAGGAAATCGTTCACGACGTATTGAGTCATCGCGTCGATTCGCTAGCAGCGGCCGGGCCGCGCTATTTATCGCAATTAATATTTAATTACACATCAATGCGTCTACGTCGCTTGGCGCACTGGACACAATTATGATATTGTTCACCTTCGTTTACGAAGTTGCGATGTAACTAATATCTTATGGAATTAATAAACTGATAAATATATACTACGTAAAAAATATCCATGATCCAGGAATAAATCAAAATAAATATTCGAGTTCATCAAATATTTGCCCTTGCCGAGATTCGAACCCAGGACCGCCGGCTCAGTAGGCAGTTGCTTAACCACTTCGCCAACCGCGTTGTCAACAATGAATCCTAAAACTTGCAGAATGTTGGTAAAAATAAACAGCGGAAGGAATAACCATCACAAAATGCGAATGTTTCATATTTCGTGACTCGGCGCAGTTTTGTTAAGAAAGTGTCCTTACGGCTGACAAAAGCAATGTTTACGTGAAACTTTTGAAATTAAGTTATCAATGTCCTTTTTACACGCAAAGAGGCGACATGACAGTCATGTTTTGCAAGTGATTGGCGATAGAAAGCAATATCCCAATTGCTAAAGGTCGTCATTTCACAAATCAATAGCCATACGCTCTTCACTTGTTTTCTTTCGTTTGAAATAATCATGATGATAAAACTCCTGTTTTTGGATCGGAGATTAGAAAATCTTTAAAACGGCTACTTTGTACGACTACAACTCTCCATACAAATTGTTAACGCAGTCGCTAGCGAGTAGTCACTGTAAACTCATGGTAAGAGTACTGAATCTTGTATTTATTTTAGAAACACTAGGTCCCCATGGCTTCTAATTAGAGCCACAGAAGCACCACAGGGCCCTGTAACGAAAACTTATTGGGAGGGACAAACGGCGAAAGTTCCAGCCCATCTGGACAGACCTCTATAAAATTTTACAAGCCACTGTTCTTATTATGAGAGGTTAGGCCGTTTTATTTAATGTTTAGTTGAGTTAATATTGTTCCAAACAGAATGGTCTGTAGTTGAGGTTATTTAGGCAGACATTTGAATTGAGGTTGGAGCATGTTGGGGTTATTTAAATTACATGACTAGGGCGCTTATTCGAGAATGCCGTTTGTGAGATCGCAAAACGTCATAACTCTATTAGATAACAGTTGATATCGCCTTTGAACTGTCATTACAATGAGATGAGCTTCAAGTGACATATCTCATCTCCATTTTGAAAATCAGAAGGCGATAATGATTGTCAAAATTGCTATTCATGCATATGAATTTCTGTTTTGAACGAAACGTAACTGGCTAATTTCATGCACTACACGGTCAACTTAAAGTATGCGCCTGTTATTTATGCCGTCACATACAAAGGAAACGCAAATTAAGCGCGACCGGATTGACGAAGTTGCGATGTTCTAGGGATATCGCCACTTGTCAAGTAGGGACACGTCAAAAGTGACGGATGGCGATGAAATGGACAGATCTCGACCATCTCTCTAAAATTGGTCGAATTACCCATTTCGATTCTTTCGATAATTTTCACAAAATATTTTTTTCATAGTAGCGAATTTTCACTTCGCGTATTTTCATGATCGCCAATTTTATTATTCGTCTTTCTTCATGTAGCGATTTCATGAAGCGTTTTATAATGTTCGTATTTATTTTTTTCGCTTATTTTACCAGTAAATCTACTGGTATCAGAATGGAATCAGAAGCCCATCAAGAAGTTAAATTGTCCTCAGTTGCAAGTTGTTTGAAAAATTATTGTGTCAATAATGAAGGTGTTTATAACGTATAGCCTAAGAAGTCTCGGTACGGCCCAGGGATAGTGGTGCTACAAACAGCTTTCATATGGCAATAATAAGCATACGTCATATATTTGCACTAGCGGCCGCCCGCGACTTCGTCCGCGTAGATTTTTGATGATCACAGAGATATTAAAATAGGTAAGTGAATTTTATTCTTAGTTAAAATGGTCTAGACATATTACATTTCAAACAGTGGCAGACACTGATATGCAATTGTTAAAGAATTTTTGAAGATTTTCCAATTAGATTACGGGAACTGTTTGCAGGATGCTTAATATTTATTCCGTCAGTTACCTGATGCTTTTAATCTTTGGCAAAAATGACTGCAAGATATAGAACGACGCATGGATTTGGAGTTAGAGAATGGGGATCTTAGTTATTATGAGTGAGATTTAAAAAAAAAGTTAAATATCGTAAGGCTGTTAAAACAATCTTAAACTCAGCACTGGAAATCGAGAGATGGAATAATAAATAATAAACTTTATTTCATAGCAATAATAAATAATGACCTCTTTTCATAAGAAGGCAGCACTGGTATTTGTACACGCCGGCCTGCCTATTAAACGAAAAGAGTGGTGTGGCGGAGTTCCCGAGACTGGCCAAAATGTTTCTAAATGGTCTAGCAGATACCCCAGTTATTAAAAAGGCTAGTGTTTAAAGATAATGCTGCAATGTGACCATTAAAAACTAAATGCACATAAGCGAATTTAATGATGCGATTACTATTTTGGTCTACAGGCTAGTAGTATTGTTTGAAGAGTGATTCAATATATTCTGGTGCTATAGTTCTCTATATCTCTCAAGAAGCTAAATAAAGTAAGAATAGGTATATAAAGTATAAATTATTCATGTGCTGATAGACAACTAACTAAATATAGGAACACATAAAGTTTCGAACGCAATAAATAAGAGACAGCACTAAGAAAATATTGTTGACATTCAACCATATAAAAGGGGGTGCAAGTTCGTTTTAAAAAAAGGACGTAGTCACTGGGTAGTAGACAGGAAATAAAAAATATATAAACTGATAACGTTAGCGTAACACTTCTTTATAAACAACATTAGCGGTGTTCCCCATACAAACTTTGCACCCCTTTTTAACCCCCTTAGAGGTGAAATTTTCCAAAACGCTGAAATTACTTTTTTTGTATTTGATTACGTAAGCTATCTACAAAGTTTCAAGTCTCTAGTTCAAAAAATAAAGTTTCTCCCATATAAACATTGCACCCCTTTTAAACCCCCTTAGGGGTGAAATTTTGTAAAACGCTGAAAGTACTTTTTGTGTTTTTGAATAAGTAATCATTATACAAAGTTTCAAGTCTCTAACTCCAAAAAAAAGTTTACCCCATACAAACTTTGCACCCCTATTTAACCCTCTTAGGGGAGGTATTTCCAAAAATCCCTTCTTATCCCTAGCCCACGTTATAAAAGTAACCTACTGTGCAAAAATAAACTCTCTAACATTAGTAGTTTCGGCTGTGCGTTGATGAGTCAGTCAGGACTTCTTCTTTTATATATATAGACTAGCGGCCGCCCGCGACTTCGTCCGCGTAGATTTTTGATGATGACAAAGATATTAAAATAGGTAAATGAATTTTATTCTTAGTTAAAATGGTCTAGACAATGCAATTGTTAAAGAATTTTTGAAGATTTTCCAATTAGATTACGGGAATTGTTTGCAGGATGCTTAATATTTATTCCGTCAGTTACCTGATGTTTTTAATCTTTGGCAAAAATGACTGCAAGATATAGAGCGACGCATGGATTTGGAGTTAGAGAATGGGGATCTTAGTTATTATGAGTGAGATTTAAAAAAAATGATAAATATCATCAGGCTGTTAAAACAATCTTAAACTCAGCACTGGAAATCGAGAGATGGAGGCAGTTTAATGAAGAGTATCTCTTTTAATAATAATAAATAATAAACTTTATTTCAAAACAATAATAAATAATGACCTCTGTTCATAAGAAGGCAGCACTGGTATTTGTACACGCCGGCCTGGCTATTAATCGAAAAGAGTGGTGTGGCGCAGTTCCCGAGGGGGGCCAAAATGTTTCTAAATGGTCTAGCAGGTACCCCAGTTATTAAAAAGGCTAGTGTTTAAAGATAATGCTGCAATGTGACCATTAAAAACTAAATGCACATAAGCGAATTTAATGATGCGATTACTATTTTGGTCTACAGGCTAGTAGTATTGTTTGAAGAGTGATTCAATATATTCTGGTGCTATAGTTCTCTATATCTCTCAAGAAGCTAAATAAAGTAAGAATAGGTATATAAAGTATAAATTATTCATGTGCTGATAGACAACTAACTAAATATAGGAACACATAAAGTTTCGAACGCAATAAATAAGAGACAGCACTAAGAAAATATTGTTGACATTCAACCATAGAAAAGGGGGTGCAAGTTCGTTTTAAAAAAAGGACGTAGTCACTGGGTAGTAGACAGGAAATAAAAAATATATAAACTGATAACGTTAGCGTAACACTTCTTTATAAACAACATTAGCGGTGTTCCCCATACAAACTTTGCACCCCTTTTTAACCCCCTTAGAGGTGAAATTTTCCAAAACGCTGAAATTACTTTTTTTGTATTTGATTACGTAAGCTATCTACAAAGTTTCAAGTCTCTAGTTCAAAAAATAAAGTTTCTCCCATATAAACATTGCACCCCTTTTTAACCCCCTTAGGGGTGAAATTTTCTAAAACGCTGAAAGTATTTTTTATATTTTTGAATAAGTAATCATTCTACAAAGTTTCAAGTCTCTAACTCCAAAAAAAAAGTTTACCCCATACAAACTTTGCACCCCTTTTTAACACCCTTAGGGATTTAATTTTTCAAAATCGCTTCTTATCTCTAGCCCACGTTATAAAAGTAACCTACTGTGCAAAAATCAACTCTCTAACATTATTAGTTTCGGCTGTGCGTTGATGAGTCAGTCAGGACTTCTTCTTTTATATATATATAGAAGATAGATAGATAGATTATTCAAGTCAGTAGCGATTTGTCAAGGATTTGTCATTAACCAAATTTATAACATTGTTTACCTGAATGCTGCTCAATCCTTCGTTCTTCTTGCGAAATAACTACTGAATCATTTTGAAAAAAACTTGACTCTCATCACTGTTGCCTTGGCTTTATTATGCAAAAAAAACTACAAATCGGAATATTCAATCCTGTTTCCTTTTTGTTAACATCAGTGACATTCACCGAGTTTCAACGTCAGTTACCAAAATTGTATCGATATCAGTAAAATAAATTAGTACTTACCACTAAAAATCGGCAATTTGGCGTGGGCTGAAAAAAACCCTGTAACAAATTAAGGTAAACGACCCTGTGCTCGACACTGTCCCAATAGTTGCCATCTTCAATGTTATGTCATTAGCAATACATAGAGGTGACAACATGGTGTCAACTATTAGGCATTACCGTGTCGAGCACAGGGACCTTTACCTTACATCACTATTGAAATCCACCGGCTGAACTTATATTTTACCAGCAAACTTTTGAAATAACCTTAGGGGTAACCACTTTTAAGCTTCAAAATTAGATTAGTTATATAAAATGTGGTTAAAACGCGTCAATAGTTCCAGTAATTAACAAACCAAATACTTCAATGTATGGTTATTGGGTATTCATAGCGATTAAGTGCTTGATTGAACTCTACTGAATAAATTACCTCATGAATATGTGTGAGTGACGCCAGTGTTAGTGAATGGAATGCAGATTCCAATTAGCATATATTTTGTCAAATTTATTCGGCCTTAAAAAATAATCAGTTACTCAAATGTCCGGTACTTGAAAACAATGAAAAGGTACCTAATTTACGCACAGTATCGGTGTGTTTATAAAAACAGATTTAATTACTTTACCCAGAGTCGAAGGTAATCAAACTTTTGGAATTAGATAGTATTGGCAAACTCTTACACGGTGATAGAAACTGTCTAACTCCAACTCCCTAATTTAAACGCGCTAAATGTTTTTCTACAAAAAAAAAGCAACTTAAATCTACCCTATATTTAAGTCTTCCCTAGGGTAGATTTAAGTACAATCCTTTGTTAAAAATCCTTTGTTACTGACTATTGAAGTATTAAAATCATCATCATCATCATAATCAGCCCATTTTTTTTTTATTACGGCACAACATAATGGCTCCACTTCGCCTGATGGTAAGCAAAAAGGGGAGCCCAAGTCGCAATGGCAACTGACGAGACACCAACGGTGCCAAGTCAGTTGACACTGCCATGCTGGCCCGAGAGATGCTTCTTGCCGATAGACGTCCTGGACGTCCTCACCCAAAATTCTCCACAACAATCGGTCTTGCGCCCGTCCTCATCAAACTGCCCGCGTTCCTAACCAGGTCATCGGTCCACCTTGTTACGGGCTTTACACGCTGCGTCTTTCGGTCCGCGGTCGCCACTCAAGAACCTTTCCGCCCCAACGTCCATCGGTTCTACGACCAATGTGCCCCCCGCCCCCTGCCAGTTAAGTCTGGCGACTGTAGCTATATATCTACAACTTTGGTTCTCTTGCGTATCTCATAATTTCAGATTCGATCCTGCAAGAAAACTCCGAGCATAGCTCGCTCCATTGCTCTGTACTACATCTATCATCTACATCATAGCCTTCTTATGACGCCCACTGTGAGCGATTACGTTTCAGTGCCATTGATTAAAAGCCTAAGGTCTTAATACACTGCAGTATTTGAGACGAGCAGATATCCAGCAGCTTACCGATTGCTGCCCATCCAAGTATTCAACGAGTAACCTCTTTTTCGAAATTTAAAAATATCAAAAATTAAAATAACACTATTTGAAAAATTTAAATATTGTGAATTGCTAGAATCGCTTCTGACTATAATTATTTACTACTTATTTATTCTAGCAACGTATGTAATGAAATAAATATACCACACTAGATTAACATATAGAGCGTTCCTGTACCTCAGGTAGTTTCAATGTAAACTAGAACTAGGAATTGGAAATTTCCTTAGAGAGTTAGTAAACTACCACACGTAGAAACTAAAAGCCATTTTAAAATATAAATAATTCACCTTTCTCATATAAACCTTGAAGTTAAACTTTTATCATGGAATTTAAAATCCTCAAGGGAATTTTATAATACGAGTAAATTGTTATCCATAAAAATAAAACAAGTACCTATATCATATCCATTGAAAAATGCCTTTGATCCCTTTTGGTGTTTGTGTATTCATAAAATACCTTTAACTGATTGTTATTACTTATGTTATGAATACGAGTACATATTCGAATGCAAAAATTAATGTTAGAAGACTTCAACGTGAATACATTGTACGACCGAGAATTACTATTTAAAACGTACGTATAAAGCAATATATTTTTCAATTACCTATCTCTCGCTTTGTGTTTTGGCTTTTCAAATAAGTTTCACTAAACATACGTAAAATTACGAACCCAAAATATTCGGTAGCATTCACTTCAGTGCTCCATTGAACTTTCAACTTTCATCAGGTAACTAAAAACAGACACAAATTAAAAAGTTTCACTCTGCATTTGAGGGTTAAGGTAAAGTTACTAGCAGTTTTGAATGTTAATACTTATTTGATTAAGTGTTTGGCCTGAAAATTATGTAAATTAGAAACTGAAATTGCGTTGAAAGGAAAAGACAGAGAAAACACAGTTCACGCAACATTTAAAAATGGTGCTGACAGCAAGTTATTGTCCCCTTTTTTGGCCTTCGTTGATGGCTATTCTATTTTATTGGTTGTTTTCGTAAATAAGACGCATCCTTGGTGCGTGGGCCGTGTTGATAGCCTCTGCGCCGCTACGACTGGATAGGAACGCGCGTCTGTTTTGAATGAAAAAAGGCTAAAGGCGGAGCTGATTACCCAGGTGTTCGATTACGCGGCATGTAGTGAGTAATTTATCTCTAAGCATTGTCCTTACGACGGCAGAATGTTGTTAGGAACAAGAATAGGTACTTACTGACAAAGATGAGTTTCGATAAACAATTCAATGGTGAACAGGACAAAGACAACTTACCTGAAAGAAAAAAAGTATATTACATTTTAAAATTCAATTCAGAAACAAATACTACGTATATCTGTAACTAAAGTATGTTACTTAAAGTAGAAATAAGCATCTTTACTGCTTATTATACAATTCTAGGTTTGTATTGAAAATCAGTTTTCTATGGAGAGGGGTCATGATTTCGTGAAAAATCTTAATAGCGTGACGCAGGATCGTCATTTGTTAAGTATGGGCGCGCGGCGTGCCAACCTGGCGCCATGTTTTTCTTAATTTCCTTTATCCTCTCATCACACCGAAACGGCTGGACGGATTTTAACTAATTTTGGTACAGGAATAGGTGGAAATCCAAAGATGATTGACTGACGTGACTGATGATGACTTTTTACTTGTCTACGATAGATAAAAAAAATACGCGGACGAAGTTGCAGGCGCCTCGTATTTTACGATTCAAATATTCCCAGATTCGGGCTAGATTCAACCAAACTTTTATTTCACGAATAACGCTTAGTCTAAGATGCTATTATGGTGTTTTTTTCAAGAGTATAAGCGTTATTCTTGGAACAATAGTTTGGTCGAATCCAGCCTCATATAATTAGTAGCACTCAGGCTGCATATAAACGCTGCTGCAGCCTTTATTCAGCTTAAATTAGCGGTATAAGAGCTGTATAAGTGCTTAAATTCAGCTCGAGTCGCATTAAAGCGTCTTGTTAATTTGCAACAATAGGTTCTATAAATTTATGAAACATGTAATGTCTCATTTTTTTAATGTGGGTACACACCACAATTTTTATATTAAACTATTGGTACAAAGATATCAAAGCTCAAAGAAAAATTTAAATGAGTTACCTGGAGGACGAGAGGACGTCAAATAAACAATGCAACGATCGACACATGAAGCATAAGGAAAAATTCGAAAGGTTGGTTGGGGTTCGGGTAGCGAAGTGGTTAACGCACTGGACCGGCAATCCAAAGGTACCGGGTTCGATTCCCGGTCTCGTCCCCCAGGTAACTCATTTCAATTTTCTTTCAGCTTTGATATCTTTGTATCAATAGTTTAATAGGTTCTATATTTATCTATCTATCAGCCTTAGACGTTTACTGCTGAACATAGGCCTCACCTATAGGTCGCCACAAAGTGCGGGCCCGTGCAGAACGCATCCCGTTACCCTCATGAGGTAATCCGTCTACCTAGTCGAAGGCCACCCACGCTGTGCTTTCCTATACGAGGTCGCCACGCGTTGTTGGAATGGCAATGAGCCCGGAAAATGGATGGTCGTTGGGGCACCAAAATCCTAGTGGCGACCACGTATAGGAAAGCGCAACAATATGTTATGTAAGATTAATTCGCCCAATTTCAACGTTTCCAATCGACAGCATAAAGTACTTAGGCCTCTGCAGTGATGGATGCGGCTACTTACTCTTTGTTACCTATATCGAGATTTGTTTCTTTAGCTTTGGAAAGAGCTGATCTTGGATTTAAATAAATATTTTCGAGATTGAATCAGAATTGAGAAAAGGTATAACAAAACAAAGGTTATAGTACCGATATGGCAGCATAAGAAAGAACCATCTATCCATCTCGTCTATTCCAATATGATGAATATTTCTAATATCTATTAGGTTATAGGTTATCGCGGGCTAGTTTTCCGGAACTCGACGTCTTACAATGCGCCTATTTTGCGTGAAGGGTTGCCGGTACTATATTGGTGATATAAATTGTTAAGTATCATTTATCAAAAAATATACAAGCTGAACAGCCTCAAACTCGAAATTAAGTTTCTTCTGGCTTTCTTGTCAGAAGTTTCCTCTTAGAAGCCGGACTAGCCGATGGAATCAGACGTGTAAAAGTTACCTTGTTGCCTTGTTAAAGAATAAATTACTTAATTTTTTCAATATGCTTTGCGATGTTATATAAATTTTTAGACACATTTTGCTTGAATAACTTTTACTTTTGTCGTGGTGCCAATTTATGCAAGTACCACGATTAGTACGCGACCAGTCAATAAAGATACTATTAAACTTTCAACACATATTGTTTATATACCCAACAAACAATAAATCCACCATTTTAAAAATAATTTATTGCCATACTGAAATGGAGGTTCATAATGTAAGTTATCATTAGACTGCACACAAATAAATTTAACAATGAATGAAATACGGAGCTCTGTAAATACTCTCTTATAATTGAAAACCGCTCGCAAAACGCAGTCTTGTATTTCATATGCATAATTAAATTAGATGAAAACTGCAGGAAGACAATTAAATAGGTAGAGATTTCTGATTTTATAAACAGGGGGGTAATTCGAGCAATTTTAGAGAGACGATATCTCCATTTCATCGCCATCCGTCACTTTTGACGTGTCCTTACTTGACAAGTGGTGATATCCCTAGAACATCGCAACTTCGTCAATCTGGTCGCGCTTAAATTGCGTTACCTTTGTATGTGACGGCATAAATAACAGGCGCATATTTTAACGGCCGTGTAGTGGGTGAAATTAGTTACGTTTCGTTCAAAACAGAAATTCATGCGCATGGATAGCATTTTTGACAATCATTACCGCCATCGTATTTTCAAAATTAAGATGAGATATGTCACTTGAAGCTCATCGCATTTAATGACAGTTCAAAGGCGATATCACTGTTATCTAATAGAGTTTTGACGATTTGCGATCTCTCGAATGGCATTCTCGAATTAGGTCCCAGAACAGTATCTCTATTTGATTCGCCATTTTGGATACCACGCCTACAAAATTGCAGTAAGTATGTATATCGTCGGTGCAAAAATACCGCTATGTAGGTATTTGTTAATATTTTTGGATTTTTATATACTTAGATAGCATTTTCCATCTTTTCTTTTGATATCTTGACGGGTTCTGAAAATAATGAATCCGCAATGTTTAAACAGAACATTATTAGGTAGAAATGAAAATTGCTAAGTGATTATTACAGAGCGAAGTCTAATACCAAAATTTGCTATGAATATCCTGCATAATGTCAGACATTTCTCAAGTAAATATGGACACGCACACGCGCAACCAGCGACGCGGCGAGCGGTAGAGCGAGAGATCCGAGCGACCATATGTTGGCGGCGGGTGCAAGTACCTACATCAGCATTGCAGCGCCGCCAGTGGTGCCATCTACTCGTCAAGGATGAAGTCGGGGTCCCACCACGGGCGGTGTAACGGTAGGGATTGAGAATCAATAAAAGGGCTGCGCCAGAGCGCCAGGCTATCTCTCGGCTGGTGTTCCTTGTAGTGATAACAGGAGGTGTGCGTGTGTGTGCATAATTATAGTTATTGGTGTGCTCCTTTGTTGTTTCATAATTATGTGTTATAATAAATATATATAATTTATCCATTGTTTGAAGAATATTAACCTGCTCCCTCTCTGATCGCTAACACATAGGAATGAGCGAGAAACACGTACCCAGTGTCAAAATGTGAAATTGAGGACGTATTTCAATAATAACATGAATCTATTGTCAATATGGTTCATATTACCTTTCAAGAACAAAGCCAGTCATAAAAGTTTTCCAAGAAATTGTCGCCTGAACTGTTCTCATAACTATCCAATACATTATCCTTCTGTTATCAAGATCTCTTCTTCGCTCTCTGTTATCAGAGGCCGTTGTAACGACCTTTTGATTGAGCGCTTTGACCTTTTAAGATCAAGGGTGTGATAAAACAGAGTGATGTTTTGATTTTATCCAAGCGGCACTGAATAAAAACACTGTCTTTTCTTCCTCGCTTTCTCATGATTGAGGGTCGTGACCACATGTCTTCTTGTGGATGGACCGGGGGGATGAAGAGAGACAACGTGTGCTTCCGATGGTGTATATTTGAAAAGTGAACTAACTAAATCTTAATTCTATATTAATCTAAGACAGGTACAATTAGTTTCAGCGCCCTCTATTGGGGAGGCTGGGAACTACATACTTAGGGCCTATAATAATCGATAGCTTACTCAATACATATTTACTTCAGTAACTAAGCCATCTACAGAGTTCGATGAAGGCTTTGTAGATGGCGCTGTTCTTAACACCACATGAGGCATTTTATGCTCCAAAGCTCTCCACTTCACAGGGTGTTCCGCCTTCCGGATTGACGCCTGTAGGTATAGGTGTAACCACAGTATGAACACTACAGAAGGGGTTCTCTTTTGACCTTCGCAAAAGCCGCTTGAGAACTGTTTCATTGGTTGTTCGTGCATGGCGGTTCCGCGTGCACATCGCTACGACTGGCTAGGAATGCGAATCAGAATCAGAAATTTTATTTGTCAAACATAGGTATTACATAGTTATTGGTGTTGAATACAATTTGTTTTGACCTCTATGTTTGACCCATAAGTATGGATGTACAAATTTTACACACTTAGAGAAAAACTAACATGCATTGTATGAATAAATTACAAAATTAGCCAATAGAAACACAGTCGTACGGAAATAAACAATTTGGTGCAATGAAATAATAAAATTAAAAACATGTCAAATTGAGAAATAATAATTCTTCTTCGTAGTCGTGCACTCTTGGCAGTGGTCGTGGTCATGGTTAGGTCGATTCTTTCGCCACCGCTTCTCTTGTGATGCGCCGCCATGTTTGGCGGAGTGAGAATTCTCGTTTATGCCGCATTGTGTCACAGATTTGATGAGGTCTGTCCATCGCGTTGGAGAGCGCCCACGAGATCTCTTGCCCTCCACTTTCCCTCGCACCACCAATCGTTCCATGGAGTCCTCGTTGCGGGTGATGTGACCGAAGAACTTGAGGATTCGTATTTGCACAGCCGACGATAATCTTTCTTTGATGTTGAGTTCTTTCAGGATTGAAACTGGAAATAATAATTTTTATGAAATCTAAATTATGTCACATCATTTAAATAATCTTTGACCGAATAGTAGCATTGTTTGCTAAGGTAGGATATAAGTTATTTTTTAAATTGGATCATATTTAGATCTTACAATGAGTCTGGAACTTTATTATATACTATCTTTGGCGCCATACCTAGAATACTATTTCTCATCATTGCCGCGTGACGAAAAAAAGCGGTAGCCGAAGCCAAGCACAATGGTGCACGTTGGTGTTTAAGGCTATTATTTGACGACGCGGTTGGCGCAGTGGTTAAGCAACTGCCTACAGAGCCGACGGTCCTGGGTTCGAATCCTGGCAAGGGCAAATATTTATGCGATGAACTCGAATATTTGTGCCTGGGTCATGGATGTTCTTTGTATGTATTTATCTATATAAGTAATATGTTTATCGTCGTCTAATAAAGTATGTATGCATGTATGTAAACACTTTATTGTACATAAAAACAAGAAAAAAACATTACAAAAGAATAAACATGTACAAAGGCGAACTTATCCCTTTAAGGGATCTCTTCCAGTTAACCTTTGAGCTAATGAGTGCTAAATACAAAGTGTCCATAACACAAGCCTACTAGAGCTTACCTACTGTGGGATTAGATTGATTTGTGTGAGGTTGTCCGATATTTATTTATTTTATTTATTTATTAGCGCGGGTTGCGGCACATAGCCTGTCTTGGCAAGAAATTTGACGAAACTCGCGAAAAATGTGCTAAAATATTCTAGAATATTATAAAGGATGATAAGTTCAGTCCTCGTCGTTGACATTTAGCGGCAGAGGGCGCTAGCGTTAATCGCCAAACGTCTCTCATACGAAAGACGGCTTCTGCATAATGTATGGCCTAACTGAGCCAAGTCATAGGAGATAGCGTCTAATGGGAATAAACATTTATTAGTACGGGAATAGCGCTGGCAGGGTATTACCACTAGTTACGCGCGTTTCTTTTCTGTCATAGCCCGATTCCGTTTCTCCTTTTCTCCCGCCTTAAGTCAGAATGATTCGGTTCAGTCTATTCACGACGCAGATCATGTGCCCGCGTCCCCCCCCCCCCAAAATTACTCCCGTGGCACGGAGATAATTCCATTAGCGGGTTATACTCCCACACAAAGTCGACTACTTACCGGTAGTGAGGGATAGCCAGCCCTGATACAGCTTAAGTCATGTCTTAAAAAAGGTTTTTTTTTATTTCAGTATGGTTGTGACGTAATAGTATATTTTTATCGTAGACTTAAGATTTTGTACTTTTATTTCATAAAAACATAATAAGATATTCATAAAAACAATAATCAAAAAACTAATAACTAAGACTATGTAAGTATGTGCTAAAAACCTAAACTATTTACAAATAAAAAAAAAATCCTACATCGCTGTCGCTCGGAAGTGTGCCTAGAAGGGATGGAAATGCTTGTTCGCTGGGCAAAATAGTGGCCAGCCCTTTGGTCACAGGTTGCCTCTATGAGGCGCGTCGACAATTCTTTGAAGAGTCGACGCACACTTGGCCTCCACGGCCCCAAAGTTTCTACCCCAAACGCCGCAAATATGTAGCTGCTACCGAGAGCAGCATATTTACGACGTTTGAGGCTTTCCGCAGACCAAGCCGCCGCGCCAGCACCATTGTTGTTGCCTGGAATATGTGACGATGCCAGGGTGTCTACGCACGTAGCATCCCACACCAACGGCCGACCCATACTCCAAGGCACCAAAGCAAAGTCATTCCGTCTGGCCTTTTGTCATCGTCCTTAGCCAAACCGCTGGGCTCTAGGACTGCCGGCACCTTGGCGCTGACAAAGGTCCTCCGGATTTGTCTTAAGATTTCTTAAGATTTTGGCTAGATATAGATTTGTTGACATGAAAGTACCTAAGTATAAAAATAAAAATGTCATTAGGTATTCCACAACTATAAATGCGACATATTGCAGCATAAGAACTTAGCTGACAGAAAGGATAAGTAATGTACCGAATAGGGTGGTCCAAAAAAAAAAATTTGAATATGATTTCTCCACAGGGTTCTTGTTTGTCCAAAACACACTAAAATTTATTAAATTGTCACTATCGTCAACTATCGCAAGCGATTAAGAGATAAAGTCTTTATTATCATCTTTCGGTTTTGTTTTTAAAATGCAATTTATAATACGGTGAATAAAGACTAAAGTACTACCGTCAAACCGTCCAATTTTGCCCTTTTGGGTAAATGTCCCCACTGGCATACCTAAATAAAAAAAAAAAACAAAATGATCGAATTATTTCATCAACAAATAGATGAACGGTACGTATTTATATTTAGCTTCAAAATTGGATACTTATCCTATTTCAACATGTACACCAAACGCGGGGACATTTGCCCACTAGGGCAAAGTTGGACAGTTTCACGGTATGTGTGACCTTACAAACGGTCCGGTAGTTTTGAATTTTTGATATGTTGTCTAAGATGGTTAGTCAGTGCTTAAAATGCAAAATGCACAATTCCCCCCTCTCCGCGCCCGCCGCCATTTTGAAAAAACCGGCACTCTTCATATTTTTGCTCATATCTTCCTTTAGGAGCATTTTAGCTAGAAGAAAGCTTCGACAATGTTATAGAGAGTTAAATTTACTACATTCTCCATTTTATATTTTTTTTCTAGGACAGATAGTTACGGAGATATCCACATTTAAAAAAACGTAAATATAGCAATTTCCTACTGAAAAACAAACTTCTGGATTATATCTTCGTTTAGGAGCATTTTAGCTACAACAAAGCTTGGGCAATGTTGTAGACAATTAAATTGACTATAATTTACACTTCAAATTTTGTTTCAAAGACGGTTAGTTACGGAGATATGCACATTTCTAAAACAGGAAAAGTAGAATTTTCTGAAAATTTCTCAAAATTCTTGGTTTAGAACGCTGTCATTCAGTTATGGACTAGTCTAGGACAAATTAAAACATGTAGGAAATATAATTGCTTATAAAACTCATGTCCATTTTTACATACATTTTCGGAAAACGTGACTTTATTTTTTACATATCTCCGTAATTATCTGTCCTAGAAACAAAATTTGAAATGTAAATTATAGTAAATTTAATTCTCTACAAAATTGCCCAAGCACTGTTTTAGCTAAAATGCTCCTAAACGAAGATATAATCCAGAAGTTTGTTTTTGAGTTGGAAATTGCAATTTCTTAAGTTTTTTTAAATGTGCATATCTCCGTAACTATCTGTCCTAGAAACAAAATATAAAATGGAAAATGTAGTTAATTTAACTCTTTATAATATTGTCATAGCTTTCTTCTAGCTAAAATGCTCTTAAAGGAAGATATGAGCAAAAATATGAAGAGAGTGCCGGTTTTTTCAATATGGCGGCGGGCGCGGAGGGGGGGGAATTGTGCATTTTGCATTTTAAGCACTGACTAACCTTCCTAGACAACATATCAAAAATTCAAAACTACCGGACCGTTTGTAAGGTCAAAATCCTTTATTCACTGAATTATTTTATGAACATCAGAAATTTGTCCCACGTTTGGGCGACCAGTACTAAATCATTTCCAAATTAATTTTTATTTACAGAATTTTAGGAGTAATAACAAAAACTATTAGTATGACCATGCCCATTGAAATAGATGCGTTAATAATTTTAAAACATGTCCGCTCAAACAGACAGGTCGTGACATGACTGTCATTGTTCTTTGGAACAATCGCTTTCCGCTCTAGATCTACAACTACATCTGTTATCTATGGTAGGTAGATTCTGTCCCATACTTGTCAAGAATCACGAAAATTAAAAGGTCATCAGCCTGTGATGGGACTGGGGTTTGACGTCATGCTTATGTATGGTCACGTATAAAATGTGTGGATTTTAGTACCGGCGACTTACTCAGAGATATTCGTACAAACACATAGGTAGGCACTCTTTTTTAGCTTGCCCTTTTATCCTACCACTAGTTCTTGTTTTCTAAGTAAATCCATACAAAGAACAGCCGATTGGAATAATTTGACGATCCTTTACGGCTCCATAGGATTGAGTAGAGGTAATTAAATAAACACCCTTTTGAACAGGATTCAGTCCCGTTTTATTGTATTATAATGATGTGGGTCTTTAACTGCAGATTTGATCAAATACTGACAGATATCTAGGCAGATGAAACTATAAAAAAATTAAAAAACATTGTTTTAGCACATTACATACCTACCTGAGGCGGTGAATTCGTGAATGTCCCAGATCGTAGGTGTTTTTGAACATGCGATCATACCACCATATACAGTAGAATCCGTTTATTATGACTCCGCCAATATTGACCAACCGCCTATTATGACGTGACTACACAACGAACTTTGGTTTTCATATAAAATTCTTCGTGAAAGAAGTCGGATATAATGACTTCGCTTACAGTGATATGTCCCTTATTATGACCCATTTTTAATAAATTATGTCCGGTTATAATGACCGACATGATTCTACCTTCTGCAATATTCGTTGATCCCCGACGACGTTCGTGACTCGTTTTTGTTTTGAATCTCAGTGAGTAATTGACACTTGAAGGTTACGCATTGCTTTTAGCAAAAAAGCAAAGCATTGACGATTGAGATGAAAGGTGCAATAATATGCAGTTTAGAAAATGGAGAATCAAACTCTTCTCTCGCGAAGGAATTTGGCGTGGGTCATTCGACAAACTCAAAGATTTTCAAAAACAAGAACCGGATTAAGCAATCGTTTTTTTTTTCACTAAACGCTTTGTATGACGTCCGCTTATTATGACGTGTTTGTCAATTCGTGGTCAATTCCCTTCGATGTCATTATAAACGGATTCCACTGTACTACAAATACTGACAGATATCTAGGCAGATGAAACTATAAAAAAATTAAAAAACATTGTTTTAGCACATTACATACCTACCTGAGGCGGTGAATTCGTGAATGTCCCAGATCGTAGGTGTTTTTGAACATGCGATCATACCACCATATACAGTAGAATCCGTTTATTATGACTCCGCCAATATTGACCAACCGCCTATTATGACGTGACTACACAACGAACTTTGGTTTTCATATAAAATTCTTCGTGAAAGAAGTCGGATATAATGACTTCGCTTACAGTGATATGTCCCTTATTATGACCCATTTTTAATAAATTATGTCCGGTTATAATGACCGACATGATTCTACCTTCTGCAATATTCGTTGATCCCCGACGACGTTCGTGACTCGTTTTTGTTTTGAATCTCAGTGAGTAATTGACACTTGAAGGTTACGCATTGCTTTTAGCAAAAAAACAAAGCATTGACGATTGAGGTGAAAGGTGCAATAATATGCAGTTTAGAAAATGGAGAATCAAACTCTTCTCTCGCGAAGGAATTTGGCGTGGGTCATTCGACAAACTCAAAGATTTTCAAAAACAAGAACCGGATTAAGCAATCGTTTTTTTTTTCACTAAACGCTTTGTATGACGTCCGCTTATTATGACGTGTTTGTCAATTCGTGGTCAATTCCCTTCGATGTCATTATAAACGGATTCCACTGTAATACCATAAATATGCCGCACAGGCTACAAAAAACTGGCAAGTCCCTGGCAGTCGTGGGTGCACGTATGTATATTTAACACGTTCGCTGCGATATAAGGTTAAAAGACCCGATGCATGTGCTCCCACTCTGTGCGGAGGTGAGAAACGGTGAATTTCCTTTGGTGCGGCGGCTGTACTATGAGTATTTCTGTATGTACAAAAGAGACAAGTATAGGTTTGAGTTTAGGACCTTAAGGACAATTCAATAAAGCATTAAGATGTGCTAAGTTTTTTCGGCCCGATAACGCACTGGCTGATATATTTTTCGATTCCTTGCGGGTACCGGGTCGAAAGGCCCATCATAGATTACAAGGTTTTTCCGCCCCCTCCCGCACTGTTGTACATGATTGCATTGTTTACTTCCGATTAGTGTTGTGACTGTGACGTAATTATCGCGAATGGACGTATATTACGATAGTTCATAATTCAATATCTCCTAGTGTTTGTGTACGTTTTGATGTGGCTTAAAGCCGTCAATAATGTCTCGACCAAATAAATGATGTAAGCGATGTTAAAGCTGCGTGGGGCACTGACTAGCCGAGAAACAAATAAAAATGTAAAAAATAACTTTTCTGTGTAGAATGTAAAAAAAGATTAATGCTTGTTATATTTCTATAAGGCCCATATCTATTTCTTATTAAACGATATTATAAATAATATGTCGATAAGTTGTTGCCCATCACTAATAACTCTCTATTTTTTCCTGTTATTCAGTGCGGTTTCGGGTTGTAAGACCTTACACCTTTACATATTAATTCCTCTTAAGTAAATAGCAGGAACCCGGGGCGAGGCAAACACTAAGATAACCAACTCGTCTACTAATGATATAGATAGGTAGTTATCGAACATTTTAAGTTTTCGCATAGTTACAGTCTTTAATATCCGTCAATACCTTACTAGGCCTATGAGCCCTACAACGCACTACTGGATAGTTTAAGTAACAGGCCAATCGACCTTTTAACGCACCATACGAAAAAACGACAGTTTCGGTCCCGCAGCGAACGTGTTAACAAAATATCTGAAATAATAAGAGCTTCACATAAAGAACGTATTTTCATCACGAAACAAAGGCGTATTACTCTGTCAAGGAGTTCCTTGATGAGTGAGTGTGTCGAGTCCTTTTGGTGTATATATTATACCTATAATTGACATGTTAATTTTAATGTGATAACTGCTGCATTGGTTTCTTTGTGTACAATTTCAAATCTATTTTATTTTCTTTTGACACTTTAGTATTATTATTTTTTTATTTTTTAAGACTGAACATGTAATAATTGAATGTTTGACAATGTAAGTTTATTACAAATAAATTATTCTATTCTATTCTATGCGATCTGGGACTTTACGATTTATCGTCCGTGGTTTGCCTAAAGTTTTAGGCCAGGAAGTGTGATTTTCCAGGAAGGCAACAAATCCCACTTACGGCCTAGGGTGACGTAAAAAATATTTTACTTTCTCATAACGACCGTTTACACTATTTGGCAGCTTCTTTGATGTGATTTGTATCCGTAATTATGAGAGAGCTGAATACTTCAAAAAAATATTTTTACTTCTACCTTAAGCGTGTACCTAATGTAATGAATATTTTATAAATCTACATCTGAGGCAGTCCAAAAAATATTGTAGGTAAACATATTTTTGAAGATGACACCGAGATGAGATTTCTGTTTGCTGAACATTATTTATTCAAAATACGAGTAAACACATGACATAGCAGATATTGTTTTTTTTTGCCGCAGTTGAATTTAAAACGCCTATTATCAAAATAAGAATGTAATTATAATTACAAATATTGGAGTGTTTTTTAATGCCATGTACAATAACGAAGCTGTCACTTTTTTTACTCTTTTATCATTGTATTTATAATTTGTGTTTGTGTACAATAAAGTATTTACATACATACATACATAATATTATACCGAGATTTTTTCAAACTGGCGGAGATATGGGCTTTGAAAACGGAAAATGTTACATATTTCAGCCATAAAAAAAACGCAAGGTCTACAGCTTACAGACCACCAGTATTACTATGTTAGTTAAGACTTAACCCTTCGTATGTCATGTCAAAAAAATTGGCAATTAAATTGAACTTCAATGATATATTATTATGTTTACATACGTATAGGATTTAAATACTTTGCTGATCAGTGCTCCGACATACCAAAGGTTAATATAAGATTATTGGTATAATAGAAGGCTTGAATAAACCAGCGGAGGGCCTATGATGGTTGCGTTTATCACGTGATAAATAAGTGACAAAGCATCTATCACTCACACTCTCATCTTGTCAAAACGAGACGGCTGCTTTGTCACTTATTTATGGCATGATAAAGGCAACCATCATAGGCCCGCAGGGCACGGCGGGTTGGAAACTTCGAACAGTGTTTACTAAGTGAAAAATTAAATCACGACATACCTAGTATAAAACAAAGTCGCTTCCTGCTGTATGTCTGTACCTATGTATGTTTAGATCTTTAAAACTTACGCAACGGATTTTGATGCGTTTTTTTTTAATAGATAGTATTCAGAAGTGAACTCTAAGAAATGGCTGCCAAAATAGATCAACACTGGTCGTTGTGGTACATTAGGAGGCCTTATTCCTATTACTTAAATTATATTTTTTTCATATTTACAAAATATATTGATAATTTCAACCAACTTTTTAAAGTGAATAATACTTTTCCCTGAGTTCTAGACATTAACATACGTTTCATGCTTTCTTACGTGAAAATAAGTTGAAAAACCTAGTTTTTTGCGTGAATTTTGAGCATTTCGATTAGCTTTTGAAACATAAATTATCAATGAAAAATCAAACTGAAGGTTTCAAATATATACTAATAAATCTCAATAGCCCTGTTCCAAGTTAATATGTAATGTATATGTAAAAAAAAATATTGATAATAGAGAAAAATGTCTAAAACATACAGCATTTTTGAACGGATAAGGAGCCTTAGGCCCGAAGTAACAAACATAAGTAATGTGAGGTATGTATAGGTAATTTAGTTTCCTTCAAATTGAGTTTTCATTTCAGCCTGCTCAATAGATATGCATTGAACCAGTGAGGCAGGGATTAAGTCTTACTCCCTAGATTCTAAAGAATCCTCGTTTTGAAGTAAAATTCCCAGCTAATAAAAAAAAGCCGTCTTACCCACTTTGTACGTGAAACTGAGTTTGGAAAACGTAAGATTATCTTTCAAATTGTTGGATACGCAGATATATTACGTAGCTCGTAGGCAAACGAAGAAAATTATTGTTTATAAGTGTTCTCCAGGAAATGGAATTTAAATCAGTAGAAGTCATAGCTTTTCTGGGCACTAGCAATAGACTTAAAACTGCAAAGAAAATAACGTAAAGTACACAAAGAAAAAAGAAGGGGTTTTGGAGTCTTTTTGGTTATGTTTAATGTCCTTCTTCGAAGAAATAATATGACATTACATTAACATTTTATTTATATAACCATGGGCTCACTAACAGCACAGCTAGGGTGCAAACCTGAGTAGGTAACTGCTCCGCCTTCCATATTAAAATACCGTTCTCTCTATACGAAAAACAAAATGAGAGAACTTTCTTTAGTTAGAAACATGTCGGGCTTAATACAATAACTTTCTTTAGTGTTTATTTTGTAACATGTCTAAACAATAATATCAATATATGTCGGTTGTCGGTCCATCATACCCCGGTAGAATAACCAATGTCGAAACTATCCTTCATTCCCATTCCCATGTCAATATTATCGCCCTACATTCGTAATTATGGACATTATAGCACAGCGTGTGTAAAGAAATTATTATGATAACATAAGCGTCGTCAAGCTCACTATGCGCCGCTAGCTACTCTAATAGCCGACGCACCATACAATTTGGCTCCGCCGTTCACCTTCATTCACGCGTTCATAGCCATTCACAGTGGCGCACAGGCGTCAGTCGTTCGAACACGCCCCTCAGCCAATCCCGTTGCATTTTACAAAAACAACTAATAAAATATTAAAACCCGTTTCTTTGCCGACATTTTGTGGAGATCAAAAGTGAGAACGTAGCTTTCGGTTCGGTCGGCGAAGAAAGAGAGTGAACTCAAAAGAGCGTGAAGTGGGAGATTATAATAGTATAGAGGGCTTGCACAATTCAATAGTGCATTGATTCATAGACATTTGAGCGATACATTGAACATGTCACAGATATACGGCTGTGATATAGTTGATATATGTTAAAAATAACAAATTACGTACCCTAATAGGACTATACGTTACACATTTACGAAAAGGCTATTGTCCCGGCTTCAATAACCCGTGTCGACACCCGTCCTTAATGCCTGCGCTGATATTGTCGCCCTAAATACATAATTATACTTGTAGCATAGCCGTATGTGTAACGAATATTGTAAGTATAGGGCGTTAACGCCAGATGTTGTATTTAAAAGGGTGTGTAATTGAGGTTTACAAGCATTTGCAAAGAAAGAGATGTTCTTTTTTATTTGCACTATATAGTGGCTCCATTTTGCCTGATACTCCCGATAGTAAGCAAAAAGGGGAGCCCAATCCGCAATGGCAATGTGCAAAAAATTAACCCTTATAAGGTGCCCTTTCAGTTGACCCTGCCGTGTTAGCCCGAGAGATGCTGAAATTTTGATTTAATTTTAATATAGACTCATAGGTATTTGAGCGGTATATTGGCTATGACATGTACATGGATATGTTACAGTCGAATTGTATAATAATGCGGCGAGTTACATTACGGCTAGCCGTTATCAAAAATAGGGCCGTTTTGAAATGCGGTGGTTCAACGATTAGCCAGATTGTCATTGCAATACGTTCTTCTAAGGTAGCCCACGTTTAGCCGCATCGTAAGAAGCGTCAGAACCGCACTGCTAGCAGTAAAGTAGGTTAGGTTCGTTTAAAACTGCGACCACAACAGCGCGCGAGCCGAGCGAGCTAAGCGACCGTACCGCTGCAGCAGTCGGCGAAGCGCCAGAACCGAACTGCTACCAGCAAAGTAGGTTAGGTTAGGAAGAGGCGACTAATGACTCGCTAGCCGTGTTGAAGAACGTATGGCGCCGAATACATTCCGGCGAAGTTTCATTTAGCCGCATTCAACCCGGCTAATCGTTGCCCGCCGCAGCTCAAAACGGCCCTGTTTTTGATAACGGCTAGCCGTAATGTAATACGGCGGATTATACAATCCGACTGCGACATACATTTATATGGATGCAATACAGTCAGTATAATAAATTATTTTTGTCATAATATTGACTGAGAAATTGACGTGAGTGATGTACTAAGCTTATGATTTCTATCCAAGTAATGACATGCTAGCGCGCCTCCCCGATGCCGACGTGTTCGCTGATGGGGTGGGAATGTTTGTCAGATTGGTCGCATTGTATCTCAACAACTGCACAAAGTAACCGACTCGACAACAATTTCACAATTTATGATTTTATTTTAATTTATTTTTTATTATGTACCCGTTTTTGTTTTATTTTGTAATAATGTATTATTATTATTCTTTTGTCTTATTATTTTAAATGTTCTGTAATTTTGTAATTTTAACGATCTTGACTATTATTATTTATTATTTTTCTTTTTTGAACCTATGACATTGTACTAATTCTTTTTTTATTTACTTTTTTAATTTTCAATTTTTATTCTGGTTTTATTGTTAGTAATGTTATTTTATAATGACGAATTAATTAATGTAATGATTGTGTTATATTCTAATGTGTAAGTGTTTTGGTTTTGCACTGTAAACTTGCACATTGTTTTGATTAAATAAATAAAGTCGGTTAGTTCCTTTGCACTAGTCGTAGTCGGGTCCTACTTGTTCATTACATTTGGTCGAAGTTAAATAAACAATTTCCGAAATTATTATTTTTTTAATTGTCATTCGTGAAAAGATAGGTCGATAGCAATCTAAAAACGTAAAACTAACTTTATATTTTTACCACTAATTCCTAGTTATTCATATTACTGAACAAATATATAGTATCTTAAATAAAACGCCCCGTATTTTTCCCAAACTATGGGCGTAATCAAATCCAAGCCTAACAAAACAAAACCTTTCAATAAATCTGTCGAAAATGACAAAGTCCCCCAGGAAAACACTTCCATTTCATAATTGTTTAGTATACTAAATAAATCAGCGAGCAATTAGCCTGGAATTAAGCCACAAAGATTTACAGCCACTCCGCTCGTCACAGTAACTCACTCTGCCCTGGATACTACCACTATCTACTAGGAAAAGAAACTAAAAGTCTATGAAACTTGTGGCCCGTTACTACCTTTCGGTTTTGAGGGATGAGGCAGCCATTTGTCTTTTTTTTTCACTTGTGCGTTTGTAACCTGTTTCTAACACGCGAGGTGAAGTTGGTAAACAAAAAAGAAGTGTTTTTGTGCTAATTATTTACGGAGCTATAGGTTAAGTAATTATTTGGGATGATATAGGTCAGCATTTTGTTTAGGTATAGCCCGACAAGACAAGGTACTGTTCAGGCCACGCTATATTGCGGATTTTTAGTAATACTAATTTAATTTACTAGCAACGAAAAGTTCTGGTAGTTGACGTTGAAACTCAGTGAATGTCACTAATATGAACAAAGAGGAAGCCGGACTAGTCTCGCACCAGTAATTTTCGCATGATAAAGCCCAAACTAACCCAGTGATGAAAGTTACGTTTTTTCAATACGAACTAAAATTCATTTCAGAAGAACGAAGGATAGAGTAGCATTCCAGTAAACAATGTTTTGAATTTGTTTAATGACATACCGCTGCTGACATTTTATTAAGCAAATACATGAGGTATGCACATTATTACCATGTGGAAGCTGTAATAATGTGCATACCTCATGTATTTGCTTAATAAAATGTCAGCCACTAATCCCAGGGCTAAACCGCAACTTGTTAGACTGTAAACGTTGTTTTTATTGCGTACCTATTGCATGACCTCAGTTTTCCATACATACATATCGCGCCTTCTCCCATAGAGTTAGGCAGATACTACTACTTTTACGTTTTACGACTACTCATTTTACTTTTTTTATTTTGTGATCATGAGACGTAATTAAATGAAAATAAATAAGATTGCCTCATAGGAACCTCATTCATTTGGTAATTATTCCATGTGGTAGTTTTAAGAACTTAATACAGTCACGAACACAGTGTCATTTTGATAATCACATGCGGCACAGACAAAACACATACAAAAAAGTTCTAGCCAAAAATGACACAAGGAATTTACCTTTATATAAAAACTATGAGAATAAGCCCAATAAGGCCTAGTTTCCCCTCTGGGTTGGAAGGTCAGATGGCAGTCGCTTGCGTAAAAACTAGTGCCTACGCCACATCTTGGGATTTAGGTAGCCGACCCCGATGGAGAATCCATTCTCAAAAATGGGACAAAGGCTAGGAGGATGATGATGATAAAAACTATGAGAAATGTTCAGCTTTAAACGGAGTGCCAGTTTTGCGAAGATAAAAACCGCTGTCGACAGCTTTAGTCCCGTTATCACCCACGGTTATGATGGTAGCTTATATCACGCGATAAAAAAAAAGTCACAAAGCATCCGTCTCGCTTTGACCAACTGCGAGTGTGAGTGACAGATGCCTTGTCGCTTATTTATCGGCCCCATAACCCATCATAGACCTCCTGGATCCTAATTCACGTCTCTCTACGTATTGTCCGCGTGAAGTGTTAAACATGGTACATATTACAACGTTCATTATTCTTTTTTCTTCTTTGACATCTTTGTAACCTTTTCTCTTAATTAAGAACATCCTCAAAGCTTTGAACACAAGCCGTAACGGCCCACGACATGAATAAAACATTAAATATAATGTAAGTAGGTAATTATTTTTTTATGGCGACAGTTTCGTTTGGCGTAAAAGGCGACCGTAACCTAACATGGGAGTTATGGGCCATAGCCGAGATGTGAGAGTAAATCAAGCTGAGTTATCACTCGACGATATGTCTAATTAGAAGAAGGATTGAGAATTGCTTCTTACCACATAAATATAGACGAGTAGGATACACAATGACGATATTTCGACTAATCTATTGACTCGAATTTACTGGCAATTAAACGAACTAAAAGGAGAACTAATAGGTGCTTGAAGACCCAAGAACAAATATTCGAGTTCATCACACAAATATTTGGCCTTGCCGGGACTTGAACCCAGAACCGTCGGCTCAGTAGGCAGCTGCATTACTAACTGCGCCAACGGCGTTGTTATATGCGAAATGATTGGATGCAACATTATATCTACGATTAGCCACGGACGCCTACTGCTGAATATAGGTCTCTTCTATAACTTGCACGGAGTGCATTCTACATGGAAAGCATCCACTTATTCCCCGCGTTTCTCGCAATGTCATCTGCGGAAGGGCATTGTTACTGAGAACAGCAACATCAAGTTCCTCGAAACAAGAAAGTTATAACCTAAATTGAATACTGTTGGGTCTCACAGACCCATTAGCGCCTATAATTTTTTTTTTAAGTAGTCTAGCATTTTATTTCACAGGACAACAAAGTTATTGCTTAAACGAATTTCCCATACGGCCTTGTTATATTTTACGGGCCTTCGGGGTACCCAGTTTATTTTACGGCCCATTTTATCGCTATTTTATATCAATTTCGTACAATCTTGCGTTTCTCTATTCAACACACTCAACATTATGAAGATATTGTAAGTAAGTACATTATGTATGTAATTTAACCCATAAAAATTACACATTCGTACGCTTGAACCAGTTAGAAAAGGGGCAGATAGAAGTTTCACCGATACATGGTCCCTGCACCAACTCAATGTTTCTGTTTAGCCTTATGGTTGACTGGTAGAGAATGCCTTGTGGCATTAAGTCCGCCATTTTTACTAGTTTGATCTGTGCAATAAAGTTTAATAAATAAATAAATAAATGGTATTTATTGTAGTGCGCTTCGAACAAATTGCCTCTTTATAGACATTTCCTACAAATAAAATATCATTATTTATGATTGAAACATTTTGATACGTGAGAAAGCTTATGACACAGTACAATGCTACAGCAGTAGAGGATGTAAAAACTAGTCCTGTCATTTAAGACAGGGCAAAGATGTGATTATTCTATGAGGATGGATCTTTTCATTCTTTCGTCAGTAATCATCACTTATCTATACTATCTAATCAATAGATGCGGTCTGCACCGGATCGCACTTTGTGGCGAGTCGTAGGGGAGGCCTATGTTCAGCAGTGGACGTCAGTGGCTGATAGATAGGATAGATTATACTAGAGTGGACGTCTGTGGCTGAATAGATAGATATACATATATACTATTACAAAAGTGTAGATTTGTATTAAAAATTAGTTTTCTATGGAGAGGGGTCATGATTTCAGGAAAATTGTTAATAGCGTGATGCAGGATCGTCATTTGTTTTATATGGGTGCGCGGCGCAATACCAGCCTGGCCCCATCTGTTGGTCATAATCATAATTTCCATTGTCCTCGCATGACGCCGAAACGGCTGGACAAATGTTAACCAATTTTGGTACTGGACATCCAAAGATGGTTATAGAATACTATTTATCTGTCTACGGTAAAGATAAAAAACGCGGGGTTTGGATCCCGGCTAGGGCAAATATTTGAGTGATGAACTCGAAAATGTGTGCTTGGGTCATGGTTTTTCTATGTATTTAAGTTTATATTTATCTATATAAGTATGTATATCGTCGTCTAGTACCCATAGCACAAGCCTGCTTGAGCTTAATTTGGGACTAGATCGATTTGTGTGAGATTGTCTGATATTTATATTTATACACGATGATTTTTAATTGGTGATCAGGTACCAACTTTTCTAACTCGGTAATTGATGGCAGTAACGTTGAAGTCATAATTACATGAGAACAAACTTTAATTTTTCTATTATAATTTTTATTTTAAAACCAATTTCGTCTTAAATTCCTTGTCACCCTACTAATTTTTATCTGTAAGCTTACAACCTCTTTAATAGTTTAATGGCAATGACAGTTTATGACTAATAACTTGTCATTACATAAAGTCGCACAAAATTTCGTCAAATTTCCCGCCAAAGCGATGGCACTTGACTTACTTCAATAATTTATGTAGGATGACCATGTATCTAGTGGTTATTGGTTTTAATTATGTTTTAACTTTTAATTAATTAAACAGTGAGGTAATTGCGTGAGACCTCGCCTATCAAGTCTAATTTTAGCTGGATATTGATATTTTTCTTCTCCTGATCACCGATTAAGAATCATCGTGTATTTATTTATTTATTTATGCGCCATTATGTTTTTTCCTCAATGACCTCTCTCCATAAAAAACTGATTTTGAATACAAATATACATAGAATTCGACAAAATTATAGATGTGTCGAGTGTCGTTGAAGAGAAAAGACAAGCAAACTAACCCCAAATTTCTCTACTGCTCTATTTGTATTTTACAGTTGTTAAGACCCACTAACAGGCACGTAACATCTTCTCTGATCCTCGTATTGAGGTAAAAGTGATTCAATAATTTGGCTGTTCCCCACAAAACACATCAGAGTTAATATTGAAGGCCTGTCATGTTTCAATAACGTGTCATTACATTATTATAGCTTTGAGGGGATTTCAGGGAATATTGTTGTTGTGTTACCGATGCTATGATTGATTTTCTGCCTTATTGAGCATGTTAAACTATGGGTCTTTATTCAATTCCGCAATTTTATTGTTATTTACGTAATAACTATAAGTACAAAATCGTCTTCCATATTATTTATCTACTAACTGTGCCCCACGGTGTTTCCCGCTTATCCCTTCAAACACTTCATTTTCAGGATAAAAAATGCCGTATGTGTTCATCCAGGGTGTCGACTACCTTCATATTAAAATTGGTCAAGCCGTTTAAGCTTGAAGAAGTAAATAATTTATTATTTATTTATTTGTTACTAAAAAATTAAAATAATTATCAAAATAATCATAGCCTTTATAATATCTTATCGTCCTCCTTGACGTATACGTCAATGGCGAAACCTGGTGACATGACCGTCACGAGCATCGGTCTGTTCTGTTGCAGGGCGCACAGTGCAACTCACCTTTATCATTATACGATACGATACTTTATAATATAAGTGTTATTAGAGCGCGTTTCCACTGATGCCGAGCTAAGCGGAGCAGAGCGGATTGGAAGGTTTGACAAATTACCGTGGTCGAAGCGAAATCGCACGTAGGTGTTAGTTAAGGCAGTCATAAATCATTTGCTTAAAACATGGTAAATAATAAAGGTATTTGGTTACAATGTCAGTGTCACAGGGTGACATGACAGTGGGATTGGTCATATCACGATTTGGTCCGCTGCGCCCGGCCCTGAATCAGTGACAGGGTGTTTTCACATATCATTTTTTATTTTCTTGTTTTTTTTTGGATTTGTAGTAAATTCACGTTACTCCGACTCAGAATCCCGAGCACTAGAAATAAATATGAATATAAATATACAATACAATACAAGAACTCTTTATTGCACACCTCATAAAACATACAGGAGAAATGCAATGCAAGAAATTACAATTAGAGGTAAACAACGGGCGGTCTTATCGCTAAAGAGCAATTTCTTCCAGACAACGTTTGGGTAGTGAAGAACTAAAATATATTAAGGGACAATCTTTAACTGATCGACCTAGTCCTAAACTTAAGCAATTCTTGTTCTATCGGTACTTAGACAACGGTATACATTATACCGGGTGGAATTTTTCTATGGGCATGGAGGGGAACTACCTTAAATCCTTTATTTAGCTCATTTTACTGAAAGGAAACATTCCTTTATTTTTAAAAAGAAACAAAACTGCAATCAAAGATTTTCCAAAAATTGCTTGCCTCAACCGGGAATCGAACCAACTAAAAATAAAAAAAATAAACCCTCGATATTTTATTTCACGAATCAGTAGGATTATTGTTCAGGATAAAATTTATCCAGTAGACTTAGCCCTACACTCATCTGTTGTACGAGATTCCATGAAATTTTATACTTATTACAAGTTTTTTCCCGGTTGAGGCTAGCAAATTTTGGAAAATCTTTGAATGCAGTTTTGTTTCTTTTTAAAAATAAACATGACCCACGAACAAATAAGGAGGAACAACACACAAATGGTTCACTTCCTATCTGGAAAACCGGGCCCAACACGTTGAAATCCAGCATGTTGACCATCAAACCAGGACGATCAATTACGTAAGATCAGATGCACAGCTCGTTAAAAACTCGATACCGCAAGGTAGTGTAATCGGTTGTTTACTTTTTTTAATTTACATTATTTTCTTGTGTCCTCTTTGCGGAAGATATCTCGATTCTGACGTCGTGCCAGAATGATCAAAATTTAAACACACAACTAAATACGATATTAACTCAACTGATGGACTGGATGAATGATCACAACCTAGAAATTAACTTTTTAAAAACAAAAATTATGCAATTTAGGCCACACCAAAAAAAGTGCTTGGATATAAACTTTTTTTTTTAACGGATCGAAAATGGAATGTGGTGACACTTTTACCCTTCTTGGATTGAACATTGACACACACATCAACTGGAAATTACACATTCAAAGAATAAAAACTAAACTCTCAAAATTCTTGTACCTATGCGTTACAGTAGCCGGCAAACAACTTGAACCAAAATGGCGGATCTGCGCATGTAAATTTGTACGTAAATCGGCTACTGCGCAGTCAAGGTCACGCTCAAGTTTTTGCCGGCTACTGTAAGAGGGTTAAAAAAGTCTACGAATTTCAAGTGTGCCTTAACCGCTTATTACGGTTACCCTTTTTCGTGGCTTAAGTATGGTATTATTCTTTGGGGTAATAGCACTGATATTAATGACTTATTTGTTCTACAGAAGAAATGCATACGGATACTGGCTAACATTAAAAATATGGACAGTTGTAAACCATATTTCATCAAATACGAAATTCTAATACTGACTTCCATCTACATCTTCGAAACCTGTAAGTATGTCAGAAATTACCCGCAATTTTTTACAAATTTGAAAGATCAGCCACGACGCTTCGATACCAGGTATAAGTACAATTTGATATCAACCACCAGGTCCAGACTAAAACTACACCAAACAAGTCCAAATGAGATATATGGCAGTAAAAATTATAATAAAATAACCGACGAAATCAAACAAGAAACAACAGAAAAGCAGTTCAATAGACGGTTGAAGGACTTCTCACTTCTTCAATGTTATTACACTTTAAAAGATTTTTTTGACGATGTGGAAATAATATAAAAAACATGTCGTAATGCATGCACAAATCTATTTGAATATAACAAAAATCTCAAATATTATAATTTATGTGTTTTTCCAATTTAATATGTAATTACTTGTTTAATTTTTACTAATACTAATACAGAATTATGTGTTCTAATATACTTTATGTTGCTACGCCCTATCAGGGCCCATGAGAAACTGTATATCTAACAAATTAAGACCTATTTACCATGGATGCAATCATTTAATAAATGAATAAATAAATGAAATATTCGAGTTCATCACATAAATATTTGTTCTGGCGGAATTCGAACCCAGGTGGCAGGCTCAGTGGGCAGGCACAAAACAGACAGGTACAGAAATCAATCTACATACAAGCGCGCTCGAGCAAACGCACACATAGACAGCTCACGGACACGATATATTATCTCGGACCAGTTCAGACCAGTGCGAGCGCGAGTGCCATCCGCTTGACGTGTCCGTGAGCAATGTCTATGTGTGCGTTTGCTCGAGCGCGCTTATATTTAGATTGATTTCTGTACCTATCTGTTTGTGTTCACTACAAATTGCGGTAACAACTGTCAAGTGAATGAATGGAGCACAACTGACATAACTATAAATTGCTCGTATTTTAGAAGACTTTTAGGACAAACGAGTATTTCGTGAAATTGCCAGAATTTCACAAGTAAAGCGTAATCAAAAATAAACTTACTGATATTTTATTAAAATAACAATATAACCACCTGAAGTTGTTTTATTCACTGGCTTCAAATTGTAAATTGAGGAGACGTCGTAAGGGTTCCTTTGAACTAAAGGATGATTAAATAATGTCTGCGAAGTTTTAATCGAAATTTTACGTGGTTTTCGCGTTAATTACCTATTGTTATATTTATGTTCTTCTTTTGTTTAAAAGACATGCGAAATAGGTTTACTCACATAGTAGAAGTCAAATAAAAAAAACCGATGCGATGGACCGACCAAGTCAAGACTACACTCATAAGGTCTTGCTTATTTACTAACCCCGTACTCTCTCCCCCTCATTCTGTTCTAGGGCACGAAAAAACGTCAACCATTTTCGTCGCAGTCACGTTACGACAGGGTAGTTTGGGGAGTAAATGGACCTGCGTTAATAAATAAGGAAAAACTAACAGTTTTGAACCCAATAGATTATAATATTTTTTTGTATTTTTCATTAAGTAATACACTCTTGTTATTAAATTATAAACTATAAAAATTAAAAATCTTTAATATTTTAGATGCTTTTGTCTTTGTATGTTTATAAATTTAAATAATTTACGAAAAAAATTACATAATTAATTGAATCAATATTATTTTTTGGTAGATATATTAACCTTAGAAGCACAATCGTACTATCTTTTCGGAAAAAGTATTTTTATTTTTACGTTTTCAACCCCCATTTCTCTGACATTTTGAAGAATTTCGAAATATCGATCGAATTAAAAAAAAATATAATTATTAAACTTGCTAACAAAATTCCCCAATGATCGGTTGAGAAATGTGACCTGTAGGCGATAACATCGGGGAAACGGAATTACTAACGCATTTTTGCCCAAGCTACTGAGGCGCTTACTAGCGTGATCAAAAAACAGAAAAAGATTTTGTGGATGAAAAAAAATTCGCATCACAGAAAACATGTCCGCTAAGCTATTGGGAAAACAAAAAAAATAGGATGTCAATCGATTCTTTTTTTTTATTGCGATCAAATGTCTATATCGGACTAGCTACACTTAGATTACTCTAAAAGTCAGAAATGACCAACGTTCAACATTCCTACGGAGCGCTAAAAACGCTCCACACAAATGGCCACCGTGACGACAATAGGTAATTTGCTATTTTCACCGTGAAAAAGTGCGTTTATGTTCATAGTTGTCATACAATTAGTGTTTTATTTAATTATGAGGATTTTGAATACAATATCAAAATTTCTTTTAATAAAATAATTTAAAATTTTCGTACCATTGAAGTCACATATTTCAGGTTTGTTTTCTTTTACTAATGACACATTAAGCTAGTTTTATTTGTACGATTGGGGAGACACTTTGACCTACTGACATTGTTTGAAAATAGTTTCCCAATCTCAGTAGCTTAGTGAGATTGGGTCAAACTTATTTCCGGCTTTTTGTCCGAAATCTCTCCACTATGTAGTGATGTGCTGTATTCGAAAAAAACTTAATATATTTAGGGTTCCGTACCTCAATCGGAAAAAACGGAACCCTTGTTATGCCTATGTTACGTCCACTTTAAGGTATGGAATTATGTTCTGGGGAAATTCACCAAGAAGAGATAACGCATTTATAGCCCAAAAGAAGTGCGTTAGGCCAGTATGTGGTCTTAAACCAACTGATTCATGCAAACTACATTTTATAGAATTAAAAATACTAACACTACCTAGTTTATATATATATGAAATAGCTATTTTTGTAATTACCAACCATAATCTATTTAATAAGTTTAGAAGTCAACGGCTTCAAAATAAAATCAAGGCGCAACCGAGTAACACAGCACTATTGCAAAAAAGTGTACTTGGAATGGCGCATAAGATATTTAACAAACTGCCACAATCAATAGTAGCTAAAAAGGAAAATGTTATTGACTTTAAAAGGAACTTGAAATTATTTCTTATAGACAAAGCGTATTACTCTGTAACGGAATTTTTGACTGACATCATTGACTAATAATTAATTTGACAAGAGTACTAAATTTTTCTTGTTATTATATTTTTATTTTCTTTTATCATGATTTCTAAGTTAAGTTCTTAAGTTAATGATTGATTATGATTTATGACCTAGATAATGTAAACTTTTTATATAATGCACGCTGCATGTACGCCAGGCATGTACCTACATTATATTTTAATTTGTATGCCCAAAGGCACCACATAGTGGTACAATATATCTTGTAACATCAAATTTGACCTATGTTGGACAATAAAATATTTTGATTTTTGATTTTGATTTTGATTTTGATAGTGCTTTCGGTAATTATTATGAAAATTCGATTTGATAGTTTAGGATAAATTAAGTCGAAATTTTTGGGTGTTCTGGGAGTCACTCCACTCTTAAAACAAGAGTAAAAAGAAACAGACGGCAGTCTTAACAATATATCACGGCGCTATTTAGCGATAAGACCGCCTGTTGTTTACCTCTGCCTGTTATATGAATGTATCTCATGTTGTGTTGTATATTCCTTGATGTTGGAGGTGTGCAATAAAGAGTATTTGTATTTGTATATGTTCTGATCTCTTTTCCCAGAAGACGTACTGATTTCATGTCAGAAGCAAAATGGCGCCTTGGCCTAGTTGGCCGCTAACAAGCTTTCCAAGAAAATGCAAGAAAATTCTGCAACATCTCTAATACATTTCACATTTTTATAACTTCAAATTACATCTTTCATGCCCTCACTGAACCGTGTTATATTACAAAGGAGCTTTACTCAAGTGAATTAAAGTCTAATTTCGCTGGCTCGGAACTGTAACTTAGCATGACAGCCTTATTTTTTAATATCGCGCGGAACTGGTATGTAATGGTGGTTAAGGCAAGGGGTTTTTAATAAAAATGGATTATCCGGCTTAATGTCGACGCGACTTGACGACTTTCGTGAAGTAGTCTAGTCAACGAGGGTTCTCGGGTTACATTTGAGTTTTCTAAGAATTTAAATTATATTGGAAACGTGAAGTGAGGGAAGATATTAGGTCCCCTTATACGTCATGACGCTTTTATAAGCAACATCATGGTAGGAAAAGTTGAAGGAAAGAGAGGCAGGGAAGGACCAATAATAAGCCAACTAAAGCAAATAAAAAATAAGGTAAACGTCATGTCGTATAGGGAAATCAAGGAGCTGGTTATGGATGAAGACAGCTACATACCACATCAGCTACACCGGCAAGAGTTTGACTCTTAAATGTATGATGATGATGATGGGAAGATCCCAACAACATGGACTGATGAAAGCCGATGAGGATTGCGTACGGCCGGTCGACGTAGAAATCCGTTGTGGAGGACGACGTCCAGCAACATCTTCCGGCATATTTGTATACCTACCTCCTGTGCGCCTAGGTACGAACGCGCGCCTAGGTACGAATTGCTTGGACAGTGCTCCTCTCCACCACAAAGGCATTCTGTCAAATTCTGTAAAAATAATTATACATAATGCCTGTGTAGTGGGGAGGAACGATGAGCGTGAGAGTACGAGAAGTGCGGAAATTACAGCCTGATCGAGCAGTAACAACGTTAAATTTGGTTCTGAGATAATCAGGAGCACTTAAGATTGAATAAAGTGTGCATAAGTCTCGTAACGACCTACGTTCTCCAATCGGGTGCCAATTCAGTCGAAAATATGGTCAATTTTATGAAGTCTAAAGACGAATCTGATGCAATTGTAGTACACATTGCTTGCCCGATGTAGACTTCTTCGTTTATCTGCGTTCCACTTCACGTGAAATTGAGTTCCGGCCTTAAATCGTTGTCGACTGGACTGCAGCGAAGGGACGAATTAAACAGGAACTTAAGGATAAGTTCGCTGACATTTAAACGGCTTTTATTAACGAAATTGCCTTAAAGATAAAAGACAAACGTTTGTTTACCGGTATGAGATTAGGTATTTTTAGGAAATATGTACTTAAGTTTTTTTTTTTCAAATATAAAACTTATAATCTTCATAAGCTATTTAACAGACAGTAGTATACAATATCACCGAATCAGTAAATTCATATTAATATCTTGCCCTAAATAATCTGTTGCTAATTGGGGAAGCCATTTTCGGATATATTGTACCAATTGTTACTCATACAGGTTTTTTTTTATTAAAATACTTTTTCATTGCATTTTGCTGCAAACATCTATTCAAAAACTAAAAAATTCAACAGCAAGATCTAGGGACCAAATGCGACTGTCAAATAACTGTAAAACTCGTTTGATATTGATGTTTGTATTAAAGTTGCATTTTAAGTGAGTCTGAAAAAAATACTAGAATATAATTTGACAATTAAGGATTAAATTCATCATTTCTATTAAAATTTCTCCGAAATCCAACCACAATTTTCTACAATTCAAAAGTTCTACATTGAATTAAGTAAACAAGTAGTATATGTGGCTTGGCATTTTTTTTACTAGAAAGTCATGTCGAAAATAAAATATTAAGTCATGTCAAGTTAGTTAACAACCGCCTATTTCTCAAAAACTAAGTAACCGGAGTCACTTTTTTGGATAAAACGACGCAAACTAAATGTATTCAACTGTTTTCTGTTTTAAATATCTTTTTTTAGCAATTTGAAGTGGCAGTGGGCTGGCCATATTAATTAGCCGAATAACCAATGGAGTAAACGTGTTCTTGAGTGGAGACCGCGGATCGGCAAGCGTAGTGTGGGACGCCCTCAGACTAGGTGGAGCGATGATCTTTGCAGGCTGGCTGGCAAGAGCTGGATGATTGTAGCCGAGGATCGTTCACAATGGCGTGCAGTTGGAAAGGCCTATTGTCCAGCAGTGGACAAGAATAGGCTGATGATGATGATGATCTTTTTTTAGGTTAAAATCTTGTTTACCAAATTGGACAATTAGTAAGGTCACCCTAGGCTGTAAGTGGGATGTACTGCCCGCTACGCTTGGAGAATATCTCACTTCTTGGCCAAGGCAATATGTAAACCTTTACAAACGAAACGACGGAAAATTACAGAGATCGAAACGCATGTTACACAACACTATAACTAGGTATTTGAAACGCACAATCGTCCATTGATACTATTTCCGAAAATGTTTACTTTATCTCGCGCATAAATTCGGTTGTAACGCTCGGAATCAATTAGATACACGAGCGAATATCGGGTTTATATTTTATTACTGTAAAAGTATGCCTTACAATAATATTATACAGGATAAATTGTAGCAGTTTATAAATTATATTCTAAACCTTTTTCCAGTAACAATATCTTTGCCGCGTCAATGTACATGGAAAAATGTTAACGTTATACGAGGCCATTTTAACAAGATACCTTAACCTACCAGTATTTCGAAGGGAAGCTGAAGAAAACTCAACTCAAATTTAAATCGGTGATTTCGTGAATGAAACTGAACCAATTCAATGTAGTTTAAAACATTTTCTCAAACATGCAATGAAATGTCGTCATAACGTGCGTTATTATATCCTTCGAACAACTCGTGAGAACTGTAATAGTACATTACATCAGAGGCCGGGAAAATGAGGATTTCCGGCCAAGTAGGTATATACGAGGCCGGATAGTGATACGAGGCCGGGAATCCGTTTTCACGACGAGGCATGTATAGTGCTTTTCTCAAACATACAACGAAATCAAAAAATATACTTCAAAGAACAATATTTTATTAATTGACAAATAGGACATTTTAGTCTAACAACCAACCTTTAAAACAATACCTGCTTTTTGTCAAACCAGCCAGCTGTGTGAATGACCTTGTTGTTGAAACCAAAAAAAAAGTTACTTTGCAGGCCTAGGCCTGAAAACAGTATGAAATTCCTTTACAGTCCTCTCGAGTTGTTGCGCCCAAAAAGCGATACTTCCGAGCCTATTATAAGGAACGTAAAGACAATATTTCATTGCATGTTTGAGAAAAGGAATTTTATACAAAATTGAAGGGATTACGCCTGGAAATATAATTTTTTTACATAGCGTCTGTGTTCGTTAACAGGCTAAACTGTTTTTTTTTTGAGTGATGTATTTTTCCCTACGGTCGGCCGTCTATACCGCCTCACCACGCAAACGGTTTATTCCCGGCGTCTGCAGTAATGTACTCTTTTTAATATGTCTGAGAATCGCGGGAGCTTTCAGTGTAAAATAGTTCTGTTTGAAGCTGGCAAATGGTAATGAATCCTGAATAACGATGGTAAATTCTGATTGTCTACGCTTTGTAGTGCGGCCTATTGGAAAATTAACGCCATAATTGGCTCATCCTGTTGGTAACCTTTGTGCTTATCCACAGCTGAGTTCAGCAGAATTTAAACTAAAGTGGTTATACTGGAGATAAATATATTTATAGTTTCAGGTTCAATTTGTCTTCTCGTGTAGGCATCTAAAGAGAAACGTTTAAACCAAACTACTACAACAGTAGGAGATAATTATATTATTAATTTTTAGCTTCAATCTATTTGTCATCTCGCGTTGCCAATTTGTAGTAAATTCAAACTAAGGCCAAATTACTTTTCTAAGTGTGTTAGATATAAAGAAGAGTTTATTATTATAGCACCATGTACGTGATAAGATAACACTGCATAAAAATTAATTATGTCTAGCGATTCAGCCTTTAGGGCCGTCCAGACATTATAATTTTCGTTCACTTTCCGTACGGAACGACGTTAGAAAGTGGCTCTGTCTGTCATATGGTGGTGTCTCGCTTGCTGGCGTCATTCTTTACGGAAACCGACCAGAGACGTTTGGAGTCTGTGGCGGTCCTTACGGCCCAGCAGTTATAGTCTAATAAGTGACGATCCGGCCTAGGGATAGTGGCGCTACAAACAACTTTCAAAAATGTGCATATATTTGCATTATTAAACGTCAATAGTAATTTCTCAAGGATTTGTCATTAACCAAATTCAAAACATTGTTTACCGGAGTCCTGCTCAATCCTTCGTTCTTCTTGAAAATAAATACAGAATCCTATTGAAAAAAACTTGACTTTCATAATTGTGGGTAGTTTTGGCTTTATTCAAACATTACTTGAATTGTGGAATATTTTGTGGGTTGCAAGACCTCCTGTTGGGCTATACAGTCCGACCAAAAAGAATAGAAATTAATAAGTTTCTGTCAAAAATGTCATTTTAGTGGCAAGCGTTTATAGCCGACTGGAATTTTCTTTGGATATCCATCAAATGCTCACTGAGACGATTCTAAAGAGCCCAAGCTCGGTAGGATTGCTTTTTCTATTATAGAGTTCCTATGGCCACCTTCCGGCTCCATCGTCAGATCAGCCCCATGGTACCATATTATTGTATTGTCATCAAAGTTAAGTAAGTATGCAAAATTTCAGCTCAATCGGTTGACGATATCTGCTTCAAAATTGAGTTGCAAGATTTCACCCGAACAAACATACTTTAAAGTTTAAACATACCATGCAAGCTATATAAAAGCTTGTAAAAATGTGGCAATACTGTAGTGTCGTCCCCGTTTTCTTAGATTCATTAGAAAGGGGCGACACTACAGTAGCCACTTTTTAATTTCTACTCTTTTTGGTCGGACTGTAAAGCGGCGGCCATACTAGTGAGCGAAACACCGCGCTCGGACCTTCCACTCCCTCTATGGCCACCGCCCGCCGCTGCCGCGTGACGCCGAGGTCGTGGCCAGGACTGGACACAAGACCATTTTGAAAATTGCATGCTGCGGCATAGACAAAACTCATTTTCTATCCGAAAACGCCACAAGGCATTTGCCTCCATATCAACACTATGCGACATTTCCGTCTGTACATGGAGTGCCAAATTGGGAAAGAAAACAAATCACCGTTTGTAAAATGAATTTTTACATAAAAACATATTATGAACTAAAAAATTATACTTCATATTATTGTTTTTCAATACAAAATGGTGTTTTTTTCGGACAATTTTACAACTGGATTGCAAAACAAATATTTTACTATTTTTCTGCATAAGCGTTCAGTATTTCATTGTTTTATTTTGCTACTATATTAATATTATCAATCTTCCACATTTGAGCATACAAACCTTCCAAAGAAAAAACAAATATCACTGTTTCCAGCTTTTTGCTGGCGAATAAGATTCAATAAATGGACAAAGACGTCAATTGACGTATTTCTTGACGTATAACGTCAATTCGGTTGACGTGTACATCAGCCGGGGTATTTGGATGCGCAACGCGGAAGTGACAATGATTTAGTGAGACATAAGGGTTTAGAGAGACATTTATATCATGCCTACTCGTGTGTCATATCCGATGTCTTATTTTCTACGCAGTTCCTTTAAGTATGGTAAATAAATATTGTATTTCGCTATTCATATTTTTTGGTAGAGCTCGTGCTTTTAAACTAATTAAGCCATTGAGGTATCACGGTTGCCACGTGGTAATACAGCTGCCTACAAAACTGTCCTGGGTTCAAATCTGGTTTCAGATTCGAAGAAAACTCCTCGTCCTCTATTGTCCTTTCTCAACCGCCTTAAAAGGCTCATAGTTGGCGTCTACAGTTCCGTGAGTCATTTTAGGTAAGTATATCATCATCATCATCATCATTATCATCATCATCATCATCATCATCATATCAGCCGATAGACGTCCACTGCTGGACAAAGGCCTCCCCCAAAGTTCTCTACAACGATCGGCCTTGCGCCGCCCTCAACCAATTTCTGCCCGCGATCTTAACCAGGTGGTCGGTCCGCCTTGTTGGAGGCTTTCCCATGCTGCGTCTTCCGGTCCGCGATCGCCACTCAAGAACCTTTCTGCACAAATGGCCATCGGTTCTGACAGACACACAGATAGACATATTAAAACACCACTCTAAAAAGTTGTTTAACTTAGCCTTATACTTAGCCTTAGCCATATACTTCTTAATTGCCGATACTTACTCGTATATTTATACGATTTAAGCTAAAACACAACGACACTTCGGCAAGGATACAGGTAAGCGCATCAGAATGATCTTGATAAAAGGAGTCGTCAACCTCGAATACAGAATTCCAAATTCACAACTGACTCACAATAATATTGTGATTAAATAAAAAAAGAGGCAGGACCAATTAAACTAGTTACACTTGTTTAGAAGTAAAATACGCTTTAGAACTTGTGACAAAGATAATCAAAGATTGCAGAAATGAAATTGCAATCAATATAATACGTTGTGATTTACAAACTTTAGTATTGATTCTTTAGTTATTTTCAGCTGGCACAAGATATAATTATTAAGCTTGACCTTTCCGCAATATTAGAGCGGAAACGCTAAATAATGAACTATCTCTTATATTCATATGCAGTATTGCATATGAGTATAAGAGAGGGAGTAAATAAAGACTGAAAAATTACTGACTGTTGAGTTTCTTTTGAAGTTTTTTCTCAACAGTGCTCTCCTATAGTGAAATGCCGGTAGACTCAGACATGTAAAAGTGCCCTTGTGGCCTACTTGCAGAATAAAGTTTATCATTTTTGATTATTATTTTAAAACTGTTGGAGAATTTTGGAATTGCGAAGATACACGTTAGAGAAATATCTGAAAATAATACCTTTTGTTGTATTTCAACAAGAAATGGTAATTTTCATTAGAAAAAACAAAATTGTAGGAGTGGTTTGAAACGGCTTCCAGTGAATAATCTTAATCCTACCTACAGAGTAATCACTCAAACGATGAAAATCTTTTCCTTGAGACATGGCTAAGAACACTGCCAATCAAGATATTTTTCATCAAAATGGTTTCAAAGATGGTTGGATGGGATACTTTTTATAGTCCGATTGTTTTAGGAAAGTTCTAAGCGAACGTTCTACTATTCTGAAAAAACTTAAGTATTTAAGTCTTAATCGACTTCGCCTCACTGTGCTCAACGTCAGTGGAAATGCACTCTAACAACCGGTTACGTTGCCTGAAGCCTGTTCGTGCTTGATTTCGCGCGATATAGTGTAGCTGTATAATTAGCTGCTAGATTGCGCTAGCGGGCTCATTAAGGGTTACGATTAAGCCCTAGTTTCCGAAGAACCTTGTAAAATGAAACTTAGTAGGTACTCTTACCTACTGCACACTACAACACACGTGTTAAAGATGATTTGCGGCACTATTTTTTTATTATAACCGATGGTATTATATTAAATCAACCCTTTCAAGAACGGTGTATCTCTGCTTGATTTTCGACATCGTAAAAGGCATTTATTAACTCTAGAAAGGCAATATAGGTACGCATTAGGTTGAGCCCAAAATTCCGGGGCAAAGGACACATTCCTGAGTGTCGTAAATTCGCGTTTTGCATGTGAAATATCCGGGAGTCAAACGGTACTGATACGACACAAATATTATTTACGTACATGGTCATGTTTTTTTCTTAGACTAATCCGTAACTGAATTACAGCGTTCTAAAGCCAGAAGTTTGTAAAATTTCCGGAAAATATCACTTTTCCATTTTTTTAATATTATGTATTAGCTCCGTAATTATCCGTCCTAAAAACATTAGAATATTTAATTCTCTAACAGCGAAGAAAAATCTGAATAAAATGACGGTTTTTTTTTCAATATGGCAGCTCCAATGACCGCTATATTGGAAAAATTGCAGTTGTGCATTTTGCATTTTAAACACTCACTAACCATCTTAGACACCAATAATAGTTTTATCTTGTCAATTGGGCAATAATTATCAAAGATTCAGGACTACCGGATCGTTTGTAATATCTAGTTCGGTGAATAGACACTAAACGGTTCGGTTAATATATATTAATTAAATAATCGTCCTGGAGGCTTGCTTACGACGTAAGCAACACTGAAAAAGATAAAGCTCAACTAGTTTACCTACTTCAGAAATAACTAAATTGTGTTTAGTAGTAACCTTCATTATGCTAATTTAGCCCTCAGTTTGTCAGTCCTCCGAATTATGTAACTAGCTGCTAACATTTGGGCTACCGTTAACAAATGTTTTCTTTTGAGTGTATTATTATTATTATTATTTAAACTTTATTGTACAAAAGAAAAACTTAACGTACAAAAGGCGGACTTAATGCCATGAGGCATTCTCTACCAGTCAACCTTAGGGCAAAGCAGAGAAATTGTAGGCGGTGCATCAGACAACATAATTACATATAATTAAAATACTCATATTAGGTACATACATATATATAATATACATATATATATAAATATATACATACATAAATATATACGACGATGAAACAAACCAAGCAGATATACTATGAGACTTCAGTTCTGCCAGCAAAGAAACTTCGCACGGCCCTTTTAAATGCCAACTTACTTGGAGCCTGTTTAGTGTACATTGTTATATTGTTTTATCTTGTCATTTGGGCAGCAATAAGTTTCAAAGACAGACACACATATTGACCCGTAATATTACATTACGTAACAAGGGTGGTAAATGAGGAATTACAAACGAGTGTCAATTACAAGCCCGAAGCCGAAGGCGAGGGCTTTAATTACACGAGTTTGGACGTTACGCCCTAGGGCGTAATATACGACTTACCGCCCTAAGGCGAAATATACGATTTACCGCCCGGTTTCTAGCATGTAAACCCTTAAAGTGTGATAAAAATTACTTACCGTCCTAGGGCGTAGTTTACGACTTACCGCCCGCTTTTCTAGCATGTAAACCCTTGTTTACGAGCAAGTGTGACAAAAAAACTTTTTTAACACCGCGATCAAGCTGAGGCATTTCTCTTTCACAAAGTTTTGTCGAATTAGCGCGACGTTGAACCTATGAAATGATAGGTTATCTTAATAATTCAATTTAATTCGCTAAAGCGCCGCCCTCAGCCAGTTATCTGTGAATCTGCGTCGTATTTCACCCATTTAAATTAACATCAGATTTGCATTTATACGTCTGTTTTTACCCTTCTGCCGTGGTTACTGTTGTAACTGGGTCGTATATCTTCGTTTTCATGTTTAAATAACGCCTACTTGAATAGATAACTATGTGAGATAGCTTGGATATCGTACGAAGCGTAAAAAACAAGTGTTTATCATAAAAACGTATTTCTGAGCCAAGATTTTATTAAATTTTGATGGGGTTACGATTGCGAAGTATTATTACAAAGTTTTTATGATCGATCACCTTCCAACTTAATCATCAAACAACCACAATGAATTCGTTAATTATCACCTGATGGTAATTGACTAACCAAGTCGATTATGTATGTAGCTCTCTGGTTCAGCAACAGCCTATTCGGCGTGATGCAAGGACAAAGGAAATTATGATAACAGATGGCGCCAGATTGGCATGTCGCCGCGTGCCTATACAAAACAAATGACGATCCTGGATCACGCTATTAAGATTTTTCCTGAAATCAGGACCCCTCTCCAAGTCTCCATAGAAAAATAATTTTCAATACAAATGTAGAATTTAATAGTAGTATAGATACCTACACCTGATGCGACATGATGTTTTCTTTGTGAACATCCTGGAAGGCAAAGTGGACGGGAAAAGAGGCAGAGGAAGACCAAGAATTACGTTTTTTAGTCAAGAGAAAGAGAAAGTGGGCACTATGTCGTATCGGGAGACCAAAACTTGACAAGCTTGAACGCCTACAAAATGTGTGTATCAGGTATATATTTGGATTGCGAAAATATGACCACATCTCTTCCTTTCGAGCGCAGCTGGGTTGGCTACCGATTCGTCGGCGTAGAGACGTGCATGTCCTTTCATTGCTCTTTAATGTCCTGTTTAATCCTACTTCTCCTCCTTACCTTAGTGAGAGATTTTCGTATATGGCTGATGGCAGTGGTCACCGCTTGCGGTCTAGCGCCAATCTCACTTTGGCTGTACCGTCTAATAAGACGCGTACCTATAGCAAGTCTTTCACGGTAAGCGCAGTGAAGTTGTGGAATGAGTTGCCTTTGTCCCTTAGGAAGTCTCCATCTGTTACATCACTTAAGATTAACTTGAAGAAATTGTGGCTGTCCGATGACGTGTGAATTCATTGAATACTATATTTATTTACGCATTTATATGTTTTATATGTAGATATATATATATATGTATATATAATATATATCTTATAAATAGTACAAATATATGTGTATTATTACTTACTTAGTTTATGTACTTATTATAGTTTTATTAAGTATAATATAGATATCTTGGTTGTACGCAGTGTAGTTTGCCTATTTTCTTCGTATACATACCCATTCCTTCAATTGCTCAAAGGTTAACTGGAAGAGATCCCTAATAGGGATAAGTTCGCCTTTGTACATATTTCATTTGTTATCAATGTATTTATAACCAGTTGTTGTGTACAACAAAGCGTTTACATACATACATACATACAAAACACTATCAAGAAATAGGGAAGAGTGGCGATTACTCCACCGACAAAAGCGAAGCTCTTAAATTATGAATGAATGAATGAGATACTTAAGTTTTCTATGGAGTGTGTAATTATTTCAGGAAAAATCTTAACAGCTCGATGCAGCGGTGTAGTGCCATGTGTCCAGCGCCTTCTGTTGGTAAATTTTTTTTAGTTTTCTGATCCGACGAAACCGCTGAATGGATATTGACCAATTGCAGTATACTGATACCTGGACATCCAAAGATGGTTATAAGATACTTTTCACCTGCCTACTTATGATAAAGAAGAAGAAAGAACGAAGAATATTTTTATCTTGAAACTCTTACGATTTATGTAAATATAGTGTATTTCCGTCATATTCCTTTGAACTTGCTGAATTTCGTTCTCGTTTAAGTTAAATTCAACGTTTGAATATCCGCTATGAATATAAGTTTTTCTTGAACTTGCAGAAATCTTCGTTCGTGGTAATGGAGCGATTTATAAATCTGCATTTCTAACGATCTCTGAAGTTTTATTCTAAAACTAGAAGTTGCTCGGAATTCTCATGCAATTTCGCATTGATAAACGTTTACTGTTGGATAATTATGCCTCTCCGAAAGAACTTATAAGTAGGGATCGGAAATTCTAGATATTTACCTGCAGTTGACAAAATTCTACTGCTATCTCATAATGTTTAACAAACTGTATCTCAAAAATGGATAGAAATATTTACATAGTTCATTAGTGAAAGATAAAGTACTCAGTCTAAACAATTTCCTGTTTGCTTAAAAGTCTCTCGATCTGATCCACTTTTATAACTTGACAACAATTAATTTAGTAGGGCGGGGCGACCGACTATTATGTTAAAGAAAAAATACGCGGACAAAGTTGCATCTTCTAGTATGGAATAATCTTATAAATATTAATGCACATTATATATTTGCCTGCTGCTGTTATAGACGCATTTTTTATGCCTCATTTAACACGTGGCTGACACGTTAAATTTAACACTATTATCGGTAGACTAGACTTAACGGATCCATTAAACATCAGTAGCACTTGAATAGGTTTCATATAAGTCAATTAATAAAATGGAGATCGCATACGGTGACTTTGTAGCGATTCAGTCGTGCGAATAGTGAACGCGAGACTGCACTGAAAAAAATGGCTCAACTAGGTTATTGCAAAAAATAGCTCACTTTTTTTTATATACTAAGAACGTGTTTTTGGCTCGATATTGGTACGGAAAGCTTTGTGCGCGAGTCAGACTCGAACTAGGCCGGTTTTTTGATTTGTTTGTATTTGATTTCTTGTATAAATGTTTTTTGGTGTGCACCAAAGCGTATTTGTATTTGTTAATCTTACATGCGTTGTGAGCAAACAAAAATCATACAGTGTGGAAACTGATCAAGGACAACAACTTTAAACTTGATTGATAGGACTCATATTGCCTCTTAATTTCCCATTCATCTTAAGACGTATCACCTTATATCATGTGACGTAAATGCCATAATACTGTGACAATCTGACATACAGGTTAATCATAATATTCCGTAATATAAATAGAATCGGCAGATACGCATAGATTAGATTGACGTTTGTCGTTATACATGGTGTTCTGTAGTTGATGGAAAAACTTCCAACCCCCAATATCTTAATGAGTTCCAGAATATAGGTAAGGTGCGTTGGGGTAAGATTTATTTATTTAATCTTTATTGCACAAAAGAAAACTCATCGTACAAAAGGCGGACTTACTGCCATGAGGCACCAGGCAGTCTCTACCAAGATTGAATGTTTTTTTACACGAGATGAGCAGTGTTTTTAATTACATTGTGCCAATAATATAAGCATAAGGTACAGAAGTCTATGTTTTTAATAGTAAAGAGGACATACCTAATATTAAACTTTATATTTCAACTAAAACGACGAAGATACTTATACCTTTAGTATGAATAAAGTTTAAATAAAATTACCCTCATAACTTAAAATCTCTTGGGACAAGATAAAAAGGTTACGGGGAAAGATTGATAAGTTTTCAAAATCAGTTATTATGCGCCTTAGAGAAATTTTATGTATACTTATATAGTCCAACGGTATGTAAACGTAGTAGTTTAAAACTTTACTTTAATACGATTTTCTTAAAAGTATTATTTAATCTTATCCCACATTGAGGTAGACTAGAGGTTACGAACTGTTTTTATAGAATACGAATTACCTTCGGTCTGTGAGACCGCACGTAGGTTGTTAAGGGTCAATGAAAGTAGTCTTCTAGGCTACAGATAAAGAGACTTTTACGTTCTTTTTGTTGGCAAATATTCTTTAACAATGAACAACTACTACAACCACAACATTTTAATAGATCTTAATTAACGAAATTACATCTTATCTGAAATTGTTTACAGGTTTAATCACTGGCGGTGAAAAAAAAAATTACATTACAGTCATTTTAGGCAAATGCTCGCGGTGAGAGAGTACCTTTAGCACTCTAACTACTCTGAATCACTATTCAAGGTCCCAATCATCAGGGTTTAGAAGTTGTCCATTAAACACAGGACACCGTGTATACTGACAGATAAGTGACATTACATCACATAAATTAGCGTATAAGTGTTAATTGGGAATATAAACACGTTTATTTGGTCGTATCTTCTACTAATGCTACTTAACTTGCTAATGCGATATTGTTGGTAAATAAGAATGCCAAGTGGCAAAAATAACTTTTAAATCGAAGATTTGAAATGACGACGGGCAGTTGAGCATTTAATTTTTTTTTACCATGGTTCAATGTCCCGTAACGCTGAAGACCGTGGCAAGTGGAGGCGTATTGCGACAGTAGAATTATATATAATAGATAAATAAATACCAAACAACCTCACACGAATCAACCTTAGTCCCAAATTAAGCTCAAGAAAACTTGTGTCTGACCATAGACGGCGACGATATACTTATATAGATAAATAAATACTTAAATACATAGAACATCCACGACCCAGGCACAAATATTCGTGTTTATCACACAAATATTTGCCCTTGCCGGGATTCGAACCCGGGACCGTCGGCTCAGTAGGCAGCTGCTTTACCACTGCGCCAACCGCGTTCAATACTCCTCATCACAGAACCACGATCACTATGTCAACAGTGAACCACTGAGAAGAAGGACTACGTGTCATTTATACGTTACATACCTAATTTGGTGAAGTTCATAAGATGGTGAAAAAATCCGTGAAAACTTCTACTCGCTTTTCTTGCATTTTTGCGCAAAGTGGCACAATTGCACAGCGCAGCAAAGCTGCAAGGATTTCCAATTCCATTCCGAAACCAAACTCTTAACAAATGTGTCAACTACAATCACGGCTCGAAGCAGAAATATCGACTCTATAACCAATCATTTAAGATCCTGGTTACGTTAAACCTAACAACAAACACATACTTTACTCCCTAGTGAGGAAATAGACTCGCCCCGGTGTCCACGTGCAAATGCGCTCCATACGTATATATTGTTAGCCTCCGCGTTTAGAAAGTCGTATTTTTAACCGAGCTAGTAAAGCGAGTGAAGTGTGTCCTTTTTTTTATTCACAAACTGACCAGCGATTGACCTCAGTTTCATATGATGGAAAGTGACTACGGGGTCGAGGATGTAGCTCACCGGTTCAGTAATAGCCTATTCACTCTTACCTTCTTTCAGCGGTTCGCATTAGAAATCATGAAGCAAATAGCTTCGTGTGAATAAGTGGTAAACTGACAACATAAGGGTGAAATCGCTGGGTTTTTAGTCATGTTCTGCTTTAGTCATGTATTCTTGGTCATGTTCGGCTTAAGTCATAATCTAATCGCTCCCTTCGCCTAGTTGTCCGTTAAATGTGAAATGGGGATGGCGGAATTAAATTATGCAATTCCTGCACATACTCCAAAATATATCCTATAGAGGACTGACAAGCTGGCAACTTAGCAGTGATGTTTGAGGCTCCTTAAAAAAAATTACCTTCGAGACTATGACCGTAAAACGTCGAGGTAATTAAATAGACACTTTTTGACCGCGATTAAATCCCGTTTTTTTATAATAAATAGTACATTATGTTTAAACGCGAGCGAAGCCACGGGCAAAGGTTTGCTTACTATTAACACTATTTTATCGTATTGTTTTGGTGATTACTGATTATCGAACAAAGGCTTCGGTAATCTAATCAGCTTACGGGGCAATTAGCGCGCATAATCCTCTCTCGGGATTCAATTGCCTTTTGACGCATGTAAACCGACTTGGGGCTTGTGCACAAATCACGTGAGGTTCAATAGGGGGGAAGGGGGGTCACGAAAAAAAATCACGATATATCACTTTGGGGGGGGGGTATAAGGAGAACTCACGTGTATTTTTCTACAGTGAACAAACTAAGAAAAAAATCGATATTTTTTCTCGGTTTCGTAAAAAATAAATCTTCACTCGTTAAATACTTCAAAATAGCGAGTCTATTTTAAAAAATTTTGGTGGAAAAAATACACGTTAGGTAGTGAGGGGGTTAGCAAAGAACCTCACCAAATATCACCAGGGGGGAGCAGGGTCAAAAAGTGCCGAAAAAACCTCACGTGATTTGTGCACAAGCCCTTGACATGGCCGCCGGAGTATTTGCGGTATGTTCGAGACGACAATAGGCGTGCGGACAATTTTTTTTTGAGGATTTCAATCGATTTTATTTTTTATTGGGATTGTTAGGTTTTAGAACGCAACCATATAAATGTTTTATGTTGGTAACTCGATCTGCACTCTATTGTCTATTCCCGATGCGTTTTTGTTTTGGTGTGCAAATATAACTATTTTTCTTATACAAATTGCTAACCGTTTTATTTCGATCACGATTATTTAACAGGGATCAACAAATGTCTATATTGGACAACCTACACTTAGACTGCTCTAAAAGTCAGAAATTACCGTCAAAGTTCAACATTTTTACAGAGGACTAAAACGCTCCATACTTTACTAATGGCCTACCTGCAGATGACGTCATCTGTGGATTGGGTACCAGTATATGTATGGAACACAGACAACCCCCACTAGACGGAGCATGTAAGGCGACCCGCGCGCACCAACGACATGGTACGGCAGAACATTAAAGTATGAACACGGCGGCCATCGTTTAGTTGCGTCCTTGTTTATGAGCCATGCGTACGTCAACGAAAAAATAAATTAAATAAATAACATGGTAAATTGTAATGTTAAGTGGTGTAGAGAGACCTCATAAACATGGACGCAACTAAACGGTGGCCGCCGTGTTGGTACTTTAATGTTTTGCCGTACCATATCGTTGGTGCGCGCGGGTGGCCTTACATGTGCCTTACAGGCTCCGTCTAGTGGGGGTAGTCTGTGATGTGACCATACTCGCTAGCGATAGCGTAAATGACTTGACATACAAATTCTTTACTCAGTAGCTAGCGTCTGTCACTGTACACTCATGGTAGGATACAGAGTTTAACCCTTAAACGCATGATGATGTATATTTACACGTTACTGAAATGACACACGTCTAAATCTGAACATTGTCAATGAAGACTTTGTCAAGATTGTCCCGAAATTTCAAACTGACGTGAATCACGTCATTTCAGAAATAAAATTTGTGTTATTGTATGCATTTAAGGGTTAAGGCAAGTCTGTTTTATAAAAGTTTGAGAACCGCTAGAGCAGTAAATGCGATTGGAAGATACTTGACGTTTGGTGTTTGTGGCGAAGGATTGATGGCTGTTACGATTTTGCAATCAACACTCGGTTTACGATACAAACAGGGGAAAACAAATATAGCACGTTAAGTAAACACTTGGTATATCAGGGCGTTAATTCGATGAGGCAATGTGATATGTTTTGCCGTACCATATCGTTGGTGCGCGCGGGTCACCTTACATGTGCCTTACATCACTTACATGCTCCGTCTAGTGGGGGTGGTCTGTGGTATGGAAAAAATGAGTAATTTGCCATTTTCACCGTGAAAAAGTGCGTTTAAGTACGAGTATATGGTTGTCCTACAATTATATTTATTTTTAATTATGAGGATTCTAAAAACAATTTCAAAATTTATTTTGTGTTAAAGAAAAAAATCATAAAATTTTAGAACCTTTGAAGTCACATATTTCAAAAAATAGATTTTTGTTTTTATTTCTTTTGGTTTGTATCATGACATAAAATATGTTTAAGCGTAAACGAAGCCACGGGCAAAGGTTTGCTAATTATTAACGCTATTTAATCGTCTTGTTTTGGCGATTGTCGAACAAAGGCTTCGGTAATCTAATCAGCTTACGGGGCAATTAGCGCGCATTAATGCCCTCACGGGATTCAATTGCCTTTGTAGGCGTGTAAATTGACTTGACATGGCCGCCGGAGTGTGATTGCGGTATGTTCGAGACATGTGTACGCGGGATGTACTGTGTATAAACTATACCATTCATTTATAGTGCGTGGGCTGTCAGAATGCGGTTTGCGTTTTATGGCTGAGATATGCGTCATGCTCGTGAACGGGTGCCGTTTGTGGGGTCCGGTCTGTTCATACTATAGTCTGTACTTTTAGGTATTTAAAAAAATGTAAACAAACCGGAGCTGTCAAATTGACAGCAAGCAATGGCGAATGTCAAACCGACAAAGTTAAAAATCAGGTGTTGCTACTTTAAACCTGTGACTTTCTATTTTAGTCGGGTTACTTCTAGTATAATGCGGCCTTTTTTAATAAACCTCTGCAAATTTGGGTACTTTTTATTGACGATTTACTGAGAAAAATGTATATATTTATTTAATGTAATAAAAACATGTTTGTATTCGTGAATTTGTATATATTCGGCAAAATTAAGGTATAACACATGTTATTAAAATGGAACGGACTGCAGTAGTAGTGAGATCAATTATTTTATAATATAAAAAAAATCACACGAACCAAACGCTATCATATAAATAACTCTTTAATGTTTGTTAAATTGTTTTTAAATATTTAAAAGTATACAGACTAGCAAGGGCCAAATTACTTATGTAGTAACTGCTTACCAGTGTTTAATGACAATTCATTAAACACTGGTAAGGTCAATACGTGAGAGACTTCATCCTATACTCGATTGAATTATTTTTTATTTTTTGCTTAGAGACTGTATACATCTCTAATAAACTTAGTGTAGGTATTTAACTGTACAATGACACTCAGAGACCTTATACATCTCTGAGGAAAATTTAACTATTATCATATTTATTACTATTGCTTTTTCTAATGTGATGTCATTGTTTTCAGTATTATTTACGAAAAAATGACTTACTGTTGAGTTTCTTTCGGCTTTCTTCTCAACAGCGGTCTCCTCTTGCAAAATGCCGGTAGATTCACAATCTGACTTGTAAAAGTGCCGTTGTGGCCTACTTACTGAATTATTTCATACCTGTCTCGCTCGCTCTTACGCGATTCAGATAAGAGCCTCTCAGTTTTCACCCAAACCCGAATCGCAGTCTGAGAGGTCACGGACTATAACTATAGTTTCGTTGATTTAACCACTAGCCGGAGTGTGTTTGCGGTATGTTCAAGATGTGATATTTATACGCGAGAAGTTCTATAACTAATGTTAGGGTTAATTAATTGGCAACATTTTGTGTGATTAAATTTAAATATGTAAATGGCAACTTAATAAAATATCTGCACTGGCAACTCAAGTGAAGTCTGTCAAATCCCTTGCCTCTGATTGGGCCACCAATCAGAGGTCAGTATTTTTCTAGTTTTGATTGGCTATCGATGACCGTCCAATCGCGAGGCGAAGTTTTACCGGGAAAAGATCTGAGCCGTTGGAAAAAACGGGCTGGGTCGGTTGAGCATTCTTTCTTAGACGGTTGTACGAGAAGGTTGTGAGAGAAAAATAAATTACTGTCTGTAAAGTGTCTTTGCTTTATACTATCTTGTTTGAGCTGCTTAAGTAGAATCCCAATATTAGTGAGTGTTTGCTACAATTCAGAAGTGACACGGAAAACCAAACTTAAAACGTAAGTACACGCCCAATGGGGTTATTTGCCATCTTGTTTCTCATTTGCACGGTAATTGTTCGATTTCTTTATACTTACTGATTGTTCATTTAAATTATTAGCCAACGTATAAATTATTAGCTGACTTCTTTTTCCTATTGTTCCTTTAAATTATTAGCTAACGTATAGTAAAAGATGTTAAATTTAAGAAAAAGAAAAACTAGTGTGTTCAAGTTTCAGGTACGTTGATTTATGAAATAATAATAAAAATGGTCATTACAAAGGTTTATCAAAAAGAGTAGGGGTATTTAAAAGGGGTCAAAAATTTCATTATTTTTGGCGTAGGATGCACCGTTCCTGAGATATTTCGTTTTTTTTTAAATAAAATCGTTTGTAGCCAGAAAACTACTTGAATACAAATAATACAATAGATTATTAAAAGGATTCAAGGATTTTAACATAGAATATACCGTTCTCTATATATATTTTGGTTTCTTTTTCAACTTTTTTTTGGGTTATCAGAAAGAGTACATGGGACCAAGGGGTTATTGAAAGGGGGCAAAATTTCATTATTTTTGGCGTAAAATGCGCCGTTTTCGAGATAAATTGCTTTCTTTGTAATATTGATTGCATAATTCCATCACTTTCAAGTATACTTGATAACTATTCTATCTATATCCCTATTTATGCAACACATTTAGACTTATACATATTAGGCACTAACATCCCGCGTCGCAAGTTTCAGATCATGAGTGAACAGGCCAGGGGGCAAAGAAGCAGAGAGCGTGAACGTTCGATACAAGATCAGAACCATAGAGACCTACGGACCCCTGACCATGGTGGCCGCTCACGAAGCCGAAGCAGTTTGCGTATTCGCAGTCGAAGCCGTGCGGATGATCAGGATGCACTACTGGGACGACAGAGAATAGAAATGCTGGAGATGGAGCTACACCGTGAACGTGAACGACTTCTTGCAACGGAGGAACGTCGCCGTACGTCATCGAGAGATTCGAGAGAGCTCAATGAGCGGCACAGATCTGCGAGTTCCAGACGACGGCTAGACTCGCGTACTGAGCGCCGGGCAGACTCTCCTACGGATCGCCGTGCGGACTCGCATGCAGAGCGCCGGGCGGACTCGCGTACGGAGCGCCGGGCGGACTCGCGTGCAGAGCAGCCGGCAGAGCAGCGACACGGCGACGGCGGCAACCGAGGATCTTCTAAAAGGTCATGTAGCCCATCTTTGTCTAAAAATGATCTCTTTACAATGTTTAAACTGTTAAAAAATGATTTGTCGTCCCAGCCGCATAATCAGAATGCGCAATCATTGCAAAAGATAGACCATAAAAATATCCTGCCTAATTTTGATCCTTGCGCTAAGAACCAACGTATTGACGTATGGTTAAAAAAGGTCAATGAGTGCGCCTCTGTTTATGGATGGGACGACAGAACCACAACGCACTTCGCTATGCAGAAACTCCAAGGCCTGGCTAAAACGTGGTACGAAGGCCTGAACTCAATTCTTTTCACCTGGCCAGAATGGCAAGATAAATTAGTAAGTGCTTTCCCTTGCGAACAGAATTATGGCCAGACCTTGGAGGAAATGCTGAAAAGAAGGAGCAAGTTTAACGAGCCTATTGAATTATACTATTACGAGAAACTTGCGTTAGTCACTCAGTGCGATATAGTAGGAAAGCGGGCCGTTGATTGTATTATTCACGGTTTAAGTGACAGGATCCTTAGATCCGGCGCTTTGGCACTACGTTGCAATCACCCCGACGAGCTTTTACAATTCCTCTTGAGCAATAAAGAATCTAATCACTCCAATTTCGAACGAAACCAATTTCGAAGTAAAAATGTAGATAACAATCAAACCAATACCGTTGCTAACAACAATCAAACACGTGCACAAAAGGCTGCTCCTAGGCCAGGGCAGACAACAAGTTGTTATAATTGTAAAGAGAAAGGCCACAGTTTCCTGCATTGTCCGAAACCTCTATTGAGGTGCCAACGATGCAATAAACTTGGCCATACAGTAGAGACTTGTTTTCATAAAACAGATGAAAAGGGTACAAACTCTGAGACCGTACAAAAGACAATGTGCATAGATTCTGTTGGTAACTGTACGAATAATCCTAACTCTAAGTTTATGAAAGAGGTGATTGCTAACGGGGTGCCATTACAAGGATTTATCGATTTTGGGAGCGATGTCACGTTGATCAGTGAATCTGCAGCGTTGCAATTAGGGTTACGTCATGACAATACGCCTTCACAAATGAAAGGTTTTGGAAATACTATTGTACAGTCTCTAGGAGAATTGTCGCTTGAGTTGAGCATCGACAATGTTAGTGCTAGAGTAATGTGTAAGGTAGTCGATGATCGTTTGTTGGAAAAATCTATGCTGATAGGCCAATCTTTTACAGAGCAGCCTCACATAATAGTCCATAAAAACGTCTCGGAGTTAAAGTTCTTCGATAATGGCGAAAGTATGCCCTTTTCCAACGTTGATATTGACAATGTCGGTTCATTGAGGATAAAGTCTCTGGGCATTGCTGAAGTTTGTGGCCCAGTCTCAATCAGAGCTATTGTTGAACCCACAATTAGTGGTAGTATCCTAGTGAAAAATAGCATCGTGGGAAAACCCAACCAGCAGTACTTCGTCTGTGGGGGGCTCTATTATTCGCAGAATGGTCTTGTCAATATAGCCGTTGTTCCTCAAGCTAGTTCCTGCCACATTCCAAAAGACGTCACGTTCAGTCGTGCAGAAAGGGTTGATTTTGTCAATAGGGTTATTGTAGACTCAGCCAAGTTGGCAGTCGGTGTGGAAGGCGATTTTGATGAGAGCCAGGTTCGCGTATGTACTACTGTTGATGGAGACGTGAAACAAGAACTGTTCGGGTTACTTAGAAAGTATAAACATTGTTTCGCATCATCACTTAAGGATCTGGGTTGCACGAACGCGGCACAAATGAATATAGAGCTCAACAGTCAACGTCCAGTAGTGTATCGCCCATATCGGCTCTCTCACCACGAACGATCACAGGTGCGCTCCATGGTAGGCGAGATGTTGGAGGCAGGGATAGTGCGCGAATCTTCTTCCGAATATGCTAGTCCTATCCTATTGGTGCGCAAAAAGGACGGGACCCTCAGAATGTGCGTAGACTATCGGTTGTTGAATTCCATGACCGTCAAGGAAAGATACCCCATGCCGATAATTGAAGACGAAATTGCTCGTCTCTCAGGCCAGGCGTGCTTCATTTCCCTTGATCTCGCATCTGGGTACTATCAAGTACCAATCGCAGAACAGAGTAAACATGTCACCTCGTTTGTCACGCCGGACGGCCAATACGAGTTTAATCGTATGCCGTTCGGTCTGGCAAACGCACCCGCCGTATTCCAGCGCATGATAAATTCAATATTGGGATCCGCACGTTTCAGCAAAGCTACAGCCTATATGGATGACATCCTAATTTTTGGGAAAGACTCTGCAGAATGTCTTAAGAACCTTGAGGATATACTGAAATTGCTGGAACAGGCGAATCTCACGTTGAATTTATCGAAATGCGAATTTTTGCATGATAAAATTGATTACCTCGGGTATGAGATTGGAGCAGCAGGTGTGAGACCAGGGGAAAAGAAGATAGTCAGTGTAATGAATTTCCCACAACCACAGAGCGTTCATAATGTTCGCCAATTCCTCGGGTTGGCGAGCTACTTTCGGAAATTTGTCAAAGATTTTGCTCAGGTAGCGTATCCTCTCAGCAAGTTGCTAAAGAAAGGTGTAGCGTGGGAGTGGGGCGCTAGTCAAGAGGCTGCTTTCGTAGATTTGAAATCTCGGTTGGTAGACAGACCAATTCTCGCAATATACGACCCGTCAGTAGAGACCGAACTTCACACTGACGCGAGTAGGATAGGAGTTGGGGGTATTCTTCTTCAGCGATCGTCTGACGGAGCATTGCGGCCGGTTGCATATTACAGCAGGCAGACGTCGCCAGAGGAGAAAAACTTCCACTCATATGAATTGGAAACTCTGGCCGTGGTTTGCTCCCTGAGAAAATTCAGGGTCTATCTACTAGGAAAAGAATTTAAGATCATTACTGACTGCAGCGCCCTTCGCTCTACCTTCACAAAACGGGATCTTATCCCAAGGATAGCGCGCTGGTGGCTGCAGTTGCAAGAGTTCGATTGCACCATCGAATATCGATGTGGGAATAAGATGAACCACGTAGACGCTCTGTCCCGTAATCCTGTAGCCGGGCCTGAAGACAATGCAACCGACACGCTTCCGATTGTTATGTCTATTAGTAGTGATGATTGGCTGCACACTCTGCAACTTGGAGATTCAGAACTCAGAAGGACTAGGGAAGTTTTGGATAGTAATTTAGATGAGAAAGGCCTCCAATACATAAATGAGAACTACGTTGTTAAGGACAACAAGCTATTTCGCTGTCTAGGTGACGATAAAAGTGAACTTCGATGGGTAGTACCGAAGGGCGCGAGATGGCAACTGTGTCGGATAAATCACGACGAAATCGGACATTTTGGCGTTGAAAAGACTCTAGAGCGTTTAAAAAAGAATTACTGGTTTCCCAAAATGTCCCGTTTCGTCAAAAAGTATGTCAGTGCTTGTATCGAGTGCGCGTACGCAAAAAAGAATCAGGATAAACGTGAGGGCTTGCTTCATCCGATAACAAAAGTTGAAGTACCTTTTCATACTCTACACGTTGACCATCTCGGGCCCTTCGTGAAATCTAAGCGTGGCTTCACTTATCTTTTGGTAGTTGTGGATGCGTTTACAAAGTTCTGTTTTGCTAGGCCGGTGAGAAACACACATGCTCAAAATGCTATCAGGGTACTAGAGGATATATTCAGGACTTTCAGGCCACCAGACCGTCTTATTAGCGATCGCGGTAGCTGCTTTACGTCCCACATGTTCAAAAGGTTTTGTTTGGATGAAGGCGTTAAGCATATCCTCAATGCAGTCTCTAGTCCACGGTCAAACGGTCAAGTCGAGCGGTACAACCGAACTATTCTTGACTCGATGAAGGCTTCAAGTGTAAAATACGGTGAGAAAGAATGGGACAGTTATATAGGCAAAATTCAGTGGGGGCTGAATAACACGGTTCAGAGGACGACCGGAAGGACGCCTGCTGAAGTGTTGTTCGGTGCCTGTATGAATGTTGAAGTAAATCCGATTTTGAATGAAATCACCGAGAAAACTCGCGAACAAACCGATTTGTCAACGATTCGCCGGGAAGTTAAAGATAGGATAGACAGTGAGCAGATTAAACAAAAGGAATTCTATGATAAAAATAGAAAACCAGCTCGTGTTTATGCAGAAGGTGAACTTGTCAAAATTACCAAAACTAACTTCAATAATGATGGACAGAGTAAAAAGCTTTTATCTTCTTATACGGGTCCATATAGAGTTACAAAAGTCTTGGGTATGGACCGGTATGTAGTAGCCCCAGTTGAGGGATTGATTAATACCCAAAAAAAGCGTCCCACAACTGTTGCTACAGATCGTATGATGCCCTGGATCAATGTCGCTGCTCTAGAAGTAAACAAAGAATCAGAATCTGCATCTGACGACGATTAGATCCTTTATCTGTAGGTAGATATTCGATCCTTTATTTGTAGGTATATTTTTAATATCTGATATGTGGCTACAGAACTGGTATTTCGTTGCAGATTGGATGCGGAAATTGATTGGCCCGCGTCTGGTCCAGAGCTGGTTGACATCGCACAAGCCGAATCGAGCGAGTTGAGCGACAGTCTGCCAAAAATTCCTCGACTAATCGATCGTCCAGGTTTGATGCGAGAATCGATTGGTTCGCATCATTACGTTAGTGGTAGAGCCGTAATTGTCTCACTAGCCCCATTTAAGCTTAATCGATCGGCTTAATTAGGTGATTAGTGAAGACACCCTTGATTAATCGATCGTCAAGGTGTGCTTTCTGAATATTGGGTAATTGATTAATCGATCGTCTATTACCCTTTAGATTATTTGTCAGTAAACGTTTTAGTAGCATTCGATTCGGCATAAGTTAAGTTGCTCCTTGTTTCCTAACGACTGCATATTTAATATAATTTAATTAATATAATTTAATATTATTTGTATTCAGTGTAATTCCATTTAAATCTTTATGGTGATTGTAATTTGGTCATAAAACTCAAAACTTGTTTAAATTAATCAACATAACTATTGTCATGTAAAATTATAATAACCTTAAAACAAAGTACTGATTCTCTATTATAATGTTAAGTTACAGTATACGATTAAATGTTTCGAATTGTATGCAGCATGCTCAACCGCCAACAGCCCGATTGTTAGGGTTCCACCTGGTACCGTGAGCAGGGACGCACACGATGTCAGGATGGTCGATTGTTAGGGTTAATTAATTGGCAACATTTTGTGTGATTAAATTTAAATATGTAAATGGCAACTTAATAAAATATCTGCACTGGCAACTCAAGTGAAGTCTGTCAAATCCCTTGCCTCTGATTGGGCCACCAATCAGAGGTCAGTATTTTTCTAGTTTTGATTGGCTATCGATGACCGTCCAATCGCGAGGCGAAGTTTTACCGGGAAAAGATCTGAGCCGTTGGAAAAAACGGGCTGGGTCGGTTGAGCATTCTTTCTTAGACGGTTGTACGAGAAGGTTGTGAGAGAAAAATAAATTACTGTCTGTAAAGTGTCTTTGCTTTATACTATCTTGTTTGAGCTGCTTAAGTAGAATCCCAATATTAGTGAGTGTTTGCTACACTAAGTATAATTTACGAAAAATGACTTACTGTTGAGTTTCTTTCGGTTTTCTTCTCAAGAGCGGTCTCCTCTTGCGAAATGCCGGTAGACTCACAATCTGACTTGTAAAAGTGCCCTTGTGGCCTACTTACTGAATAAACTATTTCATATTATTTAATTTCTTTCACTATACCCATAATATAATTATAGTTTTAATTAAAATTTCAACCAAATACAGGGTGGAACTGAACGAGGGTCTTTTCTGATCATGTTACTTTGAGTAGCCTTAGATCATTATTTTCTTGTTATCTAATATATTATTTATACTAGTATTTTTAAAATAAAAATCAAATCAGAGATAAAAACAGTTCCTCCACGTCCCTCCCATACGGAAGGGTGCACAGAAGGCGGGCAGCATTGTTACGGTTTTTATTTTTTTCTTCTTAAACTATGTTAATGTCTGTCGCCGATTTTCATGTTTTAGTTTGTTAAACTTTCATTCAAAAAAACTGTTTTTTTTTTTTAAATCTAAAAAGCCTTTTTTTACAGCTTTATTTATATTTGCAAGTTGCATTGCAAGTCGATTGTACATGTTTTAACGACTATTTTTTTTATTGGGGTTAGAATGCAGAGAACCATTCAGCAAAAAATAGCAAACAGTCATGTCATGATTTTGGAAATACCATGACGAGAACAAGAAACAGCTGCAGTTTGTAGATATTTATAGCAGGGACTATAAAAAAAGACGAAAAATTTGCCAGCCCTATGGATCAATTTTCCTGTCTATAACAGAAGATTTAACACCCAAATAACGGCATTACCCTCATTACATACCTAACTATTACAATCTATTCGGTCTTAACATGTTTGCTAAGCAATGGTCGATTTCTAATCACCCAACATCACGTGTATCACGTTCCTGGACACGATCGAAATACGACCGAGATTTGACGGACTGTTTATATAACGAAATCCCAACGGAGCCTGGATTTAGAGATGTGTTCTAATTTGGGACATGTGCTCAAGAACGTTCTTTCCCCATACAAATCGGAAAAACTTTTCGAGAACGGCATATTTCTACCTGGATTACATACCGGGTGTGGCCCGTAATACGAGCAATAAAACGGGACCACGTTCTTTTTACCAACTAAAAAAATACTATTTTCAGATGTTAATTATTTGTAAGAAATTAAATAGTGTTTTATTTATTTATTTAAACTTTATTGCTCAAAACAAAAGTCAGTACCTACAAATGGCGAACTTAATGCCTAATGGCAGTGTTTGTATAGAATTCTATATTTTTTCTATAGTATATTCTATATTTTATTATTTTTGACACACCTTTATGGAATTATGTTTTATGGTCACGTCACGAATGGGTCATTGTCAGATTAAGGTTCGCGCCTTTTCGGTGGACACTGGACACGTACAAAGTTAAGGACTTTAGGCCTAGTTTTCCGACCAAAATTATTGCGGGCTTGCGAGTTAAAAACATAACTTCTATGCACATACGCTGTTAACTATTGGCCACGGAAGAGACAACTTTTGTTTTTCGAACTGACAATGACTCGAATAAATGTATTTCTTTCTTTCTAATCGTCGGATAGTGGACTGAAATCTTCCTTAAGAGCTACGGAACGCAACTTGCGCAAAATCTAAACAGCGCAATGCAAGATTTGTATGCACACGCGGCGCCAGCGGTACACCGACATCTGTTGGTACTTTGTCCTCGCATCACTCCGAAACGGATTATAACCAATTTTGGTACAAAAATAGCTAAGCTGGACATCCAAAAATGGTTATTGGTTGAAAATCTCAATAACTTACTATAACAATAATACAGAAATTGTAATACTAACTATAAACTATAAGAACCTAACTAACTAAAATATATGCAAAGACGGAATTTTAATAATAAAAAGTACTAACTTAAAAAATCGGATCCCTTTGGCTTGGTCCCGAAGACGCTGGCAGCATTGCTCGCTGAATAGCTACGCTAATACGTTGAGCGAGGAAGCTGCCAGCTCTTCGGTCCCCCGTGGTGTCGACACGTCTTTTTGAAATCTGCTTAAAATAGTTGTCGAGCACTAGGCCCCCAACGACCAAGGGTTGAGACCCTGAACGGGACAAAATCGTATTCAGAGCTGTATTATATTATTGCTTACGCTCGAAATAGCGAAAATAGGTATTTTGACCATTAGACAGTCACGAAAGACCCATAATATTGGTCCGCTATATCTTGCAGATTCGTATTTGCTTTATTAATTGTGGTGTCATTGTGAATACGGAATCAGTCATTATTTGTTTATCCATTTTTTACCAGTTTTGGATTGTCCCTAGACGTCATCTGGTTTAATTAACAGACTGGTGTCAATATTGCTAAAACAATGATAAGTATCGATAAAAGACACCCAGACTGTTTATTGTAGGTTTTATCATAATTTATACCTTGTTTAGACACACGGTAGTGTGTCCACCAAGTTCATGAAGCACCGGCCGTGAGTAATATTACGCGAACAATTTCGACCTTCTTTTGACCCCCCAATAACTTAAAAATAAATAAATAAATATGGACAACGTCACACACATAGATCTAGTCCCAAATTAAGCTCAAGAAGGCTTGTGTTATGGGTACTAGACGACCATATACATACTTATATAGATAAAAATATACTTAAACACATAGAACAACCATGAGCCAAGCACAAATATTCGAGTTCATCACACAAATATTTCGGGTTCTAATCCCTAGCCGGGATTCGAATCCGGGACCGCCGACTCAGTAGGCAAGTGCTTACAAACTGCGCGAAACGTGTCGTTAAAAAACACTAAATTAACCCATATTTTACCAATCCGAATTTTCCACTAATACGGCACCATTGTGTCCGCAGTACTGCCGGATTATCAAGATTGTACTGTATATGTTTTTTTGTATTCATTAATATATTTATCTATTGTCGTGTACCTAATACCCGTGACACAACTCCAATAGAGCTTCATTTGGTACGAGGTCGATTTGTGTAAGGTTGTCCAATATATATTAGTTATCATCATTATTATTTAAGAGTTTTACTCTTGTCAGTGCAGTTCTCTCCAGTCCGTTCTACTTAACGCCAGTTCTTTCACTTCTCAATACGATATGACGTCTACTCTTTTCTTAAATTATTTTCTTCAGGTCCAAATAACTCAGCCTTGACCTTCCTTTTCCTCTTCATCCCTCAATTTTTCTCTCCATTATCTTCTGCATTAGATCGTCGTGTCGTATTAAACGACCTATCATTTTCCCTCTTTCTAGTTTCTATGGTATGTAGTGTATTATGTCTCTTTCCTCTACCCTTTCCGATACTTCCTTATATTTTTATCATTATTGTATGAATCTAAATGGCATAACAAGTTATAGGAAACATTGCCTACGTCAATGTGAACGCGCGATTTTCAAAAACCGCTTTTTATTTTATGGGTCCCATAAAATTTTAGAGCACGTATTTACGATTTACTGTTTATATACGATTGTATTTTTTTTGACCACGAATCGGCCAATAAAATTATAATGAGATGGGGTAATAAATTAAGACTGGAGACCGGCAAATTTTGCGTTAGCATTGTAAACATGGTTTGATAACTTGTTCGGTATTTTTTTGATATGAACTCTAACAAATTTAACATATTTTATTACTTTTAAAGTTAATATTCTTCAAAACTCACATTGTCAAAAGCCATGAGCTGCCATTCCCACATTTACATACATACCTGTGCTAACTCGGGGCACGTTCTAGGCATAGGATATCGATATAATTAAATTAATATATGTGCTATTGAACATTCTCGATTACTATAAATAGGTTCGATTTCATATCTGATCTGATCAAGCCTCTTAAATTAAGAAAATAAAAGTATGAGGATGTCATTTCAATCAAAATGTCAATTTACGTATATTATGAAAATTATTTTAAAATAAACATGTAAATACACATTTTAATGTTAATTTTTTTTATTTGAAAAAGAAAATGTGGAGAAATACGTACCTAATATTTATTTATGTCGATATTGTCGATGACATTTAGATGTTGACAGTAACATCGATATATTTTTTTGTCGATAAAATATTTTGCTACGTCACTTTCGTATAGGTGCCCCGAGATATCCCAGGTATGTTTATATATAACTATATAGACGCCTCCTGTGCCGTTATATAAACATATATATATTTATATAAAAACATTTATTTATTTAGTGTGGGTGACATCGCTTTGATATGCCCGACATGTTTAAGTTCTTCCACAATTTAGAATTTTAAATGACAATGATTTTAATATAAATATTATCAAAGCCAAATTGTAACAAAACAGGACACAAAAGATTCTTTCTAATATTCGAAGAAGTATAATATAATGTAGTAGGTAGGTACAAAGAGATCTTAAGTTAGCAAGTCAAAGGAAGGAATTTCCAGGCATGAAGAATAGCGGAAAGTTAAATTTAACTACCTATTGTGTACAAGTTTGTAGGAACTATTCTTATCTTCTCTAGAGCAATAAGATAAGACAGGAATATTGAAATAGTTGGAAGTTTCCTGTCAGAAGTAACAATATCAAAATATTAAATACAGTTTGAATAAAACGATTTTAACGGATTATAATGACGTATATTAATTAATTGAGCCTTCCTGAGTTCTCGGTAACATTCCAGTTAAGTATATAATTCATATTTATAAACTGGGTAGTTTGCACAAAATCTTTGACAGTGAAAAATTGTGTTTTTCTCTGTCAGCCTTTGACAACGGTACCTGGGAAGTTACAGAAACATCAGGGAGGCTCCATTAATTAATATACGCGACAGTAATCGTTTAAATTATTTTATTTAAATATGGGACAGTCGCGGAATCCGAAGAAAATATTATTTAATACGGTTGTTTGAGTAGTAGTTAACTCATACAATATTTAACCAGAAAAGTACCTTGAGCCTCTGACATATTAAAATATCTGAAGCAATATTCGAATTCTACGACGTGATTAAAGCCGTTTAGTATTTTTTTTTTGAATAAAATAGTCTTTATTTCGTCATCACAGGTAAAAATCAGGTAACAATGGTGGTAAAATATGCAGAAATTCCATAACGCGCGTTTTGGCATACAAAATACATTATAAATCACTTAAAACTAATACAATCAATAAGTAGTAAAAATAATAATAATAAATATACATGTAAACGTCAAAATATGGTTACAATCTTGAGTACATTTATTCAAAACTTTTTACATGGCAATAATGATTAAAATACTTAATATAAAACTAAACCTAAAAATTAAACTAAACTTGAACATAATAAAAGTAAACTAAATCTAAAAATGCCCCCTGCGGCATAGTGCCAAAGATGCTGGCGGCATTTCCTCGCTGAATCGCCAAACTGATTCTTTGAGCGAGGAAACCGCCAGCTCTCCGGTCACCAGTAACATCAATAAGCCTCTTCGAGATATCTTTGAAGAGGCTTAATGCGCTAGGGCCCCAATTAATTACAGTACAGATTACACTTCTTATTATTTTAATATATAAAGAGATACTATAGAATATATTTTTCAGGAAACCTAAAATAAATATGATCTCAAATTGTCACAACAAAACTAAACTACCCCACGTCGCTGTTACCTAAATCGCCTGGAGATTTGGGTATCGACATCTTCTAACCGTAAGTGGTTTCTGAACTTGGTTTTATTACCTATACTTTTGTTCTTTTTTGAGGCCGCGGTTGGCGAATCCTGGCGAGGGCAAATATTGTGTGATAAACTCGAATATTTGTTCCTGGGTTGATTTTAATAGGATTGTCCCTAAATATTTATTTGTTATTATTTATAACTACACTTGTGTTGTCACTGCACTCCACTCAAAATATATCCATTTTATTTAGACTCACTACGGATTACGGATTACTTATTATTATATTCCCCTGGCTTTCAAAAAATGTAGTACAAAAGACACGTCGCTCCGTTTTTTTTGTTTTTTGCTGAGAATGCTGACTTGTTTTCAAGTACACTAAAGCAAAATGGCGTCATTTTTATTTCCAACCCGCAATCAAAGCCTCATCCCTTTTCCGTTAAAGGCGTGAAAAATGAAAAATTTCCAGATCGGGAGTCGACGAAAAATTGGCAATATTTCCTACGAATTAGGAACTCTGATCTGGAGTCAAATTCAATTGAAATCTACGTAAGGATTCTCAATAAGAAGTCTGTATCCCGATATATATAGGACATCGGATTTGATTTTGCTTGACGACTTGGATATTATATTTTTGACGAAAGCACGGAAGTTAAATATACTTATCACGTATTTTTTATTTTTTATTAAATATATGTCTTTATAAATTCATTTTTTGAGAATTCATTCTCAAAAAATGGGACAAAGGCTAGGAGGATGATGATATGTCTTTATAAATTATTATAACAAAACAAAGTTGAAATACGCCTAAAACGAGTGTCTTCAATGTCTTCATACAACAGATATTTTGTGAAAGATACAATGATAAAGATAATGGCAGGGTACCCATGATGCCGGCTACATTCCCCCGTTGAATAGCCAAGCTAATCCTTTGGCCGAGGAATGATAAAGATAGGTTTTATGTGTGCGTGTGTCTACGAACCAATCGTAGACGTGTTTTTTTTTTCAAGACATTACTTGAACTGTATCAGGGCTGGTTAGTCCTCACTACCAGTAGTCGGACTCTGTGTGGGAGTGTAACCCGCTAATGGGATTATCTCCGCGCCCCACAGGGATAATTTGGGTTGGGGTGACGCGGGCGCACAGGGCGCATACAATAGGTCGTTCTCAAGCTACAGATAATATATCGTAAAGGTCCTTATCCTTTCAAAAATGCTGATTGTTTCAGACATTTTTTCTCTATGATCAAACATGTTTCTTAAGATATATTATTATCTTACCTACCTTTATTACGATTTAATGATATAATTATATTTGAAGCCTATAGTTTGAATTTTTGTTTGAAAAACTACTCGAAATTGACAAAATTCACGCAGAAAACTGGTTTTCTGCGCGAAATAAAAGCATCAGATGTTACTACCTTCTAGAGCTCAGGGAAAAGTGTTAGTTACTTTAAAAAATTGTTTGAAATTATCAATATAGTTGTCATCATTAAGAAAAATAAAATTAAAAGGAATAAAGCCTGGTTTTTCAAAAAATATATTTAATTTACCAAATGTTTGCTGGTTCAACCTGCAATCTGCATAAAATAAAAAATTCGCTGCGTTAACAAACTCCCCGTCGCCACTTCACTTAAGTGGAATTTCAGTTCAACTAACAAATGTCGATAGCGGAAAAAACTTCCCTCGATAAACCGCTGCGGGTTCGGAGGAAATAATCCGTTACCCGAAAAACACAATCCCGATAGGGTTGTCAGTCGTGTGTTTTTAGGATTTGTTTTGGCAGTTATAGCTCATCCGCTCTCCGATATTACGTGCTACAGTATAAACCAAATTAACGAGCATTTTAGGTTATTTTATTAGTCGGCTAATTAAGTAACTGACTTACTAAAGACGTTTGTAAGTAATCTTATTAAAACTTTCCTGGGATATATTTAATTATTGCATTGAGCGGCTCACACTCACGTGAAAATGTCAGGAGCGGCTCGACATGTTTGGAACTCGTATGGAGCTTTTCATCGAGCTATTAGAGCGGAGCGTCGATCAAAAAATCACTGACAAAGTTGCCGCGCCGGTTTACGAGTAACGTTTCTAAGTATAATAATGAAATAGATATTAAGAGCATCTTACATAAATCGACCTTCAGTCCCGAACTAAGCAGTGCTAGTACTAGAGGTACTAGACGACGATATACATAATATATAAGTACATGCATAAATAGCAGCCATGACCCAGGAACCAATAGTTGAGTTCATCACACAAATATTTGCCCTGGCCGGGATTCAAACCCAGGACCGCCGGCTCAGTAGCAGTATAATTATAACGCATGAAGTTTGTGTAAATAGATGACTGATATGAATAGTTATTGTAGTCAATTATTATAAATCACGTTAGAATGAAGAAGCATCACATAATAAAGAATTAAAATAATAAACATCAAAAAATCTTACCTATCCATTGCAAAATTGGTTGGACTCTGAATTTGGGTAACGTTTTGTCATTTTAGTATCGGGCATCGGATATTCGGATCGATAATTACCTAAACTTTGGCGGCGGCTTTGTTATTCGGTCGTAGGTATAGGCGGCTTTATTTGACGTATGAGTGAGAGAGCACTAGGATTTTGTCAACTTTAGGTAAATATCGATCCGAATATCCGATGCCTGTTTATTATCGCTCTGTTTAAAATTTTATCCAAAATGATGAATTCTTCCTACAGTAAATTGTTTTACAATACATTTTCAGAATTGTATAGTAACCAGTAGATTAGTTAAGCAAATATGTAATTAGTACCTACTTTTTTTTCCTGAAATAAAGTTAATATTTTTTTTTTAATTGCTAGATAACATTACAGTGGCATATCGTCCATAGAAACCGATTCCCACAGGGTTGCCATTGTAGAACGTTTTAGCACGTTTCACTTGCTCTTTTATCTATATAAAGTTCCTAAACAAATTCTGCTCCAGCTTGCCCAGGGAGTTTTTGACGCTACGTCACTGTAAAATTAAATACATAAATAAATATCGGACAACATCACACAAATCGACCTAGTCCCAAATTAAACTCTATAAGGCTTGTGTTATGTTGTTGTTGTTGTTGTTATGGGATTTTATAAATACTCATAAAGATGTATGAAATTCTTAAAATACATAGAACAACCATGACCCAAGCACAAATATTCGACTTCATCACACGAATATTTTCCCTGGCCGGGATTTGAACCCGGGACCGCCGGCTCAGTAAGCAGATTCTCTATGAACTGCGCCTAACGCGTCGACAAACAAAGTTGACAGCCCTGATCGTAACACAGTCTGCAAAGACTGCTGTTTATCATTCGAGTCAGAGAAATAGGACGAAACTGATGAATTTATGAAAGTCTGGATTACTAGTGCTTACAGCCAAATTTTGGCACAGAGTTTATTTGTTATCTTACTGAAGGGATAAACGAAAACAAACAAGATGAATCGAGAGGACAATCGGTCTACTTCACTTTTGTCGCAAATATGTTCCTATTCTAATAACTTCAGAATTTAAACTATGAAGAAACAGAAGCACTTTTGAGACATGTATCGTAAATATAATATAGTACGTATAACATATGGGATACCGAATATTTGTTGTTTGTTTTCAAATTGTGTATATAATATAATGTATTTGTTGTTAATCCGAATATAGTAAATTTATAGATATAAAGCACTTACACATACACACATTGCACATGCTAATTTAGTTGTAACAGTAAGTAATACTTAGCACTTAAGAAATAAGATATTTATTTGGTTTTTTGTGTCACATCTCTGAGTGATGGTCGTTCCGCTACAAGCATACTATGCTTGTAATGGAATGTCCTAACCTTTTATGTTGTTATAACGTGTAAAATAACCCAATAAACATTTTTGAATTTTTTTGAATCTAATAAATGCGGTCGGAAATTGATTCTAAGATAGTTTTGTTTTAGTGTTTGTGCTGAATCTTGATATCACACTAATCTTATAAAGGCGAAAGTTTGTGTATTTATGTGTATGTTTGTTACTTCTTCACGCTCAAACGGCTGGACCAATTTGTGTAAATTTTGGTATAAAGGTAGCTGACACCCTGAATTAACACATAGATTCGGGCAGATTCGGGCACTCCCGCCCGGCAACTTTTTAAAGACAAAAACATAATGACACTCACATCACAATTCATTTTTTACATAATTAAGCACGTTCGATGTAATATACATCTCTTTCCACTGGCTACATACAAAAGCACACGTATTGCACAGAAACACGTAAACATGATGTCCACAGCACGTTGTCGGCTAGCAAAGTCGGGTAAAACAATGTCTATAGTGGGGCCAAAAATCTACAATAAAGTACCCGTCAATATCAAAGATATTGAAAATAATGTAACGTTCTTCAATGTATTAAAGAAATGGCTAACAACCAATGCTTTTTATAACATGGACGAATTTTACGAATTTAATAATGAAATAATATAATAATTAATATTACTAATAATGTAACTACCTATTTCAATTTTTATTTAATAATTACTTAATGTTTTTCTTATAATAATTTGTATTTTGAAATTTAATAGAACTTTTATAATGTATTGACTTGTAAAATGTTGACATTTTATTAATAAATGAGTATGAGTATGAGTATGATTACTTTTTATCCCATAAATGTAGTGTTCCCGTGGGATGAGTGGGTACTATTGCGGCGCAGCTAGTTAAACTATATATCTTTTTTTTATAAAATCTTGCTATCGATTCTGTTTTAATGTAGAAATACCACATTTTTAGCTTATTTGGGAGAGAACTACGCCGGAAACGTAGGGTCACAGGTTCGAGTCCTGCTAAAGCCAAATTATAAATTGAAATATATATAAAAAGCCAAAACTAGCCACAGTGATGATTTGAAAGGTTTTTTTTTTCAATAGGATTCAGTATTTTTTTCGCAAGAAGAACGAAGGATTGAGCAGAATTCCGGTAAACAATGTGTTGAATATGTTTAATGACAAATCCTTGACAAATGGCTATTGACGTTTAATAAAGCGAATATATATGAGGTACCTATACACATTATTGCCATATAAAAATAATAATAATATATTTTTTATATTTTATTTTTTATATAAATTTATTGTGAAAAATACCTATCCTAAGAAACATGATTAAATGAGTGACATAATAATAATAATTTGTTTTCTATCGATACGTCCGTGATATGGCTAATATATTGGTGGAGTCCAAAAAATAGCTAGAGCAGACTTGGCTTACTTCTTGCCATAGTTTAATTAGAGAAGTGTGTGCTCTAACTCCCTAAAAATAGGCACGGCGATGTGAAGAATTGTGTTATACAGGTTGTTGCCTGTAATAAAAGCAATAAATTAAAGCATACATTCTACTCTTCAAACTTTACATTTGTTCAGCACCTTTAAAATAAAGTTAGTTTTCAGAATTTCATTATTTCAAACAAATTTAACAGTATTTTCAATGTACGTCGTCTAACATTGATATTCCCTGAGCATTGACATAGCTGTAACTCTTCTAGTATCACACATTTCGCAATACATTGCTTTTTTATCTAAATATTATTTTACAAATTATCATTTAATACACGTTATTTCCAGAAGTTGCTTAACAAATGTTTTAATTTATTTCTCCGGCAACAGGCAACACCCGTTATAGATGCCACGCCACCGTATTTTCAATATCAATCTTATGTATCAAAAGTCAAATTGATACACGAATTGATTGATACGTCTAAAATTCCAGTAGTTCTAAAGTCCCGCGTCCAAAATCTACAGATCTCAATGCCATTATCAATCTTTGCACATCGTTACATTGAAATTCATTTCAATTCAATCTGGACAACAAAGCGACACTTTATCAATCAGAGTCGGCCAAGAAACTGCATCGCAATAAACCCATTCAGCCATTGTGAAATCATTTGTACGTCTTCAATTGACCTTTTGAATGCGAAATGGAAGAGTTTTCGCCCGCGCGATCTCTGTATTGGAAACATTTTAGTTTCATTTTTATTAGATTTCTAATAGTAAGGTCGACTGGGTCGGCTCCTGACTAGGACGGATGACCTTGTTAGGGTAGCTGGGAATCAATGGATGCGGTCTGCACGGGATCACACTTTGTGGCGAGTCTTGGGGGAGGCCTAAGTTCAGCAGTGAACTTCTGTGGCTGATAGACAGTAGTAAGGTCATACGGGCCAAGGTCATAAGGGTCAAATACGCCACGGGGCAACCGTACAGCTACCATATTGAAATATCGAAAAGGACAGATGTACTACATTTAAATTATAGTCAATTAAATTATTGTTATTCGATATTTCGGTACGGTAGCTCGTCTCACTGGCGTACTTGTTGAAACACTTCGCACATTCAGTTTAAGTCTGACAAAGGGTGACATTCAGAAAACCCAACCTGTCGACAAAGGAAATCGTACAAAGGGAGTAAATAGAAACGTGAATTATCACTGTATGTAAACGAAATCAGTATCCTTACCACGATTTTACAGTGGCAGTACTCGCTAGCGACCCCGTGAACGATTTGTATGGAGAATTATAGTTCTACAAAGTAATCGGGAGGGGCACTTTGAGACTGTTATCTAAATTGATAGTCAAATTTTATCGTTACTATGTACCTATACCTAACATTTGACGACGCGTTTGGCTCGGTTTGTAGACACCTGCCTACTGAGTCGGCGGTCCCGGGTTCGAATCCCGGCCGGGGCAAATATTTGTTCTTGGGTCATGGATGTTATCTATATAAGTATTTATATATTATGTATATCGTCGTCTAGTACCCATAGTACAAGCTTTGCTTAGTTTGGGACTAGGTCGATTTGTGTATGATTGTCCCTTAATATTTATTTATTAATTTATTTTATTTATTTGGAGAATCTCATATCTCTTTTACGTGTACCAATGTAATGACATAAATGTAGTTATACGTAATATAAATGTAATTGATTGTTTCAAGTATTATTTACGAAAAATTACTTACTGTTAAGTTTCTTTCGGCTATCTTCTCAACAGCGGTCTCCTCTTGGGAAATGCCGGTAGATACACAATCTAACTTGTAAAAGTGCCCTTGTAGCCTACGTACTGAATAAATTATTTCATTTCATTTTATTCCAAGCATGTTAGAGAAGGCCTATGTCCAGCAGTGGACGTCTTTTGGCTGATGACGATGATGATGATGTTAGAGAATAAAAAAATATAGTACACTATACTTCCTACTAGAGTCTGGCTAGCCAAATAATGTTGACAGATATTTCCTTGTGGTATCACCAATTGTCTATGATTCAAACAATTTAGTAGGTGGGTCCTCTATAAATAATTTTGATACTTTATATACTAGTTCTAACATTCCGATTTAGTTGAAATTTGGCACAGTACTTATGTAATTTTTTTGGTGATGGATTAATATGGTATTGTCGAGCTAGGTCTTATTTACACTACATTTAATTTTTCGCCTTGTCTATGGTTAGGAAGTGTAAACATATGTTTTTGTCGTGGACTGTACTGTACATAGTGGTAGAAATTATGTAAGCTGACTATGAGTGCACGTCAACATATTTAACTTATTTCCTCAGGTTACCTGACGTGTGCATAGAAAATCAAAAATATTTTCTAGTGTCAAAACTATAATTCCTACTACACAGTGTGACCAGCCGTAGATTTTTTAAATTTCCCGCCAAAACTCCGAGTAATATTTCGGACTTCCGGTTCGTGTCTCAAGATGGCCGCATGCGTTTAAGTTTCGTTGTTCATTATTTATTCATTTTAGTTGTTCAATGTGTAGTATTGATAGCGTATTGTGCAGTGATCTAACGTATGAGTGAATAGCTAATGAAGAATTCAACTTGAAGCGTTCATAGCCCTTCCTGGGTCAAGGCCCGATAGTCCGCGTGGTTTTTTGTAAATCGCTATCACTTTACAAAAAGCACGATTTTTTCAACTTACCGTACAACGTGGTATCAATCCTCTATCTAGTCGCCTAGTGCGATTGGCAACAAGACATTGGCAGTAATGGTCGCTTAACTGTGACCGGTTGCCATTTTTAAAAAAATAGAATAGAATAGAGTAATATTTCATTAGCCAGACTATAGTCCTCTTGACCTTATAGACTAGGGTCGTTCAGCTTTTTCTTGTTGTCATTCTATCCCGTTCCCCACAATTTCATTCTCCGTACAAATCGTTAACGGTGTCGCTGGCGAGTAAGGTCACGTCAACTCATGGTAAGGGTAGAGTGCGAGTGTAACCTGAATCTACTCCTGAAAAAGCATTTGACATGTGAGGCTTCTTATAAGGCATATATATAAGCGATCGGTAAATACAAATTTGGGTTGATAGCGGATCGTGTTTATTGGGTTGTTTTTAGGCTTCCGTACACAAAGGGTAGAAAACGGGACCTTATTACTAAGAATCCACTGACCGTCTGTCTGTCATCAGGCTGTATCTCATGAACCGTGATAGCTAGACATTTGAAATATTCACAGATGATGTTTTTCTGTTGCCGCTATAATAAAAAATAGTAAAAACAGAATAAATTACATATTTAAATGGGGCTGATACAACAAACGTGATCGGTTGCGTTAATTTTGCACCTCATTTGCATCCGGCCCCATACATACCAGCTCGGCTGCCCTATATCAAAACCTAGTAAGGGACAAATTTTTGGATTTTTGTTTTTTAGCTTATTTGTACCAACCTAGTAAGTCCTCAGCTGGTGACAGAGACACCAGCTCAAAAATCGTTATAATAACCAGAGTTTTCAATGCGTCGAAACCTAGTAAGTAACATGTCTAGTAACTGTTTACCGTCGTCAAACCTAGTAAGTCACATATCCCATATCAGAACATAGTAAGGGCGTGAGACATACTAGGTTTTGGGCTGGTCAAAGGGCCTTACTAGGTTTCTGATCTGGGTATCAATGCGCCGGCAGGGGCGCGCGGGGCACTTAGTGTCACTGTGTTCGGTCAGTCCACGGCAAGGCGCCGGCGCAGCCACATCGATAACTGTTTAAATTAACTGTCGTCTGGATGGTTTTGAAGTATTGCGTGCAATATGAAGCGCCATTTACAATTTCATAGATCGAAGCAGTTGTTAGAGGCAGCTATTAATAAAAATAAGTGTCAAATCTCCGAATATGTTGGGTAAATGTATTTAAATACCAACTTTCATTTCCAACACTTTTATTTATTATTTTTTGTTACGTAGGAACCCCTACATCATCCCTTTAATACATTTATAAAACTTCGCTACTACAAAAATATGCGCTATTAACGTATAATACCTACTTAAGTACCTACAACTAGATCATTTTTTGCACACATTCAAGAAGACACAGTAAAGATTTCCAACTGGGTGAGTTGTTTAATAAAATAAATGGGCTTGTAAAGAACTTATATTTTTCTCTTTTCTTATTAAATACCTACATAGTAACAAACACGTGTATATAAAACAAAGGTTTCAGTGTTTAGCTGGTTAAAAATACGAGTAACAAGCATGATAATTTATAATAACTATACCTACCCACTCATGCAATAAATTATTTTACTTGCATATATAGCATTGAAAATTTTCATACGTACATTCGGATAAGTTCAATCGGAATTTCAGCTGGAGTTTAATGGTTGATTTGTTGTGTATTCCTAACACTTGTATACTAGGTTTACATTTGAATAAAACATTTTAAACGGATTATATCGCGTATATTAATTAATTGAGCCTCCCTGACGTTTCGGTTCCTTTACAGATACCGTTGTCAAAGGTTGACTGAGAATAACACAATTTTTCTCAGTTAAAGTTACATTTGTGCAAACTACCCGTTTTATAAATATTAATTTAAAATAAAGGTATTCCATACCTATATGCCAGATGGGCCTAATGTGCAAAGACAGTTAGGTACCTACACATGTGCCAGAAGGGCATTTACTATTTTATTTAAAAGGTTTTGTTTTAAATATCTTTGATGTCGACGACAGGAATACCAGTTTAGACCTTGTTTAGACCTAGTAAGGGCTCCCTTACTAGGTATTAAAGCTGGTTGAATGTAAGAAACTAACACGGGTAAATACATTTTCATAGTTAGTAAGGGGTATAAAACGTGCATTTATAGTATATATTATAAAATGAAGTTTTTGATACATACACTTGTTAGTACTCTACTTATTCATGCACTTTTTTTTATTATTAATTAAGAGTTCTTTTGAGGCTGCCACGTTTTATGTTTTTAGGCTCTCCTGTAAAATTTGGTCTGGAGCCCTTACTAGGTTTTGATATAGGGCAGCCGAGCTGCAAACTTAACTTAACCCGGATAAGTGTTTGTGTGGAACCCTCGGTGCGTGAGTCCGGCTCGCACTTGGCCGGTTTTTGTATTTGTAGTCTGTTTTCTCATTTGTATTTTGAACGAAACTTGACGTATAATTCGATGAACATATTGTGTGCAGTGTACTTTAGAAATGTGCTCAATCGAAGGAACAATTACAACTTACTTGAGAATATCGCAATGCTTTTGAATTGGAGTAACCTAGTAGTCTGTTTTTAAAAACTCACTAGTGATCAAAATCTTATTTTTGTCACTGTTATGTAATATTTAATGCACATGCACTTCTGTTTAACCCTTGATGTAGCCCATTCTTTTGAAAATGTTCTTCATCTAATACTTTCTATTATCATCTGTAAATTACAACTTCCTTCAATTGACAGTCCTGTTCCAAAGCAAATTTTCTGAACTTAACACTTCAGTTAAAATAATATCCTAATTCAAACTTTATAACAAAACAACTTAAATACGATGGATTTTCTCATTGGAAATCACACTGAAAAGGCGGGAAAATACCTTTTATTGAACGAAGTAATCAGCTTACCCCATACTTCTACCCTTTTGTATTAAATTATTATCCTCCACTTCACAACGATCTTCTTAGGTTTGCCGTAGCCATTAAAATATTTTGGGAAAAGCCAATACTTAGAAAAGCAGTAAAGTTTTCTCATTTGTGTTCAATTTTGGCGGTTTGCTTTTGTTTTGTGCTGCTGATTGTTCACTGTTTTGCCGTAATGGAAGATGATGGACTAAGAAATGCTTGAAAAAATCTTTGGAAACAAAAATTATAAAGTATTTTTTTTCATAAACTTACACGATTTTTACACATCATTTAACAAAAAGGGGACTTAATTGTGTTTAAAAAGTGTTTAAAATGTTTGTGCTCGAAAACAGCGTTTACGAGGCATTCAAACTGTGCGTAAAGCACTACTTTTCCACACCAGTGCTTTTTACTTTTAATTTTTATTTTATTTGAAGTTGTGTCTGATAACCTGACGCAAAGAGGTTTTAATACTTAAAAAAGCTTTAATAAATTATAAATTAGTCAAATACCGATTATTATTATGTATAAAAGTACAATAAACCCAATACTTCATTAAACACGTCATTAATTACATTAGATTTTGAATTTCATTAATAAACGAGCTTTAAATCCTTATTCTTTAAATATATTTGCCTGAATAAACAGGCGTTCGTGCCATTTTGACACAAGACGAATATTAAAAAGTTAGTTTTTGCACATGCGCAGTAGTAGATTATGTCGACCGCAAATAACGAAATAACCCCGCCAGTTTTTATTGATGTCTTGTTTATTTCGAAGTTGATTTGTGCAAATCTGCTGAAATAATGTCGAGTTCAAGTGACGAATCAATATATTTAAACCCGTAAAATCTTATTGAAGAAGTAAAAAATGTTAACAATGGCCTCTTTCTGGATATATCCAATCAAAATTTTTTTTTCCAATGCAATCAGTTTTTGTGAGTATTACCCAAAGTATTTTCTATTTTCTCGTACATGCATAGTAAAGTTTTGTATGAACCTCGTGTGCAAGATGATTTTGCGACTCGCGTTTATTTAATCACTCGTCTTAAATCACCTAACTTACACATTTGTATCATAAATAACTATTTTTAAATTGCCTTGACATTGTGACGTTGTAAAACGTAGATTGTCACTCAACTTTGACCCTAAATAACAGGGTAGATAGTTAGCTATCCCAAGTTCAGATTAAAGCTAAACTTACTTACCATATTGTGTTTTTACTTTTAATCCAGAAATTATTTTTTATACTTGCGTACTGTAATCTGTCAATTATAATTTCACAGAAAAAATCACAACAACGCACTTTTTAAACCTGTACCAAAATTCTATACTCTATGGTATCCGCTACTGAACTTTAATATTCATAATCAAAAGACATCTTTTCACTCAACTCAAATGTATTTCAAAAAGAGAACATTGATAAAACAAAAACACGCTACTGTTTCTTGTTACTTGTCAAAAAAATAAGCAATCACGAAGCACCCGCCATTACCAACGCGATCATGTTTTTTTTTAATAGGTTAGGTTGAGTTAACGAAAAAGGTTACATCAAAAATAAAAAATATTGTGGGGGATTATCGATTAAAGTAAAAAATGTTTTACTGCGGTTTGCTCGTATAAAATATATTGTATGCAATAGTTACACAATTAGGTCTTAAAATCTCGTACCTTACATAGGCCGCTCGGCAAGAACCTCCATTGTGCAACTAATTGCATAAAATACTATTATCTTTAACCGCGCACTATTTTATTTATCGTTACGCCTGTTTATGCTCATATGATTGGTATGTCTAGAAGGAATGTTACACAGGCAGACATCCCCGCACAAACAAAAAAATACTCTGACGATATTATGCTTATAGTAAAATATTTGTAAACAAAAGGTGAACGGATCAAACGTATCGGCAACATATTGCTTTTTAAGTTATATACCTGGGCCGATCAACTTTTTCTTGTTGTCATTCTCTGTCCCGCTACCCAGGGGATGATATAATGATTATATTTCTTAGAAAAGTAATAATAAATTTTATTGCTGGTATTACCAAGAGATACTCGACATAAAAATTAGCTTATAACTTCGGCAATTACAATTTTTCTGATTATCTTTATCAAACTTATCTCCAAATATCTTAGTTTTAAAGACCCAGGCGGCATCATCATGGCAATGAGCAACATAAAAAGTTGATAACTCACTTACATGACGAAATAAATAACGTTGCGTATTCGGGATTGTTTTACTGTATTCCTTCTAAATAAATTATTTCTTCACCTAAACTACACGACCATTGGCGTATCTAACATTATTTTTCAGGGGGGGCCTGGGGGGGCCTGGAGGGGGGCCTGGCCATGGCCTATGAGATGAAGCCATGAATTTCTATGGGTATTCCAAAATCCTGGGGTGGGCACTAGACCATACTGGGGTGGGCACGGCCCACTCGGCCACCCCCCTATATACGCCAATGTACACGACGATAACACGACCGTTTGGATTATTTCAAATTGGGGCTCTTAAAAGCGATTCTGCTTTTATCCGCTTTGTATTTCCATTTCTCAGAACTCGCTAGATTTACTGGCTAGTAGGTTTTGTCCCTTCATTACCGAATGCTTGGATTAGATCCTTCCCTAGATTCAAATTTGATAATAACAATTAATGATCTCAAACGCTGGGGTGCATAATTAATTCTGTTACTGAGAATATACTTAGCCATAGTGTATAGACCTCAAAAGTTTCTTAAAACTAACTATTTTGTGTCTAGCTCTAACTTAAACGTGCATCTTGTAACTGGGGTATATACTCATTTTGTTATTAAATTATATACAGTAAATAAATATCCGACAACCTCATACAAATCAATCTAGGCCCACGGTAAAATCTATTAGGCTAGTGTTATGGGCACTAGACGAAGATATACATACTCATATAGAAAAAGATATATAGAAAAACGCCCATGACCAAAATATTCTAATTTAAGAGGCCTTATTCCTTATTACTACCTAGAACAGGGCTATGGGGATTTATTGGTATTTATTTGATTACCGTCTTTATAATGGGATGTGTTCTGAGGAATTGTTTGACATGATGCCCACGGCTACCTTCTACCACCGCACTGCTCGCCATCGGCAGGGTGTTCATCCTCACATGCTAGAGCCTAAATGGTCGAGAACTGTCCGGTTCAGAGGAACTTACTACCGCGATCGCTTCGCATGTGGAATGAGCTCCCTGCCGAGGTTTTCCCCGGGGGCTACAGTATGCGGTTCTTCAAGAGGGGAGTAAATAGGTTCTTAAAGGGTCGGCAGCGTGCGTGTGATGCTCCTGGCGTTGCAAGCGTTCATACTATGAACTTCATAGGCGACGGTAACTGCTTAACATCAGGCGGGCCGCATGCTTGTTTGCCACCGTCGTAGTATGAAAAAAAATGTAAGAAAAAACCTACGATTTGAATTGTTTATTGATACCTTTTGTTTAAAAACTACTCGAAATTCACGCGGAAAATTAGTTTTTTCAACTTATTTTCGACTAGGTACACGCAATGCATGAAATAGCTATGTTACTACCTAGAACTCGGGGAAAAGTAGTATTCACTTCAAAAAGTTGGTGGAAATTATCAATTTATTTGGCATAATATGAAAAAAAAACTTCAAAGGAATACGGCCTCTTAAGTTACCTAGCACCGCAGTAGGCATGGCAGCTGCCACTGCGCCGACCACGTCGTCAAATATCGCCACGAGGAGTATATTTATATATCCAATTACTTCCTGTTTCGTCGCCATTGTGCGATGATTGTGGAGTGGTTGAAGATGTTCTACATATATATTGATGGAGTGTGTTCGGAACGATTCGGTGAGAACCAAATATTTTAATAATTATTTCTGTGAAGTTGGCCTTGTGAACAGCATTTTGGCTTCGCCTATGTCGGATGAAGCTGAAATGCTGTATAATCTAGCCGATTTAGCGTTTGTTGTTCCTAAGTAGAGATTTATTTGTTTTCCTTTTTGTATATTGTTTGTAAAGTGATTTTACAGGGCGATGTGGTCGGTCAGCGACAAAGCCCTTTCAATTTAAAAAAAAAAAAAATTACTTCCTAACTAATACTGTGCATGTAGCAGGTGCTAACATCATTGTTGCGCACCGCACTCCTGCGGCACGCGCACGCGCCGATCCCGAGGGCGCTCTCCATCCTCAACTCCGTTCTCAAAGTAGCCCCGCCCCACACTGCGATGTGTTCACTACCAAGTATGCATACATAATAGCAGAGTGTAAAAAAATTCTTGAGCGGTCTTAAAATGTGTTTGTGTAGAGTAGTTTAATATAGGTATATATATGTATATATATAATTTTATTTCCTTCGATGTTGAGTGTAATATTATGTTGTTTTTGTACAAATTCTGTTAATTGTTTATACTTAAGATTGTTATATTGGGTATGTTGTATGATAGGTTAAGATCTGTAACGCTTTGGCAATTAGCTGTAAGTTACGGATATGAAATTGTAAATAAATAAATTGTTGTCTAAAGTAGAAGCATTAACCAACTTTGCCCCACTGCAGCACAGTTAAGTGTTTCATAGCAGATTCCGAACTTCTACCACGTAACAATGTAAGCCATTAGCAGTGCTGTACTTACACTAAGTGCAAAGAAAATTTAATTTGCGCGTTAATTGTGATGAAGACCCATATTGTAATTTCCGGGTCGTAACGTCGTCACGTAGATCGATGCGACAATGTGTCACGTTTCGTCGACTAAGGTTTTTGACGTACAGTACTTTTATCTCACGAGCGCGGGTGAGCCATGTTTGTGTGAGTAGAGGCTCTGTATGGGTGAGCTCGGGAGCGCTCAGTGCCGGCTCACCCACACTGAGCCAAATGTGCATGTACATCTACTCACACAAACATGGCTCACCCGCGCTCGTGAGATAAAAGTACTGTTATAACGTCTTATAAATCGATGAACGCCAGCTGCACGCACGAAAAATCATGACTCATTGTCAATTTGTCACATTCCGCCTAAGCCATGGCCATAGGCATGATCGGCCTAAACGTTCGGCTTGTGACGCATCTATCTCTCTTCCACTCCATTGGCCGGCATATTATCGCGTAAAATTGTCGTCCGTAAACCGACTTTACAGACAATCATTTTTTTTATATAAGACTACGACGTCGTGTTTAACACAAAAAAATATTAAAGGAGATAGAGAATAGAAGATCGATAGAGAGAATCTTGTGATGAATGTATTATTGTGTGACGTCACAACGTAGCGTCTCATATCAGCCGGAGAAAAATCCAGACATTACTTTTCTGTATTCCGGTTAGAAAACCAAGGTACTTAATCTTAAAACTGTTTTTATTTTTTCCTGAGATTACAAATTATTTTATTATTTATTCATTAAAATTGAATCATTCTTAAATGTAGTAGCTCCAAAACTGTGACACAACGGAAAGGGTACTTTAGTCTGGTGTCTATTTAAAAAAAATCGAATGACGTTGAGCTTGACATTGTTGACAGCTTATTTTTTTTCGCGGATAGGTCCAAGACTGCTTATGCAGGCACAGTTGTCGTAGATTTCGGATATTTTATGTATTTTCTTATATTTCATTATACAGCGTGGGTATTAATAGGGGCATATAATGTATTCAGTTATAGTAGGTATCTGATCATAGGAATCGTACGGCATAACTATTTTGTTAAATAGTGTTTTTAATTAGGTGTAATCATTTTTAAAGTCCAACCAAGCAGCAATGTAGGTAGTCCAACAAATGAACGCTGGCATTGTATGTCATGACGTTTAGGTATGTTAATTAATGTCGATGCAAATTCATTGCGTGTTCAATTATTTCGTATGAAAAAAAAAGTAGTTTTCTAAAGAAATCAATTTAAATAGGATCCCTGGGTCCGTTATTAATCGACATTTCAATATACGCCCGTATTAAATACATAAAAAATAATTCTAATATTGTTTTAGGGTGTACACGTGCGACGCGAAGCTTTCGATCTCTATATTAATTTTCACCTGTTAGAAATATGAAATGTTGTCAATTGTCTGGGGACTACAAATTGAGAAACTCAAGAAGTTCCGAGCTTCAGAAAGTATTATATTAGGTACCTGAATAATATAGAACGCACAGCGTTCCAATATCCTTTACAAATCTTGTTATCTTGTTTACTTTTGGGGGACCTTTACCTAAAATTATTATTAAGGTATTTTTTGTCCCGGAAAAATGCGCAGTTCCCTAAGGATGTCACTTGTTAAAAAAATTTAAATAACACAGTACCTACATCTATACTATTGTTTGTACCTACCGACATTTAGGATTTTTCCTAAAATAAATGCAATTGAATGATTTTTTTTGTATGTTTTTTGAACTGATTTTAAAAATATTCGATACATTAGGCCTTGTGTAACAAGTAATTAAATAAATAATTATCAGACGTCACACAAATCGACTTAGTCCCAAATTAAGCTCAAGAAAGTTTGGGTTTGGGTAGTATAGGACAACAGACATAGATAAATATATTATTTCTTGGATTATAATAACCCTTAACCACCTACCTCCCGTTTCACAGACTCATTCAAACCTAAAATTGTTTACATACCTATGTGCAAGCATCCTACAAACGTTTGTGTCCTTGTACCTTCTCCCCTCCTGCCTCAGTGCCGCGTCGTCGACCGACAAGGTCGGTCGTGTCCGCATTTAATTTTGGTTAGCATATTACTGTCTCCGACCGTCTCTGAGACGGGTGGTAGGTGGATACGTATTTTTTCTTAAGGGTCTCGGAGCCGGGTGGTAGGTGGTTACGTGACTATGGATACTTTTTTTCTTTAGTTAGCCGACCGCTTAGTCAGGTTGGTAGTGATTGGAAGTACGGAAAACCTGTTCTACTTGTGACCCGAAGAAAAAACGGGAGCCAGTACGTATGTTTCTAATGCAAAAATCGATTTGCCTACAATGTGCAAACAAACTTATATTCACTGCCGCGAACAAATCCAATAAATTAGTGGTCTGCAATTTTATAAAAATATTACCTTTATATTAACGAAATTTATTGATTTGGCATTGTTTATTATGTAATAATTAGAAATAATTACTTAGATCTGTATATAAAGTCTAAATTTTTGTTGATCTCACCTTTTAAAGGATACATAGTTCCTAAAGTAGAAATAAGGACTGTTGCCATATGTTTACAGCAAAAAGTTGTTTTCTTAATGTTTCCACAATGATTAATAGCTTAATAAATATTTTAATATGTCTATATTGCCATTATTATTTTATATTTCCCATCCGATCTATAAAATTTGATATTATAAGGCCGACATTATGTATCCGTCTTAGGGACGGGAGGTAGGTGTTTGTGTGACCAAAGAAGCAGGTAGGTAGTTAAGGGTTAAATACATATAACATCCATGACCCAGGTAAAAATAATATTAGAGTTCAACACACAAATATTTGCCCTTGCCGAAATAAATAATTAAGTAAAAATGATATCTAATTTTACCCAACAAAGATGGAACAAAAATGATGATTTTTATTTCCACGCTTCGAAATAGCTAATATCTCCTAAGAACAACGGGTTCATATTCCGATGGAAAGATATTTTATTTCCGTACCCACAGATTTTAATAATATCCCCTGAGCTGGCTTTAAAACTGGATGCACTTTTGTTATTACTAACGTCAAGTCAGCTCAACGGTTTACCCTTGAAATGTCGACAAACGTTTCATCGAATTTTCATTTCATCGAAAGCATTCTTTTTCTGAAACCATAAAATAATTTTGAATGTTATAACACAAACCTAACCTAACCTAACCTAATCTAAAGGTTATAAGTTACTACATGTCTGAAAAAATTATGACTTACGAGTAAAAATTTGTCGACGAAATGAAGCATTCGGTGAAACGTTTGTCGACATTTCAAGGGTATCCGCAGCTCAAACTTTGACAGCAGTAGTAACAGTAAAGTTGTCGATTCGTCAGGGAGATTCAAACCATGAATATACGCGATATAAACCGTTTAAATTTTATTGTTTAAATAGGTAAAATTGTGTTGAAAAATAAAGTTTGGGGCTACAAAGTACACGTTTTCTGTAGACGCCGGCAGCTGCACCGCCAAGTTTTCAACTTCAAGTGGGAGGAAAGTGACGGCGTTTTGCGCGATTATGAGACTCAGACGGTAAGCAGAGCGTTGCTTGAGACTTAAATTATGTGTTTACTATTTAAATACAGTCATAGAAGTGAAATTGTGAGTTAATAATAATGATATAAATAATGACACAAAGGTAAATTAAGAAAGACAAATTGAATGCGATCTACTACAATCCAAGCGGGATTTGAACCCGCGACGACCTCTGCGTTTCCGGCGCATTGCTCTTCCAACTGAGCTATTTGATCGCTACGTCAATCACACCAAATCTGTCATCCCTTAATTCTGTACGCTACTGGAGCGCCCTCTGCGTCATATATGTTTTTGAAATGCTTATGCGCATTAGCCATACCCTAGGATGTGCGCTTTACACGAACGATCCCCAAGTCCCCATTGCTTTACAGCAAGTGTGAAGACTGCGAGAGAGATGGTCGCTGTTCTAAATATTTGTATAGAATCTTTTTATCGATTCATATTTTTATGTGCTAATACCACATTTTTATTTTTATAAATAATAACACAAAGATAAATTATGAAAGAAAAATTGAATGCGATCTACTACAATCCAAGCGGGATTTGATTTGAACCCGCGACCTCTGCGTTTCCGGCGCATTGCTCTTCCAACTGAGTTATTTGATCGCTACGTCAATCACACCAAATCTTTCATCCCTTAATTCTGCGTTCTGGGTTCGGTATTTAAAATGCACTTCCTTTATATCAAAGTGTGATATAAAGGAAGTGCATTTTAAATACCGATTTATTGAGCCATAATATTACTTCAGCTTGCGTTGTTTTTTTTAAGCAACTGCAATACGATTTTTTACGTTTTGAACCCTAATCTCCGCCAAAGTTTCGAAAAACTTAATATTATAAATAAAAACCGGCCAAGTTCGAGTCGGACTCGCGCACCGAGGGTTCCGTACAAATGTATTCTTAACTTGCCGGATTAAGTTAAATTTGAACCTGGTGTGTCTGGCGCCGGATACAAATGACGTGCAAAGCTAACCGATCACGTTTCTTGTATGGGAGCCCCACTTAAATAATAATTTTATTCTGTTTATAGTATTTGTTGTTATAGCGGCAACAGAAATACATCATCTGTGAAAGTTTCAACTGTCTACTTCTTATTGTTCAGGCAGACAGACGGACAGACAGACGGATATCCGCACATCTGGACATCCGGAAACATTATTAGCCCAAGCCTTAACGTAGACGCTTCGCTTGCAAAAGTAATAAAATAATCTAGAGTCCCGGGATTTTAGTATGACAGTCCCGAAAATATCCGGCCAGCAAACTAATATAATCTGTGATTACTCAAAAAATATCGCTACAGATTACATTTTAAAGTCAGTGGAAGTTATCAAACCTCTATTTTGACCGAAGCGGACGTAAGCCGCCCGAAATATCGGCCATCGTAAGTGGGCCGATATAATCCGAGATATTGCCGAAAACTTACCGATCGCGATGCCCAGGAAAGTGCAATAAAACGATTTTCGTTGAGGGTTTTGTTGCCATAAGGGAGGTATAGTTGCCGGCAAACTTTCTGAACAAAAATGGCGGATCTGCGCATGTACATTTGCACGTAAATCGGCTACTGCGCAGTCAAGGTTATGCTCAAAAAGTTTGCCGGCAGCTGTAGCATACATAAAATTTTTGTAGCGATTCGATGATGACGTTATTAGCGCAGTGGTAGCTGCTACCTGCTGAGCCGGCGTACCTGGGTTCGATTAGCAAAGACAAAATATTTGTGTGATGAACTCGAATATTTGTGCCTTAGTCAAGGACGTTATTTGTATTTAGTTTATCTATATAAGTATGTTTGTCGTCATCTAGTGTCCATGACACAAGCCTACACTAGAGTTTACTGTGGGACTAGATCGATTAGTGTGATCGATATTCTATTTTTTATTAAAAAAGGAACACATAATTCTGCATCGCTAATATATATATAAATATATTTTTATATATATCATAGGGATCAAACGAGCAAACGGACCTGATGGAAAGCGATTACCGTCGCCCTGATAGACACCTGCAACGCCAGAGGAGTCACAAGTGGATTGACGGCCTTTCAGGTGGGAGTACGATCTTTTCTTGAAGGTTTGAAAATACCGCAAGCGGCGATTCATTTCAAGAGGCAGGAAATTTCTGAAAAAACGCACAGTTGTGTACTATCTAAGTGGTCAGGATGAAAGGATTGTCGCGTAGAACGATGGCGAAAAGATGCGGCAGAAATCAATCCGAACAATTCCTAGCACTCCCCGTTCTATAAGCGATAAAAGATGCAGAGAGAGGCTACATCTCTACGCACCGCCAAGGAGTCAAGCGGGAGAAGCTGGTACTTAGGCGTCCCAGCCCACAGATGAGAACAGTAATGTAATCCCTTATAAAGCTGATATCGCGATTCAGCATCTATAGAGCCGCAATTTAGTATCGATACAGCCGCAATACAGTCACGATGCAGAATTCATTTTGTTGTAGCTATTAGAACCGCTTTACGAACTGCTTGATATCGTAAAAATTGTCAGGAACGGCCCGACATGTGTCGAACTCATATGTATTGAAACTCCTTCGTGTACGTTACTTAGCAACCTGTGTTTCAATATTGTTAGGTGTCATTACCGATTTTAATGTTGTTACTAAATGTATTGTTGATTAAATATTTTCTAGTTCTAAAGTTATCTAATCGTTTTCATTATTAAACAGTGCTACAATAACAGGTTGTGGGCTAAGCAATATTTGAAATGGATAACTTGACCACGAAATTGCTTATCGGCAATCTTGAAGGGAAGGCAAATTGGTCGACCTGGAAGTATAAGATTTCTATAGCACTCCAAAGCATTCCGAATGCTTTGGACGTCGTGGAGGGTAGAATGGTACGACCCGAACTAGACGAAGGAGCAGAAGCCGCAGCAGTAGCAGGAGCAGGAAACCAGCTTGCTTCCTTCGTTAAGACTGACTGCAGTGCACTTCTTTTATTAACAAGTAATATGACGGATGCAACATTACAAAAAATCATGCGGTTTAGATCCGCCCGTGAAGTCTGGTTGGAATTACACAGATTGTTCGATGGCATCAGTGAAGACAAAAGCTACAACTTATGCATGAGTTTCTTCGGATTCAAACGGAACCCTGAAGATGACATCGCGACGCATATGAGTAAATTAAAGAATATATGGTCCGAGCTCTCTCAAAACTTGAAAAAAGACGATAAGGAGTTACCAGAACTTTTATTGATCTGCAAGATACTTGACACGTTAGGCGAGGAATATACTTCATTTAAGAGTAGCTGGCTCTTGGTACCAAAAGCAGAACGAACTGTAGACAGTTTGACCAACCATCTGTGCGCATTTGAAAGGAACTTGGCAAGTAATTTAGAACCTGATCAAGAAGTTCTCATAACTAGTTCGAATGCTCAAAGACAGAATGTGAAGAACAAGGATAGAAAGCTCAAGTGCAATTACTGTACAAAAATTGGTCACCGCGTTAAGAATTGTCAGAAATGGATTCAAGATGGCAAACCACCTAAGAACGGTAATCCACTGAAGGGCACTTAAGGGTAATCCAACTACTTCTCAGGCTTCAGTTGTTAATATGACTGTAATGTTTGTGCAGAACAAAGTCTGCAATATTGAGCAGGACAAATGGTACGTAGATAATGGTGCAACAAACCACATAACTAATAGAGGAGACTTGTTTACAACTTATCGACATTTTGATGAAACGCATACGGTTACGACTGCCAATGGCAATATTCTTCAGGCCAAAGGTAAAGGATCAATTGTTGTTGAAGCCAATGTTGAAGGGAAAGTCTTACCTGTCACTCTGGAAGATGTATGGCATGTTCCGGGTATCCAGAAGAATCTATTTTCCGTCCTAGCGGCTCATGATAAGAACGCTGATAGCAAATTCATGTCGACAACTGAAAAATGCAGTATATCGGTCAATGGAGCTGTCAAGATCGTCGGTAGCCGACAAAAATGTGGAGGTCTCTACAAGCTGGAAGTCAAGAACGTTATACCAAAGAAGATGGTCACGTATTTAGCTACAGAGACTCAGCTGTATCACGAGAGATTTGCCCACCAGAATAAGCGACACATTCGAACATTTGTGAAACGAGAGTTAGGGATAGAGCTACCCATAGATGAAACACTATGCGAAAGCTGTCTATTTGGGAAGTCGCATAGACAGAAGTTCGGCACACGAACTAGAGCATCGCGAGCTGGTGAGCTTATGCACAGCGACGTGTGTGGACCATTTCCCAACTCCATCACGAACCTACGGTATTTTGTACTTTTCCGGGATGATTACTCTGGCTATCGTCTGATATACTTCATGAAAGCCAAGTCTGAAGTAAAACAGAAGCTGAAAGAGATGATTGCAGAAGTACTTAATACAGGTCATACAATCCAAACTCTTTTGAGCGACAATGGAGGAGAATATGACAATAAAGACGTACGAGAGATCCTCGCTCAGCATGGTATCAAGCAGAGATTAACGATGCCGTATACGCCAAAACAAAACGGCTGTTGTGAACGTGATAATCGCACGTTAGTCGAAGCAGCAAGAACCATCATGTATAGTGGAGAAGGTTTCCCTCAAGCGCTTTGGGCCGAGATATTGAACGCTGTGACATACGTCATAAACCGGACTGGTCCATCAAGAGTAGAAAACAAGTCACCGTTCGAAATATGGCATGGGAAAAAGCCAAACGTAGCTCATTTAAAGATAATTGGAAGCACGTGCTATGCCCATATCCCCAAGCAAAAGAGAAAAAAACTCTCCAAGAAAGCATACAAAGGAAGACTCGTTGGTTACGATAATGACGACGGTTATCGTATATGGGCAGCAGTTGAGAAAAACAAATACGGACTGATACGCTCTCGCGATGTCATATTTGACGAAAAACCGCTCTACAGAGCTGACACTGAAACGGCCCCGATATCCCACGACACGAAATCCAATGAGCTTGAGATAAGGTTAGTGTCACCGATCAGTCGTCCAGTATTCGATTTTGGTCAAGTGGTACCTCCTAACATACTCGATGTTCAACATGAAGAAGATAACACGATATCTGTCGAATTTGAGGAGGAAGGTGATGCCGAAAGTGCCGAAGTCCCGATAGATGCAATCGAAGATACGATCATGAATGAAGAGTCCAGAAGTCCAGAAGATTCGATCTTGTCTGACGAACCACATGCTGAAGTAACCGACTCGTAGCAGAAGAACCTTCTGACAATGTCGAACAAGAAGTGGAAGATGAATTCTTTGACACCGTGCAAGATAAATATGATCTAAGGTCTAGAACGACACTTCGGCCTCCGAGAAAATTCGACGACTATGTGTGCAATGTTGACAGCTTCACAGAACCACAGTCTTACAGAGAGGCTATAATGAGTCCCCTGAAAGAACAATGGGATGAAGCTATGAAAAGAGAGTTAGACTCACTCAAAGAGAATAGTACATGGACACTACAAACTCTGCCAAAGGGCAGATCGGCTATACCTTGCAAGTGGGTATTCAAGGTGAAAAGGCATCCTGACGGAACAATCGAACGCTTCAAAGCTCGTCTTGTTGCAAAAGGATTTAAGCAAAGGAAAGGAATAGACTACGAACAGACATATAGTCCTGTTGCGAGATATGCCACAATTCGATCATTGATAAGCGTAGCTGCAAACGAAGGCATGTATGTGACACAGTTTGACGTAACCACAGCTTTCCTTTACGGCAACTTGGACGAAGAGATATACATGCAGCAGCCCGAAGGATACACAGATGGCTCAAACAAAGTATGTAGACTTCACAAGAGCCTATACGGCCTCAAACAGGCGCCTCGCTGTTGGAACTATCGCTTCCATGAAGTTCTTCTGACGTTGGACTTCAAGCAAAGTACTTCAGATCCATGTCTCTACACCAAGAAGGTTGGGAATCGCAAAATTCTACTTACCTTATATGTGGACGATGGACTGATAGCAGCAACAGACAAAAAGCTTGCTGATGAATTTCTGATCAGTTTAAAGAGAAAACTAAAGATCACGACGAAACCAGCATCTTTCTACTTGGGAATGGAGATCGAAACCCTTAAAGATGGGACGATTAAAATTAACCAAAAGGCTTACATTACGAAGATATTAGAACGCTTTGGCATGGCAAGCTGCAACCCGCTCACCACACCGATTGATGTGTCAGGGAAAGCTATTGAAAACGAGTTGCAAGCTGAAAATAGAGAAAAGAAGCCGTTTCCTTATAGAGAAGCTGTAGGAGCATTGGCGTACCTAATGGTTTGTACGCGCCCAGATATTGCTTTTGCAGTGGGAGTAGCATTTCGCAAGTTAGAGAATCCTTGCAAGGCAGACTGGCTGAAAGTGAAACGTATTTTACGTTATTTAAAAGGAACGTCGACACTCGGAGTCGAGTATCGGAGAGACGTCTCAAGAGGCATCCTAGAGGGCTTTAGTGATGCAGATCATGGCGGAGACGTATCAACAGGAAGATCCACGACAGGAGTTGTATGTCGATACGCAGGCGGAGCTATATCGTGGATGAGCCAACGACAAGCTTCCGTCGCAATCTCCACTACCGAAGCTGAACTTGTCGCCGCCAGTGAAGGTGCCCGAGAAATAGTTTGGCTGACGCGAATCTTGGGAGATTTAACGACTTTAGCGGAGACACCCTTTCTCAGTGTCGATAATGAGGCTGCGGTTCGACTGGCTCACAACCCAGAATTCCATAAACGAACAAAGCATATCCGCATTCGCCACTTCTTCGTGCGCGAGCAAGTTATTGAAGGAAACATCGTTGTGAAGCGAGTAAATTCTGCAGACCAAGTCGCAGATATTTTGACTAAAGGACTCGCCAAGCCCTCGTTCGGTCGCCTGCGAGAAGCTTTAGGCGTCTCTTGAAAGGAAACACAAGTTGAGGGAAAGTATTGAAACTCCTTCGTGTACGTTACTTAGCAACCTGTGTTTCAATATTGTTAGGTGTCATTACCGATTTTAATGTTGTTACTAAATGTATTGTTGATTAAATATTTTCTAGTTCTAAAGTTATCTAATCGTTTTCATTATTAAACAGTGCTACAATAACAATATGGAGCTCTTCATCCTTCCTCCCGCCGCGCCGCGCCACCAGTGTAGTGGGCCGCGAGTCGCGTAACAGCACAGATAGCTGCCCCTGATGAAAAGCGAAACATGTCGAGCCGTTCCTGACAATTTCGACTTGAGTTTAAACCGTTTTTAGGGTTCCGTACCCAAAGGGTAAAAACGGGACCCTATTACTGAGACATCGCTGTCCGTCCGTCCGTCCGTCCACCCGTCCGTCCGTCCGTCCACACCCGTCCGTCCGTCCGTCCGTCTTTCACCAGGCTGTATCTCAAGAAAGGTGATAGTGACAGTAGAAATTTTCGCAGATGATGTATTTCTATAGCCGCTATAACAACAAATACTAAAAATAAAATAAAATAAATATTTAAGGGTGGCTCCCATACAACAAACTTGTTATAGATTATGGTCCGGAACCCTTCATGCGCGAGTCGGACTCGCACTTGCCCAATTTTCATAATGATTAAAGATGTTTCACGATAGTTTTAATAATATATTATTCCTTGATCTCAGTATAATCGGCAATGCCGTTATATTGATCTCTATATTGTTACATCACTACTAATATCATATTCTTGGCTTATTTTCATTATTTAATCGAAATTTTGACGATAAGATACCGTTAATTACTAGGAATGCCACGTTTTCAATTGTAATTGAAATACTGAGAAATTGAAAATTAGCTCGTTAATTCCACAATCTTACCTTCGTAAATACAAAAACATCCGGGAAATCCAATTAACGTTACACGTGGGAAATTAATTATGAAAATAATGTGATACTGTGCCAAAAATGTATTGAAGTTTTAATTAAAGATACGTTGGTTCGTTGGCCTGTCCGCTGAATTTGCGATGGGTGCCAAAACTAATAAATTATTCTCAAAGTTTTAATAGTCAATTACGGAATTGTATTCCACTTTTTCAGTTGATTGTATCTGTATGCCCTTACATTCGCTTTTGTTAAATAATTCATCACCATTGTCTTGCCCGTATCCTATTTAATTGGGGTCGGCGCAGCATGCTATTTTCTTCCATTCTTTCCTATCATTTGTCTATCTCTCTTCTTCTATTTCCCTCCACATTCATCCTTATCGCTTTTTTTTAACGGCTGGACGGATTTAAACCAATTTAGTACAGGGATAGCTGGACATCCAAAGATACCTTTTACCCGATCATGGTAAATAAATAAAAAATATGCCTTACCGGAAGTAAGTTAAGTTACCGAATATACCTAGACCTAGGGCCGTTATAAAAATATCTGAACACGACCCTATTGTCAGGAGCATAAAGTTGTGTTCAGATATTTTTGTTCTCGTAAGTGTGTAGATGTAAATGAACTCGACTTTACATCCCTATATTAGGATTTTTTCAGAATTACAAATGTCGACATTTTTACTTTTAGACCATTATCAGTTAGTCTTTATTACATCTCGTAATTTTTATACTTCGTCATTTATACTTTCGGTAATTATATTTTCTAGACATTAGTATTTCGACATTTTTATACCTCATCATTTTTCCTTATAGACAAATTATGACACTAGTTTACAGTTTGACATACACAGATAGATAGAAGAAACAAAAATACATTGGAAAGTTTATTTCCGACCTGAAATGATGTGGGCCGTTTATTTTAATTGAATTGCATTCCTATAGATTCTTGGGCTGATTGAATCTTGCACGCTAAATATATACCGCATGAAAGCTTGATATTGGACATATTGTATACTATACTAGGTTTTGCCTCGTACTGGAACCATGTTTTTTTCGGCATGATGAGCTATGAGTTAAGTTAGAGTATTAACTATGTCTGTTCCTTTAATGCAAATCCGTCCACCGGTTTCAGCGTGAAGACGTAACAAACATTCACACTTTAAAAAAAAAAAAAAAGAGAAAAAAATAAACTAGGAAATAAAATGTATTTTAAACACTTAAAATATACTTTTTCTCAAACATGCAATGAAATATTGTCTTTGCGTTCCTTATAATAGGCTCGGAAGTATCGGTTTTTGGGCGCAACAACTCGAGAGGACTGTAAAGGGATTTCATACTGTTTTTCAGGCCTAGGCCTGCAAAGTAACTTTTTTTTTGTTTCAACAACAAGGTCATTCACACAGCTGGCTGGTTTGACAAAAAGCAGGTTTTTGTTTTTAAAGGTTGGTTGTTAGAAACTTGTGGAAAAAAAAATTCAAGATGGCGACTTTTTTTTTTCAAAATTTCAAATTGGTGCTAGGCGGCTAAAACTCGGTATCGGGGGGCTCTCGGGGCTCAAAAATATGAATCTGAATTCTTGTCCGAAAATTCGGTCAAATTCGGAAAATATCGAAAAAAAAAAACGATTTGTATGGAGAAAATTTCAAATTGGTCCTAGGAGGCTGAAATTCGGTATCCGGAGGTTTTTGGGGCTCCTGAGTCAGAATCTGAAATCGGATTTTTAAAATTCGGTCAAATTCGGATTCAGGGGCTCTCGGGGCTCAAAAATATGAATCTGAAATCTTGTCCGAAAATTCGGTCAAATTCGGAAAATGTCGAAAAAAACGATTTGTATGGAGAAAATTTCAAATTGGTCCTAGGAGGCTGAAATTCGGTATCCGGGGGTTTTTGGGGCTCCTGAGTCAGAATCTGAAATCGGATTTTTTAAATTTGGTCAAATTCGGTATCGGGGGGCTCTCGGGGCTCAAAAATATGAATCTGAAATCTTGTCCGAAAATTCGGTCAAATTCGGAAAATGTCGAAAAAAAACGATTTGTACGGAGGAAATTTCAAATTGGTCCTAAGGAGGCTGCAATTCGGTATCCGGGGGTTTTTGGGGCTCCTGAGTCAGAATCTGAAATCGGATTTTTTAAATTCGGTCAAATTCGGTATCGGAGGGCTCTCGGGGCTCAAAAATATGAATCTGAAATCTTGTCCGAAAATTCGGTCAAATTCGGAAAATATCGAAAAAAAAAAAACTTGTATGGAGAAAATTTCAAATTGGTCCTAGGAGGCTGAAATTCGGTATCCGGGGGTTTTTGGGGCTCCTGAGTCAGAATCTGAAATCTGATTTTTAAAATTCGGTCAAATTTGGAAAATATCGGACAAACAATATTAAGTGTTATTCTTTGAAGTATATTTTTTTATTTCATTGTATGTTTGAGAAAAGCACTATACATGCCTCGTCGTGAAAACGGATTCCCGGCCTCGTATCACTATCCGGCCTCGCTCGCACGCTCGCTCAGCCGTATATACCTACTTGGCCGGAAATCCTCATTTTCCCGGCCTCTGATGTAATGTACTATTGCTTTTATAATAGGTATTAGTGGAAACGTGCCGTTCTTGTTACGTTTTCTACATGCATTAATAGTACATTACTGCAGACGCCGGTAAAGAAGGGCTCGCCGGGTGAATAGGTATAGGTATACGCCGGATTGGATAGTGATACGAAGCCGGCAAGCCCTTTTCACGGCTAGGCATGTATAGTGCTTCTCTTAAACATATGCAACGAAATAAATAAGTTTCTGTCAAAAATTACATTTCAGTGGCAAGCTTTTATAGCCGACTGTACTTTTCTTTGGATATCCATCAAATGCTCACTGAGACGATTCTAAAGAGCCTAAGCTCGGTAGGATTGCTTTTTCCATTATAGAGTTCCTATGGCCATCTTCCGGCTCCATGGTACCATATTATTGTATTGTCATCAAAGTTAAGTAAGTATGCAAAATTTCAGCTCAATCGGTTGACGATATCTGCTTCAAAATTGAGTTGCAAGATTCCACCCGAACAAACATACTTTAAAACATACATACAATGCAAGTTAAATAAAAGCTTGTAAAATAAAACACACTCAAAAAAGACAAAACACTCTCTTTAGCCTATTCATGATCACAGACGCCATGTTAAATAAAAATCTTCCCGGCTTAGGCCTTCAATTTTGTATGAAATTCGTTTACAGTTCTCTCAAGTTTTACCGTCCGAAATGTTCTACTTCGAAGCCTGTTATAACGCACGTTATGACGATATTGCATTGCATGCTTGAGAAAGGGTACTTTTGCAAGACTCGGAGCTAGACGGGTGGAGAGAAACGGGCCAGAAGGGTTTCTCCGAACGTTGAAAATCGAAGTTTGTACCGCGCCATCCGTCTCAATCTCGTGTCAAACTATATTGGAATGAGCGGGACGGCACGATACGAAGTTTGAATTTCAAACCCTAGGAGTTAAACTATCACAGCGCTGGAAAACTCCACTCCGAAGCACTAAAAACAATGTAAATGATGTTAATTGGAGGACCCTAAACAATCTATCCAGCTCATAATTAGTGGAAACTCACCTTAAGTTGCGTAAATGGAGTATCAACCTATTAATTCTTCGGGCAGTCAATTCTTTCGTTTTGACGTTTCTATATCATATCATCCCCTGACAAATTCTGAGATAAAATTCCGATATATTTTCGATTATTGATAAAATAGGGTAAATCGTCAATTACTGGCCACCGTTCAATAACTGGCCACCTCATACTAAAAACTAACTGTAAACTTACAAATATAATTCATTTTGGTATAAGGTGTTAATTACTGTGGCCAGTAAGGGTAACCCCTTCAATAACTGGCCACGTTATACTAAAATAAATTTGGCCGGTGGCCAATAATTGGCGATTTACCCTATACTATAATATCGAGTAGATGTTCAGATAATTAATATCCACATATTTTACATACGTTTAGATATGTGTACGATTTAATTTCTGAGTAGCCGTAAGCCGTTCAAAAATTAAAATTACAGGTCGCTCTCCTCATAGAAAATTTCACAGAAGAAGAGTTGAGAAAGGTATAAAATTTCACTGCAGAAATATCTTGCCAATTTTATATTCCTAGTTAAGACTTTTTCGACGTTCAATAAAACTTTTCGCTTGTGAACAATTTGGTTCACAAAATTGTTTTTGATTTTCGTCCTCATTATTTTTAATTGCTTCATTTATGTCTAATGAGAATGCATTGATCTCGAAACTTTTGATCAAAAGTAGGATATTGTCTTTTTATTTGTTGGCGATTTTTCACTTTCCTTATAACATTATTTTTTGTGTTTTGTTTTGGGAGGAAGTAAACTAATCGGTTCCCCCTGTTTTGGCATAAAGTTTTTAGTCATAATTTTGCATCGCATAATCTATGTAGGCATAATTGACTTTCCGCATAAACTGTTTTGGCATAATCGAGGTTCGCATAGTTTGCTAACGCAGATATTCGTTTGTCATAATTTATTTGCGCATATTTTTGTTTGTCCGAATCATGTCTACACATAAAATAAATAGGCATATTTTCATTTGTCATAATTTATTTGCGCATATTTTTGTTTGTCCGAATCATGTCTACGCATAAAATAAATAGGCATATTTTCACCACTCCGAAAATTTAATTTACTAACGATCCTAGAACCAGTAACCGAAGCCCCGCTTCGCGGGCTTCTGTTTCCACTCTAAGGGACAATAGGTAACGAACGAACCTACCCAAGTATTTGTAGGGCAGAGTGTGGGTGTGCTAGCATTTGGTTTTTGCGAGGGACGCAGTTCTAACCTAACGTAACCTACTTTTCTGCTAGCAGTTGGTTTTTTTGAGGAATGCAGTTCTAACCTAACCTACTTTTCTGCTAGCATTTCGTTTTTGTGAGGGATGCAGTTCTAACCTAACGTAACCTACTTTTATGCTGGCTGATCGTTTTTGCGAGGGACGCAGTTCTAACCTAACCTTACCTACTTTTCTGTTAGCAGTTCCTCTATGTGAGGGATGTAGTTCTAACCTAACCTAACCTACTTTTCTGCTAGCTGATCGTTTTTGCGAGGGACGCAGTTCTAACCTAACCTAACCTACTTTTCTGCTAGCAGTTCCTCTTTGTGAGGGAAGCAGTTCTATTCTAACCTAACCTAACCTAATTTTCTGCTAGCTGATCGTGTTTGCGAGGGACGCAGTTCTAACCTAACCTAACCTACTTTTCTGCTAGCAGTTCCTCTTTGTGAGGGATACAGTTCTAATCTAACCTAACCTAATTTTCTGCTAGCTGATCGTTTTTGCAAGAGATTAACCTTACCTAACCCGCTTTTCTTGTAGCAATTTAAGTATGCCAAGATAGATTCGGACAAAAGATAATATGCCAAATACCATTATGCTAAACCAAATTATTCGTAAATATAATCGGCCTAAACAATGGTATGCGAATACAATTTCGGACAAACACATTTTCGGTAATTTAGAACTTATGCCAAATAAGGTTTCTGCGACATTACCATTCGTCGAAGACTTAATATGCCAAGTCTGTTATGCTAAAACAGTTTCGGACAAACAAAAGTATGCGACATAGAGGGAACCCAAACTAATCGTCCAAAGTTGTAATTTTTCATATGTTCAGAAAAAAATACTACAATTTTTGAAAATTAGAAATATGATCTGTAGATGTTCTATTTCCAGTTTTTGGGGAACAACGTTCAAAATTCGCTTTCAGATTGGTTTTTTTCTTTATTTCAAAATGCATCAGGTTTTCTCTCTGAAATTCATGTTAATACAAGTTTTTTTTTTTTTTTTTTTTAATTTATTTAAATCAACAGTTTTTTTTACAAAGTTTTAAGTGTTGTATTGCCACTTTTGGAAACCCGGGAGGTTTATATAATAGTGGCAAGGTCACGCGGTTCGGTCCGCATCACTATTCATCTTAAGCATAAGTAGGTATATAATACTATTTATTTATTTTACGCAGGGAATGCATATCAGTAATTTTTCTCTGGAAATTCCTGCATGCATTGTAGTGAAGTTAACTGATAAAATAATTGAAATCTAAATGGGTACATGTTTTCGGAAAAATATAACAAGAACATACAGCATTCTAGAATAAATTGCGTCGTAAGGCATTTTTTTCTTTTTTTCGGCCACAGCAAGAGTTTTTTAAACCTGATAAAATGAAAGCCCCTTTCAACTACTACTAACGCCATCTAGTGTTAAGGAATGTAACTAACTTCAATGTATGCCATTGTTTTTTTTTTAAATAAATGTTAGTGTTGCGAATATCCAACGCGTGTTAAGAGGCCTTTATTCCTTATAAAATTTCTGATTGTTTTAGACATTTCTCCCTATGATCAAGCATATTTCTTAACATATTATTGATATTACTACCTAGAACAGGGCTATTGGGATATATTTGAAACCAACAGTTCGAATTTTTTATTGATATTTTTTGTTTCAAAAACTACTCGAAATTGACAAAATTCACGCGAAAAAATAGTTATTTCAACTTATTTTCGACTGCAAGCAATGAAAACATGAAAACAAAGTTCGTTGAAATTATCAATTTATTTGTCATAATATGAAAAATATTAATTTTAAAAGGAATAAGGCCTCTTTTTATAACTTAGATGACACCTAGGCACTATTAAGTATTTAGGGCGCACGACGCTATTAGATCTTGAAAGGAAAATTTTCCGACGCAAAATGGGAACAAACAGTGAAGTTTATGTAAATTTTAATGACCTGAAAATAAAACGGTAAATTTTACCGCTGACCGGCCCGCAAATTGATTAGGTTATTACCTCATTACGCGAGGTGGAATAACGTAAATAACGTACCGAATGCATACTTTATGGACCAGTGAAAAGTTTAATTAAGTCGTCAAATACTTATAAAGTAAGTAAGTAAACACTTTATTGTACAAAAAAACAGGTAAAAATACATCTACTTATTTACTCATCCAAGTGTTGAAAGGTCTTTACAATGCCGCTAGCATGGCCGTCCAAATACAGAACCGGCAGTCTGAACCTATCCCCATGCATCGTGGTGTGAGAAAAGGGGATGTTATATCCCCCAAATTGTTCACAAATGAATTGTTCAAGACGTTGGACTGGAAAGGACAAGGCATTAACATAAACGGTGAGTACCTTTCACACTTGCGATTTGCAGACGACATTGTCATCCTGGCGGAAACGCTGCAAGACTTGCAATTTATGCTGAACGGCCTAGCTGAGTCTTCAAAACGCATTGGCCTCCGGATGAACTTGGACAAAACCAAGGTTATGTTCAATGAACATGTTAGTCCGGAACCAATTGCGGTACAGGGCAGCCTTCTCGAGGTTGTTAAAGAGTACGTCTACCTTGGGCAAATATTGCAGTTGGGTAAAAACTATTTCGAGAGAGAGGCTAATAGAAGAATACAGCTGGGCTGGGCAGCATATGGCAAACTTCGTCGGGTCTTCACATCGCCAATTTCACAATGTCTGAAGACGAAAGTTTTCAACCAGTGCGTCCTACCCGTGATGACATACGGTGCCGAGACGTGGACACTCACGGTTGGGCTGGTCCACAAATTTAAAGTCGCTCAGAGAGCTATGGAAAGGGCAATGCTCGGAGTTTTTTTGAAGGATCGAATTCGGAACGAAGTGATCCGTCAGAGAACCAAAGTTACCGACATAGCTCACCGTATTAGCAATTTGAAGTGGCAGTGGGCTGGCCATTTTAGCCGAAGAACCGATAACCGGTGGGGTAAACGTGTTCTTGAGTGGAGACCGCGGATCGGCAAGCGTAGTGTGGGACACCCTCAGACTAGGTGGAGCGATGATCTGTGCAGGGTGGCTGGCAGGAGCTGGATGAGAGTAGCCGAGGATCGCTTACAATGGCGTGCAGTTAGAGAGGCCTATGTCCAGCAGTGGACAAGAATAGGCTGATGATGATGATGATTTACTGAATTGTTGAAATCAATAATGTCATAAACGACAATAAAACAATATCTACTGAAAAGTAAAGCCCATAAATAAAATATATATAAAATAAAATATATAAATAGGTTTCAAGTGGAATATAATATACTAATAAATATGTATAATATTATTTATATGTTCAAAAATTACAAAAAATATTAAATCTACTACCTACTATTTAATCTAAACCTTAAAGACAACATCATAAGCAAAACCTGGAATGCTAGGCTGTAAAGCAATCTTGGGCAATTTAGCATAAGAACAACCGGAAATCCGGACATCCAAATATCCGAACATAGGATTTTTTGGACCAAACTGAAACGAGGACGCTCACTTGGTTAATTATTTAATATAATTAAGAAGGTTATGACTTAATCTAACACGGAAGAATTTGCGAACACCTTTAGTATACAGCGTGGGTAGTCAATACGGGCGTATAATGTATTTAGTTATAGTATCTGATCATAGGAATCGTACGCCATAATTAATTTGTTAAATAGGGTTTTTAATTAGGTGTAATCAAGTCCAACCAAGCAGCAATGTACGTAGTCCAACAAATGAACGATGATATGGTATATGTCATGACGATTAGGTAAGTACGTTAGTTAATGTGGATGCAAATACATTGCGTGTTCAATTATTTCGTATGAAAAAAATATATTCTAATTTTCTAAGGAAATCAGTGTAAATAGGATCCCTGGGTCCGATACTAATCGTCATTTCAATATAATGCCCGTATTAAATACCCACCCTGTATACTGTATTGTATTTAGTATGTATTGTATGAGCAAGGATAGCTACGCGTAAGCACGTCAGGTAAATTCATTATACTTAGAATTCGCTTAAATTCGTGTTCATAATGAAGGTAAAGGTCAGAACATTATCTGTAACTAATATAGGTGACATTTCAGCGATATATACAATAGCGTACAGATTAGGGAGTTTGTACAGAACGAGATAAAGCTTATAGATATTATGTTTCAAATCAAATAACGACGGTTGGCGCTGAGGTATTAAATCTGCCTACTGAGGTGACTGACTTGGGTTCTATTCTATGAATAAATGAATTCACGTTTTCATAAGTAAGCAATATATTTTATAATTACAGTGAAAGAATCAAAACAGATATGTACAGACGTTGCTATGAAACGATGTCTCGTATATGACAGGTTCGAATCCCGGTAAGGGCAAATATTTATTTGTGTGTTGAGTTCGAACATTTTGTTCCTGGATCATGGATGATTTCTATGAAAATATTTTTTGTTAGAAAAAAAGAAAGAAAAGGCATTTATTCGGGAACAAAACTGAAATAAACTTAAATAGTGACAAACAAAGGAAATTAATAAAATCTAAACTGAACGATTATAAATTAATTACGAATTTCCTGGAAAATCTCAGCATTATGATAGCTGGAGAGCCAGCGCTGATCTTCAAGCAGTAACATAAGATAACACAATTTAAACGCGATATAATCCGTTGTATTTAAATTAATGATTTCTTACCAAATTCTCGTGAAATTTTGTGAGCACCCGCCGATAGTTATATACTAATCCATTTGTCGTATCAGTTTTACGAAATCTTCAAAATGGTGGAGATGGGGGTTGAAAATTGAAAGAGAAACATATTTAGGCAATTTCAAAATAGACTCACTAGCTCTCAAAGACACTTGAAGATAAAATAATAATCTGAAGAACAAATTTTTATATATTTATTCAAATGCATTGTCAATAAATGTTGCAGTTAAATGATAAAAACTGGAATTTGATCAAATCCCCAAAGGGTAATCATTCACTTAATACTCATTTCACTACAGAATGCGCAGATGTTCAAATTACAATACAGTTTAGTTACTTCGCTAAACCAATTTAGTGACACTCTTTACTTTTAGTAATTTGATCAAGTCTCCAAATTGATTCAGTGAAAAGATATATATTTGAAACTTGCTAGAATCAATTGTATATCTATATTTTTCCCAATGTGACTTATTTGATTTGATCAATTCACCTTGTTAAGTCGAAAAAGATATGTCAATATTCTCATTTAATTTAAATAGTACTCGATTTAGATCGAATGTACACGGGACTTATTTTAACTTTATTGCACAAAAGAAAAACTTAACGTACAAAAGGCGGACTTAATGCCATGAGGCATTCTCTACCAGTCAACCTTAGGGCAAAGCAGAGAAATTGTAGGCGGTGCATCAAACAACATAATTACATATAATTAAAATACTCATACTAGGTACATACATATAGATAATATACATATATATAAATAGATACATACATAAATATATACGACGATGAACCAAACCAAGCAGATATACAATGAGACTTCAGTTCTGCCAGCAAAGAAACTTCGCACGGCCCTTTTAAATGCCAACTTACTCGGAGCCTGTTTGATTGTGAGAGGAAGACCGTTCCAGAGGAGAGCCACTTGCAAGAAGAAAGAATTAGACATAAAACCAGTACGGTGAAGAGGAAAAGAAAGGGTAAGATTGCCGGAAGAGCGAAAATTACGGTTACGAGTGGATTCAACATAGCAGAAAAAGGTTTTCAGGTATTCAGGAGCTTGTGGATCATTGAGACTTGTGGGACTTCGTGGATTTTAAAACCACACACAGTATGCTACGAAAAGTCGTGTTATTATTTACAGCAAAAGGCCAAATTCAGAAATGCACGTCTCACTCGTACCATGGACCTTATTAATCCTGTCCGGCGCGAATAAAAACTCCAGCCTAAAGCGCTTTTTATAGTAAATATTTTTTATCTGCACCGATTTTTCGCTCCATAGCTGTTTAATGGTAGGTGGAATAATAAAATCCCGAGGGACACACATAAAATATTTGCAATTTTTCCGCCACATGTGATAATGTCGCTAAAATGGCGGTACAATGTAATTTATGCGATGTTTTTACTTACATACATTTTGGCGGCAATTTTACAGATTTTTTTGTCAATATTCACACTTTTATGGAGTGTGAAAAAGGAGGAGCACTATCTTCTATGGGAGAATATTTGATAAAGTGCCCAGCGGGCTTCAATGTGGTCCACAAAAAGGTGAAAGTAGCGTTTGATTAGCAAAATAATTTGCAAAATATGCAGGTTCAAACGAAGTTTAGTGTGTCGAGTTGAAAAATGCACCGCAAATAGCAAACATAATATGACGTATGTCATATTAATTAATCGGCTGATACACCGTTTAAATGGCTTTATGTATTTTTAAGGTCTTTGCTTAGGGTGGCGTCGTTGATCGGGTCGCAACCTTCCCTATAATAGGGTTGAGGGAGGCAATGGCTGAGATATGCGTCATGCTCGTGAACGGGTGCCGTTTATGGGGTCCGGTCTATTCACACTAGCAAGGGCCAAATTAGTTGTGTAGTAACTGTTTACCAGTGTTTAATGAATTGACGTGAGAGACTTCATCCTGTACTCGATTGAAGTTATTATTTTTTATTTTTTTACTATAAATCTCTAATAAACTTAGTGTACTGAACAATGACTCTCAGAGACCTTATACATCTCTGAGGAATGAAATGTAACTATTATCATATTATAATTATGTTATTTATTTTTTCTTTTTTGTATATTGTGACGCCTAGAGACCTTATAGGGTAAATCGCCAATTACTGGTCACCGTTCAATAACTGGCCACCTCATACTAAAAATTAACTCTGTTCACCTGCAAACAGAATTCATTTTAGTATAAGGTTTTAATTACTGGCCATCCTTCAATAACTGGCCACGTTATACTCACTGAATAAATTATTTCATTTCATTTCATTACATATTAAACCGTTTTTGAATATTGCATGATATTGCATGATATTGCATTGCCCTTACAGTGTGTTTTGTTAGGTATAGATAATCTTTAGAATTAAGACATCTGTACACTATATAAAAGCAATAAAGATCTATCTATCTAGGTGAAACTTGAAACAATTGATTAAATAGGTTTATTCTGTATTTCAACGACAGACACGCTTTACACCTTTATACTATAGATTTACTGTTCTCAGGTATGTAAGTAATCCAATTTTGAAGGGACCGACTTTCAACTTTTTCGATTAAGTTAGTAGCCCTTTCAGTCTTTTGGGTGAAAAGGGTTCCTAAGTTTGTACCTAACGCGACATTACTTATTAACAGTTGATGTCGATACCTTTCGGATTATAAAGGTCACGCTACTGTATTCTGAATTCCTATTTGTTTTTATTTATAAATACACAATGAAGAATATCACTGGGCACATTAAACACTTAAAATTTTATGAACGTGTGGCCTACGTCCTTAGAAATACACTTGTTTTTAGGGTTCCGTACGCAAAGATTAAAAACGGGACCCAATTACTAAGCCTCCGCTGTCCGCCTGTCCGTCTGTCACCAGGTATCTCATGAACCGTGATTGCTAGACAGTTGAAATTTTCACAGATGATGTATTGCTGTTGCCACTATAACAACAAATACTAAAAAGCAGAATTAGGGGGCTGCCATAAAACACACGTGATCGGTTGCGTTAACTTTGCACATCATTTGTATCCGGCGCCATACAGGTGCGACCTTAACTTAACCCTTAAGATGGGATAAGTGCTTGTACGGAACCCTCGATGCGCGAGTCCGACTCGCACTTGGCTGGCTTTTTTGTTTCATTGTAAATTTCGTACGGCGCGCCAAGCCAGCGTGACATCATCAGATTTAATACTCATAGTATCTTCATACATAAAGTCGCAACCCTAGGCCCCACTAAATACTTCGGAAACTTTTTTTTATACTACGACTGTGAAAAACAAGCATGCGCCTAAGGTAAGCAGTTACCGCCGCCTATGCACGCTTGCGATGCCAGGAGCATCACACGCGCTTTGCTGACCCTTTAAGAACATATTTACTATAAGGCGTATCCAAAAAAATAATGACGTATTTATTTAGTTTTTAATGCAGCATGATGTATGGTAAAAATCATAATATGTCAATATTCTTCATTTTTTAATTATGAACGTAGTACCATTTTGGTACTTAACTTATTTTACTGTGCTAGGGCTCTATGTTAATTTGACAATACTTTGCATTATTTTCGATGTAGCGATATTTCGGTTTTATCTATTTAAAGGATACTTTTTACCCGACTGCGATAAAGGAAAAAGTTGCATGCGGACGAAGCTGCGGGACCTTTTAGTATGTTTTTATAATCACGTACTGTAATCTATCAATTATAATTTGACAGAAAAAATCACAACAACGCACTTTTTAAGCCCGTACCAAAATTCTATACTCAATGGTACCCGCTACTGAACTTTAATATTTCATAATCATAACACAACTCTACTCAACTGTAATGAATCTCAAAAAGAGAACATCAGCATATTTGTTAAAAAAACATGCTACTGTTCCCTGATTAGTTGTAGTCATTAGTCATTAGTCATTTATTCTTTAACAATATACATTGTGTTAGAAATCCTTATAATATACTATTCTATTACAAATTGATAAATAAATAATAACAATCTATACAATTTAAATTCGTAGCACCAATGTCAAGCTTAATAACATACTAATTAAGTTACTTTGATAATATTATATACCTAAGACTGTTACAAAAAAAAAAAAAACAACTATTCATAATTATGTCAGCTTTCACAAAAAAAAAGGGAATCTAACATTTAAATAATTATAATAAAAAGTAAACTACCTACATTTGCCAGGAAATAAATTACCTAATTGGCGCTGTGCTTTCGGAACTCCTCTACGGAGTAAAAACACTTCCTTAGCAAAAATGCTTTTAGGCCCTTTTTAAATTTGTTTGTAGTTGTGACGGATTTCAATTCAGATGGTAACTTATTAAAGAGTACAATTGCCTGGTAACTCGAAGAATGCTGGACCACCTTAAGTTTACTTATCATTGTTTGTGGTAAGTCCTTCCTTCGTGTTGCCAAGCGCTTTTGTCGTTCTTCCAACGTTTCGATGACATTTAGACCCTTCATTAAATCACCAAGTATTACGAGAATATATAAGCTAGGTACTGTTAAGATTTCGAACTCACTAAAATATGGTTTACACGATGTGGTCTGTGATATTCTGGCCATGGTTCTGATAGCCCTTTTCTGGGCTACAAAGGCTGATTTTATGTTATAAAGGTAACTGTTGCCCCAAAATTTAATACTGTACCTTATTTTTGACTCAACCAAGGCGTAGTATACTATCTTAAGTTGAGACACCTTTACTTCATCCCTAAGACTTCTTAACGCGTAACAGGCTGAACTGATTGAGTTGACAAGCGAAGACAGCTCATCTTTCCAGTTCAGACTCGAATCAATCCAGACACCGAGAAATTTTACAGAATTCACCTGTTGAATTGTGACACCATTTGACGAAATTTCTAAGCTATCTTTGTTTCTCGAAGTGGTTTTGAACAACAGGGCCTTGGTCTTCGCGCAGTTCAGCTTTAAGTTATTTGTGCTAAACCAGGTATTTAGAGCTATCAAAGCAGAATTGACTCGATCATTTAGCTGTGTAATTATTTGTAAATATTTTTTTACTAATCACTAGGCATCCGACCTTCCCGATCATGTTTTTTTTTTTAAAAAAAGTCAGTTTGAGTTGAATTAAAAAGGTTACATCAAAAATAAAAAATAATAGTGGGGAATGGCGATTAAATTAATAAAAAATATTGTAAACAATAGTTACATCTAGACCTAATTATTAATTAGGTCTTAAATTTCGTACCTTATTTAGTTAGGCCACTCGTAACACAACAAAAATATCTGAACACGATTTTAATGCTCCTGACACTGGTCGTGTTCAGATATTTTTGTTCTCGTAAGCGTGTAGATGTAAATGAACTCGACTACGTACTTGAAGAACCAGGATTATAAAATACTATTTCCTCATCAAACTGCCATAATTTGGTTGTTCAATTGTTAAAATCATTAGTTAAATTGCTTGCGCTTGCTATTTACATCCATTTACAATTAGACTCGCAATTTTGAATTTTTACGCTTACCTACCAAAATTCAGAATATTCATTTCAGTGAGCACGAAATTATAAAATTGGACATACGAAATTATTTTTTGCCAAGCTGTAGACGCTTTGCTCACTCAGCGCTCACAGTTTGATGAATAATTGATAGTTAAATAATATACTCTTAGATAGATTAGATGTTAAAAAATAAAACTGAGTAAATAATCAACTGGACCGGTAGTCCAGAGGTACCGGGTTCGATTCCCGGCATTTCAATTATTCCTTGAGCTTTGATCTTTGTATCCATATAAAAATTGTGGTGTGAAACATACATAAACATATTTCATACATTGATTAAAATAGTCATTCTATTAAGCGGTTTACACTCACGTACAATTGCCAGGAACGGCCCGAAATCACTGACGTCAGTGACGAAGTTACCGCGCCGGTGAACGAGATGATGAAGAGCTCACTACGGGTTCGAAACATTTCGGGCCGTTCCTGACAATTTGACGTGAGTGACAATAGTTAAATATGTCTCACGAAAGTTTTAATAAGATTAAAATAGTCGACTACTAAAAGTGAAAATGCAAAACATTGCATGGATTTTATTTCAAGACCAAAATAATATCAATAAAAAAAGTAGGTAGGTACAATACGATAGCGAGATCACTCAAAATCAGAGTCGAATATATGCCCAGTACGATATTATTTTTAACCGACTTTAAAAAAAAAGAAGGAGCTTCCATGTTTCACTATACGTACAATTTTATTTCAGTTTATCTTTGTAATTAAAATATTCCTATGATTATTGCTTTTTGATAAATGATATATACGAGTTAAATTTTCACACGAAATTCGTGATCAAAATTTGCAATTTCGCATTGTCGGGACCGTGGGGGTAAACCTTTAGGTAAATAATTTATGGCTCAACTCCCAAGTTGAATAATGATTTATAATGGCAAGTTAATCAATTTGTTGTAAAATTATATCATACTTTCGCTTAACAATTCACGTTGGAGGGAAAATAATTAGGTCCTTTGTTTCTAAATAGAAACCTTCAAAGGATAATAGGTTTCAAGAAGCTCAAGATTAGCTCTGAGGCTTTGTTTCGAGGACTTATTAGTGTGATTCTGTTTATAAGAAAGCGGTGAAGCCAATATTATTTTGATTTATATTGTTTTTGGTTTTATGAATTTAAATGGGTTAACCCTTTTTTATTATCGAAAAACGTATCATAGAATTTTCATTTCGTAGAAATAAAATTACATTGGAAGCATTTTTTTTTTTCTGAAACTAAAATATTTGGGATGAAATTACACAAACCTAACCTAACCAAACCTACTCTTATAGGTTGACATTATGAAGGTTTCTGAAAAATATATGACTTCCGGGGAAAATTGTCTATGAAATGAAAAAAAAAGCCATTTATATGGTTTCAGTGTCTATTTATGTTTTATCTGATAAAGGCTGTATTTGAAATTAGGTACTATCCGAGTGTAAACGTTATTCTTGGAATAAAAATTTGGTTAAACCCAGTTTTTTTATACCTAAGTGTTTTTAGTTTGATTAAGTTTTCGGCTGCTGCTTGAGTTTAATCAGTTTATGTTTATTAATTAACCGGTTTATTGTCGCTTGTTTTATTTCGAATGATTTTATAATTTCACTGTTTATATAAAAAAATGTTGATTGACGATGATAATCAATACAAATTTTTGTTAATCAACAATTAACAAAAATTTTCACTGTTATTAAAATAAATTCTTCGTACATTTTATAAATGCTTTAAACTATTTTGCGACAGTCCTTTAAATAAAATACACCAATATCAAAACCATTAATTTGAAATAAACCCTCAAAAACTTATTATAAATTATAAAACTAAACTTACGCAAAACTCTCCGTTGAAAAAACTTCCAATCCCTTCACCAATAATAATGTAACTCACAAAAAATTCACTTAAGCCATATCACTTACACTAAAGTTACACTGTAGTTACACTATACTAACACTGTTACACTCGAGTATCGCGGCGGCAACTTTGGGCCGCGCGCGTTCGGCCGCTCTCTAGTGTAGCCAGAGTTCGACTGCGTTCGTCGTCTATAGTCTATACATAGACGTGAACGCGAACTTATGGGTGCAGTGTGGAATGGTATAAGTGTGCTTTTGTATGAAATCGCGGGGTAATTAACATGTTGAAGTTTTGTTTTGTACTTGGTTTCGTTATTTAATCGCGTGGTTTAAATTTAAACGCAGTGAAATTAAATAAGAACGTTAGGTATACCGGGTGTTGCCTGTTACAGAAACAATAAATTAAAACATAGATTGTACCCATTTGAATAAAAATATTAAACAGATTATATCGCATATATTCATTTTTTGAGCCTCCCTGGCGTTTCAGTAGTTTTTTAGTTAACGCTGGCCGAAAGCTACAGAAACGTCTGGGAGGCTCAAATATTATAGGTAATAATCAAATAGTAATTAATATACCCGATATAATCCGTTTAAATTGTTTTATTTAAATGTGGGACAATCGCAAATAGCAAAAACCGAAGAAAATATTATAGATTGCACCCTTAACATTTAACAACATTTGTTTAGCAACTTTTTAAAATAGTATTTAATTATATTTTTTAATAACGTTTATTTAGAGAAGCAATGTATTGCGAAATATTTGATATTATAGTACAGTGACAGCTATGTCAATAATATTTTCTTCGATTTCCGCGACTGTCACACATTTAAGGAAAAATAGAAGATGATTTCAATAGATTTTTACCAGAAACTGCAAATTGTGAAAATATATATTATTATGTTTTGTGGATAAACATGCCCGTTGCAAAATACCTATACGAAAAAAATTGTATATTACATATATCTTGTAAATACATAACATTTCTAATCAATATAAATTGAAATTAATCAAATGAATGTTGGATAACATTTTTTTTGTATTTATTTTAAGTCGGTTTTTCTTGGTTATGTGTTTTTTTATTACTCGAATGTAACAAATTTTTATTTTTACGTATTGATACCTTAGTTCACACTCGTCCTTATTACAATTATTTTGCTGGTGAAATTTAAACCACAGAGTTGTGCACTAACGTCCTAATTGCAACTCCTTTTTCCGAAAAGTAATAAGATTGTTCTCTAAGGTATCCTTCGTACATGTGCCTACATTTTATTCTAGAACCTATATATCCTACCAAATGTAGGTACAATGTAGCAAAAATCAAGAAACATAAATTAGTCAAAGCTGAGACGTCGAATAGACGTCCTGTAATCGCATTTGTCAAAACGTCTCAACTTTTCCTTTGGAAGCAGATTTGATTTTTACTCGTCAGTAAACAGAAATGGGGAAGTCACCTTTTACTTCCTTAAATATCACATTCAAACGTCATAAAGATATTTTCTGCTTCTCTCCTCCCATAGATTATTCTATTTATAAGCGACAGGTACAGTCTGCGACAAAAGAGTAGAAATTAAAAAGTGGCAAGATATTGTATTGACTTCCCCGTTTTCTTAGAATGATTAGAAAGGGACGACACGATAGTATTGCCACTTTTTAATTTCTACTATTTTGTGTCAGACTGTACTCTTTATGTTAAAAAAGCTTTTAAGTGCCAAGTCGAACTCGCGTACCAAGGGTTTCGTACAGACTATAAAAGCACCGAACATTCCTTGAATGAAAATATAAACTGTACCGAGGTGCAAAGTTAACCTTGCCGTTGGAAAACTGTTATGCCCGTACACCGGCATAGGTTGCGGTTAGTTTTCCAACTGCAAATAACAAATGATAATATTTATTGTACTTTCTGTCAATGAAATCTTATAAACGCGTTCAAAACCAAGCCTTCCTATAATTTAAAAACTAGTGACCAATATCATTCCGCGGATTAAGTATCCCCATTCACAGAATATCAGATCTCCTCGAGATATTAGAGTTTTATATGGAATTAGAGCCAAGTGGGCGTGATGGTTGCGTTTATCACGCAATAATAAGTGACAAAGCAATTGTCACTCACACTCGCATCTTGTCAAAACATGACGGATGCCTTGTCACTTATTTATCGCGTTATAAAAGTAACCATCAAAGGCCCGCTGTAAATAGTAGTAGGCAAAGAGTATGTAATCACTCCGTTGTAGTAGGTATTTACAGTTATACTCAATATCATAGTAACTCATCCATTGATGAACAGCAAGATAGGCAAAAAGGTTCGTACATCTGAGTCTTAATTAAAATTACGCCGGCACTATATGGCTTTAATTAATTCCACGTTTTGTGAATACCTCGACTTGCGGTCGGCTCGGGGCCTATATACATGACACGGCGCAAATAATTCACTTCGTGAAAATATTAGTTTCCCACTAAGAGGTAGAATATTGTCTTTGAAAATGTAGCGGCTAAATAACTCAAACAAAAGGTCTTGCCCTAGGATTTCCACGTTGAGCAATCCTACGATATATCCAACAGTGGCGTAACCATCATAAAATCATCAGTCCAGCTTGTACGGAACCTTCCCACGCTGAGTCTTCCAGTGCGTGACCAGTCGAGAACATTTTTCCCTGAACAACCATCAAGCGATGATCATAATCGCAGGAAACCTATGAAAGATGGCAGTGGCAAAGGTGTCCCCAAAAATGAAAAAACGAGAGCTTTGCCTAGCAAGCAATATGATATTTTCTTTGGTTTCCGCGGCTGTCACACTCCCCGACGTTTTAGTAACTTTCTAGTTACCGTTGATAAAGGTTAGAAAACACAATTTTTCTGTGTCAAAATTAGATTTGTGCAAACTACTCATTTTATAAATTTGAATTAAAAATAAAGATGCACATACATGCCAGATACGCCTAAAGCACTATAAAGGTAATTTTATGAATACCCCTAGTTAGTGAACAAAATAAATGTGTTCTCCTTAATACACTTTATTAAATTGTCAAATGGGCCTCTATACGTTGGCTTCCGTTTCGAGCACGCCCCCCAAAGGACTGGGATGCTACTGACCCGTGAGCGGGTGTGACTTACAAAACATCGTTTTCTAATTCTGTACGTATAGATAATTGTAATAACCTAATAATCTTAATCAGAAATGAAGAGCTCCGTAGAAGAACCAGGGTAACCGACGGGTAAGTGGCAATGGGCAGGGCACATCGCTCGTAGAAACGACGGCCACCGAGTCTTGTCTATCGAGTTCTTGAGTGGCGACCATGTACCGGACGACGGCCCCCCACAAGGTGGACTGATGACCTGGTGAAGGTCGCTGGAGTCCGCTGGGTGCGGGCGGCGCAGCACCGGTCATGGTGGCGTTCTTTGTGGGAGGCCTATGTCCAGCAGTGAAAGTCTTTTGGCTGATGATGATGTAATAACCTAAATTTATTCAATATGCAATATAAAATTTAAAACATGTCCGACACAAATAGCTGGTCATCATGAGACCCTCATTCAATGAGTGATGTAGAAAATGCTACTAAAACTGAACATGACTACAAAAATTGGAATTCTTAGCTTCAATATTAGCTGAGATCTTGTCACTTGTTCCAATTAAAGCTGAATATCTCGTAAGAATAACAATCGACCTGATTTACACAGCATAGCCAATTGCGAAGTTGTACAGAGCTACATATACCTAGGATTCACTATCACAAACACTGGAAACTGTGATGAAGAAATTAAAAGACGATGTGCCGTAACACGATCAGCTGTGGAAAATTTGGAAAGATCGGCGTATAACCAAGAACACAAAGGTTCGACTCATGAGGTGCTTGGTATTTCCAATTTTCTTGTACGGAGCCGAAACATGGACGATCCATCAAAAAGACCGCAAAAGGATTGATGCACTCGAAATGTGGTGCTGGAGACGGTTGCTGAGGATTAAATGGACTGCTCGCCGAACTAATCTCTATAATATCTTGAAAGAGCTTAAAGTCAAACAAAGACTTTCGTCGATTGTGCAAGTGCGAATCATGAAAAGGTTTGGACATATCATCCGCAGCGAAAATTCGATGGAGCGTTTGGTAGTGCAGGTGAGAGTGGAAGGTCAACGTTCTCGCGGCCGATCTCCTACTAGGTGGACGGATCTCATAAAGTCCACGACGAAACGTTCCCTTACGGAGTGTGCACGGAGTGCCACAAACAGAGAGAGGTGGAGAAAGATCGCAAAAGGCGTCATTAATGTAGAAGAGGACAATCCATAATCACGACCACTCTGACAAGAGTGTACGACTAAGAAGAAGATCTTGGAAACTACTGGTCCTACATATTTTCACCAAACATAGCTAAGAACCATCTCGACGGACAAGTCTTCGATTCTGTTCTCTCGATAAACGATCTCTTGTGTTGATTATTTTAAATATATTTTAATTGTTCAATTGTTTGTCCATGTGTTCAAATAAAAATCACTACCTATTAATAATACAATTTAATTAAAACTTAGTTTTCTACGGAAGGGGGCTATTTATTATAAAAAAAAAAAAGTGTGATGCAGAATTAGTAGGGGCGTGGTGCCAGCCGTAAAGCGCCTCTGTTGGTAAACATTACTTTGTCCGTTCATCACCCCGAAACAGCTTGACGTATTTTGACCATTTTGGATATCCAAAGATGATTATAAGATATTTTTCCCCGACTACAGCAATAAAAGACACTGAAGAAGGTACCCTTCTAGTCACTTTTGAAGCTTCTCGGTTTTTAGGATTCCGTACCCGAACGGTAAAAAACGGTTCTGTCTGTCTATCCGTTTGTCACCGGGCTGTTTCTCATGAATCGCGATAGTCAGACGGTTGAAATTTTCACAGATGACGTATTTCTGTTGCTGCTTTAACAACAAATGCTAAAAATCAAAATAAAATATATAAATGTTTACAAATGAAGCGAAAATTGAAAAATTTAATGATTCGGACAGGATTCGAACCTGCGTTTCCAACGGCTTTCCGGGCCAACACTGGCGTCCTCCCAATTGGACCACCGAATCATTAAATTTTTCAATTTTCGCTTCATTTGTAAACATTTATATATTTTATTTTGCCGACGATAAAGTCTAAATCTTTACGGTAGATGGCGCTACGATGCCACCCTAAGGCATGTCGAAGCAACTGGTTGAAAAATTCAATGGCTCTGACATCTGATTCGGTGGTCCAATTGGGAGGACGCCAGTGTTGGCCCGGAAAGCCGTTGGAAACGCAGGTTCGAATCCTGTCCGAATCATTAAATTTTTCAATTTTCGCTTCATTTGTAAACATTTAGTTTACGTTAGCAGACGTTACTGCTTTAATAAAAAAATAAGTAATTCGGGTGTAGCACATCGTTACTATCGATTCTCAACAAATTTGAGACGATGGTGCCGACGATAAAGTCTAAATCTTTACGGTAGATGGCGCTACGATGCCACCCTAAGGCATGTCGAAGCAACTGGTTGAAAAATTCAATGGCTCTGACATCTGATTCGGTGGTCCAATTGGGAGGACGCCAGTGTTGGCCCGGAAAGCCGTTGGAAACGCAGGTTCGAATCCTGTCCGAATCATTAAATTTTTCAATTTTCGCTTCATTTGTAAACATTTAGTTTACGTTAGCAGACGTTACTGCTTTAATAAAAAAATAAGTAATAGTAGTTTATGTGACTGGTTCATAATGAGAGGCATTAATACACGAGTGTTGTTTTATGAAACGAGCCAAAGGCGAGTTTCATAATAGTATAACACGAGTGTTTTAATGCCTAATTATGTACAGTCGCATACATAACTTTATCTACATGCATATAATAAGTTGTCTACAATATGTAGAGATAATTATGGCATAAATTATCAGGTTAGTGGTACTTGACGCGGTTGGCGCAGTGGTTAAGAAACTGCCTACTGAGCCGACGGTCCCGGGTTCGAATCCCGGCAAGGGCAAATATTTGTGTGATGAACACAAATAAATGTTCTATGTATTTAAGTATTTATTTATCTATATAAGTATGTATATCGTCGCCTAGTACCCATAACACCAAGCCTTCTTGAGCTTAGCCGTCATTACTCATTTTTTTATCATATATTTCACGACAAACTATATATTTAACTTTATTTCTCTTAGTTTAAAAAAGTTTAATGCACAGGTTCGATGTTTGAAACGAAACAAACATGAAACAAGTGACTGACGTTTGTTTTTCTTTTAATTCATAGACAATATATAGTCTTGAGTCGATATCGATTCTAAAATCGATTTTTAATATTCGAGATTTAAAAGAATGTATGGAATATGAATTTTACTGTGAATGAAATTACAAATCGATGAATTCGATAATTGCAACTAAAGTACGATTTTTACTTTTTAACAGAATGTTCGAAATTTAAATGTAATTATACTATCGGTTGCCGATATCGTAAAGTAAAAATTACGATGCACCCACAGATACAGATTTCCTAATATAGTCTATTTGCTTATCGCTGCCAAACATATTGTAGAGAACTTATAATATGGATGTAGATAAAATATATAAGTTTGGCTCCCATACATCAAACGTGATCGGTTGCGTTAACTTTGCACCTCATTATCCGGCGCCATACATACCAGGTGCAAACTTAACATAACCCAGCAGTTAAGAAGATGGGATAAGGATTTGTACGGAACCTTCGGTGCGCGAGTCAGACTCGCACTTGGCGGGTTTTTTTTATGCAACTGTCACATGGCAATATTATTCAGTCATAAATTATATCACAATATTTTTAGTCAGAAATTATAACACAATATTATTCAGTCCTAAATTATAATATTAAACGTGACAACGAGCGTTTGCGCGTATTTCTGGCAAAGCCGGCCGATAACAAGTTGATGTTGATGGAAAAAGTTTTGCTGTTTGTGCTGCTTGCTAGCCCACACATGCAAAATACACGACCCATCGACCTAGATCTCAATATCAATGAAGATTACGTATCTGTTCTTTCGAAATATTAAACTTTGAACAGTTTTTCTTCAAGCTGTTAAGAGAGAAAACACGATTGGCAATCATTTTTTTGATAGCTTTGATTTTCAAATCAAACTGTTTTTTAATGGATTGGATCTCTAAAGTTATACCATCTTTAACAATGCGTAGTGGTTTAATAGTTGTACAATTACTAAGTTCTTAAAGCTGATATACAATGATTTGCATTATAAATGATTACGTTTATCTTCTTCTTCTTCTTCGTGTGAAGGGACTAAATGGTATTTTGCCAATGCGTTGCCACTTCTATCCCTCGAGGAGTGCCTTTTATGAGGTCTTACGTTTTTAATCTATGCATATATGTTATAAAGCTAAAGAGGGTCGATAGTCTGTACATGGAAGATATTCGAAAAAAAGTTGGCGGGGGATAGTTAGAATCGATAACAGAACACGTTCCAACAGTTTTTAGAATTTTAGATCTTTTGTCTGTTTATCTGTTTGTCTGTTTGTCTGTTTATCCGTTTGTCTGTTTATTTTACCACGCATCACGTGAAAACGGCTGAACGGATTTTAATGAAAACTTTAATGTGCCGAGAAAATACCCGGCCATAAACTATAAGCTATACAAACCAATAAAAGAGGAGTAGCCACTACACTTGATTTAGTTAAGTTTGCACCTGAATCTTATGGCGCTACTTAGAAATGAGGTGCAAACTTTTTTCAACCCCTGATAAACTAACAGATGGCGCTGAAATTAATATGTTGTGACATGAGTAAGCTACTGAGAAATATTTTTTCCAAATTAATTCTAAGTATTAGAAGAGAGGGTGCGGATATCAACAAATTTTATTGAATAATCGCTGCTACGTTGCTGCCTGGTGGCAAAACGGCTCGCTCAACCTTTTCAGATCCTAATAGATTTGGACGGCATGGAAAGTCCTGTGAGCGGGGTATCAAGAAAATGTGATATAACAAAACCGATTTCCTCGCGTGCGGAGCCGCGGGCACAGCTAGTAGACAATAGTTATTCGATTGTGCGCTTACACCTTCTTATACGAGCAGCGCGGGAACTATACCCGGGTGAATTTCAAGCGTTTTTACGGCGGTTTTTTTTTTCATTAGTGTCACAGCAAATATTGACAAAATAGATGATGGTTAAAGTTGAATTTGTATGAATCTGAAAAGGACTCCCGAGTCAGATCCCAGTTTCACCACAGTTATTGCGACTTGCTCTTTCGTTTTGGTAAAAAGCATGTGACACTAATGAAACTAGAACCGCGCGGTTAAAACGCCCTGAAATTCACCCACCCGTCTCAGCTATTGCGTATCAAAGTAACCTAGCTATCTCTTTTGCTTATTTAAATCAGTATTTCCTGATATTTTTGAACGACGAACCTGTGCTATGCGTCACGCACCTCTGTATTTTGATACATCGATTTTTACCATACTATAGTACTATTTACTTAATGGGAAAGACTAAAAAAAGGGGAAAGTATTTGCATTTATTTACGCAGTAAGTCTCGAGATATGAGAGAAATAATGTACCCGATGTACCTATTGCAGAGATGAGTAGTTGAGGGGTACGCTCGAGCTGGGATGCATTGGTGGGTTTTTAACACGTTCACGGACAGTGCGTCGAGAGACGTAAACGAAAACCCTCGTAATATGGCACTACGGCTGTAGACGGGAATTTAATTTTCATTAAAAGTGGCATTTCGTCCACAGCCGAATATTTGTCATAGTATTTATAGGAAGGTTATGTCTCTGTGCCGTTTTTGGATGTAACACCAACCCGCCAGTGCCACAGCAAGCACTCATATTGTTGCACACAAGTTACCTCCGCCACGCACACATTGACAGACCGCGTGTTGCGACGCTTCGTCTGTGGCCGGACGATTCGCATACATATTCCGCCGCTCAGTCGCCGTGTGCCGCAGCGGGAGACGTTTCGTTGCGACAAGGTGCGGTATGGGAATTCTCGGTGAACGGTACGTATCATTTTATTGTTAATTTAACAAAATATTTACTTGTAGTTGTATTTGCTAGTTACTTAAGTGTGCTAGGAAAAATTTAGTTAAGGTTTTAGTGCTGATAAGTGCATCTAAATGAGAAATAGGTACTTATAAAAACTGACGAAATCCTACTAATATTTATAATAAATTGTGAATGTTTGGATTTTTGCTACTCGATAACACAAAAACCGCTGAACGGATTTAAATGACATTTGGCATACGCTTAGTTTACAACTAGGATTAACACATAAAATACTTTTTAATACGCTTCTTAAGGTGGTTTTCCACCGGGAGGGCGACACGAGACGAGAATTTAAATCTCATACAACGCGCGAGTTTTTTTTCCTCGCACGTCTCGCACGTTGTATGAGATTTCCATCCTTTTCTCGTCTCGCCCTCCCGGTGGAAAACCACCTTTAAGACCAAGGCAAGGTGACCAAGCGTCACGGGCAGAACATTATGTAGATGTAGGTAATAAGATGGTAAGTTGTAATATGTTTTTTTCCTATTGTTGCTACAATTAGGTACGTTCGTATTTCAAGCATGTAAACTTGTTGCAGATGGCGTCTGGTAAAAGAACAATATTTACTGTCAGCAATCGGCCTTGTGTGTCTGACGACTCGGACTCTGACAACAGTAATAAGGATCCATATTGTGACGGAGACGGTGAATAAGGTTCTGATGGAAATTACGAACCTGAAAATGGTGATGCCTTGAGTAGTGACTCCGATGATTACCAGATATTTAACCGGCCTAGACCTTCCACAAGACAGGTTACCGTTTCTGAATCCGAAGAGAGTGACAATGAATCAAACGGGGAAAACGATGACTTGACGATGACCAATCTGAAGGTAATATTGACACTCAAAATTTAGAGCGGCTGGAGGCGGTCGAACCGAAGGCTGACGAGTACCATACAACATCGCCGGTTCTCGATTTCCCGGCGAATTTGGTAGACCAGTTCTTCGATGATCCCTTACCTGACTCTCAAGACATTCCATTTCGTAAAGTAATAGGTTTCTTATAATATAAGATATTATAAAAACCATTATATTCCATCCTTTGTATTGTACATGTTGCTTGGTTTGTCTACCATTTACATTTGTTTAGCACTCATTTGCTCAAAGGTTAACTGGAAGAGATCCCTTAAAGGGATAAGTTCGCCTTTGTACATGCTTATTCCTTTGTAATGTGTTTTTCTTGTTTTTATGTACAATAAAGTGTTTACATACATACATACATATATTGTTTATCTAAGAAGATTATTATGTTTGATTTCAAGAATAAATAAATATCATGTTGATTAATACACTAATTTTATATTATACCCCGACCCGCCTGTGACCGTTATTAGTGTACTTATAACATGTCATGGCACGCTTGTTGTGGCGGTGCGTCTGTAGACAGTCACGTCTATAGTCGTACTGCCACAAGAAGCGTCACGCAACTCACATGATACGGCTATCGTCTGTGGCCGATTTCGTCTGTGGCCGTTAGTGCCGTAACACAGGTCATAGTAGTCGCTTGACATGAATACCCGTCTACAGGCGGTTACGCCTCTGGTCGTTAATGCCGCAACACAAACATTCAAACCTGAGCAATACGACAATCCGCCCCCAGATGTTATGCCATTTTGTATGGAGAATTTCTGTGTCGTATCTCAAAAAATCAAGATTGTCCTGTGTCCGTGAACGTGTTAAGTGCAAGTAAGCTTAATATTTTGAGGACCATACAATCATGGCCTTATTTCGATCTAATGATGATATCTCAGATATTTGTACCATAGATTTATTTTATTGGTCTAAATTAGTTGGTAAATGAAAAAGCAAGAATGTGTGAACGTGGAAACTGAAAAGCATATTAAACTTTTTTTGGTTATCTTTGATACCTCCTACGTATACTGATACTGATTCAACTGTTATTTTTACGATTTTCGTGTTTTAGCATATTTAGTATCAAAATACTTATTACCTATATCTACATACATGCTCTAAAATTTTCATGACAAAATTACTGCTAGTTTTCGAAATAAAGTGACGTACTGATCCAACTAACACCGTTTTTTTATTTAGAACATCGTCATACTGAGCTAAGTCACTTGTACTACTGTACGCAGTGCACCTATCGGGGAAGGGCGGCGCGGGCGCGGTCCAAGTGGCAGTTAGCTCAGTATGCTTGGACGTCGTGTTTGCGGGCGTAAGATGTCTCGCTATTATGCGCGACGGACAGTCCTGTCGATGCGGCCTTCGTCTTTTCTACCTACTACGTATCAAATTACGCTCTTTTGGTTATGATACAGTTTTCTCCCATCAGTACTGATGGTTGTTCGGATTACAATAATAGCCATATGTCGCCATTACCTACGGATAAACAAGAGTCACCACTAGGGCTGCCATCCGTCCGGGTTTCCCCGGATTTGTCCTAGTTTGAGACCGTCCGCGGGCCGTCCGGGGGGTCTTTAATGTGAATGTAAAATAAAGCAATATTTTTTTTTCGAGGAAAATGCGATTTACGACAAATGTCCGGGTTTTTTAAGTGTTTGTCCGTGTTCGGCGAATTAAGAGATAGCAGCCCTTGTCACCACTGCTTAGTCAGCACGACATGCAAAAAAGGTCGGTGAAATTTCAAAAAAAATACTGTTTATCAACGAACAAAGAAAGTAAAAATCTAATCATGAGTTTAAATACAAAAATAAATACGGGAAAAGCAACCCAAGAAAAAAAAAAAAAAACATGTCAGACAAAAATTACGATAAAGTGTATAGCCGTGTTTGTGTGGGGCATCGGCCCCAGAAGCCAAATCGATTGCCGTTTTGCTAATATATTAGCCCAGATGTAAGATGTTATTTTACAAAAAAAGGACCCTGAAATACTTCAGGTTTTTGAGAAAATAAAAAAAAACGAAAATTGGTTTTTATTTTCTTTCATCTAAACTACTCAATAGATTTTTTTGTAACTTATACACATTATGTAGATAATAAAGATGTATTGTTTAAAAAAAAAATGGATTTCCAAATATCCTTATAAGTAGTGAAATTTTCACTTTAAATTTTTCAATAATTTTTTTTTTATATTTTCTAGATAGGGACACCCACCAATTTTGGCTATATTATGTATAAACTAATATTCTATAATATATATTTTTTTCAAAAACATGCACTTGGATCAACATATCCAAAATGAAACAAACTTATCGCCTGGTGACAATTTCACAGACAGTTATTTTCAAAACCTCGTATCTAGTTTGTTGATTGATACTGAGATACAAGCTTTATTTTAAGTAGGAATTTGTTACTTAGTTTTGGTTGTCAACTGACGTTATGGTATACCATACATTTGTTGAACTTAATATGCCTAACTACTCGTACAAGAATCGAATAAAAATAACATATAAGAGCATCGTCAAAATAAAATGTCTTTACATAGAAAGCTTATTTTACATAGAAAGCTCCAGTGAGTCCCACGGCTCGTAGCTCAAAAAATATTGATTTACACAAAACACATGCAGATTCGAAAAAAAAGTTCGTCGATAAAATCGATTCGATCAATCGTTAGATCACTACAAACATCAACAGAGAAGTGTCAAATGGATGATTAAAAATAAATCAGACTATAACTGGCCATCAGTAGGCCTTATGTCAATGTTCATAAGGTCTACCGATGGTCAGTTAGATGCGCTTCTGTTTGTACTACATATAGACATTTTATTTTGACGATGCTCTTATATGTTATTTTTATTCGATTCTTGTACGAGTAGTTAGGCATATTAAGTTCAACAAATGTATGGTATACCATAACGTCAGTTGACAACCAAAACTAAGTAACAAATACCTACTTAAAATAAAGCTAGTATCTCAGTATCAATCAACAAACTAGATACGAGGTTTTGAAAATAACTGTCTGAAAAATTGTCACCAGGCGATAAGTTTGTTTCATTTTGGATATGTTGATCCAAGTGAATGTTTTTGAAAAAAATATATATTGTAGAATATTAGTTTATACATAATAAAGCCAAAATTGGTGGGTGTCCCGATCTCGAAAATATAAAAAAAAAATTATTGAAAAATTTAAAGTGAAAATTTCACTACTTATAAGGATATTTGGAAATCCATTTTTTTTTTTAATAATACATCTTTATTATCTACATAATGTGTATAAGTTACAAAAAAATCTATTGAGTAGTTTAGATAAAAGAAAATAAAAACCAATTTTCGTTTTTTTTAATTTTCTCTAAAACCTGAAGTATTTCAGGGTCCTTTTTTTGTAAAATAGCATGTTACATCTGGGCTAATATATTAGCAAAACGGCAATCGATTTGGCTTCTGGGGCCGATGCCCCATACAAACACGGCTATACCCTTTAACTGTCTGAACGAAAAAAACTTTAAATTTTTTTGGAGGATCGGTAACCACACTCGTCAATGGGACTTTTTTCTTTTTTATAAATAATAAATAAATATAAAAGGACCATCTTACACAAATCGACCCAGTGTCCCAAGCAATATAAAGCTTGTATTATGGGTACTAGACGACGATATACATAATTTATAAAGAACATGTAAAGATAACATCCATGACCAGGAATAAATATTCAAGTTTACACACATTTTTGTTGACGGAAGTTTGAATTTCATTGAAATATATAATTTGTACCTACAATGAGTGGTTTGATTCTACCAAATACGAAGCGCAAGCTTAGTCTGTTCGACAATACCGTGATATTGTCAGTCAAAAATACTAAGTTGACGCTTGTCACATTTACGAGAATTTGAAAACACCTACTGAAAAACAAACAACCAAACACATTGGCACATGGAGGAAAAATACAGAGTAAGAGACTTGAAACAAATAGGAAAATTTTGGACAAAAAGGTTCTTTAGTGGCGACTACGTACCGACCGCTGAGAATCTTACCAAAGTAGCATAACGACCTCTAAACATCTCTACGGCGAAAGGTCATTGGCCTCATCCAGCGAATTTCTCATCTTGACTTCCTATATCAACGGGTTCCTTGTAGACTTTGATTGTGAAAAATTCAATAAGGATCGTTCCATCAAGAAAAAGTGAGGTTAACAGCCGTGTAGCTTCGATGCATAATATAATTTGGAATTAAATTAAGGTTCAACGCTCGTCCCTTCATAACGTAATTAACCTACTTTTCTGGGAATTACTTTTACTTTGTGCTTGCGACGCCTTAAACTCTCGTATGCCTAAACGTGGATCCGCGTAGGACATTTCAACTTTACGTTAAAATATCAGTTGTTTTCAAGTTGATTAGACATTTTTTGACATGGTTAAAACCTAATTTTGTCACCGGATAAATAGACGAAGAATACTTAAGGTTTTCTATATGAGGTAAAGAATTTAAATCCATTGTTAGAGTAATAGTTGAAATCTGTATGAAATGAAATGAGATGAATTGAGATGAAATGAGATGAAATGAGATGAAATGAGATGAAATGAGATGAAATGAGATGAAATGAGATGAAATGAGATGAAATGAGATGATATGAGATGAAATGAGATGAGATGAAATGAAATGAAATAATTTATTCAGTAAGTAGGCCACAGGGGCACTTTTACAAGTCAGATTGTGAATCTACCGGCATTTCGCAAGAGACCGCCGTTGAGCAGAAAGCCGAAAGAAACTCAACAGTAAGTCATTTTTTCGTAAATAACTATCGTTTCGTAAATAGTATCTCAACTCCGCTTCACTTTTGTGATTGGTCGATTCCGCACGACTCCACTCCGCTCCACTCCGCTCCGCTCCGCTTCAGTGGAGATACACCCTAAGATATGCTGAAGCAACTGGCTGATTAAATTCAATGGCTCTTCCATTTCTTGCTCGTCCCGCGTCGCATGGCACTTGCAAAAAAATCCGGCTGACGACAATTTATACCTCAATCGTTTTTAATTATTTTTTATTAAAGCAGTAAATCTCTGCTAACGTAAACCAAATGTTTACAATGAAGCGAAAAATTGAAAAATTTAATGGTTCAGACAGGATTCGAGCCTTGGCGCTACGATGCCACCCTAAGGCATGTTGAAGCAACTGGTTGAAAGATTCAATGGCTCTGACATCTGGTTCGGTGGTCCAGTTGGTAGGACGCCCGTGTTGGCCCGGAAAGCCGTTGGAAACGCAGGTTCGAATCCTGTCTGAACCATTAAATTTTTCAACTTTTCGCTTCATTGTAAATATTCAATCGTTTTTATTTTCTTGTAGTAAGTACATATACACTGATCGTCCTCTATCTAAGGAGATATTCTAATATTTTACTAACCACGTTTAACTGAATTATGACATCTAAATATTATATGTTATCGCAATCCATTGTTATGTTTTTAATAATTAATAATTTTTTATTTTTAAATTGACCCAGCGTAAATCTGGGGGCAAGGTAGTTCCCCCGCCAAGCCCAACAAAAAAGAAGCGGGGCACTACCTACCTTTTCTCGAACCGTTTTGTCTCATTTTTAAACCCTCATAGCTTCGTCCCAATTAACACCAGAGCGCCCAAATTCACAGGTTAAGATGTAAGTAGCTAGGGAACATATGGAATGTACTAAATATAACTGATATAGCTTTTATACTTTAGGTTTTATTAGTATTTACCTAAAATACGACTATTTTGCCACTCACTTATACACTGACGTATCAAAACCCTGGGGTACTTCCCGATGACCTAGAAAGCTGAAATTTGGTATTTACGGTAGTATTACTAAACAAACAACAAAATAATTCTAAAAATTGGAACTTTTACCCCCAACCCCTTTAACTAGGGGATGGAAGGTATGAGACTTCTGCAAATTTTGATACTAGAGGTGAAAATTACAGCTCCCGCTCAACTAAGAAGACAACAGGCACTGGTCCACGAAGCACAAATTCACAACAAAAATTCGTGAATCGTCCTGATTTGCTCATCCACGCAGAGTTCGCAAACGTGCCGCCTCATCGGTTGAAGTCGAGACATCCACCGTACAATATAAGAAAAAAATCTTGAATTAAGTTATAATTGTATATGAATGACTGAACGTAATATGCCATACGAATAAATAATATAAATAATAAGTACTATAGGTACCTACTGTTTACTGCTGTGACACAATCAGATGACGTTTATTTCGCTTATATTTAAAGTGATCCATCGTTATAACGTATACGTTATTCATATAGGATAACTTTTTTACAGCGAAAGCGTTATGAGCATGTGAGTCTTAAGACCGCCAATTTTACATGAAATGTTTTTGGTGGGATTATCTAATCTACTCCATTCTTATCATTGAGCCCGGTAGCTTAGTACAGAGCGCCTATGTTGGCCCGGACAGCCGTTAGAGGCGCTTGAATCCTGCTCGGGTCATTATTTTTTTTTTAATTTCACTACTGATTTTATGAAACGAAATGAAATATTTTATTTGCTAAACAATACGTAAATGTATACAAGATGGATCACATTAGTCAACAGTCTCAGTAATGTTTGTACCTTATATTAGGCATGCAAAATTCACATTTATTAAGTCAATCGTATGTCAAATGAACGTAGTATAACAATTTAATATCTTTATAATTCAATAATAATAAACACTATTATAATTAACTTGCTTAAATTCTTAGTCTAAGTATGGGCTAGAAATTCTTGTACAGAGTAAAAATTTTGCTCACCCAGCCACTTTAGTAGAGCATTAGAGAAATTTCTTTATGGAAGATCAGCTATATGTGATGGAATCTTATTGTAAATTTGGACTGCCATACCCATTGCTGAGTTGTTTTTACGTACAATTAGCTTGTTTATAAATATCACAAAGTGTTACGTTTCTACGGTGTCATTAAAAAACGCACTTACCTCTAATAACGCATGACCTAACCGCGATTAACCTACATGTAACCTGAACTGACGAACATACAACTTAATTAACGATCCCGTTGTCAAGAGTCAGGGACTGCTGGTGCAGCATTAAACCTTTGTCTCATTAAGCAAACGACCCGGAGGTGTCGCCCACCATAGCCACAACCGATTTTAACCCGAAATGGAACCTAGCACCGACAACGTATAGTCGAAAGGTGTTTGTAACGTAGCCCTGTGGTTTATTGGAGTTCATTCGAATACTGTACCCTTGCCATGAATTAACGTGACCGTAGTCGGTAGCTTTTTTTTATGAGTTAACGTGACCGTAGTCGGTAGCTTTTTTTTATGAGTTACGTGACCGTAGTCGGTAGCTTTTTTTTTATGAGTTAACGTGACCGTAGTCGGTAGCTTTTTTTTTATGAGTTAACGTGACCGTAGTCGGTAGCTTTTTTTTTATGAGTTAACGTGACCGTAGTCGGTAGCTTTTTTTTATGAGTTAACGTGACCGTAGTCGGTAGCTTTTTTTATGAGTTAACGTGACCGTAGTCGGTAGCTTTTTTTTATGAGTTAACGTGACCGTAGTCAGTAGCTTTTTTTATGAGTTAACGTTACCGTAGTCGGTAGCTTTTTTTTATGAGTTACGTGACCGTAGTCGGTAGCGACAGCGTAAACGATTTTTATGGAGAAAAGTACAACGCCCCTAGCGATTACTTTGTAGAATTACAACTCTCCATACAAATCTAGCTGCGCCGTGCAGTATAACCCGCTCATCTCACGGGAACACTACATTTTGTGGGATAAAAAGTAACTTATGTGTTAATTTAAGGTGTCAGCTACCTTCATACCAAAACTTATCAAAATTGGTCCAGCCGTTTGAGCGTGAAGAAGTAACAAATATACTCATAAAAACACTCACAATCTTTCGCCTTTATAATAGTGTGATTTAGATGCGCCCGCTCAACAATATCAGAAAGTTCGCTATTTGAATCCCGAATAAATACGAGTACATATTTATCGGTTCTATTGAATATTTCTCTCAGGAAATCCTGTCGCCGAAGATATCCAATGGATTGGCTGAACATCCCGCTAGGTAACTCAGGTGAGCGTAACTCATTCGATTTCGCACAATCACCGATAACAAAGGTATTCTCGAAAAATCACAGCTAAACGTAAGTATTCGGTAATTTAAGGCTCCTTATCCTTTAAAAAATGCAAATTATTTTAGACATTTTTTTCTATGAGCAGACATGTTTTTTAACATATCATCAATATTTTTATAGAATCCTTTTTTTATCGATTCTATTTTTTATGTGGAAATACCACATTTTTTTATTTTTATAAATAATGACACAAAGGTAAATTAAGAAAGAAAAATTGAATGCGATCCACTACAATCTAAGCAGGGCATAGGGCATTATATCATCAATGTTACTACTTAGAACAGGGCTATTTCGATTTATGGTATATCTTTGAAGCAGAAAGTCTATGTTTTTCATTGATAATTCTTAACCTTAGAAATTCAGGCCCGGAGCTTAGAGAGCACTTTACAGAAAACGTGTTACTCTCGTTAAACATGAGATTTGATCAATTCAGCAAACGTCGATGAAATCCTGATAAAGCGAATATAGATGAACTAGCTTTTGCCCGCGGCTTCGCTCGCACAGGTCTGGAAACGTCTCTGTGTAACTTGTATTTTGTAAATACAGTGTTTACTTTTCCTTGTTCTCTCTTCACGCTGAACCGGCTGGACCGATCTTAATCAACTTTGAAACAGAGATCAACTAGACATCAAAACATGTAGGTACATGATACTTTTGCTTGCTTGGAAGTTAAGGTAGCGAAGTGGTTAACGCGTTGGACCGGCAATCCAGAGGTAGTGGGTTCGATACCCGGTCTCTTCCACCAGGTAACTTATTTTTCAATTTTTCTTTAAGCTTTGATCTTTGTATCAATGGTTTAATGTAAAAATTGTGGTAGTACCTACATTAAGAAAATGAGACATTACATGTTTCATAAAATGTATGTATATGATACGTTTTTGCCGACAATGGTAAAGAAAAATAAATCGAGGACGAAGATGCGGGCTCTATTTGGTACTAACTACAGCAGCGAAAAAATGTATCATATTGAAATATTTTAACTTTAAGTCGAATTGGATCCAAGGATAAGATGCCAATGAATATAGCCAATAGCGTAATAAGTAACTTGTAAATAAGTGTGAAAATTAAAAAGAAAATGAAAAAATGTTTCTTTAGGTTTCTTACAAGATCGTAAAAGGTTGGAGCCATCCACTAAGCAAAAAAATATGCTTGTGTTGGAAAAAAAAAAGTGTGTAACGAATAAAAACATATGTTTTTTATTAGCGTAGTTGCAAATATTAACTGAACGGCAAATTAGTGTAAAAAAGTGTTTTTTAATACGATGCAGAATGTCGACAACGTTTTTTAAATAACAATTTGTAAAGAAAAATAGATGTTTTATTAGTTAAAAAAGAAATCTCAGGTCAGTAGGTACTTTGCTATATCGCCGATTGGAATAGTAAAAGTTAGGCAACTTTCGTACAAAATACATCATTATGATAGATTTTTTTTCCGCTACTGTAAATGTAAAGATGTTAGAAATTGTAAATGTATTCATATTTTGTGTTAGTACTCCGCTACCCACAGGTTGTCAGGAAGAGATTTTACCGCTAATTGTAATTTCTAGCGTTGTATTTCTCCTGTATGTTTTGTGAGGTAAGTAATAAAGAGTACTTGTATTGTGAGCGAATAATTATAAGTGTAAGAGGCCATATTTCTTTTAAAATGCTGATTATTTTTGACTTATTTCTCTATGGTAAAAACGGGGCCCTACTGTCCGTCTGTCTATTTATCACCAGGCTGTATCTCATGAACCGTGATAGCTAGACAGTTGAAATTTTCACACATGATGTAATTCTGTTGCTGCTGTAACAAAAAATACTAGAAAAAAAACAAAATAAATATTTAAGTGTCTATTATATAAGCATAAGTATAAATATAAGTGTATACATGACTTGGACATTTATTCAATTTCCAATATTCAGAGACTATTCTTAATACAGAAAATTATGTAGCTATACGTATACCTCTACGGCGTAGCGTCTCGCATTTTGTATGCTAATTTCGTAGCACTCTCTCGCGGTAGACTCGCTACGCGTCGTAGAGTGGAAGTGCAAAGAGGGTTGTGTAGCTTGATGAATTATTTTACAAAGAAAAATACCATAAGTCTCAGGCATATTAAAACGATCGGCTCTCCTGATAATGAATCGAGAACCGAGTCGAAACATGTCGAGCGATATTCGACTTTTACTACGTAAGTAAAACCTATTTCGTTGATATTTTAATATTGATAAATTATTATGTTTCAACATAATAACATTGCTCGAAGATTATTACTATTATCTAATCTATTAATTATATATTATAATCTATAGCATAAAGTTAATAACATTGTTTCAAGGTTAATATAAATATACACTCAGAAACTGGATACAATATATTTATTCATTTGAATAATTAATAATCATTTTCAATATTTTTCCCAAATTAATATTTGTTTTACAACGTTTCGTTCCAATTTATTTTCGGCCAATCAATCAGCGCTCACAATTTTTTTTAATCACCTATCTCGTCACTCTGCTGTGTTGCCAACGAAAAATAAAAATAATGTTTAAAAAAATCAACTCTGCATTTATAACAACCTACAATGTATTCAAAATCTTTACCTTAGTAAGAATGAAGCTAGGTTTTGAAATGAACATTTTATTTAAATTCTGAGCCTTTTTGGTCGGCTCTTTTTCACCTTCAGTGCTGAATATTACTGGCTGAATGTCAACACTTTTTTTAGATATATTATTTTAAATTTACCGCAGTATCTCAAGACGAAGGGTTTTAACCAATGTGTGTTGTCATTGATGACATACGGCACTGAAACATCGTGGCTTACAATGGGCCTCATAAGAAGACTCAAAGTTACTTAAAGGGCAATAAAGCGAGCTATGCTCGGAGTTTCCTTGCGGGATCGAATCCGAAATGATGAGGTACGCAAGAGATCCAAGTTTATAGATAGATATAGCTTAGACAGTCGCCAAACTTAAGTGGCAGTGGGCAGGGCACATAGCTCGGAGAACCGATTTTTTAATAATGGCGTATGTGTTCGTGAACGTAACCGATGGAGACAACTAGTTGACGGAATCAGAAGGAGTCACGATCCTCAGCAGTGAGGGAACGAAGAGAGAGAGAGAGGGAGAGAGTGTTCGTGAATAGGCTCGCCAGCTGAATTATATTTTTTTGAGTGGCGTATTTTTTTATTTCATTGCGTATGTTTGAGAAAAGCACTATACTTGCGTAGTCGTGAAAAGGGCTTGCTGGCTTCGTACTCCCTACTCACGCGGCAAGCCCTTCTTTCCCGGCGTCTGCAGTAATCCATACTATCCATACTTATATGACTTATTACTTACTACTTACTACTTACTACTTACTACTTACTACTTACTACTTACTACTTACTACTTACTACTTACTACTTACTACTTACTACTTACTACTTACTACTTACTACTTACTACTTACTACTTACTACTTACTACTTACTACTTACTACTTACTACTTACTACTTACTACTTACTACTTACTACTTACTACTTACTACTTACTACTTACTACTTACTACTTACTACTTACTACTTACTACTTACTACTTACTACTTACTACTTATTACTTATTACTAAAAAGTGAGTGAACATTTCTGTTGAGGTGCGGTGACCCTGTAGGAAATGTAATTATTAGACCAAAAGCACAATTGCTCTTACGTTTGCTTAGGCGCTTTTAATAATCCCTTTTATCAAGTTCCACGCGTACGTAGTCGCGGGCAAAAGCTAGTGTACTATAATTCGGTTATTAAGCCACCAGGGCACGTGTCTGAGGCTGGATGTAACCAAACTTTTATTCCGAGAGTGTCAAACTATTGCGGAGTTTTGACACTACTAACCGAGAGTAACCGTTATTCTTGGAACAAAAGTTTAGTCGGATCCAGTCTGAGTCTACCAGCTCGAAGAATCAATAGCTGTCCGCGGAAAATCTAGTTTTTATATAAAGAAAGACAGAGAAAGAAATTCATTTATTCGTGACGTGAACATAGAACATAATTACATAAAAAAAACTACTTCTATCTTCTGTCTATGGCTGTGCCACGAAAATATCCCTGATCAGCATGATGCTAACTCAAGAGCGTGGTTGGAAATCAGTTTTCTGTAGTGTTCATTTACAGGACAAATCTTAACAGTAAAATGCAAGATATGAATCTGTTGTTAAAAAATATTTATCCACTCAACACACCAAAACGACTGGACGGATTTTAACCAATTTTGGTACAGGCATAACTGGATATCCGAATATGGTTATAGGATAATTTTTACCTGACTACGGTGAAGAAAAGAGTGTTAAGCGGTTGAATTTGCAGGCTAGTCACATCACACTAATATTAGGTATAACGGCGAAAGTTTGTGCGTGTGTTTGTGTATGTTTGTTACATCTTCACGCTCAAACGGCTGGACCAATTTTGACACATAGGCTACTTTTTATACCCAAAAAAATGAGCGTTCCCTTGGGATGAGCGGGTAACGCCGCGCGGTGCAGGTAGTAAAATATAAAACCCAATAAAACAGAAGCAGTATATATTATTATAATTATTTTCCGATTTTTGCACCACCAAAAAACAAAATCTTTTTTTTTTCTTCAATTGTTCTCCCACCCAAAGGTTTTCTGGAAGAGATCGCTCTTTAGCGATAAGACCGCCTGTTGTTTACCTCTAATTGTAATTTCTTGCATTGTATAAATTTCTCCTGTATGTTTTATGAGGTGTGCAACAAAGAGTACTGACTTGTATTGTATTGTAAGCCGGTGCGGCGGCCTACCAGGCTCAAATTCTCAAGCGCCGTAAATAACCATCGTTGTCGAAAGATTATGAATTTGCGGCTCTTGTGGTAAACCTCAGGACCCTGGTCGGCCGATATGAAAGCGTTTATGAGGGCCCTGTCACCTCGGTTCGCGTCTCAGGGGACCTCAGAGCTAGCGCGTACCTCTCACAGAGGAGTGCTTTTGTTATCCAAATAGGTAACGCCGCCAGCGTAATGGGAACGAGGCAGACCTTTGTAATTGGACGGTGTATTGTTTTTATACAAAACGTATGCATTTTATTTTTTCTTATTAGCTCTTGGCAATTGTACATATTATGCTTTATTTTATATTTATCTATAGTTTTTAGTATTGTAAATATGTTTTGTGTTTATTAGGCTTCCGTACCCAAGGGGTAAAAAACGGTTCCCTATTACTAAGACTTCGCTGTCCGTCCGTCCGTCCGTCTGTCTGTCCGTCCGTCCATCTGTCACCAGGCTGTAGCTGGCGAACCGCGATAGTTAGACATTTGAAATTTTCATAGATGATGTATACCTGTTGCCGCTTTAACAAAACATACACAAAAATATAAAAAATAAATATTTAAAAGTGTAATAAATATAAAAAAACGTGTTTTTTTTTGCGTTTTTTGCTCGATACTGTCACCAGCCTGTATCTCATGAACCGTGATAACTAAACAGATGTTTTCACAGATTATGTAAATTTGTCTGTTTCTACAATAACAATAAATACCGAAAACAAAAAAATTAAAAATTATTTAGTTATACCGAACCCTCGGTGCGCGAGTCCGACTCGCACGTTCCGGTTTTTTTAATAAACTTTTCACTTAAACAAATAAAAGTCACTGAATATAAATTATTGTTCAATAAATAAATGAAACCCATTTGATACAAAACAAATATAGGCGTAATACAGTTAATCGATAGAAAACCACTTCATACTAATCAACGAGCAAATGAAAGGATCCGATAAGACCTTTTGTCTTTCAAGGGCTCTCGAGCTCCCATAAATGACAAAAAGTTGCGTGTCATTGTGCCAAGAGGTTCTGTATGTTTTAGTACATCATGTACTTATAGTCTGCACTTTTAGGTATTTAAAAGGATGTAAACAAACTTTTAAAAGGGTTGTTTATAAGATAACGTTTGGTTCCTGTAAATTTTTTATATTATAAAATAATTGCCCTCACTACTGCAGTCCGTTCCATTTAAATAACATGTGTTATCGCGTAATTTTACCGAATATAGTATACAAATTCACGAATAACATATTTTTATCACATAATTTTTTTTCTCAGTAAATCGTCAGTAGCCGTATAAAAATAAAATGTACCCAAATTTGCAGAGGTTTCAAAGTTTGGAAGTAACACGACTAAAATAGAAAGTCACAGATTTAAAGTAAACACGTTACGTAATTTTTAACTTTGTCGGTTTGAAATTCGCCATTGCTTGCTGTCAATCTGACAGAATCAGAAGTACAGCCTATAGGGCGGTAGATTCGCGAATGCCGCAGAATAATAATAAATCATAATAAATAATAAATATCGGACAACCTCACACAAATCGATCTAGTCCCAAATTAAGCTCAAGAAAGCTTGTGTTATGGGTACCAGACGACGATATATATACCTACTTATATAGATAAATATATACTTAAATACATAGAACAACATGACCCAAGCACAAATATTCGAGTTCATCACACAAATATTTGCCCTGGCCGGGATTCGAACCCGGGACCACCGGCTCGGTTTGTAGGCAGGTGTCTACAAACCGAGCCAAACGCGTCGTCAAAAGATTGCAGGGATTTCCTTAGCCATACAGCCTGCTAATGCTGCCTGCGTCATGGGCACCCTACTGAGAGGTCTTAGTTTTATAAATATATCTTTATATTTGTTATTTTTTATGTTTCATTTTAGACCCATAATAAATGTATAAACTTTTAAAATAAGTATAAATATTGACACAAAAGTAAATTACGAAAGAAAAAATTAATGCAATCCACGACAATCTAAGCAGGACTCGAACCTGTGACCTCTACGTTTCCGGCGTATTGCTCCCCCAACTGAGCTATTAGATCTTTACGTCAATCACACCAAATCTTTCATTCCATAATTTGGTGTGATTGACGTAGCGAATTCCACATAAAAATAGAATCGATAAAAAAAATCTATAAAAATGTTTATTAAAATATGTGATTCTGAAAATGCAAGTATTAGTAGTAAATACTTTTCATTTAGTGGTTATTATATTCGGCAAAAAACTATTACCTATCTTAGGGGTATATGCGGTCTCGGGCTTTAAGAATGACCGCCCGTCGTTTGTCTAAAGTTTTACATCTTGCCGTGGCCAGGCAGTGAGATTTTCTCGTAGCGGGCAGAAAATCCCACTTACCTACGGCTTAGGGTAACGTTTTTGTAGGGTTCCGTACCCAAAGGGTAAAAACGGGACCCTATTACTAAGACTTCGCTGTCCGTACGTCCGTCTGTCACCAGGCTGTATCTCAAGAACGGTGATAGCTATACGGTTGAAATTTTCGCAGATGATGTATTTCCATTGCCGCTATAAAAACAAATACTAAAAATGTAATAAAATAAATACTTAACTGGGGCTCCCATACAACAAACTTGTTTTATGGTACGGAACCCTACATGCGCGAGTCAGACTAGCACTTGCCCATTTTTTTTTGTTGTGAAGGTATGATATTGTGACGTCAAAAAACGGAGCAGGTTTTCAATTTATTTGTTCCTCGTTAATTCTAAAACGACTAACCAGTAGTACTTAGTAGATAACGCATTCGTGCATTGTCATTTTGGTGGATTATGAAATTACTAGCTGTGCCTTGCGGTGTTACCCGCTCATCCCACGGGAACACTACATTTATTCGGGATGAAAAGTCCTATGTCCTTTCCCGGGACTGAAACTATATACCAAATTTCATCTAAATCGGTTCAGCGGTTTAAGCGTGAAGAGGTAACAGACAGACAGACAGACAGACAGACACACTTTCGCATTTATAATATTAGTATGGATGAACTGTATTGGTAAAAGCCTTAGAGTAGATAATTCTTTTAGTTATTTCCCTACACATCCACATTTATTGTAATTTTAGTAACTGTCTTTCACTTTTGTACCTAAGTTGTAAAATGTAATTTGTTAAATGTTTTAATGTGCTGTACACATACGGGCATTGCATTCTTAGAATATTTTTTTCATTTCTCTTCTTCGCTAACGGTCTGCAATGACATTGACAGCACTTTCTGTCAATGTCATTGTCTTGGCACTGTATCCGCTTAAGCTGCGTTCAGTCTTAGAGTGCGGCCGTGTGTGTACGGTTCCCCGTCACCTATAGGTTACACCGGAAGACCAGCGCTGGTTCCAGGGCCAGCATTTATGCTGAGGTGTGACCTTTTCGTGGCATACACACATAGAATTTTATTTTATTGTATTTAATTTCTAATGTGTTGTCCAGTTCGTGTATGTTTACGAATAAATTTTCATTCATTCATTCATTCATTCATTCATTCATTCATTCACTAAAATGACAATGCACGAAGGCGTTATCTACTTAGAACGCTTCTCGTTTATTACGAACGATAATGAGGTACAAAACCACAAAATAGTATTGTTTTGCTCAAGTGGTTCGTACACAACGCTAACGAAGGACTATAATACTTTCTAGTTGGTTTCATTGACATGATGGTAAATTGTCAATTTTACTACTAGTCATTATTGTACCTATGTCACCTACTTTTGATGCTGACTGTACAAAATTAGGCCTCAAACCCTCGTGTGGTCCTGTTACTTATTATTATGTGTATAAATTAATGTTTTTTTTTATTATTATGTACCTATGTTAGTTTATTTTAAGGTATATCTATAGGCCACGTTTGCCTGATAATAAAATGTTTGATTAATTGATTACCATCGAGTATGGTGAATGTTTTAAGACCTCTTATTATGTAACAGTTGCATAAACTAATAATTACGTAACGATGTAATAATTGAGTTAGGTAAATTCGCATTAAGGATCCCTAACGAGTGAAATAAATCCGTGAACAACTTTTGCCGCGGTCCGGGTGAACGGACGACTTTTATTGCCTCTGTTTTATTGCAGCCTTAGATTGATCTTTGATACCTGCGTGAGGCTGAAAACGTCTATTTTCGTGTTTTGTAGAAAAAGTGATCTCAGACAAATTTATTTTTGGGCCCAGACGTTAAGATAAATGGTGTGTTTGATGCGCTCTTTTTATTTACACTTAGAGTACCAGTATACCAATTTACAAAGAGCAATATAAAGCTTTCGTCATTTTTTTTTCTACAAACTAAGGATCTACATGCTGTAGCTCTTTTACTTTTTCGTGCCATGGTTTTACTAAAATAAGTTTAAAATTGTCTACATGACGGTTGCAATTTTATTGTCTGAAGGGCTCTTTGCTTTTTTAAAACCTTTCGATTGTCGGCACTTGTCAATGTCAACCCGTTGATATATTCAAGTTTCAAACCCTCGCAATTTTTAGACTAACAACTATGAGAATGAGAATAAGAATGAATGAATGAGAATGAGAATATTTATTTGTCAAAAGTTGGTATACATAAATGATCTTAGCTATGACTAGATTCTCCACTTTCTATCTTTAAGTCAGACGTACTAATAAAATTATAGCTTACCAGCTGTGCCCCGCGGTGTTACCCGCTCATCCCACGGGAACACTAAATTTATTAGGGATGAAAAGTATCCTATGTCCTTCCCCGGGACTGAAACTATCTATATACCAAATTTCATCTAAATCGGTTCAGCGGTTTAAGCGTGAAGAGGTAACATACAGACAGACAGACAGACACACTTTCGCATTTATAATATTAGTATGGATCATACATTATAACATTAATTTTCTAGAAGACAATTTACCATTAATTCATTATACACTCAATTGCTCAAAGGTTAACTGGAAGAGATCCCTTATAGGGATAAGTTCGCCTTTGTACCTATATGTTGTTTGTAATAGATGTATTTTTATCTGTTTTTGTGTACAATAAAGTGTTTACTTACTTACTTACTTATACAGCCTATCAAACATCGTCACTGGGTTGACGATCGATTTAACGATTTTCTCCAAGTGATAAGTATTTTGTAACAAAGGTTTAATTTCTAAAAATAGTGTGCATTTAGAAAATATGTCCTATAGATGTTTTATATTGTTTTTTATTTTCATATATTTTTTATCTTCCTTAATATATTTTATTTGGAAATTACATTTGTTTCGGTCGGACCCGAAAATTTGAACGACTAATGACGCCTCACACTTTTTAAAACTGTTTTATTAACTTAATGATACAGTTTTAAAAATGTAAATTGGTGATTATTTCCTTGCACATTTGGAGAAAAACAATATTTACAGATTCATATTAACTTGTATTAAAAATCATACTCATCCACGAACGGACTTTTCCCGGCCGCTGCAAAAATGTACTATAATCGTTAACTACTTGCTTAATTAGTAATAGTAAAATAAAACATTTTATTTAAAACTAAACTAATTTTACGAAACAAACTTTACTAATGATTGTGGTCTAAAAGTTTCCAGTCTGAGGCTATTTGTACGAAATGTCGATTTATTGCGATTCTGTTTGATATAGCCCAATAAAACCACGATACTAATTTATCGTTGGACATAATTCATTTCTGTACGGCGCGCCTTTTAGGGTACCGCAAGGCGGCTATAAATATGAATCAGGGTTTTTAACACCCTAAACAGTGTTACACCAAGGCCTTTGGATGTACACGTACAGAATGGTGCCATGACGAGATAAATGAAAAAAACGATATTCATGAATAGCAATTTGAGCGATATATATCACGACCACTTTACGACACCTATACAAACCTACATTGCCCTCGGAGATAAAACAAATGAGCCCGAATTGCGTTGGTTTCTGAAGAGCACCAACCCATGCTGCATCGTTAGGTCGGCTCCATGTCATAATAAGATTGCATTGTCATCTATTTTACAAACCTAACCCAAATTTAACCTCAATGGAAAATCACGAAATGAGCCTTAAGCGCTGAACCAATATTACAGGATTCTATGTTACATTTTCTGGGTAGAACGCTAATATTGGGCTAACGAAATGCCGAGATAGGTTAAACAAAAGAAAATCTAGTAAACGGTTAATATTCGTCTAACATTTCAGCTATACTAACCTCTCAATATTAAGCTTTGATTTAGACAATAAATAGATTTTATTGTCAAAAATGTCATTTTTGTGACAAGCTTTTTTAGCTGACTGTACTTTTCCTTGAACATCCATCAGTAAAATTGTTTACTGATACGATTCTAAAAAGGCCCAAACTCGATAGATTTGCACTATTACAGGCTTCCGTTCCTAGGGCCGCCAGGGCCATGGGCCAGGCTCCATCATCAGGCCCTAGAAACTATCTGAAGACAAACTACCCATCAAGACGAATCAAACGAGCCCAAACTCGATGGGGTTATGTGGTTTTATTACGGAGTACCTACGGCCAATTTCCAAATCCATCATCAAATCAGCTCCACGTCATCACAATATTGCATTATCAAGCGATTTGCATATTCGTGCAAAATTTCAGTTTAATCGGAAACTGGAAAGTGGGTAAAATAAAATTTAACTTGCAAAATTCCATTACAGACAACGGGACAAGTGAAAGTATGTAAATAAAAGCTTGTAATAGTGCGAGATTTCTCTAAACCGTCCAATCACGAAAGCAAAGGAATTTAGACACGGATAATGCATTGTAAAGCCAATATTTCTCTAAAAGTTCAACATCCCAAAGCCAAGAACGATAAACTTCGTCACGTCAGCGAGTCAACTTGTACGTAGAACAATATGATACGAAATTTTAATAAAGTAGGTGTGAATACTTTACAACAATAATTTTGTTCTTTCTTTATCTTATTTTAATTATACAACCGTCTGCTTTCTTTCAAAATACGTGAAATCGTCCCGCCATCTCGTTTTTGATCTGCTTCGGTTTTGGTAGCGATTTTAGGGGGCCCATTTCTTAGTTACCTCACCCCACAACTTTCGTGTTTTTGTTTGCATTGCATGCAAACAAAAACACTTCTCATCTAACGGCACTCAAGTTTCATTATGAAATACCTAATTAGTATTCAGTTATACATATACAGAACCTGTTCCCCTAATAAAACAGTATCTTAACGGCGTTCCTTAACAAGCCTCAAACGGATATGGCGTCTAAATCACGCTTATGGACGCATAAAGGTGCTATAACGAAAATATTTTTAACGATAGAGACAGCCTGATTCGGAGGCAATAAATTTCACATATTGCTGGTTTTACGGAGAAAATAGGCCTAATGTTAAACAGTGGAGGGGCTTGTTTCTTAAAACTTTTTTGACCGCTATTAGCCGTTCTCGAAACCAGCAATCCATGGGGCATTTAGTGGTGCAAGGACAGATTGAGGACAAAAGGTCTAGAGGGTGGTCCCCAACCCGATGGACGGATCTGATAAAGACAGCGACAGACACCAGCATTTCAGAGTGCTCTCAAAATGCTGCTAATAAAGTGGAGACAAATTGCGAAGGTCGCCACCCGAGCCCCGAGAGGACCGCGGACGAAGATCACCCGTGTCCAAATACATCATCATCGAAACCACGACCACTCTGACAAGAGTGAGACGACTAGAAAGAAGAGCCGACTTAAAAAATGGAGAAGGTTCGTATTGAAATTGACAGTCGTTCTCCATACTCTAAGCAAGGTGGGCTCGTTACGCCATGCCATGCTATAGAGCCTACGCACAGCACAAACCCAGGTGTTCGGCTCTGCTGTATCGGCGCGCGTTTATAGCCAGTTGCAGCGGCACACCCTACGTGCCACGACCAATTGCGTCGCATTTTAGACAAACAACCAGTAAAACACAGTTTCAGGCGGTTTCGGGAAGTTTAAAAGAATGTACTTATTTTCTATAGACATTCTATTCTGTGATTAACATCTGAAATACTTCAAGCATCTTCGGAAATCTTCAGAGTACTTATTTGTATCTTAATATACCTATAAGCTCTTACAAATTGCTGCGCCCAACCTACAGGATACATGATGCGATCACATATTTGTATTATTACTACCTGTAAAACCATAATATGCTATAAACTATTGAGTCTCTCTCTCTTCGTTCCCTCACTGCTGAGGATCGTGACTCCTTCTGATTCCGTCAACTAGTTGTCTCCATCGGTTGCGTTCCGTTGCTTGGTGGAGTGCAGCACTGACAGATATGTCCAGCTCTTCAGGTATCTGGTCTGCCCACCTTTTGGGACTTCTGCCTCTAGGTTTTTTACCTTTGATTTTACCAGTTACCATCACGCGTTCCAAATCATTCTCTCTGCGTGCAACATGGCCACAATACCGCACTATTCGTTGCAAGCAGGTAGTTGATAAGCGCTGTGCCTTCTCTATCTTTAGTTGCTTCAGAATAGAGACATTTGTGCGGAAAGCTGTTCATGGTATCTGCAGCATACGGCACCAGCACCGTAAAGTATTGAGTATTGAAATCAAAAGATTCGCCATTACGTCAACTAAGCTTATTAACACAGCTTAGGAAATTCTGATACTGCAGTGGCACAGTGGTTGGTGTTAGACAAATTTGTGCCTTAACACCAACCTGTGCCATTATAACATTATTACACTGTTGGGCAAAGACCCCTTTCCCATCCCCCTTTACTTCCAGTGATCTCAACTTAAGGCTATTTCTGGCCAATCCTTCCAAGGAGACATGCTAAAGTCCCGCTACCGCCGGCGTTTCCGATTCGAGTTTTTGGCTTCCACTCTGTAGTCAAGCTACCAGATGAGACACAATTTATGTGTCATAACCTGCTTTAATCTATTGTTCTGTGAATAGAACACCCACAATGTCTTGTGTATCCAAGAGACGGTACACGCACGGCGCAACAGATAGCACAGTCCTCGGTTCCCCAACAAGCACATTGTCTAGTTGTTTCCCCAAAGTTGGGTCTTGTCTTGAGATTAGAGATGCGCAAATCATGGACCTAATTCGAGATTGACATTTGAGTGATCGCCAAACGTCAAATCTCTATTAGATAACAGTTAAATCGCCATTGAACTGTCATTTAAATGCGATGAGCTTAAAAGTGACATATCTCATCTCAATTTTGGAAATACGAAGGCGATAATGATTGTCAAAAATGTTATTCATGTATATAAATTTCTGTTTTGAACGAAACGTAACGGACTAATTTCGCGTACTACGCGGTCAATTTAAAGTATGCGCCTGTTATTTATGCCGTCACATACAAAAGAAACGAAAATTTTGCGCTTCCGAATTGACGAAGTTGCGATGTTCTAGGGATATCGCCACATGTCAAGTAGGCACACGTCAAAAGTGACGGATGGCGATGAAAAGGAGAGATCTCCATTATATCTCTAAAATTGGACTTCCGGTTTGTGACTTAAGATGGCCGCATGCGTTTAAGTTGCGTTGTTCATTATTTATTCATTTTTGTTGTTCAATGTGTAGTATTGATAGCGTATTGTGCAGTGATCTAACGTATGAGTGAATAGCTAATGAAGAATTCAACTTGAAGCGTTCATAGCCCTTCCTGGGTCAAGACCCGATAGTCCGCGTGGTTTTTTGTAAATCGCTATCACTTTACAAAAAGCAAAACCTCACCGAACAACGGCATGCTCTACGAGCAAACTTGAAATTGGCGAAATCATCATTAACCTGATGGAAGCCATATTTTAAAATTAGAATTAGTATCTCTAAAATTGGTCGAATACCCCCCACTTAAATGAAGGAGAACGATTCATGCCTTTAGCTCTCGCGATATATGTATATCACTCATTTCGTTTAGTGGATCTATAAACTCAAACTCCTCTGTCTAATCATACTCATATCGTTCATGTCTTTCAGTGGTTCATTTGAATATGCATCGTAAGAAGTATTGAGAAAGTATACAAAATAATAAGATAAATGCTACTATCTCAAAATAATTGACAAATAAAGTTATTTGACGTCGTTAATTCCTTTTAAGTACTTTATAGTGTCAAATAACATCATTCAGTTCACTTCATAATAAGTGGTGAGTAGCTTTGCGAACGAAAGATATACTGATATAGTGAGTTGGTTTATCCTTAAGTGAGTGAGTGAGTTACTGACGTGAATGAAAATATATACTTCATTTGAATCACTCACTCGCGAACGACACACCTCTACTTCAGACTCTCAAGACAGATATTGTGTGCAATCTGCTTTGCTCGCATGGACGCACATTGCATCGTTTCAACTCGAAGTGTAAACAGAATCACAGTAGGGTTTCTAAGATTTGAATTGTTGGAACATAATCTGCTTTGCATGTCACACTTAGGTTGCAATTCACCTAACTTTTATTCCAAAAAGTTATTCTTGGGATTAAAGTAGGATAGTTTTGACTGGAATACGAATTTAGCTAAATTCAGCCTCAGGCATACAACAATATACAAACATAAAATAACACAAACAATAATATGAAGTTAAACTAAATATTTATTTGACTTGAGAAAAAAGTATCGTGTAGACCTTAAAAGATTATTTGAAAAAGGGTACTTTATTAAGGTAATATAACAAATGAGAAGACAAAGTGGTAAAAATACAATATAAAAGTTTATTGTTCTAAAATTTGTTCAACGGAACATTATTGTAGTTAAAAGCTTTTATTTTAACTCGGCGTGGAAATGACATGTCTAGCGTATATTTTTAATCTTTTTAACTTGTACTTAGTTAATCTTGCATTTCAAATCTTCAATAAAATTGTTAACATATACGTATTGTCACGAGAGTTGAAGTGAATGGATTACGCACACATCTACATAAAGTACTGATTGTAAAAAAAGTTGTGAATAAATGGAATAAATAAATGGAATGAATGAGTTTATTTTAATGTTATCAAAAGAAGCACAATTTGTTTTCGAAAAAAAGGTAAAACAGCAGAAAAATAAAAAAACACTTCAGTCATTCGATTTATTTTCGTATATGGTTCATTCAAATTTATTACATGGTTATTGGTTGCGGTAATCTAAAAAAACATAAACAGTATCACGCATATAAAATGATGATGTACCTATTGTATTTTACCTAAATCAGATATATTTTATTTAAAAATAATGCTCTAACTTTTGGTCAATGTTGAAAGTCGCTCCCAAACTTGCTATCGGTAAGAAAACAGTAATTTCAAAATCTCGCTGTCATACATGACAAGTTGTTGTGTGCGTCACCTCAACTCTCTTGACTATACCCAAACTACAAGTATACATCTAACATTGTAGGGATAACACAAATGTTTATCCTCCAAAACTATTATCAAAATAGTAATGTGTACTATTATTGCACATTTACAAGTTAATTTCTCTTCCGGGAGTTAATATGGGTGCGATAAAACAGTGGCGGTTTTATCTTCATTACGGCGGTGTAGTCCACAGACATAGCCAACACGGAGGGACCCATCTTATAGTATTTTGTGCAATCATTGTATTTAATGCGCGTATTTCATACGTCATAAAATATCTGTGATAATGATGATCAATATGTGTGTAGATTAGTTAGGCTTTAAAACACTCGTGTGATCGTGTTACGAAACTCGCCTTCGGTTCGTTTCATAAAAGCACACTCATGTTTAAGATCTCTCACTAATGTAACAGTTGCATAAAGTACTACTTATTGTGAGGAATTCCTACTAGTTTTATTAGAAGAACAAGCTGCTTTTTAGATTTCTAGGAAATTTACGAAAAAGCAACAGTAACAGGTACGATATAGCAGTTTATGCAACTGTTATATCATGAGAGCTTCTACAACATGAGTGAGGTTTTATGAAATGAGAAGGTTAGTTTAATGATACTACTACGAATTCTCATAAAAATATGTATTTATCAATGTAATTAGAGTATTTTGTTTTTTAAATTTGCATCGTGTGCATACACGTTTTGCTGTACACCCATCCCGCACCAATAATGTCTCAGTTTTGCCTTGTGGTTAACTGATAGAGAATGCCTCATGGCATTAAGTCCGCCATTTGCACTTTAACTTCTGTATTTTGCACCATAAAAGTTTAAATAATTAATAAACAAATATAAATAAATATCGGAAAACCTCACATAAATCATTTTTGTCCCACAGGAAGCTCTAGTAGGCTTGTGTTATGGACACTAGACGACGATAAACATACTCATATGGATAAATAAATACTTAAATACAAATAACATTCATGACCCAGGCACAAACATTCGAGTTCTTCACACAAATATTTGCCCTTGCCGATTCAAACCCTGGACCGTCGGCTCAGGTCAATAAAATAGTAATGGTAGGTATCTTTACCTAAAGTATCTGAACTTGTTATAACTAACTATAGTATTTTAACAATATGGATGTGAAACACAATTCTTGATAATCTGTTGCAATTCTATTTCATACTTATAAATATACCTAACTTTTTGAATTAGAACAACGAAATATTTAGAAAGGATATTTTGATGTAAGCACTTCCATTTTTACACATATCCCTGTCGCACTGCCCTTAATTGTAGGGCGAGTGTTGCCCTTATTTTATCGCGTTTGATATAAGTTTAATCACATCCTTATTGTTAAATCGAGAGTAGATAAAAACGTGAATGGGAGAAATTAATTTTAACTATCACTATTTGCACAATGCTTGTTTTGTCCATTGAGACAATTTGGTATGTTTTTTTTTAAACATGACTTGAACTTTGCTAGATCTCCAACAGATCTTGAACTGTATCAGGGCTGTTTAGCTCTCACTACCAGTGAGTCGGACTTTGTGTGGGAGTATAACCCGGTATGGTATTATCTCGACGCCACAGGAGTGATAATTTCGTATGTGTGTTTTGTACCTTCAAATATGAGGTATCAACGAAACGCATAACTTATTCTAGGTTTGCAAGGACTTATTATATCCTTTTTCACGGGGCTACGCCTTCCACGCCACTCTCCACTCCATGAGGGTGATACTAATACCACAGATCATATCTAATACGATTAAATAGTAAATATATCATAGACACTTGGTACCGTCGACATCATATATATCCAAATAATGCCACAGAATAGATAATAGTACAAGTACAGAAGGCACACTACTTTAGATAAAGGTATCACTTACAGGAGAACTTAAGTGTCAATATTTGAAGTAGCCCTAAATTATAATCCCTTGCTTATATAACCTCAATGAGATAAACACGTTGATTTAATGACGGTCTGGCTGTGTAAACAAAAATGTAGACCTTTGTAATGCGGTATTAGCATAAATGTAACATGGAATTATGTTTAACTTGTAGGCGTAGGTAATTCATTAAGTGAATCAAATGAAATCATATAATTTATTCAGTAATAGGGCACTTTTACAAGTAATTCGGTGAATAGAGACTAAAGTACTATGGGCGACCTTACAAACGGTCCGGTAGTTTTGAATTTTTTATATGTTGTTCTCTACAACATTGCCCAAGCAGTGTTCTAGCTAAAATGCTCCTAAACGAAGATATAATCCAGAAGTTTGTTTTTGACTTGGAAATTGCGATTTTTTACATTTTTTTAAATGTGCATATCTCCATAACTATCTGTCCTAGAAACATAATATAAAACGGAGAACGTAGTAAATTTAACTCTCTATAACATTGTCAAAGCTTTCTTCTAGCTAAAATGCTCCTAATGGAAGATATGAGCAAAAATATGAAGAATGTGCCGGTTTTTTCAATATGGCGGCGGGGGGGGGGGGGGAATTGTGCATTTTGCATTTTAAACACTGACTAACCATCGTAGACAACATATAAAAAATTCAAAACTACCGGACCGTTTGTAAGGTCAAACTCCTTTATTTACTGAATTAAAGTCAGATTGTGAAAGAGGACCACTGTTAAGAAGAAAGCCGAAAGAAACTATTGAAACGTTGATGACGAAAGTCAATCACGAATCCAGCAAATAAATTCTTGTTTAATTAATTTTAATTAATAATCAATTACGAAACAGTGAAAAATTCTTCTTCTTTGGTAGCCAATTTTGAAAATGAAATTACGAAAATGGACTTAACAATTTCGATATTTATAATAATAGTAGAGTTGCTAAGCCGCGAAATTGTGCGCATCGGGTTACAAGCATGAAATTTCTACCACACATAGAGCGTTCCACGGTGATTATTTTCAGATGTGGAGGGAAGTCAGATTCGTCCCCTGTGTGGTGGGAGAGCGGGGTGAAGAGGACCAAGTACTGTTCTTTTTCTTTTTTTTATTACTGATCAGTTAAGGCTATTAGGGCTTGCGCGACATCGTTTTCGTGTAAAATAGATTGTAGCTATTAATTTTTTATGTTATTTAAGAATAGTGTTACGAGCGTGGGGTTCGTATTTGATAGAAAAGCACAAATTAATCCACAAATAAAAACACACACTTTATTACCAAAATAACCCACTTACAATTCACACGAACTGTACTTAAAATCCTCTAATTAACACAAACACACTATTACACAAATTACGCACTCACTATTCACACGAACTGTACTGTAAGCGCACTAATCACTTGAGTCTTTCTCTTCGATTATCCTTGTACTCGCACTGTTTCGCAGTTAAAATGTAACTAACTCGCGCCGGCCGTCGGCGCCTTTTTATATCCCGCGGAACCGCTTTCTCGATGCGTTGTCCACATAAAGCGCGAATATTCCAGTAAGGTCCAGTGTGAGCGCCGAGAACATTCTAGGCTATAGATGTCTCTCTCTAATGGTGCACTCTCTGTCACTCCCTTCTCGAATGTTCCGAGTATAGCTATCTCTCTCTAGTAGTTCTATCTCTGTTACACACTTCTCGAATGTTCTGAGCATAGCTATCTCTTTCTACTAGTGCTATCTCTGTCACTCCTACTGGAAATTTCGCCATATAATGATTTGTGCTTCAGAGGCCCATAAGGGGTCCTGAAAACGCCTGAAAACGGGTTTTCAGGTTATGGCGTCATCTGATAGAGAGTGCCCTGAAACGGACTGAAAACATGTTTCAGGCGCCTGAAAACGACGGCAACTTGGGTGAAATTCCGATCTTTAGATATGTGATAGAGCAACTTCTGAAACGGCCTGAAATGGCTTTTCAGCCTGCTGAAAACGCCTCTAAAGCACTGAAATTGACATTCAAAGTTTTTGACCTAACCTACCGGCGTAACACTGCCCCCTCCTAAGACATGCTCGTCCCGAGCATCATTATTTCCGTGGTATCTGGCCAGCCGGTCAACATGAACAATCTTGCTCGGACTACGAGGATTCCGCTGGATTCGATATGTGACGTCGTTTATTTTAGTGACTACCTTGTAAGGCCCCTCCCAATTCGGAGACAGTTTCGGGGACTTTCCTACACGTCGCATAGGGTTATGTAGCCAAACCAACGAACCTTCCTCAAAACCCACTTGATAAGACTTCCGGTCATATCGGGTTTCCATCTTTATGCTAGCGTGGAGCCCATGCTCACGTACCAGGCTGTGAACATCATCAATCCGATCCCTCAAATCACTCGCATATTCTGTGATAGATCTCGGTGTATCAGGCGGACGTCCAGTCAGGAGATCTGCAGGCAAACGGAGTTCTCTTCCAAAATTCGCATACGATGGAGTAACCGCCGTACTTTCGTGAGTTGCCGACCTATAAGACAACAGGAAGAGGGGGATATGCCGATCCCAATCTTTTTGGTGGCTCTCAACGACCTTGGCTAGATGTCTCTCCAGTGTCTGGTTAAATCTCTCTACCATTCCGTCCGACTGAGGATGATACGCCGTAGTCCTTGTTTTATGGATTCCCATGATGCGACAAGTCTCCTGAAAAACCGCAGATTCGAAGTTTCTACCTTGATCACTGTGGATTTCGAGAGGTACCCCAACCGGCAGAATACTTCGTTCACTAACTTTTCCGCTATGGTGACAGCTTCTTGGTTAGGAATCGCAAATACCTCAGGCCACTTCGTGAAGTAATCCATCACGACAAGAATGTACTTGTTTCCGGAGTCAGATACTGGGAATGGTCCTGCGACGTCTAATGCAACCCTTTCCCAAGGTGCTCCAACGTTGTACAACTTGAGTGTTCCTCGGCTACGGGTATGCGGTCCCTTGACTGACGCACAGTTAGTGCACCTTTTGCACCAGTTTTCAACATCTTCTTGGCAGTGAATCCAATAAAAGCGTTGCCGAATCTTCATCAGGGTCCTTTTCACTCCAAGGTGTCCACCGGACGCTCCATCGTGAAAGCTTTTCAAAACGTCTCTCACCCTTCTCTTTGGGACAACGACTTGCAGGTGAGCATCCTTCCCATTTGTTGATTCCCATTTTCTACACAGCACGCCATTGTGTATAACCAAGCTATCCCATTGTGCCCAGTAGCTTTTTGTTACCGCACTCATCGGAGCTACATCACACCATCTTGGTTTAGGCACACCCGCACTAATCCATTCAAAAATGGGTCTCACGTCAGGGTCCTCTTGTTGCATTATTTCATCACTCCACTCGTCGCTAACCGTATCAGTTCTTATCATTCGAACACACTCCCTGTCTTCTTGTCTTGAGCAATGTTTACAGTCGTCCGCACAAGGTCTTCGTGATAGGGCGTCAGCATTTCCATGCGATTTCCCACTACGGTGTTCGATGACGAAATCATACTCCTGCAGTTGTTCAATCCATCTTGCCACTTGTCCCTCGGGATTTTTAAATTCTAGCAACCACTTTAAAGCAGCATGGTCCGTTCTGATACGAAACTTCCTTCCCAGCAGGTATTTGCTGAAATGCTGTAACGTCTTGACAACTGCCAGCAATTCCCTCCGAGTGACACAGTAATTCCTCTCTGGTTTCGACAATGACTTACTGAAATATGCAATCACAACTTCGTTATCTCCTTTCTTTTGCGACAAGACACCTCCAATACCAGTGTTGCTAGCATCTGTGTCCACAATGAAATCCACTTCCGGGTCTGGATACCCCAATATTGGCGTTTCACAAAGTCTTCCTTTAAGCTCGTTGAAACTTGACTCACATTGTTCGTTCCAGTCAAATGATCGTTTTTCTTCCGTTAGTTGATGCAAAGGCTTTGCTATATCCGAGAAGTTCTTCACAAAACGTCTGTAGTATGAGCAAAGCCCCAAAAAGGCACGTACTGCAGTCTTGTCTTTTGGCGTCGGCCAATCCTTCACGGCGCTAATCTTCTCAGGATCTGTCTGGATGCCGTCCTTTGAAATCACGTGTCCCAAGTAATTCACTTTACGTTTGAAAAACGAGCATTTCTTCGGACTGAGTTTTAAATTTACCCCTCGTAGTTTAGCTAGCACCTGCTCCAATTTATTCAAGTGGTCATTGAAATCTCTACCAACGATAATGATGTCATCCAAATAGACCAAGCAAGTTTCTCCTAGAAGTCCAGCTAATATTTGTTCCATTAATCTTTCAAATGTGGCTGGTGCATTACACAGCCCAAATGGCATAACATTGAACTGCCAGAGCCCCTTGCCAGTAGAGAAGGCCGTTTTCTCCTTATCGTTGTCCTTGATTTCGACTTGCCAATAGCCACTTTTCAGATCCAACGTTGAAAACCATTTCATTCCGTTCAACGTGTCTAAGGTGTCGTCAATTCGAGGAAGTGGGTAGCTGTCCTTCTTGGTCACATCATTAAGTCGATGGTAGTCAATACAGAATCTCATGGTGCCGTCCTTCTTCTTTACCAGAACTACGGGGGAACACCACGGGCTTGTTGAAGGTTCAATAACGCCGCTTCTTCGCATTTCCTCAATCATGCTCTCGACTTCCTTTTCCCGAGCTACTGGAACTCTCCGAGGGCGCTGTCGGATAGGCATGGTTTCCCCAGTGTTGATCTCATGCTGGACCACTCCAGTCCTTCCAATATCATCGTCATGCGTAGAAAAGACATTGTGATAACGCAGCAGTAAGCTACGCGCCTTAAGAAATTCCTCCTTGGTAAGGCCCTTCCTGGAGTCGTTCAGTAACTTTTCAACATCCACTGAGGGCTTAACATGCCCAGGTTTGACGCTTACTTCAGGTTCCCAACAGCTTCGCAACCAGGAAATTTCCTCGCATAATCCGACCAGCGTTCCTTTATTGAGGACGCATTCTGTGTCGCTTGGATTAAGGATCCTTACAAATGCTGTAGATGCCGTGGTTACCATTGTACGGGCTGTTATCCACGGTTTATCAGCATCCAACCTCTCCACCACCACACAGCGGTGAGATTGCGGCCTTGTGGAGTTCGGCAATTTCACTGGAACTAAAACCTGCGACCTTGGTTGAAGAATGGTTCTCTTTGTACAGTAGACATTTCCATTTACTCCACCTTGTATAGGAATCTCATCAACTTCAAACTTTAGAACTCCAACCTTTAAGTCGATTTTACAGTCATATCTCCTCATAAAATCCAATCCAATAATACAGTCGTGCACGATGTTAGCAACGATCACTTTATGCCAGTATTCTCTTTCACCTATTTTCACAGCTAACTCTCGCTCTCCTTGGACGGAAATGTACTGGCCGGTAGCGGTCTGCAGCTGGAGATGCCTAGGTTGGACTAGATGATCTCTGGTCAGGTGTTTCAGTAGCCGAGAGCTGATCACAGTCCGAGAAGCTCCGGTGTCTATGGTAAGGAGACATGGCATTCCACAGATTTCTCCATTGACAACCAGACTATTCCCGTCGTTTGCCTGTGAGATCATAATTGGGACATTTCGACCACCAGCCAGCACTCGTCCCATAGTCCTGGCTTTTATTCGTTTCCCTGTTGGGGCTCTGACTCTACAGAGCCTATTGTCCTCGCCATTGGAGCGGGGTCTCTGTCCCTCCTATTCCTTTTCGGACAGCCTGACTGCAGGTGACCACGTTCTCCACAATGGTAGCAACGTGGCCCAAATTCGCGGCGGGAATCTACTGGCTTCGTAGTTGACACTTCTCGCACCCTGAAAGGCCTGGATGAATCCTGTCGTACAGCTTCCACCTCGAGAGCGTGGGCAACTGCATCCTTCAGGCTACCGTGATGTCCCAATCGCACGGCTGCCCTCACTTCGAGATCCCGGATCCCATCGATGAAGGCCTGCACCAGCATACTGTCCACGAAGGATGCTGACGTACGTTGATAGGCCTTCCTAACTAACTTCTCAATTTCCAGGGCCCACTGTTGTAAGGACTCGTTTCGTCCTTGCGTCCTGTCCTTTAATTGAGCTCGGTATACGTGCTCCAGGTGACTGTCACCGTATCGGGCCTCCAAGGCTTCTAGAAGGCGGTCGTACGTCCGGTCGTTTCCCAGAGCTTCCAGTATGGTAAGGGCTTCGTCGCGCAGCGCCAACGTCAGTGCTGTCCTGGCTTGCTCTTTAGTCCAGCCATTAGCCTGGGAAACAGACTCGAACTGTAGCTTGTAGGCTGTCCATGATGAGCTACCATCAAAGGGGGGCACCTTGAACCTGCCGCCTCCGGCCACCGATGCGTCGGGTACACAGGTACTCGTACCATTCGCCACCTTAATCTCTAGTTTTTGGAGGCGGTTTTTATAGGTTTCAACATCCTCCTTGACAGTTCGCACCTTTTCTTTGAAGCCCTCTGTTTCCCTGTTCACCTCATGGATTCGACTATCCAACTTTATGTCCATGTCGGCCAGTTTTTCCTGTACCTCAAGCATTTCATTCTTCCATTCAGTCGTGGATTCGTGCACCTCACGAAGCATACGGGACTGTTCCTCCTGTTTCCTCGCCTGTTCGTCCTGTTTCCTCGCCTGTTCGTCCTGTTGTTCCTTTTGTTCCCGAAGGATTCGGGACTGTTCCTTTAGGAGGACGAATATGGCGTTGAGATCCACACCTTGTGCAGTTGGAGAAGGTGATTCTGACGTACCAGGCGTCGAGTCTCCAGATCCAGAAGTTTGGCTTCGCGTCGTCACTCCTTTCGGCTCGGTTTCTCGTGGCATTAACGGCATTTTCTATCCGCACTTCTGACACCAAATGTTACGAGCGTGGGGTTCGTATTTGATAGAAAAGCACAAATTAATCCACAAATAAAAACACACACTTTATTACCAAAATAACCCACTTACAATTCACACGAACTGTACTTAAAATCCTCTAATTAACACAAACACACTATTACACATATTACGCACTCACTATTCACACGAACTGTACTGTAAGCGCACTAATCACTTGAGTCTTTCTCTTCGATTATCCTTGTACTCGCACTGTTTCGCAGTTAAAATGTAACTAACTCGCGCCGGCCGTCGGCGCCTTTTTATATCCCGCGGAACCGCTTTCTCGATGCGTTGTCCACATAAAGCGCGAATATTCCAGTAAGGTCCAGTGTGAGCGCCGAGAACATTCTAGGCTATAGATGTCTCTCTCTAATGGTGCACTCTCTGTCACTCCCTTCTCGAATGTTCCGAGTATAGCTATCTCTCTCTAGTAGTTCTATCTCTGTTACACACTTCTCGAATGTTCTGAGCATAGCTATCTCTTTCTACTAGTGCTATCTCTGTCACTCCTACTGGAGATTTCGCCATATAATGATTTGTGCTTCAGAGGCCCATAAGGGGTCCTGAAAACGCCTGAAAACGGGTTTTCAGGTTATGGCGTCATCTGATAGAGAGTGCCCTGAAACGGACTGAAAACATGTTTCAGGCGCCTGAAAACGACGGCAACTTGGGTGAAATTCCGATCTTTAGATATGTGATAGAGCAACTTCTGAAACGGCCTGAAATGGCTTTTCAGCCTGCTGAAAACGCCTCTAAAGCACTGAAATTGACATTCAAAGTTTTTGACCTAACCTACCGGCGTAACAATAGTTTCATATAAAAATTTGGGTTTATTGCCGAAAAGGTAAAAATCACAACAAGTTTTTTTTATTCAGAACGATAAATTAGTTACCTATCTATCCTGAATATTTACAATTTTAAAAAATATTACTAAACAGCAAATTTAATCTTGTTTTTAAAAATGTATACAAATTGGGCACATCTAATATAAAAAGTACCTTGAAAAAAATGTTGATGTTAAGCTTAGCCTGCGTTTTGCTAAGTCGCGAAATTGTGTACATCGGGATACAACCACGAAATTTCTACCACAGATAGAGTATTCTGCGGTGATTATTTTCAGATGTGGCGGGAAGTCAGATTCGTCCCCTGTGCGGCGGGAGAGTGGGGTGAATAGGACAAAGGAGTCCTCTTTTTCTTTTTATATTACTGACTAGCTGTGCCCCGCGGTGTTACCCCGCTCATCCCACGGGAACATTATATTTATTCGGGATGAAAAGTATCCCATGTCCTTCCCCGGGATTGAAACTATCTATATACCAAATTTCATCTAAATCGCTTTAGCGGTTTAAGCGTGAAGAGGTAACAGACAGACAGACAGACAGACACACTTTCGCATTTATAATATTAGTATGGATCAGGTAACGCTAGTAGGACTTGTGTCGTGTCGTTTTCGTGTAAAACAGATATCAGGAATTCATTTTTATGTTATTTATTCATAGTACCATATAAAAATATGGTTGTATTTCCGAAATTGTAAAAATCACAACAAGTTTTTTTTATTTATGGAGATAAATTAGTTATATTTCCTGAATATTTACAACTAAGAAAATTATTGCAAAATAGAAAATTTAATCTAGTTTCTAAATATAAATAAATATTGGGCACTCTTCATACAAACAGTAACACTTAAATAAATTGTTGATGTTGAGATTACCCATGTGCTCGTGACACATTAGCAAAAAAATATTTTGTTTTAATTACATTAATTTGTTTTTCTAGGACGTATATAGTAAATATTATATGTAAAAGCATGTTAACAATCATTATTTAATGTATTTAATGAAGTGAAATAGGATGCGTTCGGAGATTTACGCTGGTTACGCCGACGTAAAGATATATTTTAAGCTACTGTTTGTATGAGAAGTGCCCAACATACATATATTTTTAGAAACCAGATTAAATGAACTTTTTGAAATAATAATAATGAATTGAAAATGTTCACGAAATTGAACTAATTTACCTCACTGAATAAAAAAACTTGTTGTGATTTTTACCTTTTCGGCCATTACACCCGTATTTTTATATAGAACTATACAAAAATAATATAAAAAATGAATTTCTGATATTTGTTTTATACGGAAACAGTACCAAACACGTCCTGGTAGACTTAACTGACCAGCAATAAAGAAAGAAAAGACGGATACTTGGCCGTATTCACTCCGCTTCCCCGCCTCACAGGGGACGAATCTGACTTCCCTCCACATCTGAAAATAATCACCGTGGAACACTCTATCTATGCGCACAATTATGTTTAGAAAACAGCGGACTAACAAGGCAATTTATGAAATTGGCAGAGGGGAAATAGTGCCAAAGGCGTCTCCAGTAGTGTAGGTATGCTAAAAGGGTTGGAGCTTACATCAAATACCGTATTGTAGTATTATCATAGTCTCGGAAAATTATAATTTTCTTCACTTGGAATACGCATAATGCTCATTATAACTACTCTGTATTTACGTCAGTACCAATCTCAGTTGCTAAGCTCCCATTCGCAATATTCGGAATCGTCGAAACACGCACCGCGGAACACTCGACAAAGGATAACCTTAATACAAATAGGCGTATGTCATTAGATAATATGACTGACTTAAGCCCTTTTTTCTACAACAGTCTGAATGGTTATTGTCTTATATTAATTAGCGACGAGGCGTTTCCACAGAGCTGCTTATCACACAGGGCTCCAGCAATAATCTAGCCTGAAAACCATGAGCTAATCCTTAACCTATAATTAGGAACTGTGAATACTGTGATACTAATTGGTCTTAGGGCCTTATCACACTTGCGATTTGTGAGCGTATATTTTCTATACAAATAAGCGACGCGGCGTAGACGCTGCGCGATCGCCTTCATACAAAATACGCTCGCAAATCGCAAGTGTGATAAGGCTCTTATACTGTAGCTGATTCCGTTAATTAAATTAGTGGTTCTGCTGTAGACCTCGTGAGTTTATTTAAAAATATTTGATCTTTGGAATATTTTACGGTTCCAATTTAACTCTCTCTATCTCCGCCATTTTGATAAATTTCGATAAAGTACGAGTTGAACTCGCGCACTGAGGTTTCCGTACAAACCTGTAGGTATAAAAGTAAAAGTAAAAATTTATGCTTTTAGCAATTTTTCCTTTATCTGTGCTATAAGACGTTGCTTCGTACCAAATTTCAAGATTCTGAGTTCACGGGAAGAAGGTACCCTGTAGGTTTTGAATCCCTTGCGTGTCGAAAATTTGCAGCATAAACGGCTGTATCTTTTGATTGCGTTGGCTTAGAAGTTTAGTTTTTTCATAGTTCTAAGGGACAGTAGACCTGAGTATTCGATATAAATTTCAGCTTGATACCTCCACGCGTACCTGAGAAAACAGGTCTTGACAGACAGACAGGCGGACAACAAAGTGATCCTATAAGGGTTTCGCTTTTTCCTCTTGAGGTACGGAACTCTAAAAACTATAAGTATACTTATCGAACCTACTCACAATAACCTTAATTAAAAAATTTAAACACCCCCGCTGATCATCATGAGACTCTCAATCAAAGAGTGATATAGAAATTGCTACTAAAACTGATCATGACCACAAAATTTGGAATTCTTAGCTCCAATATTGGCTGAGATCTTGTCACTTGAATTAAAGATGAATATCTTGGAAACTAATGACCCTTTTCCCACTAAACATAGCTAAGAACCATCTCGACGGACAAGTCTTTCGATAAAAGTTACACTCAAATTGGTCCATCCGTATGATACCACAGACAGACACACAGATACACAGATGCACATGTTAAACTTATCACACTCCTCTTTTTTCGTCGGGGATTAAAAATGTTCTCTGTTACATAAAACTTTACTACAATAGTAGTCTTATTTTTCTTTTCCCTGTCATCTTTACGTATTCTTTTTTCTTATATTTACCGTTGAACCAAGGTACCATTTTCTTTTATAATTATTTGCTAAATTTTCTCTCCAGCTTCGTTATTATTTCTCAGAACAGACCATGTTTTTAAAAATTAATTACAAAGACTTACAGAAATGACACTGAAGACAGAGTTCGCTTTAACTTGGAGACGATGAGTGCACTCCGCAAACTTGTTAATCTTGTTTTTGTTCGTTAAAGCTTTGATAATTCAGGTAACTTACTGTCTACGGTATGTGGACGTTGAATGAATTCTATTTTCAAGTTAAGAGAATGTTCTCGAATTCATTGTTCTTCTTGTGTCGTTTATCTGCGTTTAAGCGAATTATAAATGCCGTTCATGATTTGTTTGAGAACAAATTAACCTTAGGTGAAGCTTGCTTGCCTAGATAATGAGTAAAACTTTTCACATTGGGCTTAAAGAGATCTAATATAATCATCATCATTGGCATTTAAAACTAATTAAAATAAAGGCTAACCGTAAACTAATAAGACTTAAAAAAATTGGTCCTCTTTGGCATGGTCCCAAAGACGCTGGCAGCATTTCCTCGCTGAATAGCAACGCTAATACGTTGACATACATTGGCCTTTTACATCTATAACAGATGAGTTAAGTAGCGTCTTATAAAGTGCATAGGTGTATTAAGGGGGGTGGCCGGGAGAGCCGTGCCCACCCCAATATGGTCTAGTGGCCACCCCAGGATGTTGGATTTCCGATAGAAATTCATGGTTTCTAGGCCATGGTCAGGCTCCGTCTGAAAAATAATCTTATGTGCGCCAATTATTAAGTGCGGCACTTACGAAGATGGCTGTATAGCCCGATACGCGAGCGACAGCCACGGCCGCATAATTGACAAATAATTGTTGCGCTTATCGATGAAGGTGGAAGAGCTGCACGCTGGTGTTTCAGGTTCTGCTTGTGGGAAAGAGAAGCAAACCATGCTTCATCATGTTCAACCACATCGCACAAAGTCTTCCTCCGTAGGTCACGGTCTTCACATATCCTCCCAGTGTTGGGTGTCAATCCTGAACGATAACATGTCACGCTTTACGCTCTCGTAACGTAGGTCGTAATATAGTAATTCACAGAAAACATATTTGTAAGAGGGGAGTTTATTTTGCACCTTATTGTCTATCTAGTCAAAGTGTCAGCCTACAGACGGATAGACTTGCGTCATTAATCAACGATTGATTTTATCCACCGGAATCCTCTTGCTGTAATATTCGCACGTCTATATAAACATTTTTATTTTGATTTAAGTCTGGCGGCAGTTTAGTTCATTAGTCGTTAGACTGACGAGAGAACAATCGCGTCACCCTTTTGGATTGACGGATTGATAGTCCGGACTTATGGAAATGAATTAAAGGCAATAAACTGATAATTCAGAATGATGATCGGAACTGACGCTAGAATGAGAATGTAACCGACGTCTAAGAATAGTAAAACCAGCCAAGTGCGTGTCGGACTCGCGCACCGAGGGTTCCGTACAAACACTTATCCCATCTTAACTGGCCGGGTTAAGTTTACACCTGGTAAGTATGGCGCCGGATACAAATGAGGTGCAAAAACAACTGATCACGTTTCTTGTATGGGCGCCCCCTTAAATATTTATTATATTCTGTTTTTTAGTGTTTGTTAAAATAACGGCAACAGAAATACATCATCTGTCAAAATGTAACTGTCTAGCTATCACGGTTCATGAGATACAGCCAACCTGGTGACACACGGACAGACGGACAGTGGAGGCTTAGGAATAGGGTCCCGTTGGGTACGGTATCCTAAAAAGGCCACGATCAAAATACCACTGGTTATGTTCATTCATAACTGAATTCGAAAGAAATCAACACGAGGAAAATTTCCAACGAAGATTATCTATTTTCAGCGAATATGAAAATTTATCGCTTTTTAACCGTGTCTATAAAACCTGAACTCACTCAGTCAATATTTTTTCATGTGTCAATTCACCTCGACATACAAACTTCCCGACAACATACGGGAGGAGAAAAATATTATTTTACAATAAAACTCTTCGAGATTCAATTTGAAGGCTCATAAAGTATGATTTGTGAGAACATAAACTTTGTTTTAGTTTTTTTCGCTACAATCTTACATTTGCGGGTGGATACTTAAATACATTCATTAGGATTACATACTTCGTTCAACTACGATCACCGTTTTCGAGGGAAAGTATAAGTTTGTAGAACTATATTTTGATAGCCGTTTTTTCGTACATCTGGGTCGTTAGAAGGTGATTGGAAAACAGTTCGGATCAAAGTAACTCGAACTGCCGATAGTGCTAAATTTAGCTCGTTCTTTTGAACCTTTTGCAGATTTTTCACCTTTTGTTTAGAATCGCAGACAGGCACTTTATAAACAATTCTTGTTAGTAATGATTATCTGTTTCTGTCGAGCTGTCTTGACCATGACACATAATAAAAAAATTGGGCAAGTGCGAGTCCGACTCGCGCATGAAGGTTTCCGTACAATAATCTATAACAAGTTTGTTGTATGGGAGCCCCCTAAAATATTTATTTTAATTTATTTTTAGTATTTGTTCTTATAGCGGCAATATAAATACATCATCTGGGAAAATTTCAACTGTCTAACTATCACCGTTCTTGAGATACAGCCTGGTGACAGACGGACGGACGGACGGACAGCGAAGTCTCAGTAATAGGGTCCCGTTTTTACCCTTTGGGTACGGAGCCCTAAAAACTACTTACAGAAGATTCTCTTGATCTTCATAGAAGGGCGTTTTCACAAATTGTTGAGAATTTTCTTGTTCTCTGAGTTTGTAGAAAATTTAGGTTATTCCGACTCAGGATTCTTAGTTCAGAATTTCTACTAATTTAAAGGAAAGGAAAAACCTAAACTATCTCCTGTGGCAGCTGAGAACTGAAGGTATTTTGTTGGGTTTGGTGTAAAATATAGCACAATTTATCCACACGTTCGCATATATGTATGTATAACTATCCATAGAAGTGGCTATAAATATCATCCGTTTTTCGGGTTAATGTTATATCAAATGTCTTTAATCATCATCATCATCATCATTTCAGCCATAGGACGTCCACTGGACACAGGCCTCCTCAATAGATTTCCACATAGGCCGGATAGCAGCGACCCGCATCCAGCGAGTCCCCGCAGCTCTAACCAGGTCGTCCTACACTGCGCTTGCCGGTACGTGGTCTCCACTCGAGAACCTTTCTGCCCCAACGGCCATCGGTCCTTCGAGCTACGTGCCCCGCCCATTGCCACTTCAGCTTGCTTACCCGGTTTGCTATGTCGATGACCTTGGATGATGTCTTTAATACTTAGAGATAATTTATTACTAATGAAATTGCGGTTGGCGCAGTTTGCAGACCCCTGCCTACTGAGCCGGCGGTCCCGGGTTTCAATCCCAGCCGGGGCAATTATCTGTGTGATGATGAACTCGAGTATTTGTTCTTGGGTCATGGATATTATCTATACATATATGTATTTATATATTATGTATATCGTCATCTAGTACCCATAGTACAAGCTTTGCTTAGTTTGGGACTAGGTCGATTTGTGTATGATTGTCCCATAATATTTATTTATTTATTTTAATTATACGTTCGGTTTTTATATAAAAAAAATATGATATCCCTTGAGTTATATTAAATGTTGTTATATCCAGTGAAAATATATCTAAAGTTGTGTAAAGCAAGCCATGTCTGTTCCGAACATTCTAGAACGCAGCGTCTCGCAAACCGCTAAAGTTTCATACAAGAAACATACTTGCACTACTTACTGCTACATCCTTTGTACTTGCATCGCCTCAGGGCTTACAACTTTGCTCCTTTGATATGATAAATATGCACCTTTGAACATTTCAGGTATGTTAACAGGAAATATTACTGCCATGGTATAAAATAAGGTACCTATGAGTCATTTTCAAAATACATGTACATAGTTAAGGGCTTTAATGAAAACAAAACTTAATTGATTCCATTGTGTGATGATAGTTACCCATATATTTTGTATGAGCAACTTTCGTAACCCAAGAGAAGCGATCGTAATTTGGTTTTTATTAAGCCTTTTCATGTTACCTTCAAGAAAAGAGCGTATTCCCACCTGAAAGGCCGGCAACACACTTGTGACTCCTCTGGTGTTGCACGTGTCTATGGGCGACGGTAATCGCTTTCCATCAGGCGATTCGTTTGCTCGTTTGCCCCCTATGACATAAAAAAAAAAATGTATTTTGAAAATGACTCGTATGGCACTCTGGAATGACAGGCGAGACTTTTGACATCTGAAGATGTCAAGATATGATTGGTTGGTTCTGTCCATCCGTTTCTGTATTGCCAGTAATATAATAATACTCCTCGATTCCCTTGTTACCTGTATCAATTTTATAAAATCGTGAGTGTTTTAAATCAATTACTAAGACAAAATAAAACTCAGTCAAAGAACATGACAATCGTAATGCATTTACGCATGCATAATTTAACTATTATTTTTTGTACGACTGGCGGCAAACATTTTTTTCCTGATAATTATTTTGCTACCATAAAGCAGCAACTGATCAGTGACTTAGAAAGTCTCACTAGCCGGAGTGCCAAATTATTCGTAATAGAATTTTTCTACTAGGCGTCTATTTGCGGCGGAGTTTCGGTCAAAACAGACGGTTAGCTAACAAATTTTATAACAATAAGCGCAAAAATCAAAATGACCCAACCCAAACCATTTCCTTCTCATTCAATTCCTAAAATTTCGTAAATATTGGTGAAGTTTTGGAGGAGGAAACAGACGAGAATGAAACAGGTTACGTTAAGTTTGGACCTCATTTGTATCCAACGCCATAGTTAGCAGGTGCAAACTTAACGTAAACTGATAGTATGGGAAAAGGAGCAGTGATGAAAATTAAAATGAAAAAGTTTATTTCGTTTTTCTTATTACACTAATGAAATGACAATAAGGTTGAGACTTCCTTGTAGTAGTCCCAACCTTATTGTCATTAGTGTAATAAGAAAAACGAAATAAACTTATACTTATATCCTCTTAAAACCCTTCCAATTCACGTTGAAATTACATACATTCTAGATAGTGCAACCGACTGTGAAAGAGCATGACAAAGCGCCGTACTAATCATCTCTTTATTTATTCAACAGTCTGAACCCCGAAACCCAAATGAGCTATTTGTAACTGAGTGATTAGAATAGAATAAAATACTCTTTCTTACACACCTCAAGAAGAAAGAAATACAAATACAGATAACACTTATCATTACAATAGAGATAAACAATAGGCGATCGTATCGCTTAAAAGCGATCTGTTCCAGACAACCTTTGGGTAGCGGATTAATAAAAGTAATGAGATGAGTAGGCGATGCAAAAAGTAATAAAAAAAACTACAACTGATTATTTGAATGTTTTGATATAATTAGGAGCAAATTTTAATTTTCACAAAGAACACAACACGTGGCATCAGGTCTCCATTCCCCTCCTATTTTGTATAGTATTCAATAAAATGCCTTTTAGGTACATCTGTTTTTGAATCATCGATACAAAGATCAAAGCACAGAAAAATGTATACTTACGTCTGTTTTTTTCCATCCCCTGTACTTTTTCATTCGCCTTCAACACCATCCCTTAGGATGGAAGGAATTTTCTATAATTCAAGTATCAAACAGTAGATAAATGAAATAATCTAGACTACATTCAATCACTTTAATTGCTAGTCTAGATTATTCATTACCCGAGCTTAGAAATAAAGCGGTAATTTTTTCACATAAGTATAGGTAGTTTCTGGTTATAAATTACGTCATCGCTCCATCTAGTAATCATTACAAAATAATGGCGTGACCACACGCGTACATACTGTGTATGTGACAAGGCTACTGACGAATGCATTCAAAATGGTTGCCGCAAACCCCAAGCCGGAACGCTTTATCACAGCTTTACGCTTGTGTAATGAATAACACCAGGGCGCTAATTCGAGCTTACTTTGAAATATCGCAAATAAGTGATGTCTCAGGTATAACTTATAGCTGTCCTTAAAACTCGATGTTTGCGATTCGAGCTGCTTGCAGTGACATTTCACGTTACTACGCGGTCAAGTTAAACGCTCTACTAGGTACATCTCCTCTTCGGATATTACCAGAGAGATATAAATACATGGAAATAGAGCCCAGGAAAAAGAGTCTATCTAGCAATAAATATGTTAATTTATAAAAACCGAAATATGAAATAAATAACCTTAAGTTTTGCTGTTTGACTTTTATTAAGGGACATTAATATGTTGATATTTTATAAAAGACAATAATAATGATCCACTTGGGTATAACTGCTAAAGAAATATAAGGGCCATGTTATTTTTAATGCCAATTTTAAATTTATTTAACATAGCATGATTGGATATGAAATAAATATTAATTTGGGATTTGAAATTAAGTAGTAGATAGTGATGTTCCCTTTCACTGTTTCATCCTTTGTCATAGACAAGACCTACGTAAATATAATTATAATTGTACTAACCAGTTAAAGGTGATACAACTGACAAATCGCTTATTTGGCGATATCTCAAAGAATACTTGAATTAGCGCCCAGTTTTACGTCAACCCACTGTAAGTGGCACAGTACAAACGACAGTTTGTCGACATTTTTCTTTCTGATTGAATGCTGGTAAACAAGGGAGTTGTATTAAATCACTGTCCGAAGTTTTTATAGCGGTCAGACCAAAATATACCCGAATCTAAAAAGTCCTAAACGACTACAAGTTTGTATAGAAACACACCCTTTTGCGTCACCAGCGCAGAAATCTGTAAAGATTGCTTACTTGAGACAAAATCTTACGCATATTTTCATTTGTTTGGAAATGCGATCCTTATTATCAACGCAGCAGAAGTCTATTTAAAATAACACTGTTGATTAAGAATCGTCCTTCTGAAAGTTCTTAGGCGTATTTTCCTCTTTACGGCCCATCTGTTTTGCTTTTTAATAAAATAATATTGTGGTCATTGATACGTTTATAAAAAAACTGGTTCAGTCTTGGATGCAGAAGTAAAACAAAATTAGTGGGATATTTATGATCTTGTATCAAAACAGCAGCGCATTAGTCCAATGATAATCATTCAAGAATATCTTCCTTTGATAGTTCAAATTGTTTGACCACATTTAGGTTAAACAGTAAGATAGATTAAGATAGGTAGGTCAAAGAAAAATTTAATATGAGTTACCGGTAGAAGAGACCGGGATGTAGGTACGTAGACAAAATGGGATAAATGAGACTTTAAAAATAAATAAAATAAATATGATCACTTACTTAGTCACAAGCCCAAATTGAAGGTTTAACAGCGTGCCATAGAACGACGCAATCCGGCTTTTTTTTTATGCAATAGGGGGAAAACGAGCAAATAGATCGCCTGATGGAAAGCGATTACCGTCGCCCGTAGACACCTCCAACACCAGAGCAGTCACAAGTGCGTTGCCGGCCTTTCAGGTGGGAGTACGCTCTTTTCTTAAAGGTTTGAAGGTCGTATCGGTCCGGAAATAAAAAAATATATAACTTAAACGACCGACCACGTCCGGAACACAACGCTGCATTCTATAAGCACCAATCACCAATGATGGAGAAACAATCGCCAAGTAAAGTGGGACTGGGCCGGCCGTGTCTACCGCATTAATCAGGATAGGTTGGGTTGTTAGCTTGGCCCCTGAGTGGGTGCCACAAGATGGACAGCGCAGGTGCAGATAACAGCACGACCTGGATACGTTCTTCTCAAGGGGAGAGGCCTTTGCCCAGAAGTGGGACATCCAAACAGACTAATAATAAAAATTAAAACATCGGTAAATCTCAGACAAATCAATCTAGTCCCAAATGAAGGTACAGAAGGCTTGGGTTATTGGTTACTAGACGACGACATGTATACTTATATAGATAATAAATAAATAACTAAATAAATATTATGGGATAATCATACACAAATCGACCTAGTCCCAAACTAAGCAAAGCTTGTACTAGACGACGATATACATTAATATATAAATACATATATAGATAACATCCATGACCCAGGAACAAATATTCGAGTTCATCACACAAATATTTGCCCTGGCCGGGATTCGAACCCGGGATCGCCGGCTCAGTAGGCAGAGGTGTCTGCAACCTAAGCCAACCGCGTCGTCATCACACAAATAAAAGTAGATACATATTTACTGAAATACATATAACGTATACCCGGGCACAAATATTCGAGTTCAGCACACAAATATTTGCCCTTGCCGTGATTCGAACCCAGGACCGCTGACAGTGCAGATACACTAACTGCGCCAACTGCGTCGTCAATATTCGGTGTTAGAATTATGAAAAAGTCTATATAATGTATATGAATACCTACTATTGATTGACGATGATGTTTAAGTCCTTTACACACAACGTGAATCAGACACATGACAGGAAAGTGATAAGCAAGCATTCCAGCTACTCGGCAACTTGCATGTATTCTAACCGTCACATTTGTAACAAACGTACTGCATATTGGAAAACGTCAATAAGATTATTACGGCTCGATATAAGCAATCTTAGCTTCTGTGGTTCCATACAGCAAGAAGAAAACCATAAAATAAATGTTATTCATAGTTGTAGATTACATACACCTCAACTTTTATTGAACCGTTTATGCAAAGATCAGACTAAGTATTCGAGAGGTTTCCTGGCGGTCGGGTGGTAGAGTGGTTGACACGACGTTGGGGGTATCAAGAGGTAGAGGCGCATTTCCGTGCGCGTGCGTGTCCGTGGCACGCATTTCTGTATCTCTTTGCGCTTTGATCTTTGTATTCATATTTTGTTATTTGGTATCTTTGCGACATCAACACAATAATAACGAATTTGAATTATTATTAGTATACGGGTAGATAAGTTCTGATGGCTTAAGGATACATTATCCCCGGCACCAAAAATAGGGTTACGACATAGAAAATAGAAAATAAATACAGGGGTATTTCTTTCCTCTTAATAAACGTGTAACCAGCTGAAGATATTTACCTCACATTTTCCGGCTCGGAAAATCACGCACCGCCAGACTTAAATTAATAAGGCGGGAATTTATTACCACGTATTAGATAGATACTTGCGGGCTTCATAGGGCTTCTAGAGTCTACTGAAATATTACCCAAATGTTTGGCGGTAAGTTCTAAAAATCTTGGGCTGGTCACACTTTGTGTAGTAGGAATTATAGTTTTGATACTAGAAAATATTTACGATTTTCAAATATTTGTGCCTGGGTCATGGTGATGTATTTAGTTATTCACATACTATATTGTATATCGTCTTCTACTATGTATAGTACAAGCTTTGCTTAGTTTAGGACTAGGTCGATTTGTGTAAGATTGGCTCTTAATATTTATCTATTTATTGAATCTATTCCCGCCGTGAAATTGTGGACGTCACACTATCTTTGTTCACTAGCCAAAAAAAATTATAACTGACATCAGACAAGCGAGGTGGTGCTTTCCAAGACCAAGTTACTAATAAAAATACCCATATCAAGGTGAGTGTACCTATAATTTTAGAAGTTCCTTCAATTTCATCGTCAGATCGTAACCTCCTGATAATGGGATCAACCAGAAAGTATAATTTTCCAAATCTGTCCAGTCGTATTCGCGTAATTGAGGAGAATACATTAAAAAAACAAAAACAACGGCTCCGTTTTCTGACCGGTTAAAAACAGGCCTCCAACACAATGTAACCTGTAAAGTAAACTCAAACTTGATGTTTTAGTTCTAACCCATTACAGGGTATAGCTCCAAAATCCATACTAATATTATAAATGCGAAAGTGTGTCTGTCTGTCTGTCTGTTACCTCTTCACGCTTAAACCGCTGAATAGATTTTGATGAAATTTGGCATGGAGATAGTTTAAGACCCGAGGAAGGACATAGGATAGTTTTCATCCTGGAAATTATACCTAAAAAGATTGAAAAGTGAGTGAACATTTCTGTTGGCCCTGTAGGAAATGTAATTATTAGATCAAAAGCACAATTGCTCTTACATTTGCTTAGGCACTTTTAATAATCCCTTTTAACCACCACGCGTACGTAGTCGCGGGCAAAAGCTAGTAATAAATAAATAAATAATAAAATAAATATCGGACAACCTCACACTAAATCATCCTAGTTCCACAGTAAGCTCTAGTATTTAGGCTTGTGTTATGGGCACTGGACGACGATAAACATAGTTAGATAAATACATACTTAAATACAAATAACATCCATGACCCAGGAGTTCGCGTTTGAAATCATCATACAAATATTTGCCCTTGCCGGGATTCGATCCTAGGACCGTCGGCTCTGTAGGCAGCCGCGTAACATCTGCGCTAATCGCGTCGTCATAATAACAAACCATACTATGGTCGTATGTGGATATTTTAAGCATGTAAGTATAGTAGGAATTATTTTTGTCGTCCGAATCTACCTTTATTACCTGCGAAAAATGTCATCATCTATTTAAATCAGAACGTAATTTTGTTTAAGTAATACATTTACAAACTTTTTGAGTAACTGACATTAATATTGAATAATCTACGTCTACCCTCAATACTTTCGAGTATTAAAATCGATGCATAGGCACGAGTTTCCATAATCAAACTGAAACTGGTAGAGCTGCCTTCATTTTAAACTATGCCAAACGTTTTCAAGTCTCACCTAAATGCACACGTGATTAAAGACCAAATTTGTATCCCTGGTTAAAGTAATTACGTCTTTCTTCCACTATTCAATGGTTCACGTTGGTAGCACGTTCTAAAGTTCGCAGTTGCAGGGTATAGTTACTTTATTTATTTGTAACCTGCTTCAAGTAGATACGGATTAATTTATATCGCTTTAAAGTTTTATTCTTTTTCTTGAGAATTTCTTGAGATAATGTGATCGTTAGTTATTCAAGAGCATTGCAATTGACTTTAAATTTAGAGAAATAAATCTTAATCTCTGCGTTAACTTTTGTTCGAGTTAAATGATATTTAAATGACAATCTTCAATCTTTGAATAAGAAGTTCTACGAGCAATATGCCCCGGCTACTGCCGCTTAAGAGATATCAGAAATTATTTTTTAATGTTGTTTAGGTTTTATAGTTCTATATAAATAAATAAATAAATATTAAGGGACAATCTTACACAAATCGACCTAGTCCCAAACTAAGCAAAGCTTGTACTATGGGTACTAGACGACGATATACATAATATATAAATACATATATAGATAACATCCATGACCCAAGAACAAATATTTTGCACAAATATTTGCCCCGGCCGGGATTCGAACCCAGGACCGCCGACTCAGTAGGCAGGTGTCTACCAACCGAGCCAAACGCGTCGTCAGATATGTATTAATAATATTATTATATTATTATAAATGTAGCTACGCAGAAAAAAGTAAACATAAAAAACATACAAAAAGAAACCAAAATCCTGCTCCGTCGGTTAAAAATGCTATTTCGTCTACAGCTTTGACATTTAGATTCATCTGACGTTTATATTTTGTAGCATTGGCATCTTTCGGAGGTTCACGAAAATCCTGTCGTAAATTAACATTGGCTCTGGCATTCGTTAACCACGCTTCGAAATGAAATACATCTCAAGTAATCTAAAGTCCCATGTTTATCAAATTCCAATGCTATTTATGTCCTTTTAAATATTAGTTTCTACGTCAGCGTTTGCATTTTCAGTAATTATTCATTAGACCGGAGTTTCTTGCAAACGGTTTTTGCATGGCTGCAAAGCTGTGTTAGACATATCTTGTTAAATTGATGGAAAACTGTTGCTTAGTTTGGCGTTTAATTTATGCAACATTATCAGAAGCAGGATTGTACGTTTCTGTTATAATTCTGACGACGCGTTTGGCTCGGTTTGTAGACACCTGCCTACTGAGCCGGCGGTCCCGGGTTCGAATCCCGGCCAGGGCAAATATTTGTGTGATGAACTATGAACTCGACTAATTGTGCTTGAGTCATGGTTGTTCTATGTATTTAAGTATATATTTATCTATATACGTACGTATATCGTCATCTAGTACCCATAACACAAGCCTTCTTGAGCTTAATTTGGGACTAGATGGAGTTGTGTGAGGTTGTCCGATATTTAAAATAAAAAATAATAACGTAGGACAATTCCAGTTTTCCAGTCAAGTTCTTTTATAAGCGTATCTGCAGTTTTTTACCGTATCCGCTTTAATATTGTTTTGGACAATCTTCATATAAAAATGACAGTATTTATGTCTATGTGAATGTGAATACATTATTTTATCTGACATCTCCATTATAATTTAGTTAGAAAAGTTATATTATGGAAACGAGACTGACTGAAAAGTTTGGCATTTATTTCACTTATGTCATTATCATCTTTTTCAAAGCGCTGGTAAACTATAACTAAAATTATTTATAATTAATAAGTGCCCGTAGTGATGATAGAATGCAGCAGTTCAGGAAAAAACGAACTGGTTTAAATATTGGTATAATGACAACTACTAAAGTCACATAAAACAAAAGCTTACAAAAATATAATATTAAAAAGGTAAAAAACTATAAGAAGTGGTGCGTCGTGCACAGCCCGTCTGATTTATTCATAGATTAAACTTTTCAAATGAATTCTAGGTCACCCATGAGATTTACTGTGCATACTCCTATAGATTACTCCAGCTGGCATTTTGTTTGCAATCGTTAATGGATACCATTTCTGCTATGGTAGAGAAAAAAATCTGACGGCTTACGGTCCCGTGTTGGTGAATAAAATTATAAAACCGTGTTATTCGTACAGTACATTACATATCTAGGGCGGAAAATTCGTAAATGCCACAGATTGCAGGGGTTTGTGAACCGAAGGTGAGGACTATAAATATGCGATTAGGGCTTTACGAATTACCGCCCGTGGTTTGTCTAAAGTTTTATGACTTGCCATAGCCAGGAAGTGAGATTTTCTGTGGGCAGAAAATCCCACTTACGACCGACGATATCGTAAAACGTGTTAAAAAATAGTTGGTACAGAGAACGTGTCAGATTTTGGTAATGTTTTCCTTTAATACCGTTTACGAACGAGACTTGTTAGTTTATGTTAGATTTGTCCAGAGATTCGATAGAATAAAACTTACAAAAAAGACCTACTTGTACCTAATAAGAATGAAGATTTGAATTTTCAGCATATTTTTAAATGCAGGCTATTAATGACCTAACCGTTTGTACGCTATCCTCTCAAGCATTAGATATTACCTAAATAATATCCTGTGACTATTCAAACCTACTTACCTAGTATAATACACGGCAAATCTTAGATGTTTAGAAATGTAGGTTACCTAACAAAGACAATGATTGAGAACTTTGGCTTGCCACTAATTCATTGTTTTCATTAGGTAATATCCTCAGATCCTAAAGAACATATCTCTCATGAAAAGGATATAAGTTTAAATCATTTTGATCATAGATTAGATTCAACAAAGGTATAATGGCCCGGTGAGGCTCTTCGTGATCAATTAATATAACATGGGACCATTTCTACCTATAGGATCTTACTCAAAAGGTTTCTGTCGACCCTTCTGAATCAACAGCGGGGAATAGGAAGTCAAAATAGATTTAGCTATCTCTTGAAATAGCATCAACTTGGAAATCAATAGGGATTCCTATAACCACCAAGAGGACCACAGGCCTGTGGTATCGAGAAGTAAGTATAATCCATTGCTTAACTCTGTCACTTTTTTGTCAACCTCCACCCAAACGGTTTCAATCTCAACAGGCTGTGTGATTATGACCTCAGAGAGAACTGAAAGGACAAGTGGAATTCAAGCACAACTGCCTCTGTCCTGCTAGTCATTGATCCCATGGCCAAACCAGATGGTTTTGCCCTGCCACGAACTTTGGTGCCGCTTGAACAGACTGTGATTGACTGCAATTCTGCTCTCTGCGAATGTGGGAAAGAGGCTCAAACTATAGATCAAACTATACAGCCCTGCCCTCTTCACACCTCCATTATAGTGATTATATGCTCTTTGCCTCCATTCACTGGCCGGGTTACAATCACTAGTATTTATTAATAGATCGTCGGGATTTTTTTCAGAGAAACATTGTTCTGACGACCGATAACAGAATGTATCTGACTAGTCAGCCGGTCAGGACAAAATGGAGGGAAAGTTCAAAGTTCGCTCGTTAAGTTAAAACGATGCAAGTGAAAGTTTACAGCTTCATTTTGCTCCGTAGTGGTGTAAAGTGGGGTATAAACCGAATAGTCTCCAATAAAAGAACGGTGAAGTGATATATTTTGGTTATTTAGAAGGATTCTGTAGTGTTCAGAATGAACCGAAAAATAAAAAATAAATGGTTCAGGCGGGATTCGAAGCCGCCTCTCCAACGGTTTTTCGTTCCAACATGAGCGTCCTACCTATTGGACCACTGAACATTTGGTTTACGCTAGCAGACGTAACTGCTTTAATAAAAATTATTCTGTAGTGGTTTTTAATTTTATTTAGTTATTATTATGCTGATACAAAAAATATGTCACCAATATTTTAAATTTTATCAGGTTGTTTATTCATGGATGATATTTCTATACTCGTGGTATGGTAAAAAAAATGGTTCTATTCTGTAAATGTATGAAACATGTAATGTCTCATTTTTTATTTTTTTTTGAGCTTTGATCTTTGTATCAATGGTTCTATTCTGGCAAAATAAACCCTAAAAACAGTTAATAAAAAAAAAACTTTACTGAACTGGTATTATTGACGTGACCTTCTCTCTCTATCTCTCTCTCCCTGAACATGTGGTGGTCAACCTCTCTACCTTCCTCCATTTCGCCTTATCCCAGACGTCGTCTTCGGAAACATTGCATTCCTTCAGATCCACTTCTCCCTCGACTTAGCATTACCCGTTCTTGCCCGCACGGTATTGAAAGGAAAATGATAGACTTTATCACGCGACAGTCGTAGTAGATGAACAGTGCTTTACTACCTAGGTAAGAAAATATTATGCATAATATTCAACGCTCACATTAAGATTCACATCGCATATTTAACCTGCGTCGCATTTCACACGTGACGTTATTACTAGATTCCTGGCGACGTTCTGACACTCAGAGATGTTTTGATTAGTTGTTGAGTAAGTGGACTACGAGTATTGAAATAGTTTCGTAAGAAACTTTACTAAACGTAAGTTGTACACATATCAAATCAAATCAAAATGGTTTATTTGTCAAACATAGGTAGGTAACAGGTGGCATACAATTATTACAAGTAACAAGTACATCTATGTTTCACCGTTAGTCACACAAATATATATTTATTATTATTATGCTAGTTTTAAACATTATTTCGTATTATGAATAGGTTTATGTCAAGGCATTATTTATTCACATTTATCAATAAAGAAATCATCTAGGTCTATAATATGCTTTCTTAATTAGTAGATCATTTAATCGAGCTTTGAACTGAGCTAAATTTTCAATTTGTCTTAGATCAAAAGGTAATTTATTATACATTTTGGGAGCCATTCCAAGGACACCTTTAGAGAGAAGTGCACTTTTTAGCATATCTGATCCAATTTTTCCTTGAAGTCGTGCATTGTTAAAATTTTTAAACAAATAGGTGTTACTTTTTACAAAGATAGCAGTCTCATAAATGTATAAACATGGTAGTGTTAATATTTTAAGCTTGATAAAATGTGGTTTGCAGGACTCTGTGGGTAACAGGTTGCATGCAGATCTTAAACATTTCTTTTGAGCTTTGAAAGCCTGTTCCCTTTCTGTAGAGTTTCCCCAGAAAATTACACCATATCTAAGTATAGAGGTTACATACGCATGATATGCAGTTAATACAGCTATTGTATTTACAATTTTTTGCAGCATATATAGAGCATAGGAGTATTGGTTGAGTTTATTACATAAGTGGTCAATGTGCATCTTCCAATTCATATTGTTATCTACCACGAGTCCTAGAAACTTGGTTGACTTCGTCTCATCTATAGCAAAACCTCCATAGTTGACATTCATAGGACACACAATGTCACCTCTCAGTTTGAAATTCATAATTTTCGTTTTCTCGAGATTAATTTTAAGGTTATTTATAGTAAGCCATTCTATTACTAGTACATATTAATAAATAAATAAATAATAAAAAAAAAAATTTAACAAAAAAAAGAACCGACTTCAGTAAAACTAAAAATCCAAAAATAACCCGTTCACGTACAGATTACATTTGACTCACCCTTTGAAGTCGATCCCAAACCACTGTTATTATATTTATATATTAAAGTTTACGTGAGGTTTGGCACCGACTTCAAAGGGTGAGTCAAATGTAATCTGTACGTGAACGGGTTATTTTTGGATTTTTAGTTTTACTGAAGTCGGTTCTTTTTTTTGTTAAAATTTTTTTTTTTCGCTTTTTAGTGATTCATATAAAATACTTATGGCGGGGTGATCAGGGAGGTCTTGAAGGAATGCATCTCGTTTTAATTATCTCCTAACTCCTAACCGTTAAGGAGTTGTACCTTCCATCATCAGTTCAGCATTGGAAGATGATGACTACCATATGCAAATACTTAAATAGTTTTAGAAAATATATGAAAAATATTATGACTGCCTATAAAATTTCAGGAATTCCTTCGATTCCTCATACATCTCGTCATCCGATCTCTACCAAAATTTTATGGAACCAACCTTGAGATGTCTATTAATGAACCTAAAAAGAATTTTCCAAATCGACTCATAAATGACGGAGTTATGAGGTAACAAACATTAAAAAAAAAAAAAAAAAAAAAAAACATACAACTGAACTGAGAACCCCCTCCTTTTTTTGAAGTCGGTTAAAAATGGCGACTTATATATTTTTGTGTTATTATCATTAATAACACACCATCACACTAAAACGACTTGAAGAAATTCTAAAAATTTTTGTAGACCTACCGTAAAGCAAAAGAGAATAATAGCATTACGTTCATAGTATTTTTTTTAAAACAGTTCTTTTACAACGTTTTAAATTATAATATGTTTTAAATGTGAACCCGGTAGGTTTATGTAGTAGCGGCGACTTTAACTTATACTTCTAAATGATTCAAATATTATTTTGCATCGTTCGCACGGAGTGGCCGTCAAGGAGATGGCGGGATGATCTGTACGCATTCGAGAACGTTTGGGACGAACTTGCTCTTCAGCGAGGCGATTGGCGAGAAAGAGAGGAGGCCTTTGCCCAGCAATGGGACACACACACAGGCTAGATAAAAACAAAAAGATCTTTCGTTACGGAACCCTAGGCGTCATTGGCACGTCTCATCAAAAGAGCGGAAGACCCGTGGTGTTTTATTAGCTGACCCTTCCTGTACGGCCTTGTTACTAGTTCCAATGCTCCCGTCATCCCTTTTATTAAGGCAATTGTTTTTTTTTTGAAGATGTGACTTGAACTGAATCAGGCTTGGATAGCCCTCACTACCAGTTTGTGTGGGAGTATAACCCGTTAATGGGATTATTTCCGCTTAAATCCCGGCCAGGCAAATGTTTGTGTGATGAACTCGAATATTTTGTGCTTGGGTCATGGATCCTATCTATAAAATATCATCATATCATCGTCTAGTACCCATAGTACAAGCTTTGCTTAGTTGTAGTCGATTTGTGTAAGATTGTCCCTTAATATTTATATTTATATTAATATATTTATAATTTTGGGGGAGGGTGATGCGGGCGCACTGGGCGCATGGACTGCATCGTGAATAGACTGAACCGAATCAGTCTGACTTAGGGCGACGGGAGAGGGGAAAGAGAATCTATGTATTAGAGCAATGTTCATCTTGGTTTCCCTATTATAGTTTTTAAAAAGGTAAAGGTGTGTAATATTTATATCGGTCAAACCATGGAAAACATTAAATTTATTAAAACTTTCGTGAGACATATTTAATTATTGTATTAAGTGGTTTACACTCACGCGAAATTGTTAGGAACGGCCCGACATGTTTCGAACTCGTATGGAGCTCTTCATCAGGGACGGCTGCCCGTACACCGCTGCGGTCATCGGCGCGCGCGCCTAGAGCGGAGCGTCGATCAAAGAATCAGTGACGAGGATGCCCACACCAGTATGGTCTAGTGCCCACCCCAGGATTTTGGGTTACCGATCGAAATTCATGCCTTCATCTTAAAGGCCATGGCCAGCCCCCCCCCTCGCAGGCCCCGTCTAAACATAGTCTTAAATACGCCAATGCCAGCATAAATACTTCTAAATACTTAAAGTTTAATGGTATACCTTTTAATGGTAAACGAGGCATTTACGTTGACTACAGCAAAACAGGTAGTTATAGCGGCAACAGATACATCATCTGTGGAAATTTCGAATTTTAATGAGGTTCAGACACAAGGCGACCGGGTTGGCGAGAAGGCGATAAACTAGGTATATCGCCACTTCGGAGATCCCTGCGAGGTATGAGAGAGCTCTATTTATATATATACGGGGTGGAACATTTCTAAAGACTGGGCTGACAGGATAGAGTCATCTGAGTGATCTACAATCTGGGTGCGTAACGATGGCTATAACAACTTTTGATATAATTTCATTATATATTATTTAATTATTGAATGATATAACAACACTTAATATATCAACATTTGATATAATTATTGTTTCATATACTGATCATTTTATCGAATAACATTTAATATAACAATTTATGGTATTAAGTTTATTTTATCTAACGTTCAAATGGCATAACGTATAGGGTATAGAGAAATAGGGGGGCGAATTAAAAAAAACTTAAACCAAAAGTTCAATTAGAAACGTAGGTTAGGTTAGGTTAGGTTAGAAAAAAAAACAAGTGGGAAAAAAAAACCCATGTGAAAAAAAATAGCTTTGGGTTAGGTAAGTAAAACGCAATTCGCGCACAAAAATTAATACATTTTTCATTAAGCATAAGTATACCTAATGTTGTTATATCAAATGTATTTTATAGTAATTGAAATAATAAAATTTGAAATTATACCAAATGTTGTTATACCAAATGAAACTTATACCATTATGAAATTATACCAAATGTTGTTATACCAAATGAACATTATACCATATGAAATTATACCATATGATGCTTATAGGAAATAAGTGTTTAACCAAATGACAAATATACGAAATAAAAATAGATATTTTAAAATTATACCAAACGTTTATTATATCAAATGAGTCATTATACCCTTTGAAATTATATCAAATGTTGTTATATCAAACATACTCATACCATTTATTTTTATATCGATCATTACACACCCCTACAATCTATCTATTATAATTGTAAAGCTGGATTTAAAAGTAAAGAAAAAGTCTTCAAATAAATTTTAATATCAGTGACAACCCTACTAATTCAAAGGTTTTATTTGCATTTTAAATGACACCTGTCTTTAACTTAAGCTATGTTCAAAAGGGTATGTGCAAATTTTTACACTAATGTTTCACAAACTGTATCTCAAAAATGGATAGAAATATTAACATAGTTCATTGGTGAAAAACGAAGTACTCAGTCTGAACAATTCCCGGTTTGCTTAAAAGTCCCTCGATCTGTTCCACTCTGTATATTAATATGGAATTAGAACCCTGTCCGTCTTCAACAACTACGCTTAGCTACTCTTGTCTGTAACCCTCTCTTATTGGAGCGGACATTTTATTAATAAATGAGTATGAGTATGGAGAAAGAGAAAGTCACGTGTCCCTGTTGTTTTAGAAGTGCTGGAAAATAGTAGATCTGACGGCGACTTGGGCAGGAAGGTTCTCAAGCAATGACTACATACGTACTAGAGGACGCAGCATAGGAAGGCAAAAGAAGCGGAGCCACGACCAAAAATTGCTAGCGACTCCGTAAACAATCTGTATGGAGAATTGTAGTTTTACAAAGTATCCGCCGCTGTTGCTAGCGAGTACGGTCACCGCAACTCATAGTAAGGGTACTGAACGAACTTTCTCTTCTTCTTCTAAGTCGGTCCCTCACTGCTGAGGATCGTGACTCCGCCGATTAATATTTTTGATAGCAGCTCTCCACTTCTCCCTATCGGTTGCTTTCTGGAGCGCGCTGCTTAACGTCGTATCCAGTTGGTTGGATATCTGATCACACCATCGTATTGGGCTTCTACCCCGTGGTCTGGTGCCGTCCATCTTTCCCATCACCATCAGTCTCTCCAAATTGCCAGGGTCTTTGCGAGCTATGTGACCAAAGTATTGTAGCACACGTTGGAGGCAGATGGTGGATAACCTAGGCTGGTTTTCCAGTTTCGACTGTTTACCAGGCTTCAGTAGACCACGAACATTCAACGAACGAACTTTAATAATACTCGTATAATAATAATAATAAATATCGGACAATCTCACAAAAATCTATCTAGTCCCAAATTAAGCTCAAGAAGGCTTGTGTTATGGACATTTATGTAGATAAATATATACTTAAATACATAGAACAACCATGACCCAAGCACAAATATTCGAGTTTATCACACAAATATTTGCCCTAGCCGGGATTCAAACCCGGGATCGCCGGCTCAGTAGGCAGGTCTCTACAGACTGCGCCAACCGCGACGTCTTTGTAGCGTTGTCTGGATGGAAATGGTATAGGACAAAAACCTGACGGTCTTTGATGTCGGATCATTGCGCCATAGCAATTTGGTTTGTTTCGATAAAATATACAAAAGTTAATTATCTATACGGGAAGTTTTAACATTTTGTTATGTAACCTTAAAACTACTTATCTAACTATTTAAACTTTCGGTTACGAAATATTAATATAAGTTTCATTTTCGACCAATAATTGATTCTAGCGATTCCCAATAACAGACCCTTTTAGTAAGTATATCCCATTAAGGAAATCATAGTGCAAGAGGAGTCTTCAATAAATACGTACTTATTCTACATCATATAATTAATCTTCTAACTTGAAAATTATTCAGAACGAAACACTGAAGATACTTTTGATTTATTTTATCGGAATCTACCTGAGTTTTTATTTTATTGATAAGTTGTCTGAATTGTATCGCAATTTTGGTGGCGCATATGGCTTAGTGACATGATCGGTTGACAATCATGTGCGCACCACCACGACTGGCTAAGAACACGGGCCGAACAAAGGCGAAGCTGATATACGCTGGAGCGCCGTGGATTGAAGGCTGTTAACGCGATACGTGGCAGATTGTGAGCCCATCTTACCATAAATTAATCGTAATGTCACTTTCAGACCATTTCACAGTTTTCCAGTTTTAACTACTGAGCATTTCACAGAAAGTTTTTACAAAATTAAGATAGGTACCAATTAACGTTCAATTATATATTTCCTATTTTGTGACCAATTTTCCTTGTGACTGCCAATACATTGATATCAGATTGCATAATATAATTAAAAAGTATATAGCAATAACTTAATTATCGAACATAGCCATAATATTGATCTAAAATTACTAAAATAATTGGTAACAACAAAGAAAAATTATATTGAACTTTAATTTTTAATCATATTGGTACAAACTTTTTGAGAAATGCTCTACTAGCTCTTAGACTATGAATAAAGTTACATGGAATAGTTTCGAGCCGTTCTATTGTGCAGAACTTTTGCCAACACTAATTGGATTTCAGGAATTTTTGCTTAACAATATAATAATGCACAGCAGCCAGCAAGGGATTTAGAAAAGGTATAATGAAATAATCGAGTCAATCAACTTTTTTCTATTGCTCGTTGACACGGTGATGTCCCCTGGTTCATTCATTAAAACCACGATATTTAGCGGCTATATTTACCAAAAACTTTGTAATTGCAACATTATAAGCCCATTCTTATGTAGAGTTCTCTTTCCTGACAGCCAGTAATATAGATTAGCAACACTTTTCTAAGAAGTTTAAAAAATCACTATTGTCCCCTGGACCACGGGACAGAATAACAACAAGAATAAAGTTGATCCACCCAATGAATTAAGCTACCGTAAGGTTCTGTTATGCTTGTACTTAGTTTTCAGTGTCAGTTTATTTATTGCCGTCATACGTAAATTACAAGATATATTTAATTTATTCCCATTAGAAGTAACCTTACCTGAATTAGACTACCTTTGACAAATATGACCATCTCAAATGCATGCCCCATCTCAAATGGCCATTTGAGCGATATATCATGATCACATATCCGTGCCATGGTCGATATAATTCGTAGCCTTAATCAGAAATTGTAAATATCAGCATGATTTAATTCCGTATACATTCAACAGAAATTGCCAGAAACAATAAAAACATGTGACTTAATTTGCGTATGGCCCCTAAAGATAACGAACGGTTTTGTTAATAAATTGCGACCGTCAACGTTTACACATTGACAGTCGAATGTTTTGTTTCCCTTTCCTTCTATATCCAATTTGTTAAGTTAGAATTCGCAATATTCCACGATATTTTTAGAAACTAATAAAATAACGCAAATGCGGGAAGCCGAAATTATGGTACGCATTTGGGAAATTTATTTCCTTTAGCAAGCTTCCCGGTTGCCAATAGACACGTAAATACAAAAATAACTTTATTGTAATAACTTAAACAAGTAGGTTGACATTTTTGCGAAAAAATCAATTCTTATCAATACGGCCACAGTTTCTATTATTGATACTAACTACTCTAATACAAATGGGCCGCGCGTTGGTTTGAGACGCCACCTGCGCTGATACGCTGGCGGCGTCCTACCTTTCGGCGCCCATTACGAGTTTGTGGCGTTTGGCGTCGCGACACTCGGCTCGTGGGGCCAGGGGGCACGCCGCCTGGTCAAATGTGTCAGTAAGGGCTTGCGGGAGGCGACATTATTAGACATTGCTATGCAGCGCGGGAATGCTGCCTGCGTTTTGGGTACCCTACCACGGGGTCCCGATTTTTTTTAATGTTGTATACCTAGTTTTATTTCCTAGTTTAATGTTTTTATATCTTTGTTGATAATTAAATAATAAGGCCTCTTTCTTCTAATGTGTATTTCACAGTAAAGTGAGTTGAAACCATCCAAAATTCAAAATAGCCTATCGGAGTAGGCTTTCTTGAATTTTGGATGGTTGGACAGATTTAAAACACTGGTATAGATTTAGAATAGATGATAGACCCTTTAATATGACACGACGATCTAATACAAAAGATAATAGAGTGGGAAATTGAGGAAGGCTGAGTATTAGTTACTTGGACCAGATAAAGAAAAGGGTAGGAGGTTGCGTCGTATCGAGACGTGAAAGAACTGGCGTTAAGTAGAACGGACTGGAGAGAACTGCACCGACAAGAGTGAAACTCATAAAATAATAATGAACTAATAATTAGTAATGGTATACATTTTACGGATATTTTTATATCCTCAATGCAGTAAAGCAATGAGGATAATGCGTTTTCAGTCCTAGTGCGATTGTAGTAGTAAATAGCCTACCCACTAACACGCAACGGAGTGCCTTCCGCCTTATGTCCGAATTGCCGCGTGTAGCCGCTCCTAGAGGCGTACATACGTCTCGATACGAGTGTAACCACGTCACATGAGCACGTACTTCGCATTTTACACAAGAAACCCAAATATTCTTAAAGTGCCGTCTACGAAGAACAAAAGAAACAAACATTACGTACTTAGTAATATGCCTATGCTTAAAAAATCTGTGAGGAAGATGCCAAGTTATTTTACGCCACCAGTTAGTAGGTCAGAGCTCCAAAGGTGTCTAATTAATGCCTTCCCATGTAAAACCATTAGTTTCCTCACGCAATAACCAAGCGCATCTTGCGTTTATATTTCCCGCAAATTGCAATAAAAATATTTATTGCATGGGTACACTTTCAGCGTTAATATCGCGTTAAGCCAGGGCTTGCTGCGAAGGAAATTAAAAATAAAAACTAGCACATTATAGCAGACACGGCAGTTTACTGGCCAAGTTTTATGGGCGCGACGTGAAATCTTCTTAGTGTACACGGATGTAGTGTTCAGATAATGTTGCGAAGAATATTTTGTATTGGTTATACTTGTTTTTTAGTTTTTTATACATTATAAGAACAAAACGGGACTTAATTGTGTTTAAATAATATGCGCCTGCTACATAATGACACGTCGTCTCTCATTAATCCACACTCGTGGGCTTATAAAATGAGTGGAAGGCGAGTTTCATAACAGGCTTATATGAGTGTTTTTAAGGCCAATTGTGTGAAATCCAATAATTAGCAAAAATAATACGTTGCGAAGAACTTTATCACTGTATTTGAACTGCAATCCAACTGCAAATTTGCTGGCGTGCAGTAGGCCACTCGTCTAAAATGGACTGCAATTTGTCGTAATCGCCCAACGGCTTCCCACTTCCCGTGATCCTGAGTCTATTGTCGGTCCACCTTGTTTCAGGCCCTCCATACTGTGGCTTTCGGTTCGAAGTCGCCACTATCTCTGGGCAACGGCCATCCGTTCTAGAAGAATACATACATTTCTTGTTCAGTTCAAGGTGAGTTGATATGCAAATAGGTAATTAAGTCAATTGTTTTTAGGGTTCCGTACCCAAAGGGTAAAAACGGGACCCTATCACTGAGACTCCGCTGTCCGTTTGTCACCAGGCTGTACCTCAAGAACGGTGATAGCTAGACAGTTGAAATTTTCACAGATGATGTATTTCTATTGCCGCTATAACAACAGATACTAAAAATAAAATAAAATAAATATTTAAGGGGGGCTCCCATACAACAAACTTGTTATAGATTATGGTACGGAACCTTTCGTGCGCGAGTCGGACTCACACTTCCCCAATTTTTTATGTGAAATTATAAATGAACAGTATAAGTCCCAAAGAACCGATTAGGGAGAAGTTATGAGCAAACCGATTATAATGGTATGGGCACGTGATGCGAAAAGAGGAAAGCCACGGGACCAGAAAAGCATTAAGCATAAAATGTGGCCAAATACAGAAGAAGAGGAAGACCAAAGACAGGATAGATGGATTGTGTGAAAAATGATATGAATAAGTAGAAAGTAAACGACGAGATGACGAGTGATAAGAAAAACTGAAGGAAGAAAACATGTTGCACCGATCCCAAATAATGGGATAAAGGCAAGGGAAAGATGATTATGAAGCAAACCGATACAAGACCGTGATACAGTTTTTATCTAGTACGGGGAGTAAAGGACATCATTATACTCTTCGAATGTCAAGTGCTAGCTAAAGATGTATTAGATAATATTATTAAGTTACCCACATATTTCTACTAAAAATGTAAAGACCAGAAAGAGATGTTAATTTGTAAGTAGTTGTTTAATGAATAAAGTTATTTTATTATTTTTATTATTATTATTATTTTATTTTATTTTTATTTTTATTAAAAACACGTTTACATGACATTACAGTTTCTTAACTAATGCGCCATGAAACTTACATTATTAGTACAACATTATCATAGAAAAACCAACATAAACATAAAAAAAAACAGCAACACAAACAAATAATAATAATAACAATTATCATCGATCATCCAATTCCTCACAAAATCTCAAACATTCAGTGCACACAACCGCCCATCGCCACGCAAACAAATCACACTCCGGTGCTGATGTCAGGAACGCATTGAGTAGCACAAGAGCACGAACAAGTGGGGAATTTTTGCGAGACACAGTACGCGCCGCCGGCGCCATCAAGAGATCGCGCTGCCGCGGTCTGAGAGCTATCCTAGGGACGTCAGGAACAAACAGTCGCACGAGGCGGCCTACAAGCTCAGGACAGTCGGACTTGCCGCGCAGGATTCGACATGCGGTAGTCAGCAAACAAAACTCTCGCCTAACCTCTAGTGAGTTGTAGCCGAGTGTTCCCAGAAGATATTTGGTTGGGTACATGAACGGGTAGTACCCATACATTTTTTTATATAAAAACCTGAGAAAGGCTTTTTGTACTTTTTCCAGTAGTAAAGCATATGTTGATTCGTATGGGAGCCACACAATCGACGAAGTTTCCAGCTTGCTTCTGACCAGGGCGTTATAGACTAGCTTGATCGCTAAAGGGTCATTAAAGTCACGCAAGTTACGAATGACAAAGCCTAGTTTTCGATAGCAGTCAGCTGCAAGTATCGATATGTGCTCATGAAATGTGAGACGCGTATCGAAGACCACACCAAGATCCTTAACTGAAGACACACGGCTTATGAGCTCAGACCCTAAAACATATGGCGCAAGTATTGGAGTACGCGCTCGACTGAAACTACAAACGCATATTATAAAGAAACTAAACGGAAACCTACTAGCACTCAAGATAATAATATTTGCCACTGTGCTCCAAACTCTGCAGTTATTGTGTTAGTTTTCGATAACAACTCGATTTCATACCGTGCTCAACAAAAGTGTCCTTTTAAAAATACACCCATATTTTATTCATATCCGTTACGTTTTTAAAGTAAAGAATACCTACATTTTGAATAGCAAGGCTTATTGTTTCAGCTTTAGCGAGTCATTGCAATCGAAAATAATAGCCCGAGATCCCGTCTTGAATCGACGCTTATTATTTTTCTTTTTTAGTGTTTTTCAGTGTGTGGGTTGCGACAGTTCAGTTTTTACTGACCTAGTGAACGAATCGTCGCTGTGAACAAAAATGCTTTCGTATGTCCGGATATACAGATTTCCGACTAATCCCGTCTACAGGTAGAATTAGGTTTAATTTTTTTTTCTCACAGAGCCCATAATATACCGCGATATGATATCATGACAAATGTTCTATTTTCGATAACGTTCTATGATTTTTTTTTTTCAAAACTCGTTAAATAAAATCTGTGTAGCCGTTTGAAATTGGTTGGGCGGATAAGACCTCAGAAGGGGTGCCCCTTGAAATCTCGACAAACTTTTCATCGAATTTCATTTCATCGAAAACGATTCACAGAATATTCAGTATAAATATTATCTCTTGGAGTATTATGGCTTCATCGACTATTCATTACATATTATAACAATTATTAGAGCTATGTTATAAGGAATTTTAAATGCTTAAAATTACATTTAATAGATTATTTTAAAGACAGAACATCAAATAATTTATATTATTTCATCGAGGTATTATTATACAACTCATTCAATTCAGGTTAGGTTAGGGTTATTTTTTTTTTGATGACCCCAAAAACGAAACGGCTCGCAGACATAGGTTGGTTAGGTTAGGTTAGGGTTTTTTTTATGACCCCAAAAACGAAACAGCTCGCAGCCATAGGTTGGCTAGGTTAGGATAGGGTTTTTTTTTTGATGACCCCAAAAACGAAACGGCTCGCAGACATAGGTTGGTAGGTTAGGGTTATTTTTTTTTTCGGACCCCAAAAACGAAACGGCTTGCAGACGTAGGCTGGTTAGGTTAGGTTAGGGTTATTTTTTTTTGATGACCCCAAAAACGAAATGGCTCGCAGACATAGGTAGGTTAGGTTAGGTTCGGGATATTTTTTTATGACCCCAAAAACGAAACGGCTCGCAGACATAGGTTGGCTAGGTTAGGGTTTTTTTTTGATGACCCCATAAACGAAACGGCTCGCAGCCATAGGTTGGCTAGGTTAGGTTAGGGTTATTTTTTTTGATGACCCCAAAAACGAAACGGCTCGCAGTCATAGGTTGATTAGGTTAGGTTAGGGTTATTTTTTTTGATGACCCCAAAAACGAAACGGCTCGCAGACATAGGCGAACAAAAGGGTACACACATAAAACATAATATCTACCCACATCCGTCCGCGAGCGCATTGCGTGAAGTTTTAGAATGATAAATACTGAAATGATTTTCTACAATGTAAAATTTAAAACAAAATAATAAAATATGGAATAATAAAATATGAAATAAAGAACTGCAAAATAAAGTATATAATAAATAATATTTCTATACCTAGATTAAAAATCGGTGTTATAAAAATACACCATTTAATTGTTCGATGTAATGAATATTCGATCAAATGAAAAAATGCGTACCGTTGACTTTGAACTGAAATTCGATTAAACGTTTGTCGAAATTTCAAGGGTAAACCCCTAAGAAGCGATGACGTTATCAATGCTCACATAAAATAACAAAAGATGTGCATCGCACTTTAGAAACATTTCCCTACCACAGATTTTACTATACATGCATAGCACAAGTCATTTCATTTAGAAAACATATGTAGAACGGTAAATGTCAAACGGGATCTCTGAATACAAGCGAATTGTCAATAAGTAAACACACTGTCAAAAGCCTGTCAAAATAAATACGAGGGAGGGAAATGTTTTCCATTGGAAACTACATTTAATTAAGCGCAAACAAATACACGTCGAATTTTCAGTTTCGATGTAAGTTGTGCAAGTGGAAGGCGCTTTGAAACTAAAGGTGTCATCAGCTCAGTTTGTGGCCTAAGTTCATGATGCACACAATACCCATTGGGTCAAATAGGTAGTTTATTAGAATAAAGCAAAGTTAATTTGGCGTCAAAAAAGGGATACCGACTATAACTTTGCTGATATTGAGAATATTTTAATCATTACAAAAAACTATATAATTGTTCATGAAAATCATGATGTTTTATTGTCGGAATAACTAGTCTCTGTTGGCTTAGTTGGTTAGAGCGTACCTATCACCCCGGCATGGCATAAAGCGCCAGTGCAAATGTGATCAGGGTCTAAAATTTCAATGTTCCTGTCACTGATGAAGAGCTCCATACGAGTCCGAAACATGTCGGGCCATCTAGACAATTTTTACGCGAGTTTTAAACCGGTTATAATCATTAAAGCTTATTGTATTTTTCTTCTAGAGACTTCTAGATCCACGTTTTAAAGTAATAATGGGTAATTACCGCCGATGTGTGGGATATGTTAGCAGTTAGTTTTAACTGAACTTTATGGACCATTCAATTCCACGTAATGTGCTCCCGCGATATTGAACTAACTTTACTGAATTCTACGAAGGTTTGCTATTAACGACATTAAGTTATTTAGTTAGTAAATACTACAGCTATTTATTAAGTAAATACTAGTTTCAAATAAATCTTTATTAAAATTCTACGAATCACTTAACAAATTTATTTTAGTTAACTTTTTATTTAGTAATACATAGTCTCACACGTATTTAAAATTTACGACAAATGGGTTTAAATTTTCTGTTGGTAATTGGAAATTTATGTAATATTTTGTTCGTAACTTCGTAAATAAATGATGATTAACATGACAATTAGAACCCTCGTGACACGGCTCCACGTATGTGGACGGCCATTTTTGTCTTCGCCGAACCGCTACTCCATCCATACCCAAACATTTCTCATAGTTATTGTTTTTTTTAGAAAAACATGATACTATGATTTTCTCAATTTTCCAGATCAAATGTTGTAGCTTAATCGGTCAGAGCGTGCTCCGGCATGCCATAAGATATCAAGTTCAAATCTGGTCAGGGTCTAACATTTTTTCACAGTTACTATCCTTGTATTTGTAATTTCGCAAATTACTCTTTTCTTAGTTTTCTTATCTCTTTCTAATTTCTCAAATTAATCTCTTCTCTTCTCGTTCTTATTTCTCTCTTACTCTCTTTCTTAAATTTCTCACCTTGTGCCCTTTTTGCCTGGAATTATTCTATATCAGTTTTGTCTGTGTCGCAGTATGCAATATTCAAAAAACAATATCCGTGAATGTGTTAAAGATTTTATGAGTCTCCTCCTCCTCCTTGCGTCGTATTCCTCAGAGTTGAGGTTCGTGTCCTCGCTTTACATCACTTTCTTTCGTATAACTTTCCTCCATCTGTTTCTGTCTACGGCGCTGTGAAGGGCGTTGTGAACCGTAGAGTCAAGAATGGTGAGGATCTGATCGGACCAACCTATTGGTCTGCGTCCACGAGGCCTTTTCCCACTTTTTTCTTTGCTGCTCACGATGCGCCGTTGCCACCGTATTTTCTTGCAATTGTCTCTAGTCTAGGCCCCCAATTAATCAAGTCGTTGAATTTAACCCAGAACTAAAATTACATGGCACAGTCACAAAGTTTTTAGTTCCAATTCGTAGAACAACGGACAAAGCCAAAGGTTGCAAACAGAGCAAAATAAGTACACAAAAGATCTCGAAAAGGAAAAATAAGATAGCGATACACGTGTCCACTCCTGACAAACAGATGTTATGTTTGATTTATGACTAGATTTATTTACATTTTCTTACTTCCAATGCTACTTTTTATGCTACTTTTTATACTTCATTTAGGTACGTGTCTATGGCTACTATCCCAATTCCAGAGGCCGGCACTAAAAATGATGCGCAAATTCGAGTAATGCGTGTTTGTGTAACAAGGGAGACTTTACCGACATACCCGGTCACTTCCGACATAGCCTAGAAAAATTGGGCAAGTATGAGTCCGACTCGCGCATGAAGGGTTCCGTACCATAATCTTTAACAAGTTTGTTGTATTGTATGGGACCCTTAATTATTTATTTTATTTTATTTTTAGTATTTGTTGTTATAGCGTCAATAGAAATACATCATCTGTGAAAATTGCAACTGTCTAGCTATCACCGTTCTTGAGGTACAGCCTGGTGACAGACGGACGGACGGACGGACAGCAAAGTCTCAGTAATAGGGTCCCGTTTTTACCCTTTGGGTACGGAACCCTAAAAGGACTTTACGGGTGTTCAGATTTCTCTTAATTAATGTATGAGGTAAGCAGAAATTCTAATAAATAGAAATAAAGACCAAATACCAAGCTACATTGTGTTTAACGTTCACGGGGATTGCACAAAAAGGAACCACTTGAACATACTTTGAAGATAGTGAAATCTGTCGGGTAGCCCCTTAAATAACTTCAGCCACTGAGCTCTTGCCGCCACCTTCAACACGCTAGCAATTCCAGTACATGCTGACATAGCAATCAATAACCTTTCAACAAATATGTAGTAGGGCTTTCCCACAACTTTATCTACTTGGACACTTTTTTGTTTCTTTGGCTAGATGTTTGCTGCCTGCATCCGGAACAGTGGACCAGAATAATCACCGAATGAACCTCGCAAGGCTATCGGATCAGCGGCAAATCGAAAAGAAGATGGCGGGATGACTTGGATGCATTATGGAACGAGTGGAGGGAGCATGTAGCCAATGGAAACGAGGGGCGCAAGAGAGAGGAGGCCTTTGCCCATTCGTGGGACACAAATTATAAGCTTGGCAAAAAAGGGTAGATATAATATGTCACTTTCATAAAAAAAAATATTGCATAGTAAATGTATTTCTCTGTTTTCTTGGTTTTTGCATGATAAAGAGATAATACCAGCTTCCACTTTCGTGTTTCAGTCAGAAAGTTCCTAAGCTGGTGGTGTCATTATTCCTCAACGACTTAAAATGACAAGTTTCAGTTATAAACCCCTGTCAGTTACGACCTTACAGTAAACGGCGATAAAGAATGCACATCGGCAATCATCGCATTTCCGAATACAAACGAATGCTAATTTCCATGTACATCAAATATTAGATTAATCGTTCATCAGAATATGAATTTCGAACTAAGTACTTTATTGTAAGTAAGTAAGTAAGTAAGTAAGTAAGTAAACGCTTTATTGTACACAAAAACAGTTAAAAAATACATCTATTACAATTAACATATAGGTACAAAGGCGAACTTATCCCTATAAGGGATCTCTTCCAGTTAACCTTTGAGCAGTTGAGTACGAGAAGAAGATAGACAAACTAACACCGTGTACAAAAAGGTATTAATAATAATAAGACTACTAATAATTACACATATAAACTATTAATACATACATCATACATATATACATACATACATACATATATATAATGTAACTAGCTTTTGCCCGCGACTACGTCCGCGTGGAACTTGGAAGTACGGAAGCAACCTCGTACAACACGATAGATATCCATATCCACCTTAATTAATAAAAGGGATTATTAAAAGCGCCTAAGCAAATGTAAGAGCAATTGTGCTTTTGGTCTAATCATTACATTTTCTACAGGGTCATCAATGTCATCATGAATTACTTACTCACTTTTCAATCTTTTTAGGGATAATTTCCAGGATGAAAACTATCCTATGTCCTTCCTCGGATCTTAAACTATCTCCATGCCAAATTTCATCAAAATCGATTCAGCGGTTTAAGCGTGAAGAGGTAACAGACAGACAGACAGACAGACACACTTTCGCATTTATAATATTAGTATGGATATAAATATTGTAACGATCAAGACAGTATTATTAAATAAAAATAAAATTGATACCTCTACTTCATGAATTTCAGTACAGGGCTTTAAGCTTTTCAGTCGGCAGCCCAGGTAACACTCAACTGGAAGGATTTTTCATGGCACACTGGAAAGGGAAATGATATAGAAAATGAAAATATTTGCAGGGAAATATTCATAAGAAAAATCAGGAAAATTTTTAATTATGTAGGGGAAATTATTTTCAGGTTAAAGGGGATCTATGGGAGTTAGGTAATCTAACAGGGGAACCTATGAGTTATCCAGATAAGAATAAATTAAAAATAATTAAATGAAATAATTCACCTTCTTATAGGAATTAACTTTTGAATCAACAGGGAATTATAGAAATCAACAGGAATCTTATAGTAACAATAATAAACTATATGAAAGCATAGAAAAATGGATATTAGAAACATAATGGGGATTTTGTCTAGATAATATACATAAGCCTTGAGGATTTGAGTTATTTTTATTAGAAATAATACTTTCTAGGAGACCCTATGCATGAGTAGTGCAGGTACAACTTGGGGTAGTGTTCTGGGTTCGAATCCCAGCCAAGACTGAAGTTGGGAAATGGATTTGGATAATTGATTCTAGATCATGGTTATTAATTAAGTTGTATGATGTATATATCATAATTATTGCCATTAGGAGCCATGGAGCTGTCTTTGCTTAGTATGGGATTAAGCCAAATTCAACCGCAGGAACCATATATTAATATTAAACTTTGGATGAGAACTGGACCATAATAGATATAATTAAATATTTATTTTTAATTGTTATATCATATAACAATTATCCATATGCCTCAGAGTACAATTTAAACCAAAATTTTGAGTAAATAAGTATATAAGTAGAAATAATTGTTTGAAAGATAACTTACCTTATATGGTGGGATATTTATGCCACTTAGTCTTCAGAGGGGGATGTCTGATCACTATGTTCATCATTCTTGACAATTCTCAAAGAACAGAAGCCTGAAAATTATGGGAAAAGTCTAGTTTAGTAAGGAAATTTTATTAAGGGGTTCGGAGGATTGGTTTTAGTCAACTTAGAGAGATTTACGGATTGAAATAGTATTAAAAAAACATCTACAATACACAGGGAGGAAAGTATAGACATCACAAGAATACAAGAATGCTATTGTAAATAGAATTTATTGGGATAATTATAAAAGATAATCAGTAGCAAATTGAATTTTGTTCTAGAACACAGAAAAATTTCCAAGGATTTGAGTAAAAGGGCAATATTAGTACTTACAGGTCTTAAATATATCCGTTCCATTTAGTTTTGGATATTGCGATACAATAGTTAGGCTGGAAAAAAGGATTTTTGGTTTCATTCTGCAAAGGAACACGTGGTTTTAACACACTTTTGAACTCATAAAATAACATATTTTGGACCAATTTGTTGGATTATTTGTATTGCTATAGTCTTGGAGACTAACAATTTGGATGTTTTGGAAGCTGAAAAGGTCTAGATTTTGAGATTTTGGAATCAAAATACGGGTGATCGACCAATCAGACCTGATTTTGGAGCCTCAAAAACCAGAGAAAGGATTGAAAATCTTAATTGGAACTGGTTCAAATTTATAAAGCATATAATGAAGTTTTTAATTTTAGTACTGAGCGATTTGGGCATTATGGGATTACGCCAAATTTGACCTTGAAAGTTGTCAAAAAATCTTAAAAAATCATAAAAATCATAGAGGTGGATACGTTCGAGACTCGATAAAAAAACTTAGCAAACGCCGAATTTCTAGCTTATTGGATTAACGTTTTTAAACCTTTCTTAAACAAGATTGAGACTATTTTACAATTTTTCCCACCTTTAGGGTAATTATTTGGTGAAATATTTACAAATTAGGAGAGGATAATTAAATATAAAAATATATTGCTGAGAGATTTTAAAAGGAAATTATGTCAGTTATGAAATAAATTTTAATGGAAGGGGATTTGGTAGTTTTGTGGAAATTGAGCGGGGAGAACGGAATTAACCAGGGAACATTGGGGTATTAAAATAATTAGAAGGTAGATTGATATTTAGGGGGCTATTTAAGGCGTAGCGCGACCAGTATTCGTCACTTGACTTCGAGCAGCCAACCACCGAGGAAGAAGAAGAACCAGCCAGAGCCAGACTCCGGGACCAGCTAAGCAGGAGCTGAATACATCAATCGGTGAGTGCTTTAAATAATCACTGGGGATTTATATATAGCTAGGATACTGTTGAGGGTTTTGGGGCAGTTGATGGATTGGAGCTCGGGGGTTTATGCCTACCAGTGTAGACTTGGGGTTTTAGAAGTGAATTTTTGAAACCGAACGGTGACAACGTAAGAAATTCGCTTTTAAAAGGCAACTTAACCTCAGTTGGCTGGTGGGGTGACCTCAGGGATTGTATCTATCGGACTGAACCTAAAATCTTTGCAGTTGTATAGGCATTATTCTCAGTAGGCGAAGCGGTGGGGGATTATTGAGGGATTTAGAACAGTTAATAGGAACTTTGCGTGAGTAGTTGTATTCTTTGGGGTAGAATTAGGATGTGGGTGTGTATTATACTGTTGCATGATGTATTCCTTTGGGTATCACGTCGTGGAACTATATTGTGTGTCGGCGTCTTCATGTAAACTATATTTTAATACTAGAACCTGATGTTAGCTGCAAGATGGAGTCAACGTCTTCATGAAAACTAAAGTAGATTCCTAGGTCACTGGCCGCGTCTTCATGGAAGTCTTAACTTAATATCAGAAGCTCACGATAGATATTTACCTTCCTTTTAGGGATCTTTAGGTACTACTCGCCGGATGAATGACTCGCGTATTTGAATTATTACTGATATTATCTTATGGCTAATGTGGTGTGCATGTGTGTATTAATCCGTTTAAATTCAACAGATTAAATCGGGTGAGTGCTAGTTGATAATTCCGTTGCTTTTATACTGTTTTACTGTGTTAATGTGCTATTCTATTTGGTATATGCCTTTTTCTGCTACGTTTCTGCTACTTATTGTGTGTGTGTCATGTTTTAAAATATGTGTTTCGTGACATGGTTTCGCGGTACGGATTATATGATAAATGAATTGCGTGTTGGAATTTTATATTCCTCGGTTATTATTTCCGGTTTTGTAAATTATTTGGGTAATGGGGAGGTATGAGGAAGAATCTGGCAACACCTGACGTTTACTTTTTTAATAAACTTCTTCTTTTTTTTAATCCGTTTATATCAGTTTATGGTAAACAATGACAAATTATGTCAAAAGTTCATTCAACGCTAATAATCGCGTTTGAATAGCTGTAAGGGACACCTTGGGGCCCTGTCTGCGACTTGTACGGATGTGATCGCTCTATTATCCGATAAATATCACAACGGATGCCTGCACTTAAACATTGACTACTCATTATATCACTATGACTATCTCTTATTGGAACGACACTATTTCTATAGTTATCAGTTTTCCACTGCTATACTTCTCTTCAACTATACTCTAATAGAAATTCCTGATTTATCACAGACCTAACAATTGTTTGTATATTCGACTGCTACACTTCTCATCAATTATACTCTAATAGAAATACTTGATTCCTCATTCTCATAAATGCTTGTATATTATACAGCTTCCTATTTGACATTTGATACTCCTCTGGGGTACTACAACCTCTAATTGGGCTATTAATAGTAATACAACTACATACCTACAGATATCTACATATTTAGGGGTAATATTGCCCTGGGAATTCATTATAATCTACCAACGGATCAATAAATAGATCCTTCAATAAACAAATTATGTCAAGGTAAAGTTACCTTGAATAGTGCTGTCTTCTCGGGATTCCTAGGCCGTCGAAGCTTTGATTCCGCCTGCTTGTGCTGTTGGTTGTAACGAGTCTAACACTTAGAGTGCTCACGGGCTTAAAGGTGTTAGCCATCAAATAAACGGTGCATCCTTTTGCTCTGGTGTTCAGATATCAAAGACTTTACAGTACTATTCAGTCATGAGTTGAGGTTAAGACCAAGTAAGGTTGTTGGGGGTTAGTTAATACAACAGAAGCTGTAGTTAATTCACTAGAAGGGTACTAGTTAGGAATGGGTAGGTTTCTAGACTTGTAACAATTATAATTATAATATCATCACTCGGATATGTCATAATCTCTTCAACTTTTTCATATATTTAGCAAGTTGTAGGTTTAGGCAGGTAGTTTAACCTAGCGTAGGCCTTGTGTAGTTAACTTAAGAAGTCTGCGCCAAAAGGCTTCCCCCAAAAGATGGACCCTTGACACTTGCCTTAGGATAGGACGTCATGCATAGATGTAAAGAGGTCCCACAGTGGTTTGTTCAGCTTAGATTAGGTGCGGAGTTCCCCATCCTCTCGCTGTTCGCTTTAATTCGATTTGCTTCTTAGGAATAGATAGGTAAAGCGTTCAGTGACATTCTCCGCGCACTTAGTTTGGTAGGGGACCATTACCAATTAAAATAATTTATTTTTTTATACACCTTAAGGTTACCATCATCATTTTACTATGACCTAGTCTGTGCTAGTTCTTGACTGTATTGACCATAGCATATTCAAAGATTCCTAGTATTTTAGATTCTAGAAATCCTAATTATTCATGTAGGCAACTAAATGAAATTTATTTCATCTATCCTGTAGGAGAAATCTCATTGAGATGTCTTCTCCATTCCACCATAATCTAGCCTTTGCTAGTCCCTAACTGTATTGACTATAATATATTTCGTTCCTAGTAATTTTAGATCTTAGAAACTAACTATTCATATAGGCAACTAATGAAACTTATTTCACCTATCCTATAGGAGGAACTTTAGCTGTTTGTTTTAGATTTCTAATTTAAAGTTTACATACCATAAAGTTCTACATGAATTAAATATTAGACTTATTAGTATGGCTTAAGCTTCATAGGGTGACTGGGAGATAATCCTATTTCATTAAGATTATCCTTTATTCTAGACTAAAATAGATTCATAGATGTACTTCCACATTTACTTTAGGCTTTAATATTTCATGTTTAGTACAGACATTATGTAGGGTTCTCAAGTCTGCACCATATTATAGAAGTTCTATTAGGTCTATTCCTAGATTAAGATAGATTAATAGTTAAGCTCTCATACCTACATTAGGATTTAGTTGTTTTATGTTTAGTACTAGTAGCTTGTAGGTTACTTATTCAAAAACAAGACTCTATAAGACTCCAAAGCAGCTTAAAAAGGATTTGGGTTCTACAGACACAACGAGTAAATGGGTTCCTATATACCACTAACGATCACGACCATGGCCAATTTAATTCTCAAAATATATAGTTTAATTCTTAGAATGTTTTCCATTTATTTTAGGTAATATTTCAGAAGTAAATAGTTCAATATAGTAGGAGAGGGAAAATCTTATCTACTTAGAAAATTACTAGTATAGTTATGGTATGAGTTTCTTGGGGTTTTCATTTCCTTACAGTATAATTTCATTTCATATTAATTTCAGAACTTAGGCAAGTTTTAGCTAGGTTAATTCAGCAGGCAGTTGGGCAGTTTCAGTTAGTATAGTTAGGGCAGAAAAGTTTAGGGTTAGTAGGTTTTCCAATATTTTCCATTTTTCCTGTAGGTTCCATTAGCTTACATAAGCTTACAGTTAGGCGTCTCTACAGTTCTCATATAGATCTATAGCATAGTATAGCGTAGATTAGAGGGTTTATTTTAGGGGGAGCGTTTCAATATACACATAAATATTTACATAAATATTTGAAATACATTGTAGATCCAATTCACAAGTCATTGGAAAGCCATAACTTCTTAAGATTCGTCTTGAGCGATGCTACAGATGGAGACTTCCTAAGGGACAGTGGCAATTCGTTCCACAACTTCACAGCGCTTACTGTGAAAGATTTGGCGTACGTACGCGTCTTGTTAGATGGTACAGCCAGAGTGAGATTGGCAGACGACCGCAAGCGGTTACCACTGCCATCGGCCATATATTTAAACCTTTCACTGAGGTAAGGAGGTGAAGCAGGGGGTTGTAGAGAACATTAAAAAGCAATGACAGGACATGCAGGTCTCTACGCTGACGTATTGGCAGCCAACCCAGCTGCGCTCTAAAGGCGGACACGTGATCGTATTTGCGCAGTCCGAAAACATATTTTATGCACACATTTTGTAAGCGCTCGAGCTTGTCAAGTAGTTCCTCTTTGAGATTCGTCATAGCAGTGTCACCATAATCCAGAAGGGGCAGCAAGAGTGAACTGGCAAGAGTAAGCTTGGTGGACATAGGAAGGAAGTTCTGCAGGCGCCTAAGTGAGTGAAGAGATGCGAAGAGCTTCCGGCTGACCTCCGAGATATGCGGAGACCAAGACAAATTCCTAACAGTAGAGGAAAGAGGGATAGGAATCCCACCAAAAAGAATATCAGGCACCACCATTTCCGCCAGCTTGTTCACAAAGTGAGGACTACCGATGACAATTGCTTGCGATTTTTGTGCGTATTGTTGTTTTGTTTTGATTTCACGTGGAATATATAGAGCTGTAAAACTCGATGTAATTATATATTATAGTTATTGCTATAATGTTCTTGTTGGGGTAAAATAATATACTTATTGTTATTTATGGTAACTAAATACTTATGTATTGTCTTGTGTCTATGGCTGTATGATTAAAAAGATACAAATAAATGTCACTTTGGTAACGGAAAGCCTGTGTTTCAAGTGGTTATGGGATTGAATTTTTTCAGTAATTATTTAGTTTCAACGTATAATTACAGATGAAAAAAGTTGACTTTCCGTGGAATCATGACTTCGAACTATATTCAAAGTGTGCCTAAATTAAAAGGTCGAGAAAATTACGATGAGTGGAGTTTCGCTGTCGAAAATTTGTTAGTCTTAGAAAACATGGCGGACTATATACAATTATTAGAGCCGGCAGGTTTTGAGAGAAAACCTGCAGACGACGCGAAAACCAAGGCAAAGATAATTTTGACGATCGATCCTGGATTATATGTGCATATTAAAGAAACAACTACATCTGCGGATTTGTGGAAAAAGCTAAAATTAATGTTTGACGATTCGGGTTTTTCTAGAAAAATAATATTATTAAGGCATTTAATCTCGCTGCGACAAGAGAATTGTGATACTATGACCTCATATGTGTGACTCAGGTTGTCGAGACAGCGCAGAGATTAAAGGGCACGGGCTTTGCAATCACAGATGAATGGATTGGATCTTTGCTGCTAGCCGGTCTACCAGAGCGTTTTTCGCCAATGATTATGGCGATAGAACATTCCGGCATAACGATTACAATAGACGCAATAAAGTCCAAATTGATTGACATGGAGGTTTCAAATCTTGACACCGACACCAGTGGCGCTGCTGTTGCATTCGCTGCAAACAGATCTCAATCTTATTCGCAACGAAAACCAAAGACTAAATATGGCGGGATTGGCGGCACGTCAACGTCAAGTACGACAGCATCGAAAGTGACGGGTGAAAAAACAGTGTCTTGTTATAAATGCAAACAAGTTGGTCACTACAGAAACCAATGTCCATTATTGCAGAAAAATAAGCAATCAAATGCTTTTAGCGTTGTGTTTCTCAACGGAGAATATAGTAAAAGCGAGTGGTATGTTGATAGCGGCGCAAGCACCCATATGACAGCAAATGAAGCGTGGATAAACAACGTGAATAGTTCACCGAAGTTATCAGAAATCACCGTTGCTAATAAACAGGTACTTTAGTATTAACTAAAGTACCTGTTTTGTGCTCAGGAGACGTCCAGATATTGACAGATTGTAATTATGATATTACAGTTAGTAATGTGTTGTGCGTGCCAAGCTTGACAACTAACCTATTGTCAGTAAGTGAGCTAATAAAAAATGGAAATAAAGTATTTTTTGAAGTTGATCACTGTTACATTCGTAACAAGAAGAATCACTTGGTAGCCACAGCGGACGCAATCAATGGAGTATACAAGCTAAACATTAAAGTAGCGGATTGTATGTTGGCTGCACCAGCTGTAGCAAGTGCAGAACTTTGGCACAGAAAGTTAGCACATGTAAACACGAATGATTTACATAAAATGAAGAATGGCATTGTGGATGGATTGTCTTATCCTGACTCCAGTGACATGACGAAAAATAACTGAGTGACCTGTTGTGAAGGTAAACAAATGAGGCTACCATTTTCACATGTGGGACAGAAGAGCACAGAAACACTACAGATAATACATGCTGATGTATGTGGTGCAATGGAAACAAAGTCTATTGGTGGTGCACAGTATTTTCTGCTATTCATTGATGACTGTAGTCGTATGACATTCATATACTTTCTCAAGCATAAGAATGAAGTGTTCAAAAAATTTCTCGAATTCAAAGCGATGGTCGAAAATCAGCAGAATAAAAAAATAAAGATCCTGCGGACGGACAATGGAGGTGAATTTTGCAGTGGAGAAATGGAGAGATACCTGCTTAAAGAAGGAATAATCCACCAGCATACAAATGCATACACTCCAGAACAAAACGGTGTTTGTGAGCGAGCAAATAGAACTGTTGGCCAGAAGGCAAGATGCTTTTGGGCTGAGGCAGCAAATACAGCAGTGTATTTAAAGAATAGGTCTGTAACTTCAAGTTTGGGAAATAAAACTCCCAATGAAGTATGTTATGGACAGAAACCAAACTTAGATCATATTCGTTTATTTGGAAGCTCGGTGATGGTTCACATACCCAAACAGAAAAGGTTGAAATGGGCCAAAAAGGCTGAACAGTACATCCTTGTAGGTTTTTCTGAAACTACAAAAGGCTATCGTGTATATGACCCCAGACATAATGATATTGCTGTGAAGAGAAATGTCATAGTGATGGAGGGTGAGCTCATGACACAAATAAACAATAAAGAAGATGAAAATGCAATCTGGATACAGAATGAAAAGGAAATGACAACAGATCGTGAAGAGTCGGCAGAGGAGTTGGCTGAAGGTAGTCGAGATTCAGTGGGGGAGTCTTCAGGTAATGAATCTCTAAACAATTCTAGTACATCCTTATACACAGATCCTCATAGTGAATCCGAAGATACCACAGATGACACCCTGACTTCTTCAAATATGGAGACAGACATCTCAAGAGGTGAGTTGCAACCTGCACCAATAGCTGAACCGAGCAAGAGAGTACGAAGACCCCCAGAACGCTATGGTTTTGGCAACTTGGTTGTTCCTAATACTAGTCCTGATAAGTCGGTCGAACATATAGACTTTGCAGAAGCTCTCAAAGGACCAGAAGCCCAGCTGTGGAGGGCGGCCATGCAGGAGGAGCTGCAGGCTTTCGAGGACAACAGTGCGTGGGAGCTTGTTGATGCTCCTAGTAATGGTTCAATTGTGAAGTGCAGGTGGGTATTAAGTAAAAAGCTAGATGTGAATGATAAAGTGAGATATCGTGCTAGGCTTGTGGCGAAAGGTTTCACACAGCAACGCGGCATTGATTACCTAGACACTTATAGTCCTGTAGTAAAACATTCTACTCTCAGAATGTTATTTGCACTCAGTGTACAGTGGGACATGGACATTACACACCTAGATGTAACTACTGTTTTTTTAAATGGTTACTTAAGGCGGGCTTTTCCCAGTAGACGCCGAACTCACTCATTTTCATACTCGTCGTAGACGTTTAATCAGTGTTTGAAGATTATGAAAAACATATATATCATACTTTAGGGTCAGCTCACACCGAGACGCGACGCGACGCGACGCTGCGCGCACATTTCAATAGAGTGACTCAAATTTATACTTTATTTACTACATTAAAAGGGACACATTTCATCGTGAGAATTCAAAATACGTTGCGCCACGCAGCGCTGCGCCTCGCGGCGCCGCGCTGCGCCGCGCGGCTTCGCGAGACGCAGCGCTGCATCGCCGGTGCGCGCGGCATGTGAGAGCGGCGCTGCGCCGCTCGACGCAGCGCGACGCCGCGAGGCGCAGCCTGAGGCCGCCGTTCTCATGCGCTTGCAATAGGTAGACTGCGGGGCGGTTGGACGCGGCACCGCGCGGCGTCTCGCTGCGCAGCGAGGCGTCGTGCTGCCAACGATTTTACGATGCGCCTCGCTACGCCGCGATGCGTCTCGCGGCGCCGCGCGGCGCAGCGCGAAATCACCGGCCTCTTCCAGTATCGTCGCGTCGCGTCGCGTCGCGTCGCGCACATTTCAATAGAGTGACTCAAATGTATACTTTATTTACTACATTAAAAAGGACACATTTCATCGTGAGAATTCAAAATACGTTGCGCCACGCAGCGCTGCGCCTCGCGGCGCCGCGCGGCGTCGCGAGACGCAGCGGTGCATCGCCGGTGCGCGCGGCGTGTATGAGCGGCGCTGCGCCTCGCGAAGCCGCGCGACGCAGCGCGACGCCGCGAGGCGCAGCCTGAGGCCGCCGTTCTCATGCGCTTGCAATACGTAGACTGCGGGGCGGTTGGACGCGGCACCGCGCGGCGTCTCGCTGCGCAGCGAGGCGTCGTGCTGCCAACGATTTCGCGCTGCGCCTCGCTACGCCGCGATGCGTCTCGCGGCGCCGCGCGGCGCAGCGCGAAATCACCGGCCTCTTCCAGTATCGTCGCGTCGCGTCGCGTTGCGTCGCGTCTCGGTGTGAGCTGACCCTAAGGATCTTCTGAATATGAAATCGTGTTCAGCAACATGATTGGAAAAATTTCGGTCGATAGAAAACGATCCCAAAGTTACCTCTATTCGTAATATCTTTTCTATAGAATAGCTAAAATACGAACCTTTTTTACCCGTTTTTTGCGTAAATGTATAGATACTAACATTATCTAGTTGAAGTGGATGGGATTTTCTGAATAAAATTATTTATTTAATCACTAGAACGAAATATCTACTAAAACTATGAGGGCGATAGCTCGCGGTGCCATTTCAGTCGCGCTTCGGCGCTTGAAGGGGATGGACCTGTGTCAATTTGTTCCGCGCGACCACGTGATCGCATTTACGAATTATTGTCACAAAAAAATGAGAAATGCTCGAGCAAGGAATGCCAAAAAGTAAGTTAATGTTTTATTTATAATAAATTAACAGAACTGAACATAAATGTCAAAAAGTGGCACGGTTGACATGTTCAAGTATATGCTAATAACGCTTTATTCATAATTTAAAACAACATAATTACTTCCTACAAAAGAACTCATTGCTCAAAGCACTAAGTGTCAAATTGACTTACGAACTTATTACCACAAATATTTTTCATCTGAATTAAGTTTTTTTTCGTATTCTGACTTATGTCTCTTGTCAAACTTGGAACATGGATTTAGTACACAGTTAACATATATCAGTACTTTAAGTCCCTGCCTGGGGAAAAGGCATGATTATGTATGTTATGTAACCTAGATATAGGTAAGTAAAAAAAACTGTACTTTACAAATGCTCCTCAGTACTTGTTCTTTCTTAAGGCCTTTAGCAACAATCGACTCCTAGGTAAGGTACGTAGTATATTTTTACCCGACAGCGCGACGCAAAGGAGGGTAATGTGTTTAGCGCAGTCTGTTTATGTATGATAGCACCTTTGAGATTATTTCACATTTAAAAGTATCTAAAAAAACAAATAATTTTATTAATTGTATCTAGAGGCACGCCATTGCCCCCTCCAACTCGAGAAAACGCGCTTACCGGCACACCGCAACATCCTTTTCCTTTTTTCGAAGCCATTCAGACCATTTTCAAACCCCCTGTATTTCGTCGTGAACAAAGCTAGAAGCCTGAATTTTCAGTAACTAGGTGGGCATAGTATAACCTAGGCATATTCCAAGTTACATTCAATTTGAACTAGTAAGTTAAGAATTATTGCGAGTCAAAGTTCCTTAATTTTGTCACTCACTAATTCACTGGCTCATTTACACACGATCATACGAATTCTAAGATATTTCCAGCAGACACACAAGCTTGAAATTTTGAACTCTATTACTGTTTAGTGTACAGTTATGCGACCTGCATAGGAAAATTTGTATTTCCTTATGAACCCTATAAAAAATACTCGATTACAAAGTTGATTTTGCGGTTCATATAACCTTCTGTTTAGATACTAAAACCTCAGGCACAGAATTTAAACATACAGAATGGACACGCACACCCCCGTGCCGAATTGAGTTACCTCACCCCGCAGGGGCAGTGAGTTGGAATCGTTTTTTCTGCGTAGATAATTTTGAAATGGTCGTGTGCACAGGCATAGGTAGAACAATAATGATGACTCGTCAAATAATGATGCTGTTGGTGATAGTAATGATGATAATGATGATGGTGGTGTTGTGGGTCATGCTTATGATGATGATGATAGTGGTGGTGTTGTTGATGATTGTGTTGTTGTTGATGATTCTGATGATAATGATGGTCATGACGATGATGGTGATTAGGAATGATGATGGCGGTGTTGATTCAGATGGTAATGGTCATGGTGATGACTGATGATGAATAATGACGATGATTGTGATGACAATCCTTGTGGTGATGATGGGTCATTATGGATCATGAGAGTGATCATGAGAGGAATCAAGAGACAGATCATTATGGATGCTAAGAGGGATCATGAGAAGGATCTAGGGGCACGACAGTGCCTCCGCTAAGTCATTATTTACCATGAGATCGTTATGGATCATGAGAGCGATCAATATGGATCATAAGAGGAAGTGACAAGTCTGTGCGGTTTACATCTAGTTCACGTCGACTCCGCAACTGCAGAGTATAATAGAATAAGAAGTATTTACCGTCTTGGCTTGTCAAAAAAAGGACCACTTAAAAAAAATTAGATCCCATCAAAAACATAACATGCATGCAAGTCTCGCAACCATCTACCGCAAAAAATTGTGATACAATATAACACCAAGTCGGTTAATTTATTTATTAAGTGACCCCCGGCCTATATTATAACATTGACATACATTTTCACAGAATTACATAACTAAAAACATATTGCCATAACCGTTTTAGTGCCCGCATTAATAATGTAATGTATTAAACATTTTTATCTTTATAATAAAATTTAAGGACTTGGCAATCGCACACGGTAATATACTCTAGATATAATGAAAACATCTACCAAATATCATTAACGCTTTAAATGTCACGCTTAATTTATATGCGTAAATTCCTACTCATTGTTTCATCTTGGCCGTCCTTACTAAGATAAAAGATGGACCTGGCCACACGGGCAAAAGTGGACGACAGAAGATAATAGAGGAAGATGAGATAGTAAAAACAGCCGAAAAAAACGGGAGGAGCAGAGCTCAACACCGAACGAAATGGCCAAACTATCTAAATTGTAAACTATTAGATAAAGCTAAAAATATAATAATCACTTTAAAAGGAGATTTACTCGTGTTCCTATGTACTTACAGTGCGACACAAAAGAGTAGAAAACGGATGATAAAGGAACTACAATTTTTCATACAAAATTGTTACCATATTCAAGCACTTTACGTCAAAAATGTGACACTTGCGAAGGAAGTGGCGCCCTCATTTATTTTCTACTCTTTTGTGTCGCACTGTATGTTGCTGTGCGATGGCCAAGTCATTACATTTATTATAAAGATAAAGATGTGTAATATTAATGCAAACACTACAACGGCCAAGGTAATATGTTTTTAGTTATGTAACCCGGTGAAAATGTATGTCAAAGTTGTCATATAGGTGGGGGGTCACTCTGATAGGGACTGAATAAATTAACCAACTTGGTTTTATATTGTAATCACACAACTTTTAGCGGTAGAAGGTTGCGATGCGAGACTTGCAATTTTTTACATGTTATGTTTTTGGTGGGATACTTATTCCGTAATTCCTCCACAGAACACAGTCGCAAGTAAAAACTATAAAAAATAAATTAAGTTAAAACAAACATTTAGTTAAAACGAAAAATAATATTTACTTAGTACTTCTATAGCAAGAATTCGCATTTCACTTTGAACATAAATTATAACCCGCTTTGCACCGGCCACTTAAAAAACTGCCGACTGATATCACTGTATTGTGACACCCCTCTACAGTGTACATTGCCATCGCAATTTCGCGTTAGCGAACTCGGCGAGCGGGGTCGGGGCGCGCGGGCGGCGCTCCGCGTCTTGCCGCGCACCTCACCCCCTCAATTCCGCCGTAGGGCCGGACAATATCGCCTTAAGAAGGTTTTGTAAATGCTAGCCAAGGAAAAGTTTTAAAATTAAAACGAGCAATTTATGGATTAAAACAATCTTCTCTGTCTTGGTATGATAGAGTGAAAGACTGTTTGTGTAAAATGGGTTTAAAAATGAGCAAATATGAACCTTGCTTATTCACAAAAACTTCTGGAAATACAAAAATAATTGTAACGGTTTATGTAGATGATTTCTTGATATTCTCAAACTGTAACAAAGAGATAGAAGAACTGATAAATGTACTAAGTTCTGAGTTTAAAATTAAAAACTTAGGTTCTGTCAGACGCTACTTAGGTATGCGAGTTAATGTAGACAAGAAATGTAACACTATAACTATAGACCAGCAAGAATACATAGAACAATTACTGTCTCGATTTGATATGTCAGATTGTAGGACTATTGATACTCCTATTAAAAACAAGTCAACAGGCACATAATCGGTCAAAGCATATTGACGTACGATATCATTATGTTAGGGATGCGGTTCAAAATAAATTGATTAAAATTGAATATATTTCAACTTTAGAAATGCCTGCGGACCTGTTAACGAAAGGTTTGTTATCCACTAAACATTACAAGTTTATGGATATGTTAGGAATAAAAATTAAATAAAAGCTCTGTTGTTTAGTTAATTACATTTATTTAGTTAAGTGGGGATGTTATTTATGGTAACTAAATACTTATGTATTGTCTTGTGTCTATGGCTGTATGATTAAAAAGATACAAATAAATGTCACTTTGGTAACGGAAAGCCTGTGTTTCAAGTCTTATATTTATATATTCAGGCCCCCATTCCTAAAAGGGGTTGACTGAGCATTAGCAACTGATGTTATACTACTAGGATACTTAAATGTGGGTTTAAAGATCGACAAAAAGTGTAATTACTTACATTAACATTCTCATATTTTTTAAATTGGTCGGCTTCAGTTACAAAATATTTATAAACATTGTAGATAATTTCGCGTGACTGGCAAAGTAACGGCTTACCTTTTTTCCCTATAGATGCCATAGTACAAATTTAATATTGTGGAAGTTTTAGCAACTCTATATATATATTGACTTGGATATGCGACTGCACTCTCTCGCATTTGAACCACGACTAACAAAACAAACGTCATGGTGTGTGCGAGTGCGACACAGATATCGCTATGCGAAGTCGAAATTAGCCGATTGCCTCTTTCCAAAGATCGATGTGCAAACTTTATCGCTGTTTACTGTACGTATACGCGAGTTATCATTATTATTGACTGACAAGCGGTAACGAGGCGTAAAATCAAAATATTGTACAAGACATATTATTACAAACCAATATACAGTTCAGTGTATCTTGTAGACTAAACTGTATTTTTATTGCAATAAGGTTTATAGGAGGATATAGTCAACGACGCACCAAAGGCACAACCCATATTAGTCCAACTTTTTGCTTTAAATACAGCCGACGGAAAAATAAGTTTCTAGAGTCTGGCTAGCCAAATAATGTTGACAGATATTTCCTTGTGGTATCACCAATTGTCTATGATTTAAACAATTTAGTGGGCAGGTCCTTTATAAATAATTACCTACTTATGATACTCTTTGTACTAGTTCTAACATTCCGATCGAATTGAAATTTGACATAGTAGGTACTTATGTAATTTTTTGGTGATGGACTAATATTTTAGTATCGAGCTAGGTCTTATTTACACTACATTAAATTTTTCGCCTTGTATGTGGTTAGAAAGTGTAAACATAATATGTGTTTGTCGTTGACTGTACTGTACATAGTGGAAGTTACATACCATACGAATTGTCATTTTAAGGAGTAATATTTTGCTGAATGAAAAGACGAAAATAATTTTGGGTAACGGGTCCTCCCTCCCCTGTAATTCATTGACAAACTAGTATAAATCATTGTCGTAGTTAACAGATAACGGAGCTTTGTGTTCCGCGGAAACGTATCACATGATAACCTTAGCTTCATTAGCTAAGAGCGCAGAGGCAGACGTAATACTATCCACTAAGCGACGTCGTTTGTAACTCTCGCTTCGCTTACTCGCGCTGTTCCGGGTAATAGTTTAGTGTATCTTATTAGCTGTTAGTTTCTTACGTTTATCATGATTAGGTAATGTGTATCTTAGTCAATTTGACTCCTAGAGACGTTTTGCATCTCTAAGAAAATTGATAGTTTAAATTGTATATTACGTGTACAAATTAAATATAGCACAATTGTAATAGTTCTAGATATAATTTAAGAACCTGCTGGAGCTGACTAGCTTATCATAGGTAACAATCTAAGCTATAATTAAAAGATTAAAAAAAAAGAATAATTTACGAAAAAAATAGCTTAGGTACTGTTGAGTTTATTTCGGCTTTCTTCTCAACGGCGGTGAAATGCCGGTCAATTCAGATTCAGTCTTGTAAAACTGCCCTAAGTGGCCTACTTACAGAATAAATTTCCTGATTTTGATTTTTGATACGGATACAGACTTCTATAAAAATGTCTCACAAGCGTATCTACCTACTAACCGTCAATCAATCCTTATGAGCATATCCCGGGGTATTCGGTGCACGAATGACAAAATACATTGGTACGATTAGAGGTGAGTGAGTTTGCGTCCGAGTTAGCCTCAACTCAACCAAGGCGGGCCCAAGGGGCCGCAAGTTTGTTGTGCACCCGGGTTCGAATTCCGGCAAGGGCAAATATTTGCGTGATGAGCTCGAATATTTTGTTCCTAGCTCATGGATATATTTATGTATATAGAGTGTCGTCTAGTACTCATAGTATACGCATTGGTTCGTGTAAGATTGTTCCTCAATATATTTGTTGATTATTTAATAATCAACTCGCTAAATAGCCTATTCGACAGCGCACACCACGGTGCATAGACCACACGCACTCCAGATTTTTGCCTTTCTATAACTATTATTACAAAAATTTCAAATTGTATTGACAATATTTTCTCTATGGAGAGGTGATTATTTCCGGAAAAATCTCAACTAAACAGCGCAAAGCAGGATTCGTATGAGCGCGCGGCGCCGGCTGTACAGAGCCATCTGTTGTTAAATATGATACAGGATAGCTGGACATTCAAAAATAGAAGATACTTTTTACCCGAGAGGAAATTGTTTACACGGCCTATAAAAAAATCTCGAATATAAGTGACATAGTCAATTAATCAGGTGCCCCCGCCGGCCGGTGGGCGCACGCGTCTAGACTGTACGAGTACGTCATACTCGATGAACGTCGCGTTTCTGCTGCTTTGAATTTCTTACATTATTTTGCACTTTTAAATAATTATTGTGACATCGTAAAAGAAATAATATTATGCAAAGATGAAAGTGACAGCACTTTTGTCAAACAGTGCTTATCGCGTGATAAACGCATCGATTAATGGCCCACAGACCTGTATATTGTGTGATCTGACTCACTGGTAGTAGGTACCCTATTTCTGCCTGCACTTATACAAGGCGGTTGGCGGCAACAGCCAAACTACTTAAATGTGCCTCAGCGGTTGCCAAGTCCACAGATAAAACATGACAAAATGGCTCAATTTTTGAACAGGAAATGTTGATAAATATTGACACAAAGGTAAATTATGAAAGAAAAATGTAATGTGATCCACTGCAATGTGAGCAGGACTCGAACCTCCAGACGGACCTCTACATACTTTTCATGACTTTCGTGCTTAGGTACTTACAGTAAAGGAAACTGAAATGCGTACCTTTTTCACCCGTATTGTCATTGTGAGAAAAGCGAAAAGGATACATTTCCTTAACTGTAACCGCACGTACTTAATTATAGGGCTAAACTATCCAAATTATTTACGTATGGGGGGGGTATGGGTAGGGTATTTGGTGTGATTGTCGTAACGATGTGATAGGTCAGTTGGGAGAGCACTACGCCGGAAATGTGGGGGCGCAGATTCCAGTCCTGCTTACATTGCCGTAAGCCCGCCTATTTTCTGGCAAAGTCAGTGCGCGTTTGGTAAAGCGTGGTAATTTAAATTTTGCCTCGGAAGTCGTACATTTTTGAAGAAACTTGAAAATGTAAACCTAAAGCTTAAGTTAAATTAGGTTAGGTTTGTGTTATAACTTTATGGTATTCCAAAATATTTTATGGTTTCAGAAAAAAATGCTTTCGAGGAAATTAAATTTCTATAAAATGGAAAGTTGAAACGTTTGTCTTTAAAACTAGGGTAAACCCTGTCTGCAACACATTTCTCCAGGTCTTAAGTCCTCCTCTAGGTCTTTTTCCGGAGACAGACAAATCGAGCACTTCTGTAGTGCATATTAAAAAATCGACAAACAGCAATGTGAATATTGAAGCGAGTGAACCCTCTGATCTTACAGATCTATTTCGCTTTACGTAACAGAACGTTACAAAGCGAATACTAATGAGAGATAAGACGATTCTTAAACAAGACTTTCTTTAAGTGCTTAGTGTTATGGCATTTAGAGGGAATATTTATTTTAACTTTATTGTAAAAAATACAAAAGTACAAATGGCAGATTTAATGCCACAAGGGATTCTCTACCAGTCAACCATAGGGCTAAACAGAAACATCCGTATGGTGCAGGGTCATGAGACAATTCAATAACACATAATATACCTTATATACAAATATATATACTTAAACATACGCAAATATGACAGACAATATACTTACCTTGTACATAATTATGCGAAGGTTTAATCACAGAGCTTATCGGAGAAAGCCATGTGCATGTGCCTGCAGGTTAGGTCACTTTGTGCTTGTCTGATGGGGAGCGGTAGGCCATTCCAAAGACTGCTTCAGCTGGCTGGCAGCAGCTAGAATATCTAGTGTTTCTTAACATATTCTGAGCATATAGGCGCCCGGCGAGGCATTGCGTGGCGCCCTAGGCACCCAAGACCTGGTTAAAGAAACACCCTTTACAAACTATCTACCCGAGCGGGCTGCCAACCCCCCACCATCGCTGGCAGGATGCATGAGCCAGCATATCAGCAAGATAATCTTGGTAATTATGTGTTTTTTTACGTCCGTTCCTGAATATATCGGCGTTCGGCTCGTGCCAATACCGATAAACCTACGTAGCATAGAGGCTGCATAAATGCTTACACAGCCCCATAGGGCTTGTGCACAAATCACGTGAGGTTCAATAGAGGGAGAGGGGGTCACGAAAAAATCACGATATATCACGTTGGGGGAGGGAGGGGGCATTAAGGAGACCTAACGTGTATTTTTCTACAGTGAAAGTAGTAATTTATAGTTTGAAATGTATATTATGTGTACAAATTAATTACAACATAATAATAGTTTTAAGTATAATGAGTAACTTAAATTATCTACTACATATTGAGTTTCTTTCGGCTTTCTTCTCAACAGCGGTGAAATGCCGGTGGCCTAGTGGCCGACTTATAGAATAAATGATGGTTCATATTTTTGATATAATTTTCTTGATACTGTGCGCAATACATGTAGGTACAGACTCCTATAAAAATATACGGCTACAAAACAATAGCAGGGTCTGTAGCCGGATATTAATCACGGTTGCAATCAGCATTTTTCACATTTCATAACAAAATCGCTGTCAAGATACGATATACCCGACATCGCAGTATACGCAGTAAAAACAGTAGTACTGTCAGATTTTTCTATATTTGGAAATATTAATGTGTAAATATTTAAATTCTCGGTTATCATCCGTGAGAATATTGATACAAATTTCGTAACTTTCAAATGCGCTTGTCAGTGCTTACGTTAAGTTACTTATTAATCACGTGACAAACGTGACCATCTAAAGAAAAGTGAAGTGACGCCATTCCTGTTCCGCTCCGCTAAAACTGCTTCCACTGACGCAGAGTGAAAAACTCGAGCACTGTGATGATTTAACTCACAGTCCACGCTTCTCTACTCCGCTATGCTGTGGAGCACTATTTCACCAACGCAGAGTGGAGATTTCGAGTACTACGATGGGTCAACTCCTTCACTCGTATCGACTCTACTAACACTATCACCACTAACACGGAGTAGAGACTTCGAGCAATGCAATCACGTATCACCCACGGTCCGCTCCTCTCGACTCCGCTCCGCCTTACTTACACCGTTCCCACGAACGCGGTTCCCACTTAAGTTAAAATTTTCATCAATATCTCTACCCAAATGTTGTCTGGAAGAGATCGCTTCTTAGCGATAAGAGCACCTATTGTCTAACGTTATTTATAAATTGTATTTGTCTTGTTTCCTTTTGTAAACTTTTATAGGTGTGCAATAAAGTATTGTTGTATTGTATTGTAACACGGCGTAGAGATTTCAAGAACTTTGATGAGTCAACATACGGTCTCTTCGCTCCGCCTGACTCCGCGTCAGAGAGTGGCACGCCATGAGCATGTGATTCGTTACTGAAAGATTGCATTACTGAGTGTACAGCATATTCTGTGACAACCTTTTCACTTAGCACCGTCAAATGGACGTTTTTAATTTCCTCGACTGACATTCGGCCTGATTGTCCCTGCTAGCTGAAATTAACAAAGACTTCTAAAAGTTACTCTAAAATGAGCTGTTTTTTAATGCGTTGTTGCTACCTACCGTCTCCATATTATTTACCTATAGTTTTGTATAACCCTAAGTTAGGTTATTTACTGGTCATTTAGCATTAGCATACTAGTATGTTAACCGTAAAACAATCTCGCTGATGAAATGTTTCTAGGTAAAAACGTTAAAAATATTTTGTAATATTTGGATAAATAATTATTTTATTATTCTTATTCTAGACACGATGATGAAATAGTTAACAAAAAAAATTAGGAATTTAATCTTACGGGGTCTCTTTAACCTTTATGTTTTCTAAAGGATTTTGACTTTTTGAATGTTTTTAAGAATAAATATAAATATATATTCTAATCTATAGCGTTACGGAGGCCGCGTACCTATACCTACGTCTGTCCATTTTTCTTAAAACATTTATGTAGCATAGAAAGATATATTTTTAACCGACTTCCAGAAAAGAACCAGGTTCCATGTTTCACTGTATGTATTTTTTTAAGTAAAATCTTGTGTTGGATAACAAACACAACGCGGTCTCTGGGGAACAGATCTGGGTCTATGTCCAGAAATGGATATCTTTTGGCTGATGGTGATGATGAAGAGAACCGACAAAAGGTCAGTAGAGAACTTTATTTTTTATTAGGATTAAATGCCTATATGGGACTAACTACACTTAGACTGCTCTAAAAGTCAGAAATAATCGGCACAGGTCAGCATTCCTACGGAGCGCTAAAAACCTACACGTTGAACGCCATACAAAAGACCACGTTTAGCCCAGGGAGCCGCGGCGGACACCTTGTGACCTGAACAAGTGAACATGTTGAGTCCATGGGGCCGCGTCGGACACAAAAAGTGTCCGCATGCTCACGATCACTTCAGAAGCCTATACGCGGCCGACGGACGGCATTCGAATTGTTTTTACTAAGGCGAGTGAACCGCGCGGCCCCACAAAACAACCTGGTCGCTTGGCACAAAAAAAAACCATAGTTCTTAAGATTTCTGGATATTTTTTACATGATGTCTCCAAAACTGTAGTAAGTAGGTATACAAACTGAATTTAATGAAAAGCTATAGTTATCACGTAGTTTTTTAGTTTAAGAAGACATGAGAAATCCTTTAGAATTAAAATTGCTTTCAATCTAGTCGGTATCATATCAGAAACGGGTTCCGTACCTATTTGATACTATATAAGAAGTTACCTTTTCTGAATAAAATTTTCGGCTTGATTATTATGTCGATGCCTTAAAAAGGTCATAAAACCCGTTAAATTTGAATTTTAATAAATACTTACTATTATAAATAATGACACAAAGGTAAATTAAGAAAGAAGATCGTGCGTGTAAAAGTGCACATCCTAGGGTGTGGCTGATGCGCAAAAGCATTTCAAAAAAACATATATGATGCAGAGGGCGCTCCAGTAGTCTATACAAATAAATACTTACTATGTATATGCCTAAATGTTTAGACCGACAGCGTGACCCGCGCGGCGCCTACGGAAGGAAATACGGTTGGACGTTTACACAGGCTGCGACGGACACTGGTGTCTGCCATTTTAATTTTTCAGAAAATAATGAATATATCGCTGTTTCTGTAAGTCGCCTATTGTTCTTGAGATATTTCTTGACAATAATTGCAAAAAAACACACCAACGATTTTGGGACGATTCTCGATTTATGGTCCGGCCCCTGGGGAAAGTATACGGTCGGCCACATGGTATCCGTCATGGCGTTCAACGTGTTAATACTAATATATTGTGTATGGAGACCATAAGTGATTTGTTATTTTCAGTGAAAAGGTGCGTTTAAAAAAATATATTTCAGACCATAGATCCATAATAGCGTTTTGTTAAATTATGAAGATTCTGAAAACCACTCAAAATATATTTTGGATTAAAAGAAAACATAGCGTACCTTTGAAGAGATTGAAGTGAAATTAAGTAAAAAAAAATCTTTGTTTCATTACATATTAAGCTAGTTTTATTCATTAAACTACAGTATATTGTAAAATTAATTATCAGTGATAAAATTCCTATTATAAAAATCTTCGTAATCTTCTTTAAATGTCGTTATTTGGCATAATAAGAAAATCCACAAAAGCTTCAAAAATCCTTTTAACGTCTCATGTCGTCCTAAACACACCCGTTAATATCCCTAATGAGGATATCGGCGTCTCTTAATGGCAATTTTTAGACCACTAATGAGGATTTTGCTGAATAACAGAACATTTGAAGTCTCACTAGATTAATAATTGTGCGTTACGTTATTATAATGAAACAACGTATATCCATAAATGCCTGAAAGGTAAATTCCATCTTATTGCGTATGTCATTTGGTTTAACTTGAAATAATCACACAAATGGAATTATTTTCTATATTTTCTCCAGCTATTTTATTTACATGTAATCCGCATATGGATTTTATTTAGGGTTGTCAAAATTGGGCAAGTGCGAGTCCGACTCGCGCATGAAGGGTTCCGTACCATAATAACAAGTTTGTCGTATGGGAGCCCCCCATAAATATTTATTTCATTTTATTTTAGTATTTGTTGTTATAGCGGCAATAGAAATACGTCATCTGTGAAAATTTCAACTGTCTAGCTATCACCGTACGGACGGACGGACGGACAGCGAAGTCTCAGTAATAGGGTCTCGTTTTTACCATTTGGGTACGGAACCCTAAAAAGAAGTTTTTATGGAAATGCCTGCGTGACAAGCACGTGAATGCTGTCAGACATTTCGACTGACAGGAGACATGGAAGTTTTTATTAGTCGTAATAGAGAAATCCATCGTGACACGTGTCGTTTTACCTAATTATATTTCGGCGGCCATTTTGCGTAGGCGACGACTAAATCAAAAATTCTGTAATTTACCTATATGTAAAATAATGAAAGCATCATGTAGAAAACATGTCAATGTTTCATAAAAAAATTGGATCATACAAAAACTTACATAATTTTTTCGAAAAAGTTCAACGTTTTTAGCTCTCCTGAAAAGTTAGTTCTGTGTCGCTTGGATTATTTCTCCTTTCCAGCGTCGAATTCTTATTTTATAGTTTTGGGATGTTAGTTAGCTGAATCTAAATAGATTGCCTTTCCTACATACCTATACTTAGGAATAAATTCAACTTTAGTAACGATACTTGTCTGACATAATTATTTCCACTATGTTATTTACCTTAAATGACAACTTGTCAACTTAGCAAAAATATTAATATTTATAGGGTGTTACATTGAACGTAATACAACTCATGATTTTTAAACTCATAGGCACGGAAATATTATATCGCTTAAATGGTTAAGCATATTTAAATATTAATTAAATTAGCCTGCTCATATATCTATTTTGGCATCGGGTCAGTTGAGGCGAATCGATTATTTGCGCTTGCCCCGCTGGCGCATATAAATAGAAACAAATAATATGGAATATCGAAATGTACTGATGTTGTTATACTACTGACGCATCTATACTGTCACTAACTAACTATACATAGTTGTCCCCACTGATCTTTCTAATCTGTCTATACTTACGTAATATTTTTAATTATATTCCACGTATTTATTTAATGTACACATAGACGAATATAAATGTATCTTTGTATACTTTCAAGGAAAATAAAGAAATTAACTAGGTAGGTAAATCGTCAATTACTGGCCACCGTTCAATAACTGGCCACCTCATACTTAAAATTAACTCTGCCCACGTACAAACTAAATTCATTTTACTATAACGTGGCCAGTTATTGAAGGTTGGCCAGTAATTAACACCTTATACTAAAATGAATTATGTTTGTAGGTGAACAGAGTTCATTTTTAGTATGAGGTGGCCAGTTATTGAACGGTGGCCAGTAATTGGCGGTTCACTAAACTTTTTCTCACAGTGGCGTATTAATGTTTCTGACTAAGTGTGAAGCTAGACGAGTGTAATTTGAGTCGCGTAATTTCGGTCGCGCCATACATCATGTCACGTGATCTCGTCACACTAAGTAGTGCGCGACCGAAATTACGTGACTCAAATTACGCTCACCTTCCTTCACCCATCCCGAGCTGCTAAAGGTCTAGCGGCCAACAGAGGTGGCCAGATAAGTGAGGAGTCTATATGCTTAATCCGTACCTACGTCTAAATTTGTGTGTAGGGTCCAACCGAGTTTGACAAGAGGGTGTACCTACTTTAAAATGTTCTTGATTTGGCAGACTTTATCATTACTTCGTGATCTAAAATAAGTTATAAATTTATGAAACATGTAGGACCTACATCCTACCCACATTAAAAAAAATTAGACATTACGTACATTAATTATTATTTTTTTTAATGTGGGTACACACCAAATGTTTATATTAAACCATTGATACAAAGATCAAAGCTCAAAGAAATATTTAAATGGGTTACCTGATGGAAGAGACCGGGAATCGAACCCGGTACCTCTGGATTGCCGATCAACCTTTCCGCCACCCTAACGCCTAAGCAACCTTTCAAATTTTTCCCTTTGCTTTGTGTGTCGATCTTTGCATTGTTTATTTGCAAGGCTAAATGCTCAATGGTCTATTATAAGTTATCAATTGATTGGTTGCCTCTCCTCTACAGATTACATTATCGGAAGATCTTTAGGGGAGTCGTGAAGACGTGGATTCTAAATTCCGCTCAAAGCATTAAATTAAATACATGCACAGTGAAAGGAAAGAACGTCACCTTTCCCAAATTACTCCTGTGGCGTGTAGATAATCCCATTAGCGGGTTGGGAGTATAGCCCACAAAGTCCGACTAAGTAATGAGGGTTAACCAGCTTTGACTTGACAACTTTTTGTTAGGGTTCCGTAGTCAACTAGGAACCCTTATAGTTTCGCCATGTCCGTCTGTCCGTCTGTCCGTCCATCCGTCCGCGGCTTAGCTCCGTGATCATTAGTACTAGAACGCTGAAATTTGGTATGAGTATGTGTGTGTATAACGCCGACAGGACGGTAAAATAAAATTAAAAAAAATTTTTTTTTCGGGTTCCTCTCGAACACCTAATGTGGGGGTGATTTTTTTTTCTTTTCAACACTAGTATGTGAGGTGTCGTTAAATAGGTCTTGTAAAAATAATAGTAAAGTCAGCAGTTTTGTAAATATTCGCTCCAAAAACAAAAAAAATAGTGTCCCCTCCAACTTTTCAACCACGGGTCAAAAAAATTCAGAAAAATACATGTTAATTAGGCCTTATAAGAAATTTCAATGAAAACTATATTGAACACAATCGGCCGAGCCGTTTTTGAGTTATCGCCAAATTTCATATATTTTTTTCTTTAAAAGGTCGTAAGTTGACTTCCAGACGGTAATAAGTGATTACAGTTTCTAGGGCGTTTACGACCTTTTTATGGACCTTAAAATCTTCCTCGGGCCTAAAACAGCAGTTTATTGTGAAGGATGGGCACCTACGGAACCCTACACTGAGCGTGGCCCGACATGCTCTTGGCCGGTTTTTATATTTCAAGTCATTTATTTATTTATTTAAACTTTATTGCACAAAATACACAAGTAAAAGTACAAATGGCGGACTTAATGCCTTAAGGCATTCTCTACCAGTAAACCATAGGACTAAACAGAAACATTTGTATGGTACAGGGTCTTTTATATAATCTATTACATGAAGCAATTAAATAACACATAAGAAATATACCTCATGTACAAATATATACAATATCGCGAGAGCTAAAGAAAAGAATCGGTCTCCTTCATTTGAATGATATGATATAATTTGCGCACCTCTAAATCATATCGCAGATACAACTGATATTTAACAACTCTCTCTCTCTTAAATCAAACTAAATAAAATATATGTATATGTATATTAATTCGGCAAAAAGCCTTGGTTAATTTATTATTGTATATTTATTAATAGCTACTGTTATTATAATACCCCAAGATACTATACGAAGTCGATAACTATAAAGTATCTATTTGTTTATTCATGACTTCTTATTTATTGATTTAGGAACAAAATATAACGATCTCAGGTATTATGTAAATAAAATAGCGATTTAATTCGATACTCTCAGGATATTTTGGATACATTACGCTACGCGAGGCCTCATGGCGAACAGCACTTATATATTATCATTAGGTACATCAGACGACAATGAATACCCCATCAACGCTTCTATTCAGCTACAATACAGCGTAGATTGGGCCTTTTGTAATGTTTTCGCAATTGATAGGTTGTCCTTATAATTATTTTTTATTAGCAGTAGGTTCCTTTTACAAATCGCGGGCAGACTTTAAAAACCTTTAAGGGTCAGCTCACACCGAGACGCGACGCGACGATACTGGAAGAGGCCGGTGATTTCGCGCTGCGCCGCGCGGCGCCGCGAGACGCATCGCGGCGTAGCGAGGCGCATCGTAAGGGTCAGCTCACACCGAGACGCGACGCGACGCGACGCGACGCGACGATACTGGAAGAGGCCGGTGATTTCGCGCTGCGCCGCGCGGCGCCGCGAGACGCATCGCGGCGTAGCGAGGCGCATCGTAAAATCGTTGGCAGCACGACGCCTCGCTGCGCAGCGAGACGCCGCGCGGTGCCGCGTCCAACCGCCCCGCAGTCTACCTATTGCAAGCGCATGAGAACGGCGGCCTCAGGCTGCGCCTCGCGGCGTCGCGCTGCGTCGCGCGGCTTCGCGAGGCGCAGCGCCGCTCTCACACGCCGCGCGTACCGGCGATGCACCGCTACGTCTCGCGAAGCCGCGCGGCGCAGCGCGGCGCCGCGAGGCGCAGCGCTGCGTGGCGCAACGTATTTTGAATTCTCACGATGAAATGTGTCCTTTAATGTAGTAAATAAAGTATAATTTTGAGTCACTCTATTGAAATGTGCGCGCAGCGTCGCGTCGCGTCGCGTCTCGGTGTGAGCTGACCCTAAAATCGTTGGCAGCACGACGCCTCGCTGCGCAGCGAGACGCCGCGCGGTGCCGCGTCCAACCGCCCCGCAGTCTGCCTATTGCAAGCGCATGAGAACGGCGGCCTCAGGCTGCGCCTCGCGGCGTCGCGCGGCGTCGCGCTGCGTCGCGAGGCGCAGCGCCGGTATCACACGCCGCGCGTACCGGCGATGCACCGCTGCGTCTCGCGAAGCCGCGCGGCGCAGCGCTGCGTGGCGCAACGTATTTTGAATTCTCACGATGAAATGTGTCCCTTTTAATGTAGTAAATAAAGTATAAAGAGTCACTCTATTGAAATGTGCGCGCAGCGTCGCGTCGCGTCGCGTCTCGGTGTGAGCTGACCCTAATAGGCTAGTTTTATAAAGTATTATTGAAATAGTCATACACTTATATTTCTTTTTCAATTAAACAAAGAATGACGAAGACATATAAGTAGTCCGTTAAACACCCGGACTTTAATGCGCTTTTGCAGTTTTTCTTGTTTTTTTTTTTTTAGTTAAGAATACATACGTATTTTTTTTTCCATTTTATAATAAAAAAAACAAGGGAACTCAATTGAGAGCACCATCGGCAGCGGGGTAGGGTTCAAACAACCGGTGGCGGAAGGCCACAGAGACTAATTAGCTAATAATGATAATAATTATAAAATGGCAACTCCTATTAATTAATTTAAGCTCGAAAGGAACCAGAAACGCGTCACATTTCCGTTTATAATCTGAGCCCGCATCAGATAATGTCACGTACGTAAATATCGAAAAAGGTTGCTCGGCTCAAAATGTATAATGTTTAGGGACTACGGGCGGGGGCCATCACTGGCTGCCCTACAAAATTTAAATGATCATTTATTCAGCAAAATAATATAGATATGACAGGAAAATAAAACCTTAAAGTAAGAATTCTTACTTTAACTTTAACTACTACTTAAAAATTAACTTTAAATAAAAAAAATGGCCAAATCGCCGTCTATTGGCAGAAAGCCCATAAGTTTAGCAGCATTGCCGCGTTGAATGGCAATGCTGATCCGCTGTGCGAGATATGTCGCCTAAATCCAAATAGATATAAGTTTATATTTTTTATTTTTCTGTATGATTTTATAGTTTACAGTGCCTTAGTTAAATTACTGTAATGCTGTGTAACTAATTTGAATAAATAGATAAATAAATATTTATACACCAACACTCTGGTCACGCGTCAACCCGACTAACCTGCGAACTACACTCTTTAAAGACCCCTGGGGGTACTTTCACCCCAGGGCCATTCATTTATTTTATCTTTATTGCACAAAAGGAATCTTATTGTACAAAAGGTGGCCTTAATGCCATGAAGCATTCTCTATCAGTCAACCTTATATAGGATAAAAGAGAAAATTTGTAGACGGTGCAACCTAATACTTATACATACCTACAACACATAGTTATTATACTAATAATAATAATTTCACGCCGGTGTGCATTTACTTTTGTATGTTCAGGTTGAGGTTTGTGAAAACAAAATAATACTATATAGGTTACATAGGACTATCTAGGTTCTAGGACGTCTGTACAAAATTGTAAAGCTATCCACTGAAAAACTTTGAAAATCCTGCAGGACTACACTATCTATTTATTTATTTATTCGGCAAGGTTACAAAATGTAAATTGTCATTAACATAATAGGATGTAGTTATAGTTAGACTGTACTAAATTTACATTTCTATGACTACCATGCACAACTTTAATTTAATGGGTACATACTAAATTTAAATGTTAAACTTATCTAAGAGGAATACATAATACTAAGATTAAAATTTATAATAAAGAAATAACAAAAAACATGTGTATTTTTACACTTATCTAACTTAAATTGTAATTGAGATCTTCGTTTTGACTGAACTAACTTTAGGCGGGCTTTTCCCAGTAGACGCCGAACTCACTCATTTTCAGACTCGTCGTAGACGTTTAATCAGTGTTTGAAGATTACGAAAAACATATATATCATACTTAAGGATCTTCTGAATATGAAATCGTGTTCAGCAACATGATTGGAAAAATTTCGGTCGATAGAAAACGATCCCAAAGTTACCTCTATTCGTAATATCTTTTCTATAGAATAGCTAAAATACGAACCTTTTTTACCCGTTTTTTGCGTAAATGTATAGATACTAACATTATCTAGTTGAAGTGGATGGGATTTTCTGAATAAAATTATTTATTTAATCACTAGAACGAAATATCTACTAAAACTATGAGGGCGATAGCTCGCGGTGCCATTTCAGTCGCGCTTCGGCGCTTGAAGGGGATGGACCTGTGTCAATTTGTTCCGCGCGACCACGTGATCGCATTTACGAATTATTGTTACAAAAAAATGAGAAATAAAGCAGCACAACGTAAACAAAAAGCTTTTCATATTATAAAACGAATAAAAAAAGACAATGCTCGAGCAAGGAATGCCAAAAAGTAAGTTAATGTTTTATTTATAATAAATTAACAGAACCGAACATAAATGTCAAAAAGTGGCACTTCAAAAAGTTGACATGTTCAAGTATATGCTAATAATGCTTTATTCATAATTTAAAACAACATAATTACTTCCTACAAAAGAACTCATTGCTCAAAGCACTAAGTGTCAAATTGACTTACGAAGTTATTACCACAAATATTTTTCATCTGAATTAAGTTTTTTTGCGTATTCTGTCTAATGTCTCTTGTCAAACTTGGAACATGGATTTAGTACACAGTTAACATATATCAGTACTTTAAGTCCCTGCCTGGGGAAAAGGCATGATTATGTATGTTATGTAACCTAGATATAGGTAAGTAAAAAAAACTGTACTCTACAAATGCTCCTCAGTACTTGTTCTTTCTTAAGGCCTTTAGCAACAATCGACTCCTAGGTAAGGTACGTAGTATATTTTTACCCGACAGCGCGACGCAAAGGAGGGTAATGTGTTTAGCGCAGTCTGTTTATGTATGATAGCACCTTTGAGATTATTTCACATTTAAAAGTATCTAAAAAAACAAATAATTTTATTAATTGTATCTAGAGGCACGCCATTGCCCCCTCCAACTCGAGAAAACGCGCTTACCGGCACACCGCAACATCATTTTCCTTTTTTCGAAGCCATTCAGACCATTTTCAAACCCCCTGTATTTCGTCGTGAACAAAGCTAGAAGCCTGAATTTTCAGTAACTAGGTGGGCATAGTATAACCTAGGCATATTCCAAGTTACATTCAATTTGAACTAGTAAGTTAAGAATTATTGCGAGTCAAAGTTCCTTAATTTTGTCACTCACTAATTCACTGACTCATTTACACACGATCATACGAATTCTAAGATATTTCCAGCAGACACACAAGCTTGAAATTTTGAACTCTATTACTGTTTAGTGTACAGTTATGCGACCTGCATAGGAAAATTTGTATTTCCTTATGAACCCTATAAAAAATACTCGATTACAAAGTTGATTTTGCGGTTCATATAACCTTCGGTTTAGATACTAAAACCTCAGGCACAGAATTTATACATACAGAATGGACACACACACCCCCGTGCCGAATTGAGTTACCTCACCCCGCAGGGGCAGTGAGTTGGAATCGTTTTTTCTGCGTAGATAATTTTGAAATGGTCGTGTGCACAGGCATGGCTAGAACAATAATGATGACTCGTCAAATAATGATGCTGTTGGTGATAGTAATGATGATAATGATGATGGTGGTGTTGTGGGTCATGCTTATGATGATGATGATAGTGGTGGTGTTGTTGATGATTGTGTTGTTGTTGATGATTCTGATGATAATGATGGTCATGACGATGATGGTGATTAGGAATGATGATGGCGGTGTTGATTCAGATGGTAATGGTCATGGTGATGACTGATGATGAATAATTACGATGATTGTGATGACAATCCTTGTGGTGATGATGGGTCATTATGGATCATGAGAGTGATCATGAGAGGAATCAAGAGACAGATCATTATGGATGCTAAGAGGGATCATGAGAAGGATCTAGGGGCACGACAGTGCCTCCGCTAAGTCATTATTTACCATGAGATCGTTATGGATCATGAGAGTGATAAATATGGATCATGACGGATTTTGAGAGAGATCATTATGGATCATAAGAGGAAGTGACAAGTCTGTGCGGTTTACATCTAGTTCACGTCGACTCCGCAACTGCAGAGTATAATAGAATAAGAAGTATTTACCGTCTTGGCTTGTCAAAAAAAGGAGGACCACTTAAAAAAAATGAGATCCCATCAAAAACATAACATGCATGCAAGTCTCGCAACCATCTACCGCAAAAAATTGTGATACAATATAACACCAAGTCGGTTAATTTATTTATTAAGTGACCCCCGGCCTAAATTATAACATTGACATACATTTTCACAGAATTACATAACTAAAAACATATTGCCATAACCGTTTTAGTGCCCGCATTAATAATGTAATATTAAACATTTTTATCTTTTTAATAAAATTTAAGGACTAAAGGCAATCGCACACGGTAATATACTCTAGATATAATGAAAACATCTACCAAATATCATTAACGCTTTAAATGTCACGCTTAATTTATATGCGTAAATTCCTACTCATTGTTTCATCTTGGCCGTCCTTACTAAGATAAAAGATGGACCTGGCCACACGGGCAAAAGTGGACGACAGAAGATAATAGAGGAAGATGAGATAGTAAAAACAGCTGAAAAAAACGGGAGGAGCAGAGCTCAACACCGAACGAAAAACCAAACTATCTACATTGAAAACTATTAGATAAAGCTAAAAATATAATAATCACTTTAAAAGGAGATTAATTTACTCGTGTTCCTATTAGACTGGTAGTTCAAATCAAAATTTTCAAGTCTAACGGCATTTTGTGAGCCATTTTGGCAACATGACTTATTCGAAGTAAAAAAGCCTGCTGAATTCGATTCTGGATGTTGCCAAGCAGAATTTTGCCCCCCTCCCCCCATTCCTCCCCTTTTTACCTCAAAATATGTCCCTAATCACGGTTTTTACGGTTTCATATAAAAATAATTACAGCTAGAAAAAAAATGTCAAAGACAAGAATGATCTCTATAAAATTTCCTATAACATGGTGTATAAACTTTTTTAGTAGGCCTTATGGTCTGTGAGAGATATCTTCCCGAACTTCATAGACTGGTAGAAAATTCTAAATATCGGCTTCCTTTACCGTGCTAACGGCATTTTGGGATCCATTCTGGCAACATGACTTTTCCGTTGTAAAAAAGCCTGCTGAATTCGGTTCTGAATGTTGCCAAGCCGAATTTTGCCCCTCCCCCCATTTCCCCCCTTTTTGACCTCAAAATATGTCCCTAATCACGATTTTTACGGTTTTATACAAAAAGTATTACAGCTAGAAAAAAAGTGTCAAAGACAAGAATGATCTCTATAAAATTTCCTATAACATGGTGTATAATTTTTTTTAGTAGGCCTTATGGTTTGTGAGCAATGACTTCCCGAACTTCATTATTTAAAAAAAAATTGATAAACTTGGTCAAGGCAGTGAAATACACTTATTTTGGGATAATTGGTATCGCACAGGATCCAGCCGCTCTGCAGCTCTTGAAACTGACATCCAGTTGGCGTGCTGCTTATTATGTTAAGACTTACGAGGCTTTCAGTCATAAGCAGCCGTCAGATTTACACGCAGAATTGTATCCACGTCGAGCTAAATGCGACGTAGAAAATAAAAATGCTTTACTTCTGACTATGAAGTCATTCAAAATGCTCAGTTATACGCCAGATTCTCTGAACTTTTTGAACGACCTGCCTTGTATTTGAAGGTCGGGCTTTTGTTAATTTTGACCTTAGCGCAGTTGCTGACCTGCTGTTGGTGAGCCTTTCGGAAACAAACTTCGTTACTAAGAGTGAGCCAAGCTGCTTAGCAGTGAGAATTGACACTTTATTTTTTCTGTTGCAAGATCCTGGGTAACTGCATTTCTAAGGCACATTTCTGGAGAATCTGGCGTAGAACTGAGCATTTCGAAGGACTTCATGGTCAGAAGCAAAGCATTTTTATTTTCTACGTCCCTTTTAGCCCGACTTGGGTACGGTTCTGCGTGTAAATCTGACGACTGCTTATGACTGAAAGCCTCGTGAATCTTGACAGATAATAAGCAGCAAGCCAACTGGATGTCCGCGTCAAGCGCTGCAGAGCGGCTGGATCCTGTGCGATACCAATTATCCCAAAATAAGTGTATTTCACTGCCTTGACCAAGTTTATCCATTTTTTTTTTAATAATGAAGTTCGGGAAGATATTGCTCACAAACCATAAGGCCTACTAAAAAAAATTATACACCATGTTATAGGAAATTTTATAGAGATCATTCTTGTGTTTGACACTTTTTTTCTAGCTGTAATACTTTTTGTATAAAACCGTAAAAATCGTGATTAGGGACATATTTTGAGGTCAAAAAGGGGGGAAATGGGGGGAGGGGGCCAAAATTCGGCTTGGCAACATTCAGAACCGAATTCAGCAGGTTTTTTTACATCGGAAAAGTCATGTTGCCAGAATGGATCCCAAAATGCCGTTAGCACGGTAAAGGAAGCCGATATTTAGAATTTTCTACCAGTCTGTGAAGTTCGGGAAGATATTTCTCACAAACCATAAGGCCTACTAAAAAAGTTTATACACCATGTTATAGGAAATTTTATAGAAATAATTCTTGTCTTTGACACTTTTTTTCTAACTGTAAGACTTTTTGTATAAAACCGTAAAAACCGTGATTAGGGACATATTTTGAGGTAAAAAGGGGGGAAATGGGGGGAGTGGGGCAAAATTCGACTTGGCAACATCCAGAATCGAATTCAGCAGGCTTTTTTACATCGGAAAAGTCATGTTGCCAAAATGGCTCACAAAATGCCGTTAGGACGGTAAAGGAAGCCGATATTTGGATTTTTCTACCAGTCTATATGTACTTACAGTGCGACACAAAAGAGTAGAAAACGGATGATAAAGGAACTACAATTTTTCATACAAAATTGTTACCATATTCAAGCACTTTACGTCAAAAATGTGACAGTTGCGAAGGAAGTGGCGCCCTCATTTATTTTCTACTCTTTTGTGTCGCACTGTATGTTGCTGTGCGATGGCCAAGTCATTACATTTATTATAAAGATAAAGATGTGTAATATTAATGCAAACACTACAACGGTCATGGTAATATGTTTTTAGTTATGTTACCCGGTGAAAATGTATGTCAAAGTTGTCATATACGAGTAGGCGGGGGGTCACTCTGATAGGGACTGAATAAATTAACCAACTTGGTTTTATATTGTAATCTCACAAATTTTAGCGGTAGAAGGTTGCGATGCGAGACTTGCAATTTTTTACATGTTATGTTTTTGGTGGGATACTAATTATTCCGTAATTCCTCCACAGAACACAGTCGCAAGTAAAAACTATAAAAAATAAATTAAGTTAAAACAAACATTTAGTTAAAACGAAAAATAATATTTAGTACTTCTATAGCAAGAATTCGCATTTCACTTTGAACATAAATTATAACCCGCTTTGCACCGGCCACTTAAAAAACTGCCGACTGATATCACTGTATTGTGACACCACTCTACAGTGTACATTGCCATCGCAATTTCGCGTTAGCGAACTCGCCGAGCGGGGTCGGGGCGCGCGGGCGGCGCTCCGCGTCTTGCCGCGCACCTCACCCCCTCAATTCCGCCGTAGGGCCGGACAATATCGCCTTAATAGAAAATTTGAACTGATTGAGACTTAAATGAAATATATCAAGTTCACTAAATCTTGCTATAAGAATTACACATACGTGTTATAGTCTAACGCCTATGTCTCTAACGCCTTTCGTTTTTTAGAGCTCATGGTTTTACTTTGACGTAAATATGTTTTAAAAATGTGTTGTCAGTTCGTATCGTGTATGTTCATGTTTGTTACTTCTTCACGCCGCAACGGATGGGAGAAAGATAGTTTGCACCATTATTTAACACAAAAGCTACTTTTTATACAAAAAAAGTAAAACATGCTTCACCGCGAGCCAAAATAAAGATTCATTCAAATGAGTAAATTATTAAGTTCATGAAACATGACTGTAATGTCGCATTATTTTTTTAAGTGGGTACCTACATACCACAATTTTTATATTACCGAGGAAAACATTCCCATTTCGGGTGACTTCCGCCAGACACATTTAAATTTTTCTTTGTGTTTTGATGGTTTAATAAATTATTTCCTAAACCTTTCTATGGTAACCTATTTCCCAATCTCGAATAACGTATCAAAAGACACCTGGGGCTTTTATAGGACCCATCTCATATTCACGTAAATTAAGTACTTAAGTCTTCAGTTTAGGAAAAGGCGCGATCAAATTTACATGTTCTTGAGTGTCTGATATTTTATTAAAGGATGTGAGATGGAGCGAGATTATCTTGGGTAAATCATTTGTCTGTCAAGATTTCTTGCAATTCGTTTACGAATATGAGATGGGATGTCACTTTTTAGGGTTCCGTAGTCAACTATAGTTTCGCCATGTCCGTCTGCCCGTCTGTCTGTCCGTCCGCGGCTTAGCTCCGTGATCATAAGTGCTAGAAAGTTGAAATTTGGTGTGAGTATGTGTATGTATCACGCCGACAAAACAGTAAAATAAAAACTAAAAAAAAAACTTTTTTTCGGGTACCTCCCGTAGACCTAAAGTGGGGGTGATTTTTTTTTCGTTCCAACACTAGAGTGTGGGGTGTGGTTGAATAGGTCTTTCAAAAATAATAGGGGTTTTTAAACATAATTTTATGATAAAGTTAGCAGTATTGTAAATATTTGCTCGGGAAATAAAAAGTGCCCCCCCCCCCTCTAATTTCTCAACCACGGCTCAAAACATTATGGAATACTTTCAATGAAAACTATATTGAATGAAATCGGTCGAGCCGTTTTTGAGTTATCGCAAAATTTCATAATTTTCTTTAAAATGACGTAAGTGCCGCGCGGTCTTCCTATGTAATTACAGTTACTTTGGCGTGTACGACCTTTTTATAGAGCTTGAAATCTTTCTCGTAATTTAAATTTTATTTTATTGTCTATTGTGAAGGATGGGCAACTACGGAATCCTACACTGAGCGTGGCCCGACATGCTCTTGGCCGGTTTTGTTTTATAATCTATATATATATAAACGGATTTGTCCTGACTGACTGACATATCAACGCAGAGCCGAAACTACTAATGTTAGAGAGTTGATTTTTGCACAGTAGGTTACTTTTATAACGCGGGCTAGAGATAAGAAGCGATTTTGAAAAATTCTATCCCTAAGGGTGTTAAAAAGGGGTGCAAAGTTTGTATGGGATACAAGTTTTTTTTAAAGCTAGAAACTTGAAACTTTGTTAGAAGATATTAAAATAAAATAAAAGAAAACTGATTTCAGCGTTTTTGAAAATTCATCCCCTAAGGTGGTAAAAAAGGGGTTGAAAGTTTGTATGGAGATCAAGTATTCTTTTGAGCGCGGGACTCGAATCTTTGTGTAAAAGCATACTATTAGAATACAAGAAAAGTCATTTCAGCGTTTTCAAAAATTCGACCCCTAAAAGGGTAAAAAAGGGGTTTAAAGTTTGTATGGAGATCAAGTATTTTTTTGAGCGCGGGACTTGAAACTTTGTGTAAAGGCATACTATTAGAATACAAGAAAAGTTATTTCAGCGTTTTCAAAAATTCGTCCGCTAAAAGGGTTAAAAAGGGGTTGAAAGTGTGAATCCATTACAAATTTCTTGAAACTTCTTATTAAGGCATATACAATAATAACAAAATAACATTAATTTAACGTCATCAAAGATTCAACCTCTAAGGGGGTTAAAAGGGGGATGAAAGTTCGTCTTGGGGTTCAAATGTAATTTTAAGCTAGGAACTTTAAACTTCGTAAAAAGTTATGCAAATAAAATGGAACAAAAGTGATTTCAGCGTTTTTGAAAATTCATCCTCTTAGGTGGTAAAAAGGGGGTTGAAAGTTTGTATGGAGATCAAACCTTTTCTTGAGCGTGGGACTTTAAACTTTGTATAAAGGCATATAATTAAAATACAAGGAAAGTAATTTCAGCGTTTTCAATAATTCGTCCCCTAAAATGGTTAAAAAGGGTTGAAAGTTTGATTCCATTACAAATTCTTTGACTAAGGCATATATAATAATAACAAAATAACATTAATTTAACGTCATTATAAATTCAACCTCTAAGAGGGTTAAAAGGGGGATGAAAGTTTGTCTCGGGGTTCAATTTTAATTTTAAGCTAGGAACTTGAAACTTTGTAAATAGGTATTAAAATAAAATAAAAGAAAACTGATTTAAGTGTTGTTGAAAATTCATCCCTGAAACTGGTAAATAAGGGGTTGAAACTTTGGATGGAGATCAAACCTTTTTCTGAGCGCAGGACTTTAAACTTTGTATTAGTGCATATAATTAGAATACAAGAAAAGAAATTTCAGCGTTTTTGAAAATTCAGCCCTGAAGGTGGTGAAAAGGGGTTGAAAGTTTGTATGAAGATTAAAAAAAAATTTGAGTGTGGGACTTGAAACTTTAAATAGAGGCGTATTATTAGAATACAAAAAAGTGAGTCAGCGTTTTTGAAAATATATGTAGCCCTGAAGATGGTGAAAAATTGGGCAAGTGCGAGTCCGACTCGCGCATGAAGGGTTCCGTACCTATATATATATATATATCTATAACAAGTTTGTTGTATGGGAGCCCCCCTTAAATATTTATTTTATTTTATTTTTAGTATTTGTTGTTATAGCGGCTATAGAAATACATCATCTGTGAAAATTTCAACTGTCTTGCTATCACCGTTCTTGAGATGCAGCCTGGTGACAGACGGACGGACGGACGGACGGACAGCGAAGTCTCAGTAATAGGGTTCCGTTTTTACCCTTTGGGTACGGAACCCTAAAAAGGGGTTGAATTTTTGGAATGGAATGGACATCAAACCTTTTTTTGAGCGCTGGACTTGAAACTTTGTATTTATAAAGGCATATAATTAGAAATCAAAAAAAGTAATTTCAGCGTTTTTGAAAATTCAACCCCTGAGGCGGTAAAAAGGAGGTTGATAGTTTGTATTGAGATCAAACATTTTTTTGAGCGCAGGACTTGAAACTTTGTATAAGGGCATATTATCAGAATACAAGAAAAGTGAATTCGTTTTTGAAAATTCAGCCCAGAAGGTGGTGAAAAAGGGGTTGAAAATTTGTTTGAAGATCAAATATTTATTTTGAGTGCGGGACTTGAAACCTGAGTTCATAATGATTCCGCGTAATTAGAGCAATTTAGCCGAAAACAAAACTAAAAAGAGGCCAAGAGCGAGTCGAACTCGCGTACGAAGTTCGGTACCATAACGTGGACGTAGTTATGCAATAATGTTCCAAACCACAGCGACCTCATTTTGAGATAAATGCAACTTTAGGTTTCAGTGGTACACTTTTTTGCTGTAACCAGTACATACGTGTAGTATGTGTTTTTTTGTAGAAATATATGTTCGGTACTTGATGATGACATATTTTTTTTAAATTATATAGTATAAAGGTACGTATTTAGAGAAATAGGAATTGGAACGTTTTTACAAAATGGTTGTTTGTATGGACTCTAATCCGGAATGATTTTGCTAAAACGTTCCACGATGTATGAAACATTACTTTATTATAATCTTAACAAAAAAAAAGTCAATAAATAGGTGAATGTTTGCTAGGAATATAAATAAAAGCAACAAAAATAGCAATAAGTAAGTCATAACCTTTATTCATCTTCATAACCTTCTATATCAAAATCTGGCACCCCACCGAATCCATCAACATCATCGAGAATATCCTCAGAACACTCTAGAGCTTTATAAAATTGAAGACAATCTTCAGGTATGTATTGGTGGTACATTGATTGCAAGTCAGCTAATTTTGCAGGACCAATTGGTTTGCCATTAGGCCACAGCAAACAGAAATCAGAATCACTTATGTGCCTGGTTTCCCCTTTTATTATTTTTTCAATAGACAACTCTTTAAAATCTTCTTCCAGTGATGATCTCATAAAGATAGAATGCATTTTATCATTTTTTATTTGAATCTCTTTTGTTAGCTGGTTACATCCAACTAACTTTGTTTTTGTCAGTAAATTTCTTTCGATTGGTTATATTTTATTCTATTTTGCTTGAACTATAAAAATCAGTCTTCTCAATTTTATATACTTGAAGTGGTTTCACTTTCTTACTACGTTTAATTATATCGATGTATTTTTCAGCTGTATAAACTCTTCAGGTTAAATTTGGAATAAAAAATCTTTTTCACATAGTTCAAAGAAGTGTACTTGCGGTCTTTGCCATACTTTTGGATAAACGCCTGTCGATATATGAGTGAAGTGTAAAACATTAAACAAAGATACTTGTAACACGTGTGATAATAGAGGTGGAAATTCATAATGCCAAAAATACCGAAGAAAAAGAAAAAGCTACAGAAAAAAAGACACAACATTTAGAAAGGGCTACTAATCTAAGAAACCAAATGAAGCTGGATTTTGTTCACCGTTAGTCGAATGCTTAACATTTGATTTAGAGAAGACATTACCTTTGCCCCGCATACCAACGAATGTAGCATTTTATAAAAGGCAATTGTGGTTCTACAATAGTGGTATTCATAGTGCATCTGATGACATTGGGCACTGTTATGTATGGGTAGAAGGAGAAGCAGGAAGAGGAGCCCAGGAAGTTGGATCATGCCTTAAGAAATATATAAACCAGAAGCTAAGTTTTACTGTCACACACTTAATTTTATGGAGCGATTGTTGCGGTGGTCAGAACAGAAATATCAAAATCGTTCTCATGATGAAAGCAATTTTGAGCTCCCATCGAACTTTGAAAACCGTCTCATTTCGATTTCTTGAGTCCGGCCATACATTTTTACCGAACGACACGGATTTTTCTAAAATAGAAACAGCTCTCAAACACCACCAACGCGTGTATATAGCTGAAGAATACATCGATATAATTAAACGAAGTAAGAAAGTGAAACCACTTCAAGTATATAAAATGGAGAAGACTGATTTTTATAGTTCAAGCAAAATAGAAAAAACCGGCCAAGTGCGAGTCGGACTCGCGCACCGAGGGTTCCGTACAAACACTTTCCATCCCTAAGTGGTTAAGTTAAGTTTGCACCTGGTATGTATAGCGCCCCATATAAATTAGGTGCAAAGTTAGGTATTAAAAAAAAAAATTATGGTTTTCGTAATTATTCCTTTATCTATGCTATAAGACGTTGCTTCGTACCAAATTTCAAGATTCTGAGTTCACGGGAAGCACCCTGTAGGTTTTGATTCCCTTGCAAGTGTCGAAAATTTGCGGCATAAACGGCTGTATCTTTTGATTGCGTTGGCTTAGAAGTTTGATTTTTTCACAGCTTCAAGGGACAGTAGACCTGAGTAATTGATATAAATTTCAGCTTCATACCTCCACGCGTTCCTGAGAAAAAGGGTCTTGACAGACGGACGGACGGACAGACGGACAACAAAGTGATCCTATAAGGGTTCCGTTTTTTCCTTTTGAGGTACGGAACCCTAAAAATATAACCATACGAAAGAAATTTTCTGACAAAAGCAAAGTTAGTTGGTTACATGCAAAAGAAATTCAAATAAAAAATGATAAAATGCATTCTATCTTAATGAGATCATCACTGGAAGAAGATTTTAAAGAGTTGTCTATTGAAAAATAAAAATAAAAGGGGAAACCAGGCACATAAGCGATTCTGATTTCTGTTTGCTGTGGCCTAATGGCAAACCAATTGCTCCTGCAAAATTGTTTAATGTTTATTTTGGTCTAAAATAAAATGTTCCACATATTTTGGATCGCTAATGCCTTACGGTTTTAAAGACCAATAGTGTTGCAAACAGACGTGGATCATTTATTGCAAGAAAATGTACAAATATGGATTTTGTGAAAACGTTCCAACCTAATAGCAAAAATGTTACAAATAGATGTGGATCATTTTTGCAAAAAAAAAGAGAATTTATGAATTTTGATAAAATGTTCTAACATGCATGGAACAGTATTAGCTAGAACAATAAGTATCATATGTGTTTTGCAATAATGTTCCAAAGTCCATGAAACATTTTTTGCATAACCAAAATTATAGTATGCGTTTTATAGAAATGTTCCAAGAGCATTGAAACATTATAAGGTAATAATATTCATGAATATTGGTTACTAAATTTGTTTCAATTTACATGTGATGTTTTGTTTTCTATATGAATATCCTTGTTTGGTAAAAGTGTGGGGTGGAACATTTGGGCCAAATTTTATCTAAAAAAATAAGCTATAAGGACTGGAACCTTTTACCTAGATGATTTTAATATGTGGAAAAAGGTTCACTGGTTGTGTTATCTCAATTTTGGGCGAGTTGTGGGTTGGAACGTTATTGCATAACTACGTCCACGTATAAAATGGCAAAAAAAAAACGTTCATTGTATGGGAGCAGCACTTCAATATTTATTATTATTTATTTTTTGTTGAATTACAGTAACCAACATCAAAATCATCAACTTGCAAAAAAAGAAAAGTAATTTCAACATTGTTTAGATCTGAAAATAATACAATAAAGATGTAAACTGTTCAAGATAAGATTCCACGCGGACGAAGTCGCGGGCAACAGCTAGTAATATATATTAACAGTAAACAATATAATGAAGGGCTAAGCTAAGTGTGGGTCCCCACTGATTCGGAGCGGAGACGAGCGGAATCGACGAATCACCTGAGTTGAAATCTGTATCTCAGCTCCGCTTCACTTTTTAACCGACTGCAAAAAAGGAGGATACCTCAGAATTCCGTCATTTATGAGTCGATTTGGAAAAATCTTTTTAGGTTCATGAATAGACATCTCCAAGTTGGTCCCATAAAATTTTGGTGAAGATCTGATGACGAGATCCATGAGGAATCGAAGGAATTCCTGAAATTTTATAGGCACTTATAATGTTTTTCATATATTTTCTAAAATTATTTAAGTATTTGCATATGGTAGCATCATCTTCCAATGCGGAGCTGATGATGGAAGGTACAACTCCTTAACGGTTAGGAGTTAGGAGAAAATTCAAACGAGATGCATGCCTTCGAGACCTCCCCTATCACCCCGCCATAGTAGGTATGAATCACTAAAAAGCAAAAAAAAATTACAAATAAAGAACCGACTTCAATAAAACTAAAATGCCAAAAATAACCTGTTCAAGTACAGATTACACCCATTGACTCACCCTTTGAAGTCGGTGCCAAACCTCACGTAAACTATAATAATTGAGTAGTTTGGGAGTTTTGGGACCGACTTCAAAGGGTGAGTCAAATGTAATCTGTACTTGAACGGGTTATTTTTGGCTTTTTAGTTTTATTGAAATTGGTTATTTTTTGTTATTTTTTTGTGATTGGTTGATTCTGAACGTCTCCGCTCCGCTCTTACTTCTTTGGAAACGCACCCTAAGGGAAGAACTGACTAAGTCACATTTCCAAAATTTTACAACACAAGATTGATTTTGTCATATATCCTAATGGGTGTATGGTTTAAGTAAAGAATAGCAAAATAAGTCGCGATGCAGCGAGCTTTGCCCCTGTTTAGATAGTCATGTGATGACATAAAGTAATATTTTGTCAATGCTAAAAAATATGAATTTGATAAAATGTACAGGGTGGAACATTTCTAAAGACTGGGCTGACAGAATAGTGTCATCTGAGATATCTACAATCGATCTATTATAATTCTAAAGCTGGATTGAAAAGTAAAAAAATGTCATATTAAAATACTTAAACGGGTTTACTCACGTCGTAGAAGTCGAATAACGCTCGACATGTTTCGAATCGGTACGCGATTCATCATCAGGAGCCTGCCGGCCCCGGCCCAGGCGGCCAACCGAACACTGTGGGCACGCGCAGCCGCGCGGACAGGCGCGTGCCCGCAGTGTTCGGTTGGCCGCGACAGCAACAGCGATTGATTCAAAGGTTTTATTTACATTTTAAATTGACACCTGTCTTTAAGTTAGCGACGTTCAAAAGATGCTAGGGTTGATATGTGCAGATTTTTAAACTAATGTTTAACAAACTGCATCTCAAAAATGGATAGAAATATTGACATTAGTTCATTGGTGAAAAATTAAGTACTCAGTCCGAAAAACTCCTGTTTGCTTAAAAGTCCCTCGATCTGTTCCACCCTGTATATACTTAGGCCACTTCCTAGCCTATTAGTCGTCTAAAGCCTTATTTATTTATTTATTTTATTTATAAGTTTACAATCATCACTTACAGTACATAACTAAGCATGCTGATTAACTTAGTATACATGGGTATTTATAGAAAGAGATAAAAAAAAATGTTAAGCTGTAATTGAGCTAGGCCTAACAATAGACTCCAAGTGGCCAGTGATTGAAGACATGAGCCTAAACTCGGAGCTAAAAAATATATCCAGATCGCTGTCACTAAGCAAGATGTCGTTGAGTAACGTTACTCGTCGAAGTTGCTAAAGTCCCCGGCTAGCCGTCATGGCGTCGCCGGAGATCAGCGGGCATTGCGGCGGACGATGAGGTCCTTGAATGCAGTATCGGGGTCGCGGGCGCGCGACAACGCGCCCGGTCTGCGGTCCATCATTTTGGGGATGGAGTGGGAGTAACGTTAGCGCGTGATGAAGTGGAGAGTGAGAGTGGCTCCGTGTACGCGTTGCCGGGACAGCGAACAGCGGGCGCGCCCGGGGGCGGAGGACGATGGTGGGAACCGCGGGTACCCAGAAAGAAATTCGCGACAAGAGGAATGGATTATAGGTTTCCCTTCCTTTACTTACACATACAGTTGCATTGCGCGCCTTGCAACAGAACCTTTACAACCAAATTTGGATTTGCGAACCACATTCGGGCTCATGATCGACGCCCATGAAGCCCATGGAGCCAGGTAAGTCAAGGAGGAGAATAATAATGATATATCAGATCTAATGTTTTCTGAGCGCAGTGTTTAGTTGATAGTCGTATTTCTTTTAGAATCATAAGTTTCTGTTGCCCGTAAGGATGGGGGGCGCGCGGGCTGGTCTTACCCCTGCTACTCTAATAAACGTTTGCTTTTTAGGCGGTTGTCACACTGCGACGGAATCCGGACGGACGAGCGGTGCTGCGGTTTTTTAGTTTGAGCGGAGATGCGGTGTCAGTGTGTTATACCCTGCGGTTTTTGTGTACAAATCAAGATTCCACAGTACAAAGTTAAAAACCGCAGCACTGGACAGTGTGACAACCGCTTTAACACGATCGAGACGTTTTTGCGTTGAAAACTCACACTTTGACGCTCTGCCAAGATTGTGCTCTTACCTATTGGCTCACAAAGCCATGAAATTAAAATCGTTCTCTCTTTTTTAGGGTACCCATAGGGTAACAATGGGACGGGTGCGTCCCATGAGATATAATTACATAATATATAATTTCATATTAATAACGTTCACAAGATATAATAAACTTTTGCTATAACATCAAAATCAATATTTTTATTAGGAATAACGGTAAATTAGCATAATACTCATGTTGTAGAATGATTTTTTTATATAACACTCAAATACTCTAAATTCAGTTGATATAACATACATAACGTATATCGATCATAGTATATACTTTCTTTTCGTATAATGATTAGAAAATATAATAGCGTATGATATACTAAATAGGTTATAACTGCTACCCCTGTGCCCCTAAAATGGAACATGGGTCAAAAACCGAAAACTGTAGGTTAGGTTAGGTTTGTTTTATGACCATGGATAGCGGAGCGAGCAAAGCGAGCGGAGCGTCAAAATGCTTGCTTGCATGGAGGTACCTACATTAAAATTTAACAGCGAACTTGCATACGTATGTTCACAATTGATAATGGCAGATGAAATTCTGGCAAGTAAGAGTCCGTTTCGAAGAACTGTGATAAAATGGAATATGGGTCAAAAACTGAAAACTGTAGGTTAGGTTAGGTTTGTTTTATGACCATGGATAGCGGAGCGTCAAAATGCTTGCTTGCATGGAGGTATATTAAAATTTAACAGGCTTACAGCGAACTATTGCAAAAGTATGTACACAATTGATAATGGCAGATGAAATTCTGGCAAATACGAGTATACCGTTTGGAAGAACTGCGACAAAATGGAATATGGGTCAAAAACTGAAAACTGTAGGTTAGGTTAGGTTTGTTTTATGGCCATGGATAGCGTCAAAATTCTTGCTTGCCTGGAGGTACATATATTAAAATTTTACAGCGAACTACTGCATAAGTATGTACACAAATGATGTGCAGGCGGTTATTCTATACGAGCATTATGCATTTTGGTGTTAGATGTATTGAGTAATATACATTATAAATCTGAGATATTATGAACGTTATACGTTATGATCGTTATATACAATGATATTATACTTAAATAACGTTATACTTAACAAAAATAGATATTTTGATGTTATATCTAACGTTCGTTATACACATTGAACGGTATGCAAAACAAGCTTATACAATATGAGCGTATATCTATATATATAAAAGAAGAAGTCCTGACTGACTCATCAACGCACAGCCGAAACTACTAATGTTAGAGAGTTGATTTTTGTACAGTAGGTTACTTTTATAACGTGGGCTAGAGATAAGAAGCGATTTTGAAAAATTCAATCCCTAAGGGTGTTAAAAAGGGGTGCAAACTTTGTATGGGATACAAGTTTTTTTTAAAGCTAGGAACTTGAAAGTTTGTTAGAAGATATTAAAATAAAATAAAAGAAAACTAATTTCAGCGTTTTTGAAAATACATCCCCTAAGGTGGTAAAAAAGGGGTTGAAAGTTTGTATGGAGATCAAGTATTTTTTTGAGCGCGGGACTTGAATCTTTGTGTAAAAGCATACTATTAGAATACAAGAAAAGTCATTTCAGCGTTTTCAAAAATTCGACCCCTAAAAGGGTAAAAAAGGGGTTTAAAGTTTGTATGGAGATCAAGTATTTTTTTGAGCACGGGACTTGAATATTTGTGTAAAGGCATACTATTAGAATACAAGAAAAGTTATTTCAGCGTTTTTAAAAATTCGTCCGCAAAAAGGGTTAAAAAGGGGTTGAAAGTGTGAATCCATTACAAATTCCTTGAAACTTCTTATTAAGGCATATACAATAATAAAAAAATAACATTAATTTAACGTCATCAAAGATTCAACCTCTAAGGGGGTTAAAAGGGGGATGAAAGTTCGTCTTGGGGTTCAAATTTAATTTTAAGCTAGGAACTTTAAACTTCGTAAAAAGTTATGCAAATAAAATGGAACAAAAGGGATATCAGCGTTTTTGAAAATTCATCCTCTTAGGTGGTAAAAAGGGGGTTGAAAGTTTGTATGGAGATCAAACCTTTTCTTGAGCGTGGGACTTTAAACTTTGTATAAAGGCATATAATTAAAATACAAGGAAAGTAATTTCAGCGTTTTCAATAATTCGTCCCCTAAAATGGTTAAAAAGGGTTGAAAGTTTGATTCCATTACAAATTCTTTGACTAAGGCATATATAATAATAACAAAATAACATTAATTTAACGTCATTATAAATTCAACCTCTAAGAGGGTTAAAGGGGGATGAAAGTTTGTCTCGGGGTTCAATTTTAATTTTAAGCTAGGAACTTGAAACTTTGTAAATAGGTATTAAAATAAAATAAAAGAAAACTGATTTAAGTGTTTTTGAAAATTCATCCCTGAAACTGGTAAATAAGACGTTGAAACTTTGAATGGAGATCAAACCTTTTTCTGAGCGCGGGACTTTAAACTTTGTATTAGTGCATATAATTAGAATACAAGAAAAGAAATTTCAGCGTTTTTGAAAATTCAGCCCTGAAGGTGGTGAAAAGGGGTTGAAAGTTTGTATGAAGATTAAAAAAAATTTTGAGTGTGGGACTTGAAACTTTAAATAGAGGCGTATTATTAGAATACAAAAAAAGTGATTCAGCGTTTTTGAAAATATATGTAGCCCTGAAGATGGTGAAAAATTGGGCAAGTGCGAGTCCGACTCGCGCATGAAGGGTTCCGTACCTATATCTATAACAAGTTTGTTGTATGGGAGCCCCCCTTAAATATTTATTTTATTTTATTTTTAGTATTTGTTGTTATAGCGGCAATAGAAATACATCATCTGTGAAAATTTCAACTGTCTAGCTACCACCGTTCTTGAGATACAGCCTGGTGACAGACGGACGGACGGACGGACGGACAGCGAAGTCTCAGTAATAGGGTCCCGTTTTTACCCTTTGGGTACGGAACCCTAAAAAGGGGTTGAATGTTTGGAATGGAATGGAGATCAAACCTTTTTTTGAGCGCCGGACTTGAAACTTTGTATACGTAAAGGCATATAATTAGAAATCAAAAAAAGTAATTTCAGCGTTTTTGAAAATTCAACCCCTGAGCCGGTAAAAAGGAGGTTGATAGTTTGTATTGAGATCAAACATTTTTTTGAGCGCAGGACTTGAAACTTTGTATAAGGGGCATATTATCAGAATACAAGAAAAGTGAATTCGTTTTTGAAAATTCTGCCCAGAAGGTGGTGAAAAAGGGGTTGAAAATTTGTTTGAAGATCAAATATTTATTTTGAGTGCGGGACTTGAAACCTGAGTTCATAATGATTCCGCGTAATTAGAGCAATTTAGCCGAAAAAAAACTAAAGAGGCCAAGAGCGAGTCGAACTCGCGTACGAAGTTCGGTACCATTACGTATAAAATGGCAAAAAAAACACGTTTATTGTATGGGAGCAGCACTTCAATATTTATTATTATTTATTTTTTGTTGAATTACAGTAACCAACATCAAAATCATCAACTTGCAAAAAAAGAAAAGTAATTTCAACATTGCTTAGATCTGAAAATAATATAATAAAGATGTAAACTGTTCAAGATAAGATTCCACGCGGACGAAGTCGCGGGCAACAGCTAGTATATAATATGAATATTATAGTATAAGTTCTTATATCTTATATTACTTACCCCAACGGGACCCTACTACTAAGATTTCGCTGTCCGTCCGTTTGTCACCAGACTTGTGTCTCATGAGAGTTGAAATTTTCACAGATAATGTGTTTCTGTCGCTGCTATAACAACAAACTAAAAAACAGGATGAAATAAATATTTAAGACGGCTCCCTTACATCAAACTAACTTTACACCTAAACCATGAATACAAAGATCAAAGCTTAAAGAAAAATTGAAAAAGGAGCTACCTGGTGGAAGGGACCGGGAATCGAACCCGGTACCTCTGGATTACCGGTCCAGCGCGTTAGCCACTTCGCTACCCTCGCTCCACGCAGACCTGACGAATTCTTCCTTATGCTTTGTGTGTCGATCTTTGCATTGTTTATTTGAAAGGTTTTTACACCTTAGCTTTTTCAATTTTTTTTTTCAATTTTTCTTTAAGCTTTGATCTTTGTATTCATGGTTTAAATAAAAATTGTGGTGTACCCACATTAAAAAAATGAGACATTACATGTTTCATAAATTGATATAACTTTACACCTGATTTTTATCCGGCGCTATACAATCAGGTGCAAACTTACCCAGCCAGTTAAGATGGGATAAATATTTGTACCGTGTAACCCTCGGTGTGCGACTCAGACTCGCACTTGGCCGGTTATTTTTTATTTTCTTTTTAGACATGACTATAAGTAAGTATATTGTATGTCATATTTATGTACGTTTATGTTATACCTCATATACAGGGTGTTTGGTGGCTAGATGCAAAGGTTTAAGGAGGTGATAGAGGAGGTATTTTTAAACATTTCTAGCCATATATGTCGTAGACGAAATTTGATAACTTTTTTTAAATTGAAATTTAAAGAATTTTAGAAAAATACCCAGAATTTAGTAGAAACGAGTTTATAGTGCCCGAATACGCGTTATTTTGTACACACTATCTTTTGTTTCTGATAGTTTAATGTATGTCGGACCAAATAAAGCCACATTTAAGTGTATTTATGGCCTCTAAAACCAAATGGAGGCATATAAAACTTTAAAAAAAATCGTAGATTGACACGAGCATAATTTTGATGTGCCATAAAAAAAAAATCAAAAAAAATCTTTGAATTGTTCAAACACTTTTAAAAACATGCCTATTTATTGTTCTTTCTTTAAAGGTATCAGTCATTCACATCGCTTGCCAAATCTCTGAGTTAAGAGCTAAATACCAAAGTTAGGGAGGACTTCCTAAGAATTCCAAATCCCCGTACTAGTCTTGAAATTTTACTTTAAGTAGGTACCTAGCTAATAAATAACGTGTAAAAAATAAAACAAAAAAGTTTGTTATAATTACAAAAATGTAAACCACGTCAACCGTTAAATTTTCATAGAAGAACTAAATTTGCAATTGGCTATCTTGAAAACTTAAAAAAAGGCAATTCAAAACATTCCAAATTTGAAAATTCTTATTCTTAAAATAACGTGTTCCAAATTCAAAGCTATGGTATTTAGTTTAGAGCTTTTTTTATAATCCTCCTCGGACTTTGGTGTATTGTGGAAAATGGTACTTGCTATTTATTCATTTTTATTTTATTTATAAAAAAGAATTAACTTAGAATGAATTAATTATAACAAACTTTTTTGTTTTATTTTTTACACGTTATTTATTAGCGGTACCTACTTAAGGTAAAATTTCAAGACTAGTACGGGGATTTGGAATTCTTAGGAAGTGCTCCCTAACTTTGGTATTTAGCTCTTAACTCAGAGATTTGGCAAGCGATGTGAATGACTGATACCTTTAAAGAAAGATCAATAAATAGGCATGTTTTTAAAAGTGTTTGAACAATTCAAAGATTTTTTTTTATTTTTTTTTATGGCACATCAAAATTATGCTTGTGTCAACCTACGATTTTTTTTAAAGTTTCATATGCCTCCATGTGGTTTTAGAGGCCATAAATACACTTAAATGTGGCTTTATTTGGTCCGACATACATTAAACTATCAGAAACAAAAGATAGTGTGTACAAAATAACGCGTATTCGGGCACTATAAACTCGTTTCTACTAAATTCTGGGTATTTTTCTAAAATTCTTTAAATTTCAATTTAAAAATTTTTTATCAAATTTCGTCTACGACATATATGGCTAGAAATGTTTAAAAATACCTCCTCTATCACCTCCTTAAACCTTTGCATCTAGCCACCAAACACCCTGTATATCATTCATTTCGTTCATTTGCTTCATTTCATTCAGTGGATCTGACCAGTAGATCTGTTCAGTCAAACTACACCATCGTAATCATCACATTCATTTCATTTATGTCTTTCATTTGAATGATGCGTAGTAGGAAATATTAAAAAAATATACAAAAATAATAAGAAAAATGTGCCTCATGTGAAAATAATCGGCAAATAAAATTATTTGACGTCGTTAATTCATCCGTCTTGCCCGCTAACCCACCGCCAAACAGCAATGTTCGCATTGTTGTGTTCCGGTGTGGGGGTAAGATAGCCGGTGAAATTACTAGCATAGAGGCATTCTATCTTCGTCCTCCGGGTAGGCAAGCACTTGTAACTCCTCTGGTGTTGCAGGTGTTTATGGGCGACGGTTATCGCTTTCCATCAGGCGATACGTTTGCTCGTTTGCCCCCTATGACATAAAAAAAAAAAAATAAAAAAAAAAAAAATTGTATGTTAAATTGCATAATTCAGTTTAGTTCATATTTAGTGGTGAGTGTTTGCGAACGAAAGATATATTTATACTGATAATATACTCGTAGTGTGTTGGTTTGTCCTTGAGTGAGTGAGTGAGTTTACTGGCATGAATGAATATACTTATTATTGTATTAAGCGGTGTTGAAGATCGCCGCCCCATTGCTGCCTATGACGCGCGATGACCCAGGAGGACAAGCTGCGCGTCATTAATATAAGTCTGATTTGTATCGAGTCATTTAATTATAAATTGATCTCATAGATAATAAGTTTTGATCCAAAAAAGCGATCCTAGGTATAATTATTAAGTTTTTGATCCAAAAAAGCGATCCTAGGTATAATTATTAAGTTTTGATCCAAAAGCGATCCATTATGCAATTTATGAACGATCCATAAAAGAGATCCCTCACTTGTACTATGAGAACCCTACAATTGCTCTTATAGCAAAGTAACCGTGAACCTTGTAAAGGATATTTTTCTATAAATAGACAGAGCATGTTGAGCTCAACCTTGTAGTAAAGTTTCAAAACAAACGGTCTATAAAAACGACCCAAAAGCAGGTAAAAACCCAGTTCATTGTGGTCTGACACACTGACCGAACCCATTGTAATTGCTCTAATTGCGCAACTAAGGCGCTGACCCACTAACCGAGTAGATAAGACCCTAGGCCATAAATTCCTGTACACAATGAGATGGCGCCGGCGCTGCGTAGCGTCTTATCTGATCGGCAGCGGACAATAGACTGGCGCCGCCGTAAAAATGTTGCCGACCTTATACGGCGCCCTTACCCTAGCGACGCCCGAGTTTTATCGGTCGCGCAATTTAAATTATATAACGATTATCAAACGATAATAGATCCCTGAATAATTATTGAGAAAAAATAGCTTGAACCGAACCCTATCGAAATATGTAACTTTTATTAAAATTGAACGTAAACTTTAGACGTAGTCGTAAAAATTGTGAACTTATTACTAGAGATTTTGCCAAAGTTGGATATTAATTATGTGATAACTTATTTGTTATATAACTTATATGTTTTGAAGTTATATAATCTAGAATAGAACCTAGGGACGAACCTTACAATGTATAAGAATCTTATTGCAATCCCATTGAACCTGAATTTTAGAGAAATATGTAAAGGTGATTCTTCAAGTGAAAATCAGCCTGAAAATTATAACGAACCAAAAGTGGTCAACCAATAGGAACAGGGGAATTATGTAAGGGACTTCCGATCCTGCTCTAGCCAAATAACGGCCAAAAACGGTCTAAAGTTCCTTTGTTCTGGTCGATACGTAATCCTATTGGACGAAAATATAAAATTTCGTGGCTTGTTGATTAATAGACTAAGTTTAGCGATAGAAAATGTTTATTAGTCGTAAGAACTCGAACCAAATCACAGTACAGTTCAAGATCCCGCGTAGTTAAGTTGTTATTATGTCAGTATAGTTTTGTTAAGTTGTAATAGTGTAAATTCAATACAGTACAGTTCAAGATCCCGCGTAGTTAAGTTGTTATTATGTCAGTATAGTTTTGTTAAGTTAATAAGTGTAAATTCAGTACAGTACAGTTCCAGATCTCAAGCGCAGAAGTTTTATTACGTGATCCAAGTATATCCCAGTTACCTTCCTACCCAGTAACCCTTATTTAATTCGTTATTACGTCGTTATAATTAGTTTAGGCAGTTTTAGTGTAGGTTGCGAGGCAGATCATCTATATCTAGTCCTCAGTAAATTCATTAGTTTTATCAGTTTAATTATCGTCGTGTATTTCGTGTTTAATCAGTCTTCAATGGTCCTTCGAGTATAAGTTAGGCTACGTGTTAGGTTATTTATGTTACGTAGTTTAGCTAGGTTTACGTTGATTTTTGAGCCGATCCGATCAGAACTTTTACAGAACTTTGAGCTATCGTAGGAGACCGCGTTGGTGGAAGCCCGATCGCTTTCAAGCGGTTTACACTCACGTGAAATTGTCAGGAACGGCCCGACATGTTGCCCGTACACCGCCGCGGCACACTCGTCACTCGACGTCATCGTGACGAGTGTGCCGCGGCGGTGTACGGGTAGCCGTCCCTGATGAAGGGCTCCATACGAGTTCGAAACATGTCGGGCCGTTCCTGACAATTTCACGTGAGTGTAAACCGCTTAATACAATAATAAAATATGTCTCACGAATATTTTAATAAAATTAATGAATATACTTCATTTGAATCACTCACTCGCGAACGACACACCTGTAATATGATTGACACATCGCCCAAATGGCTACATTATTGATGCCAATCAAATTAAACCCTTATGAAGTTCACTGGTTCAATAAGTATTCATTCTGCCTATTGTAGTGAATAAGCAATAGGCGCAGTGCTTCTCACAACGGGTCCTGTTAAGTAGTAGTATCAACTGTTATATTATTATTCTTGCAAGTTTATTGTATCCCACTGCTAGACGAAGCCTCTCCCCGCTTTCTCCATTAATTGACGACACGGTTGGTACAGTTTGTAATGCATCAGCCTACTGAGCCGGCGGTCCTGGGTTCGAATCCCGACCGGAGCAAATATGTGTGTGAAATATTGGTGTGATGTCATGGATGTTATCTATATGTATTAATATATATTATTATGTGTGTAGTACCCATAGTACAAGATTTGCTTAATTTGGGACCATTCATGTAAGACTGTCCCTTAATATTTATTTATTATCACTATTTAAATTTACATCTGCCGAACCCTTAAGGAAAGAGTCCAAGTCGTCCCGACATCGCCGACGATTCGGCATATCAACAAAGATAAGTTTTGTTCAACAATTTCTAAGGTATCGTTCCTCCGATTGTACCTTTTCGGTAACAGGAAAACCTTTCCAATGACCATTAGCGGTTGTTGGGATACGCATTAATGTTTTTTAGGGTTTATCCGTGATGAGGGTCAGCCATCCATCAGCGCCTCACTTACCGGGCCCTGCGATTGTTAGCAATACCGGTAAACCGAAACTCCTATTAAATAAGTACATGAGAAGTTGTCCGACCCAGAATCGTACATGTTCATTGTCTGCAAACCCACCTTGTGTGCTAAAGCTCAGGATCTTACTTTAGGAATAGGATAAACATAAAATATATTTACACAATATGTGCCTGTAGATAAAGATAAGATAATATATTTATTGAACAATAACTTATTTTACGAGTACAGTAATAATAACTATAGACAAAGCTAAAGACATTTTATTGGATATTATATGATGGGCGTCAGTAAATAACCATAATTTTCTTACGATAGTATATGTAGTAACGCGTGGTAACGCTAAACTTACCCCACATAATAATTCCAAATAATAACCTCTAGTGAACATGGGCGAAGTAGCAAGTGTCTTTGCCAGGTGGGACAATAGAAAGGTGCACTTTTTTTTACATTTATTAATCTAGTTAGTTTTTGGCCACCAGTTTTTCTCTTAACAGCGCGATGCAGCATCGTGGCGCCAGCCGTACGTTATTTGTTAGAAAGACAATTTTAGTACAAGGACAACTGGACATACAAAGATGGTTATAGGGTTAGTTTTTACCGGACTATGGTAAAGAAAAAAAAATGTGGACGAAGTTGTGGGCACCCTCTAGTAAAGAACATATGCGTACATATCTACGGATATATGTACATCGCTACGGAGGAATTATTGACGAGACTCGCTCGGCTTGAATTCTAATTTTCCGCTTGCATTCACTCCACGCGATTTTGACTAGACAACGTTTTGCGCACACCTATAAATAAGGAACGGAACTTGGTAGGGAAGGTTTTAGGGCTTATTGTCTGTTTACATTGACAAATGATTATAGATTCGTGAAACAGCGGACAAAATACAAGTGATAAACAATTGTGATGGCTTGTAGGCAATTAGGGCGCTAATTCGAATGTACTATTAAATATCACCAACTAAGCGATGTCTGTATATCTTAGTTATATCGCCTTTAACTGTCATAAATAAATAACGATCTTACACAAATCTATCTAGTCCCAAACTAAGCAAAGCTTGTACTAGACGACGATATACATAATATATAAATACATATATAGATAACATCCATGCACAGCACAAATATTCGAGATCATCACATAAATATTAGTCCTGGCCGGGATTTGAACCCAGGACCGCCGGCTCAGCAGGCAAGTGCTTACAAACTGAGCCAACCGCGTTGTCAAAAAAACACGATGTGGAACTACGCGCTCGCGACAGTCAAGTTAAGTTTGCACCTGATATCCATGGCGTCACATATCAATGAAACGCAAACTTAACGCGTCCGAGTTGGCGAGGAGGATTTCTTTCCGCGATACGAATATAGAATTAGAGCCCAGTAACGACTGAATACAGCTAATTCAGTGAGACACATCAGGATAAGAAAAAAAAACTATATGTTCATATTAGTTACTAGCAATGAGTTATTATTTATTATAATGTTTAAGCAAGCAACGGCAAGTCAAAACGCTTTCAATGGTGTATTCACAATCGCAATCTCCGCTTTCCACTTGTTTCTCGGGTTTGCAGTCAATTGCGAGTGCTGTAACATTAAGTATTGTATTAAATTATCATCATCATTGACCTCTTCACTACACTTTACCACTACACCTCAGATTATATACCCTCAGAACATGGTAATATAAAATATTGTGCATTTAAACAGACAGACTAGGTTTTGCATGTATTCATAATTAACGATACAGTCTTTGGTAATAGTAACAGCCAAATTATTACCTGTAAAACCAATTAGCGGTTGAGAAGTGACGTCTTCGCCCAGCGTTATCATCCAGCTGCTCACTGATAACGTTATAAATCAACATTTTCACTCGTAACGTTATCATCGAGATGTACACCGGTAATGTTATCATGCACGTGTTCACCAGTAACGTTATCATCTAGTTGTTCATCAGTAACGTTATCATCTAGTTCTTCACTGGTATCGTCTAATCCTTCCCCTGTCCATGTCCATGGAAATCCGTGGCCAACATTGATAAAGATGACTAAAATAACCACCTGTAAAAAAGTGATTTTGGTTGCTATTTTGATACGATACGCTGGCCAGTTGTCAGTCACCGCTGGAAGTGCGTGGACGCGTGTCAGTAGGCAGTTGACGGTAGTGATACTGTAACCAACTTGTCGATTTTCATCATACCCCATGGTATGAGTATACATGTTACAAAATATCTGGTAGATCATGGTCTTAAGTACTGACGTACATTTTAAATAAACAAGTTAAGTTGGTGCATCTTTATATGTTTAATCTATTTTACGAGGTCTATTTAGATATGGCTATTATTCGTATTTGGAGATTTAAGTACTCAAGGTTTAATTATTTATTATTTGCATACAAATAAGGATAATACAAGACATAGGTAAAATATTAATAAGTATAACTCACCAAAACTTTAACAAAATGCATTTTATCGATCACAAATTACGACCTATTGACGATAGCTGCAAATTTTCAATCATAAAGACATATATATATTTTGCATACGATTGAATCAATTAACTTTCTTGATACGGACAATGTTAACGATTAACTAGTTAATTAGCAAGATAAAGTTTTTTCATTCAACCATCTACGCGATCTAGTGTCAAATAATATTTAAATGAGCGGGACGGCACGATAAAGTTCGAATTTCGAACATTGGAGTAACCCTCCAGAGTTTCTGGTTACTACAAAGGTCACACGGACATGTGAAAAACTTGATTTCCCCGGCAAGATCCGCCATCCTCAAGACCGCTTGTGGCTCACGAACTCAAAATCTAACTGGGTGGTTCTACTCAGGAGGGACGAAAATGAAGTGATTTGCGGCACACCATTTTTTTAGCATCTAAGGTCAGAAAAGTAGCTTAACGCCTAGCGGAGGTCGTTCTTTTACTGATCTCAAACGGGTCAGTCAAAAAATAAAATATACCAAATTTATGACCATTTAAACAATATATGGGCCCAGGAGACTGAGGACAGGATACTGAGATTATTGTAAGTTTTTAGCCAATAACTACGTCAATGCAACATTTAATATTGAATACATGCAGTTCTGTACTCTAATGCAACGAATTTCCAACCTATGAATGCAAAAAAATGTACAGAAAACAATGGATTTTAAATAAATACGGGCCAGGATACTGTTAAGCTGACTGGCCGTAGCACAACTTCACTTACACAACTCGCCGTAGCGACTAAGCCAACCGCGAACCGAGACAAACGCGATCATTTATATGCTAACTTCACTTCGATCTTTCACTCAGACCGAACAGCAACGCGCTAGACGTGGTAACTCAAACTGATTTTAACGTGTTTTGATGTAGCAGGAGACTGAGGTAAAAAACGAGGGACAAAATATAATGCACTTTTTTTAATAAGTTTCGCATTTAAGGTAAAATTAGACAAACACATTGAAACTACATATATTATAGATTTCTATTTTAGCGAAAATATTACGTAAATAATCAAAATGCAGTTATGATGCAGCCATTAAGCTTTCATTTCGTCCGAGAGACATGCCTGGAGACTGAGAATTTGGCACTTTAAAGTACAATTTTTGAGAGATATATATTTAGGGCTTAGCTAATTTTCAGTGTCATACTAGAAACCATTTGTGGCGTTATCTGGGTAAAGGGACCTTACTGTCGGTATTGAGTTATGTATATCCCCATAATCTACATACATTGAGCTATCGAACCATGTAAAAAACATGCATGTAGGTTCAATAGATATTTTTTAAAAAATAATTGAAACTCAAAAGTCAGAAAAGGTGATATGAGAAAATTGAATTCAAACTTCTACACCCCATTAAAGTATGTTATTGTTGGAAGTTACATAGACAACATGCTATTTGAGGAGTAGATTATATGGGCTTTCAGGTTTCAAGTACAATTTTGTAATTGTATATCTGTTTTCATATAGTTTACCTTGCCAAAGTGCATAAAGTAAAAAAATATATATTTTATTATTGTATTAAGCGGTTTACACTCACGTGAAATTGTCAGGAACGGCCCGACATGTTTCGAACTCGTATGGAGCCCTTCATCAGGGACGGTTGCCCGTACACCGCCGCGGCACACTCGTCACTGCTGATACTTTCCTGACAATTTCACGTGAGTGTAAACCGCTTAATACAATAATAAAATATGTCTCACGAAAGTTTTAATAAAATTAAAATATATATTGATGGATTTTTTACTTAAATTCCTATTTATAGTGTATTTTCGTTAGATATTATAGAAGGAATAAATATTATATGTAATTAGACACTCAATAAGAGCTACTTCGATTTGAATCAACGTTGTTTATTATAAAAAAAAATATTTTAACAAAAATAGCTTTGTGTTTATAAATCTAATTAAACAGTCAAAATCAACAAACATATATACATCTACTACGCTAAAACATAGCCAAATGAGATCAAATTAACAGAACAAATATTAAAAAAGTAGTTTTTTAAGTCTCAAAATTCAAGATAAAGTTTAGTAAAAAGTTGGTACAATCACTTTATATTTTCTAAAAGGGACCTTATCGTCGGTGGTAAAATATTTAGTGATATCATCTGATATCGACTTTAAATTTATGTTTAATTTTGATAGTCTTAATTTTTAGAGCACTTTAGTATTAAACTCTTACCATACACCTATAATTTTGGTTCGGCAAACACTAAATGATTAACGTATTTGAAAAGGGACCTTAGTGTCGGACGTAAAATGTTTAGTGACATAGTTAAGAATAAGTCTTGAAAAATACTTTTAATTTGTATTTTGCTGCGTCGCCAGCCAAATTGACGCCAGATTTACACATGAGGCATTGCCAGACCTACCATCCGATCACCGGACAATCCTCATGTGTATCCAAATGGATCCATTGATGGGAATTAGGAGACCCAAACACCGAGTCAGCCGGGAGACATTCACACAACAACTAGAAGAGACCACCACGTGCCACACTACTCCGGTCTCCACAGCTGACGAAGTGGAAAAAGCGGCAGACCTGGTCACAGCTGGACTACAGGCGGCGCTATCAACAGCCTTCCACACCATCCCCGCCACAGAGAGGCACACGCCCCTCCCGGCGAGGAGATTAGGAGCATGATCGAGGAGCAGCGCCGCCTGCACAGAAAATGGCAGGCTACAAGATGCCCGACAATCAAGGCAGAGCTCAACGCCATGATCATAAAAACCAAGAAGGCGCTCACAGAACACAGGGCCGAGAGTTGGGAGAGCCACCTAGCGTCTGAAGAGGGTGATGTCCCCTTCATTCACCGTATCTGCAGACAGCTAGCGACAAAACCTGAGGTAATAAGACCACTCTACGACCCTGTAGACAACACTCCACGCTACAAGGCTGAGGATCGCGCAGAGATCTTCGCCGAGTACCTGGAGGGACAATTTAGGCCCAACCCGATGCCCAATGCAGAACATCAGCAGAGCATCACAGAACACCTGGAGAGGTACTTCGGAGGCACCAGCAAGAGCAGAGGAAAACGCGGTCTTCTTCTCCCCCAGCCAGATGCAGCGAGCCCCCCAACGTTGCGACCCCAAGAAAGCCCCGGGCGCCGATTCGATCCCCATTGTGGCAGTGACGCGCCTGTTCAACGGGATCATGCGCTCGGGTCACTTTCCCCAAACTTGGAAGACTGGGAGCCCAAACCTGGCAAAGACTGCCGAAGACCGGAGAGCTGTAGGCCAATAACTCTGCTCAGCACCCTCTCCAAGGTGTTCGAGAGGCTCCTGTTGGGGCAACTTCTCCCCCACGTCGAGCCCCGTTCGGAACAGTTCGGATTCAGGCAACGCTACAGCTCACTCGCGTGCTTCACTTTATGGCCAATGCAAGCAACAAGAAGGAGCATGTTGTGGCTGTCATGCTCGACATGGAAAAAGCGTTCAACTGGGTATGGCACGAGGGGCTGCTGTACAAACTGTTGAACACCACGGCCCCACGCAGCATCTTAACGGTGATTAAGTCCTTCCTGAGCGGATGCAAGTTCCAAGTGGCAGTGGATGCTGTCCTCGGAGCGCCCAATCCTAGCAGGAGTCCCTCAGGGAAGCTGCCTTTCACCAGCATGCTACGCAACCTTCACCGATGACATCCCAGTGGTAGGAGACGACGTCAAGCTGTGGCTGTTCGCGGATGATGCGGCCTTTTACACCGCATCCGTCAGCCCCACAGGAAGCCGCCAGGAAGATGCAGACCCAGTTAGACGCCCTACCAAGATGGCTTGAGGACTGGAGGCTTAATGTCAACGTCACCAAGACTCAGGCCTTCATGACCGGAAGAAAACAGACTTCACCTCGACTCCGCATGTTTGGTCAAGACGTGGAATGGAAGCACACGGTGAGGTACCTGGGTGTCACCATAGACCGGGGCCTCACCATGAAGCAGCACGTGGTGGAAGTGGTTTCAAGAACCAGACCAGCGTGAACTACGCTGAGACCAGTCCTAACGAGCAACCTGCCGATCCGCACGAAGCTGGGGATCTACAAAACGTATGTGAGGTCCAGGCTCACATACGCGGCGCCGGCGTGGTACGCCCTAGTGGCTATACCACAAACCGAAACAAAATGACAGCCCAAGAAAACCTGGCACTGAGACACATTACAGATTGCCCACGCTTCGTGCGGAATAACCATATACAGAGGGCACTGAAATGGAAACCTTTAGACGCCTAGATCAGCAGACTGGCCAGCACAATGTTCCGGAAAGCTGATGAATCCCGCCACGAGCTGCTACGAGCTGCAGATGCAGCGACACCACCACCACCACCAACAGTGGGAAATAAGAAGAGGAGATAAAGCTCCACCTGGGCCTCGAGGAGTCATGGAACATCACGAAGGCCCAACCAACTAAGAAACCGCCGTCGCAACCACGCGTCACCAGAAAGACCGGCCCGTAGTAACGGGCCGCGACAGAAGTAGCCTAAGTGTACATAGTACAGATAAGGCCCCCACACTTCCAAGAAGTGGGAGTGTGAGAGATGAGCAAGGATACTCCTAATGATCAATAATTATCCTTTGACGCGCCGACAAGTACCGACACGTCTCTCAAACCGATACCGAGCTCACAGAAAGCATACAAGAGGGGCACCGACAATAAGGTCCCTTTTTCACTAAACTTTAAGGGCGCTGTTCTAAGTCTTAAAAAATCGATTTAAAAACTTGTGTCTTTGTCAGATTAAATTTTAGACCCTGCTTATTAATATAGAGTAAAAAGAGAAAAATTGATTTTTGTCGACATTTTACTTTAAACGCGATTATCTCGGCAACTAGAACCGACAATAAGGTCCCTTTCCCCAGATAAGGCCACATTTAGTTGTACAGTTTCGATCGTAAATCAATATAATTTGCCTACAAAAACTATACAAAATAAGGTGAGCCGCGGAAAATTCCCTTGTGAGTAGAACCACCCAACTACCTAACTTTTAGGGTTTTGAGCGCCTTAGTATCTGTATCTGTACGAAAGATTGATATCATTCTGGTCACGAAGGATTTGTGTGCGTACCTACTTTTTTTTCAATGTTAGTTGCAGTAGTCGCACAATCTATTATTCAAATCAATTTATAATAGTTTATGTGACTGTACATAATGGAGGGTATCAAATACGAGTGTGGGTTTACAAAACGAGCCGAAGGCAAGTTTATTAAAATAAGATATTCCTAACCGATGTCCTCGAAAGCTGAACTTAAAGGAAGCCTAGTTTATGTCTCAATTAAATATTGTGATAATATTATTGGAGTTTACTCCTTAAGAATCGATTTTCATATACATATAAGCCCGGGGTATGAAAAATATGGGGTATAAATTCGAACGTATCTGCCGTGCTAATTTAAAAAGTCGTATCTCAGTATACGATCGGGGTAAAAATACGACTTCTTAATTTAGCAGGTTATGCGTTAAGCGTTATAGACTAATATCCCGATATAAAATGACCTTCACCGAGATGTTTATTTGATGAAATGTATTTTATAATCAATTTAATATGTCAATAAATATATTGCATATGGGTTGCCTAACAAATTTTAGTCCAGGGTATGTTTAATTAATAATAAAAAAAAATGTTTTAAACATTTCACCGGTTTGATTAATATTAGATAAATTCTATACCAATCGAAAGTATGAAGCCCATAGAATATGCAAACGTTAGGTTGCCTATTCTTTTCCCGTCACAACTATCGGGTAGCCAGGTATAAACAGGTAAATCTATACCTACTAGCATTTTGCAACGGTCTGATTATTGAATTGAAACTGAATAAAATTAAAGATTATTTAATTATGAATTTATGTAATAATCAAATCGGTGAAATATTAAAAAAATATATTTTTATTTTTTACTAAACATACCCTGGACTAAAAATTGTTAGGCAACCCATATGCAATATATTTATTGACATATTAAACTAAATATAAAGTACATTCATGAAATAAACATCTCGGTGAAGGTCGTTTTATATCGGGATCTTAGTCTATAACGCTTAACGCATAACCTGCTAAATTAAGAAGTCGTATTTTTACCCCGATCGTATACTGAGATACGACTTTTTAAACTACCATTATGTTCACATAAACAAACTATAAAATTGTCAATGTCAACTTCATGTCGAGTGTCAACAAAATTTTATAAATAAAATAATATTTAATAAAATCTACGCTTAACGGGTAAAATGTGCTGCTTTTGAAACAATAGCGCCCATCACACAATCGGCTAAAAGATACGTGTTCGTTTCAGCTCCCAAACAAACCTAACGAATTTTTGTGATATCCAAGATTACAACTTTTATAACGTGCAATGCAAAGACCGTGTTTTCTTGGTGTTTAAGCCGTGCTTGTATGGTGCTAAGATCGAAGAAGACGTCTTGCTGTAGAGAGAGAGTCCGCTTTAATTGTGACTCAGCTTTAAGCTTAGAAATAGAGAAGGCGTGAATACTTTTCCATCACCACTGCTCTCATTTTCCTGCATTCAGCCGCAGAATGGTTTTGATTTCGTGAAACTTTCCAGGATAAATACATACATAAATCAAGGATCCAACACAACCGAGCCATTCATTTTCTAGACGGGAGTCTTGCCGACCGACAATAAGAAGCTATGAAGTTTAAATCGAAATTGTTATGTTTTTGATGTTGGCTTTTAAATTGTATCTTTTTTTATTATAATTGCTTGTATTTTTTACTTTTATTTGTAAGTGTTAGTTATAAATATGAGTGATCCTTCTTCATCCTTGCGCTGTCCCCATTGTCCCAACTCAACTCGAACTTTTACCCCTCATGGACTTAAAGTGCATATAGGGCACATGCATAAACATTTTCCCCAAGTCATCCCCTCCAACCCTAGACTGTCGGTTTCACAGCAAGCTCATGGCAACAACCCCATTCATCTAGATTTTGGTGATCTAGCTACGTTAAAGCAGTCAGTACGTGTGTTACGGCATATCCCCAAAGGGGCGCGAAACTTGGCAGCGGCCAAATTGAGCGACCTCATTGATAAGTGTATCGACTAATGGCACTCTCGAATGGTTTAGTTTACTGTCTTTTGCCTATTCCGCTCTCAAATCGCCTGAAGCGTTGGCCACGGGCAATTTAACCACGAAAGTTAAGAGAAATATTAACTCTGCTTCTTTTGATATCAGTGGGAACATCGGTGCAGAGACCACGCCTTTGAGATCACACTCCATACTGAAGACAATTGAGCGTAATGTACATGAAGGGGATCTCTCAGGTGCAGTGCGAGTGCTTATGTCGGATGAAGGCGTGGCGCCGTCGAGCCCTGAGACTTTAGCTACGCTGCAGTTGAAGCATCCAGCCCGGTCCCGGCCGCTGGTACTTCCACCGGAACCTGACATATCTATTTCTGCCTTAACTGTTAAGCCGGAGGAAGTGGTGCAGGCACTCAGCTCTTTCAACAATAGTTCGGCCGCCGGTTTGGATGGTATCCGCCCTGTTCATCTTAAGGAGCTTACGTCTTCATCTGCGGGAGACGCCGGTTTTCGGCTCCTGGAACATCTGGCCAAGCTTTGTAATTTTTTGCTCAGTGGTCAATTAAACCCTGAAGTTTGCCCCTATATTTATGGTGCTTCCTTATGTGCGCTGTCAAAAAAAGACGGTGGTATAAGACCCATTGCCATAGGCAGCGCTTTCCGCCGCTTAACGGCAAAGCAAGGATGCCGTGCAGTGAGAGAAGAAATGGCAGCTTATCTGCAACCTTGCCAATTAGGGTTTGGCACAAGATTGGGCTGCGAGGCTGCAATTCACGCTACGCGGGCTTTTTCGGTAGATAACAAAAACTCAGAATCCGTTTTATTTAAAATTGATTTAAAAAACGCATTTAACTCAGTGGAGCGTGATGTTTTACTGTCCAAAGTGAAGGATAAAGTGCCATCATTCTACCCCTTCCTTTTCCAAGTATATTCTTCCGCTTCTAATCTTTTCTACAATGGTCCTCTTGTTCTTTCCCAAGTTGGTGCACAGCAGGGGGATCCGCTAGGCCCTTTAGTTTTCTGTCTGGCCATACAAAAGGTAATTTCAGAGGTTAAATCCCCATTGAATATCTGGTACCTAGATGACGGTACCCTAGGTGGTAAACCTGAAGAAGTGGAACAAGACTTGCTCATGCTCCTGCCTCGTTTAAAAGCTCTGGGTTTAGATATTAATTTCAGCAAATGCGAATTTTTCCCTGCAGTACCAACTCACACGATTCTTTCCCCTTATTCAGTGCTCTGCTCCCCGGACTGAAAGTGTTGTCGGCGAGATCTTTCAACCTCTTGGGGTCCCCAATATTCCCAGAAGCCATTCCTGAAGCCTTCGAGGAGAGAAAGCTGCTTCTGCTGATGGCTGCGCAGAGGTTGAATGAACTTTCGGCTCACGTAGCCCTCGTTACGTTGCGAGTTTGCTTTGCCGTGCCTAAGCTGACATATTTCTTGCGCACCGTGCCAGCCTGGCTGCACCCTGTCCAGACAGACTCCTTTGACTTCGTGTTGAAGGAGAGTTTGGAAAAGGTGCTGAACGTCTCCCTTAACCAAGGTCAATGGGACCAGGCTTCTCTGCCGATTCGAACTGGTGGTTTGGGCGTGCGTCGCGCGCGAGATGTGAGCCTCCCGGCCTTCCTGGCTTCGGCGTGTGGGGTGGTGGACCTTGTCACTCAAATTTTATCTTTTGATGGTGACAAGGCTATCATTCCTTACGCCTCCGATGCTTTGACGGCCTGGACGGCTCTTAATCCCGGCGTAGCCATACCCCTAGAATTGTTCCGTCAGCGTCTATGGGTTTATTTATATGAGAGTGCGCGCACCACGATTTTCATAAACCCATAAGTACGCTTATTTCTGCGACAAAATTATCGCGCGACTAAAAAAAATCGTGGTGCGCGCCTGGCCTGAAGAGTAAACTCCAGTCGTGCGTCGGAGCTGACACACACACTTTTTTTAATCTTAATCCTATCCTATCCTATCCTATCTTTGAAACAAGTTTTTAAAACCGAGGTGTAGGGTTGGTAAAGTCAGAAGCCCCCTGGCTTTTCCTGGGATCTGATCTAATGAGATCATCTCCATATTGATACTTTGCCAACTAACTATAGTTGCGCAGTTAGTTGTATAAAATCCGTACTTACTTTTCGTTATTTCGATAGAGTCTGGCTAGCCAAATAATGTTGACAGATATTTCCTTGTTGTATCACCGATTATCTATGACTAGCTTTTGCCCGCGGCTTCGCTCGCACAGGGTCTAGAAATCTGTGTAACTTTCTACCCGTTTTATTGTTTCTTAAAAAAATACAACTAATAGAAATCTGCGCGCATACATAATTTTTTGGGTAACACATTTATTTTTTTTCTAGATCACGTCGTGGTATACACATGGGACAATTCATTTTCCGATGAACCGAACAAAATCATAGTCAAAAGCTTAATCTCCTTAAGGATAGGAATTTCCTCTAACGTTTAAATCAGTATTCTCAGTTAATACAAATAGCCAGTCAAGTGCGAGTTGGACTCGCGCACAGAGGGTTCCTTACGAACTATGAAAACAATGCACATTACTAAGGAAAAGATAAAATGTACTCATTGGCAAACTTCACTTTACCGTTGGAAAACTGTTTAACGTACTTTAAATGCAGACTACTTTTTATTTAATTAGAAATGTATAGTTTCAGATTACTCCCTATAAGTACTTCTAGTAAGACACGGTATTACTTGCCAAATTCATAGTTCTAGTACAACTGAAAATATCTAAGTACCCTATAATTTTTGATTCCCTTGAGAGTATCATCGTTTGTTGTGGCACAGGTAAACAGCCGGCTCTCTTTTTTACGTTATAGGGTAAGGCCGCCAAAAAAGGAATATTTCGCCAGTAACATAATGTGCTGTTAGTTTAAAAAAAATCTATTTCAAATTATTTATTTCCAATGTTTCTTTTGGGAAAAGCAACATCTGTTTTATTTGTTTCAATATAGAGGAATACGTTAAATCGCCTGTCAATATTTTTTTTGTATTTTAATAATGTGTGATCACAACGTCCCCAATACAAAAAAAAAAGTGTGCAAAATTATCTCCTGCCTATTTACAATGATTTTTTTGTGTTTTGTATTATTCATCGGGCATTTCAATAAGCTTTCCGTATGTCACTTACTCGTAATCATGGAAGAGTTCGACTACCTTAGCAACGAAATGGCAAGTTAAAATAATGCTTATTTCATTAAAAAACATAATGTAATCGTATTGCACGCTATTATGTAACACTTTTTATGTAACCATAATTATAATTGAAACTTGGCAATTATATAGAAGAATCCAAATTTATTTAATTACAACAATATTTTTTAGTTAGTCTATGCACCCCCGCTATTTTGCCGGCCATATTAAGTCGTGTGCCGCCTATTCAAAGGGAACGGTCGTGTTTGCGGACTTTTCAAAAACACATTGTTTGGTGATTTTAAAGGTAACTGTGCATTATATTGTTCAAAGGTGAAATTACATAGTAATATTAATGTTAGATTAGTGCTAAGAGGCTGTGTGCGTGGTTTTTCCTTCGTTGCAGTGTCATGTAATTGGGATTTTAATGTCGAAATAGAGCGCTTTTATGTGACTTTTATGTAACGTATGTAACGATATGAATCGGTTTTCTATGTAACGTTACATAAAAGTGGTATAAAGGCCAGTTCACTATTGTATTATAAATTGACATTAAACAACAAGAGTTAAACTTAATAATATAAAAAATAAACAATTTCGAAATGAACAATTTCGTTTCATTGTAGATTTGCCTTTTCATAACTTTTCTGATACTTATATGTAACTCTGTTACATACACTTTTATGTTACTTTTATGTGGCATAAGGCCAATTTTACGACCTTGCCCTATAACTTAGAAGTTTGTTTTTTTTAACAACTTCAAAGGACTATAGTCCTGAGTACTTATACCTATGGTTTTCATTTCCATTTTATTCGATAGACGGACAGACAACCAAGTGATCCTTTGAGTGTTGCGTTTCTTCCTTTTGAGGTATGGAACCCTAACAATGCATTTTTTTACACGAAGTTTTGTCACTCAATCCTACGTTTTGCATATAAAGTTTCTAATCACTCCAGGAGTATTATCTCTTCCAAAAATGAATGCAGAGTAGGGTGTACCATTTTTCCAAATTTTTGATTTTTCTTTGACTTCGCTTTTCTTCTTGGTTCTACACCTATACAGAGCCCATATACCGAAAATCAGGGAAATCGGACAATATTTAGAGGTTGCGCTCTGTGGCAACTTTTGTCTGAAAAGTTAATAAAGGTGCAGTAGAGGGTAGAAACAAAACTTATGTTACTTTTTGTAGTAGGTGGTGTGAAAGTGATTTAAAGGCGTAGTTTTTATATTGAAGCAAGTTCCAAATTTAAAAATGAGTAGTAGACGTGGAATTTGGTTACTTGACAAGGTTCCTTGTGATATTTTTTTGGGCGCTCGACTTCCTTCTAAGGATCGGGTTTTGTTGGTTTTAGGAATTATTGCAGCTAGCACTTTTATACATTGGGGGTTGGTCTCATAAAGATTTCCCATTTAGAGCACCAGGAGCACTTCATCAAGCAAGGTGGATGGCAAAGGCCATATATTCACTCAAAAGTGTCTTGTTTACCCGACAGCTTATGAATGTCCCAGGTATTTCAAAAAAAGAGCTGAATGGTATGAAACGAGTAGGACTTTTTGTCTGTCTCATATATGTCCGCTTTTGGCATGAAGCAGTGGTAAGTCGATGGGCTCCCAAGAATGATTGGGATATGCTACCGCTTTTAAACAATTATCCCGATAAAAATGTAAAGAAAAGTGCCCTTGCGGCGGCCAAGAGACATCTTTGGTATTTGTCAGAAATAAACATGGGACTAGCTTTTTTGGATGAACGTGTCACTGGAGATGAAAAACAGAAGATGTTCAAGAATTTAAATAAACCAGCAAAGAAGAAAGAAATGAAAAGGTTGGATGGTAAATGTCTAAAATTGGAAGAAAAATCTCTCGGTGATTTTGTTACTACCAAAACAAGATCGTTCTTCGAATTATTTGGTGTTCAGGATGTAAGTGATTATTGTAGCCCTAACACTAGACACTTGGTCAATAGTCTAAAAGTAGTCAACGATACCGCAGAGGGGTATAGCTTTAATAAAAAAGTTTAATGACTCAGTCAAAGATGAAGAGCAGAAACAGTTGCTGAGAGTCGTCGAGCATCACCGAAAATGCGTTACTAAGCGAACAAAAGAAGAGATATAGCAGCTTATGTAGCTAAATGATTACTTATTTTGCTATGGATGCATGTAAACACTGTTGTATTTTAAGATTAATAAGTTTACTTTTACTTTCAATTAAGTTTCAACTATTGTATTATTCTATTTGGCAATAATATTGAGTAAAATTAATTTTTTATGACTTTTTTTGTATCTTTTCATCCAGCGCAACCTCTAAACAATGTCCAATTCACTTAAAATTTGGTATATACGCGTTTAAGATAAGCTGAACCCGGAAGCCGAGCGAAGTCAGAAAAAATATCACATTTTTTTTTTCCCATACAAATGTGAAACACCCTAATGCAGAGTTTATACACGAAAATATTCCTTACATGAACTTTCATCTTCCCCCTTGACTCAGACAATACAGGTACATTTCAAAAATTTCTGAAAGTAGTATTTTAACACACGGAATATGACCAGACTTACGAAAAGAATCTCATCTTTTCTCATCCAAACTTTCGCCTCCCATTAGACCTATTTCGGAGATGAATTTCCCAAAAAACTTAAGTTTATTTTCTCAAGTATCACTCTTACTCAAAAAAATCCAACCTGTCACCTCTCAGCGTATCCCATTATGGGTTGAATTTTCAAAAATGCTGCAATCAATATTCAGTTTTTGATGAAGAGTCTACTCGCAAAATAGGGCACCTCTTACTCAAAAACGGCCCGTTCCTCATACAAAGTTCCATTTTCATTTAAACCCTTTCAGGGATGAATTTCCAAAAATGCTGAAACTTGGTATCTTACTTTGTGTAGAAGAATCTATATATGTAATGTTACCATTTTTACTCAAAGAACCTCAAGGTCTTTGTTGAAACTCACCTCCCTCATTACCCCATTAGGGGTTGAATTTTCAAAAACGCTGAAATACATGTTACTTAGTTTTTGATGATCAGTGTACACACAAAATAATGCACCTCTTCCTCAAAAAGGCTCGTTTTATCAAATAAAGTTTCACTGCCCAAGTCCATTTAATCCCTTTGGGGGATGAATTTGCAAAAATGCTGAAACTTGTCTTCTTACTTTGCATAGAAGAACCTATACACGAAATATTACCACTCCTACTCAAAGAATCCCGAGCTCTTTATACAAATTTTTACCTCCCACTTTACCCCATTGGGGGTTAAACTTTCAAAAATGCTGAAATCAATATTCAACGTTTTTGGTGAAGAGTCTACACGCAAAAGAATGCACTCCTTAGGCACTCAAAAAAGCCACGTTTCTCAAGAAAGTTTTACTGTCCATTTAACCCCTTTCGGAGATGAATTTCCAAAAATGCTGAAACTTGTTTATTTACTTTGTACAGAAAGAGCTGTACACAAAATATTATCACTCTTACTCAAAGAATTCCAAGTTCCTCATACAAACTTTGACCTCCTATTTAACCCCTTTAAAGGATGAGTTTTCAAAAATCCTGAAATTAGTTTTCTTGATTTTAAACCGAAAATCTATGCACAAAGTTTTATTACTCTAACTGAAGAATTACGTAAGTTCCATACAAACTTTCAACCCCAATTTGACACCCTTAAGGGATGAATTTTCAAAAATCCCTTCTTAGTGCTTGCTTGCATTGTATACTTGATCTACTCCAGAAATTTGAAGTTCCTAGGTTCAGTAGTTTCGGCTCTACGTTGATGAGTGAGTCAGTCAGTCAGTCAGGACTTGTCCGTTTATATGTATAGATATAAACAATTTAGTAGGTGGGTATTTTATAAATAATTTTGATACTTTATGTGCTAGTTCTAATTCTAACATTCCGATTGAGTTGAAATTTGGTATAGTATTATGTCATTTTTTTGGTGATATAATATGGTATTATCGAGCTAGGTCTTATTTACACCACATAAAATTTTTCGCCTTGTATATGGTTAGAAAGTGTAACATATGTGTTTGACGTTAACTGTGCTGTACATAGGTAGATATTATGTAAGCTGACTATGAGTGTACGTCAACATATATTTAACTTTTTTCCTTACTCCTTAGGCACCTAACGTGTGCATATAAAAATTGCTTAGATTCTAGTGGGTCGCACTCGCATTCAATATTCTTTCTTAATTTACCTTTGTGTCATTATTTATAAAAAAAATATATAATAATAAAAATGTGGTATTTCCACATAAAAAAAATTGAATCGATAAAAAAGATTCTATAAAAATATTTAGAACAGCGCCATCTCTCTCGCAGTCTTCACACTTGCTGTAAAGCAATGGGGACAAAGGATCGTGCGCGCGTGTATGCGTGTAAAGTGCACATCCTAGGGTATGGCTAATGCGCATAAGCATTTCAAACACATATGACGCAGAGGGCGCTCCAGTAGCGTAAGAATTATGGAATGAAAGATTTGGTGTGATTGACGTAGCGATCTAATAGCTCAGTTGGGAGAGTAATGTGCCGGAAACGCAGAGGTCGCAGGTTCGAGTCCTGCTTAGATTGTAGTGGATAGCATTCAATTTTTCTTTCTTAATTTACCTTTGTGTCATTATTTACAAAAATATTTTCTAGTAAAAACCTATAATTCCTACTATATAAAATGTGACCAGCCGCAGATTTTTTAAATTTCCCGCCAAAACGTTGAGTAAACGTTGGCTAATGAAACCAGACTATAGGAGGTGATGAAGATAGAATAACAATAAATTATTGACAGCGCGGTTGGTGCAGTTTGTAGAGACCTGCCTACTGAGCCGGGTTCGAATCCCGGCCGGGGCAAAAATTTGTGTGATGAAATCGAATATTTGTGGTTTGGTTCTTCTGTATTTATGTATATTTGTATCTATAAAAGTATGAATATCGTCGTCTAACTATAAGTATAAATAATGTTAGTGTAATTTTTAAAAAAGTCCGGGTTCAATTCCCGAGCTGAGTACAGTTTTTTTTTTAAACGGGTCATTGTCAGTTCAAAGACATAATTTGTCCTTTCGGTGGTCATAAGTTTAGAGCTTGTATGAATCTAGGTTATGTTGCTATTACATCGGATGATAGAAGCGGGAACGTTCTCTATTTTCACTGACATTTTATGAGAAAATTAGGCCCTGGAATCCTTAATTTCGCAAATGTCCACCGGAAAGACGCGCTCTTAAATCTGACAATGGCCCAAACTGATGAATGCAGTTTATTTTGATTAAGATCGATGACATGTTTCCTAAGAACAGATCTTCGTATGTCTTATAGTTTCACTTTCCCATACTGACCGATCTAAATAGGCCAACCTGTATAGGTGAACATGCCCGACGCACTGCACCATCTGGGTAACCTCATCTGGATTCTGAAGGCGTCATTATGTTGAACCCTTAGTGTGTTAAATGCTATCCAGGTGGTTTGTCTACAGGTGGCTGGTGTAAAAACTGGCAGCAGGCTCTAAAGTTAGAGTGACCTTGACCGCTTCGGAGCATCCTCCAAACATACCTACTCCTTATACCAGGTCTACGTCTAATATACTAGGTATATCACCACTTTGGAGATCTCTCTAAGATATTTGAGATTTACAGCGTGTTTGGAATAACGATGAAGGAACTTTAGGTGATACAGGGGACTATTTGGAAGAGTTTGAACCCTGTGTGCCTTAGTCCGATTTGTGATAGTTTCTTTTTAATCGAATTTTATTTTAACTGAAATTTACTTCTATCTTATTAACATTGCCATAGCTGTTGTGTGTATTTACAGTAAACAAATCAAGCAAGCATATTTTTTTACAGCCTGCTAAAGTTATATTTTTTGTCATAAATCACTAATGTAGTATGTGGGAGGGTGAACTTTTATTTATTGCTTAATAAATTAATGGCGATATGTTAATAAGATAGTAGAAGTAAATTTGCTTTAATGCCTAGTTTGTTTTAAATTCAACTTTTCATGTAAATTTTAGGTACAGTGATTTATTTAGAAAAACTCGATTAAAAAGAACTATCACAGCTTGGACTAAGGCATATAGGATTCAACCTCTTCCAAATAGTCCCCTGTATAATCCCCTGCATTATTCCAAACATCCTGTATTATATGGAATTAGTGCTCAGTAACGACTGAAGGGAGCATAGAGTGGGAGACATAGGGTAAGAAAAACAACCGTATGTTTAATTTGGTTACTTGAAAAACTCAATTTTAGTTAGGGCAGTTGCAAGTCATAACGCTTTCAATAGTACATTCACATACGCAGGGTCCGTGTTTCACTTCATGGCCGGGTTTGCAGCCAGTTGCAAGTGCTGTAACATAAAATATTGTATAAATTATCATAATTCACTATACTTTAAAAAACACAGTAAAGTTTTTAGTAAATTATTGATGAAGTTTGAAAATATATGTATATATATATCTATCATCCATCTGGGAGCTTTTATCGAAAACGCTGCCGAATCCGTTTAAGATATATCAAACGGTGGGATTGTTTCTCTTTTATCGGTTCACGATGGCATAATATATGCCTATCTTTGTATTATACCTACATTACATTATACACATTTTCATTAAAAAAAATACACATCATAATGGGTTTTTTCATACCCAAATTAAATTAGGTCCATTTATTTCATGTGAAAATTCATTGAAAAATTTAAACGGGGGATGGAGATGACATCTGTGGTATAGCAATGATTTTCGCGATGACGGTACATGTGTATAATAATGACGGGAAAGCCGTCTGTGTGTAATTAGAACACGTGGACCTAGTGTCCCCTACCACTACATCACAATAAACATATTGACAAAATATAACAAATATACATAATGACAAAATATAACAAGCAAACCATTTAAGCGTTCTACATGGTTACGATAAGTTTCCACCTGGTATCTATGGCGTCGTATGCAAATTAGGCGCAAACTTAACGCAGCCGAGTTGTTCATATCTATTACATTATAAAATAACGTTAATGGAGAAATCGTTAATTTTTCATATGCGTGAATATTAAAAATGGGCTCCGTGGCATTGTACCAAAGACGCTGGCAGTAGTAACGTAGAAGTACCAACCTTGTAACTTTTTATAATATTTTGGTTTCTTATGTTTTTTTGATAATTTGTACACGTTACTATTATTACAACCTATGCGCGTACATGCAGCATTCCCTTTTCCAATGCAATGGCAAATGTTGCATTTTTTATAGTAATACGTGTTTGGCACGCATCCCGGGTCTGAAACTATAAACCAAAGTGAAAAATAAAATCTTAAGTGTATATACTTTGCCTCCGTCTCTTTGGAGATCAACACTCCACATTGCTGAAAGCGAAGTGACAATTTAGATATGCTGCTGGTAACAGGCAAAGTGTGCGGGAGACGGTGGAAGGCAAAGTCCAAAACGCTGGTCGGACCGTTTTCGGTCTATCCTCACATCTCAGTTTACGATACTATGCGCGCAGCCCAGCCTGTCTAGTACAACTATGCTTAGCGACTCTGGTCGCGCGAGATAGCGCTACCCGTCACTCTCTCACGTTATTCCACAGAAAGAGACAGGGAATTCTCGCGTGAGATAAAGTCGCGTATGACAGTTATGCTAGAGGTGCAGGATTGTGTTAGCTGGGACAAGATAGTCCACGATGAACTAATTCAGAGACGCCACGACCCTTAGAATTGAGGACATCTACTAAAGGAGGAGAATCCTTTGCATCATATTATTAAAGGATAATAAAGACTGTATCGTTAATTATTAAATACCACTTTACAAAACCATTTGTATCGTACATAAAGTATTTTTTACATTCAAATAAAATGTCACATGCGTTTGATTGGTACCTTGATAAAATACACATTTAGTCCTAGAAACTCGACGAGAAGCGTCTGGTTTAGTCAAAATCAACCCTTATTAGTAACGATTAAGAATGTGGATTAATACTAAAGGAATAATTACTATTATCAGACGAGCTTATGTCATAAAATAGAAAAAAACATACTAAAGTAGATATTTGTATATAATCTTTTTATCGATTCATATTTTTATAAATAATGACACAAAGATAAATTAAGAAAGAAAAATTGAATGCGATCTACTACAATCTAAGCGGATTGTAGTAGATCGCATTCAATTTTTCTTCATCATCATCATTCAGTGTCATTCTTTATACTATAGAAGAATTCTTAAAATTCCATATAAAGTAGTAAATGTGCATGATCTATCGAAACTGAGAAAGAAACAATCAATAATATTTGAGACGTGTAAGTACCTACTGTTATTTTTTATAATTATGAAATAACTAATTTCATGTCTTTTTTTGTTACCTCAAACTTAAGTATTTAACAATAAATAAATAAATAAATAAATAAATAAATAAATAAATATCAGACAACCTCACACAAATCAACCTAGTCCCAAATTAAGCTCAAGAAGGCTTGTGTTATGGGTACTAGGCGACGATATACATAATTATATAGATAAATAAATACTTAAATACATAGAACATCCATGACCCAGGCACAAAATATTCGTGTTCATCACACAAATATTTGCCCTTGCCGGGATTCGAACCCGGGACCGTCGGCTCAGTAGGCAGTTGCTTAACCACTGCGCCAGCCGCGTCGTCAAACAACAACAATAATAATAAATCTTCACGTAAATATTAGTAACAGACTACGGTTGAGTTATTTTTTAAAAGCAGTGTTGTACATATAACCAAATCTTTGACATTCCCCTAAGTTGATAGAATTGATAAATTTATAACCCAAAGAAAATACTATAAAACAATTTTAATATGAACTAACTATTTGTAAATGAAACCAATACAATATTTAAGTACACACGCTATAACCTATCCTAACCCTACCATTTGGAAAATCAATTCCGCAGTGAAATCGAGTCGATCAACCGTTCATAGTCCATTATCGCTAGATTTGACAAATAATAATTATGACTTAAAATCAACACTTAAGTTGTAGTAGAATTATTTTTAGTTTCTGCTTTTAATATCGAAATACCTTTATATTAAGTATATTGGACACAAAGGTAAATTTCTGAAAGATGTAACGCGATTCACTGTAATGAAGCAGGACAGGACCCCCCGAGGGTGTCCACCTTGTCGTGGTGGGGAGGTTCAGTACCTGCGGTTGGGCGCCGCGGGGAAGCCATGAGACACCAGGGAGGGGGCCTACGAGCCAAGACGGGCAAGGAGGAGACCGAGGGGGAGGACCGGCGGAGCATTACTCTGGTGGGCACTACAGTGTTTGTGATGAAGTTCACCTCCGCCGGTGGAGGAGACCGGTGCTGGTTGGCGTCTTCGGCTTGTGTGGGTACCGGGGGCTCTGCCCTTGCGGTTGTTGTAGGACGTCGGAAGGACTCTCGATGTGTCGTAGCTGTGGGTGGCTGCCTGGCCAGTGAGCCTCCTGTTCCTCTGATACTGAGTACCTGCCAGGAAGGATTGTGCATTTCGATTTTTGAGAAGGCGTCTGCGGGGGCCAAGTTTCTTGGATTCGCGTGGGTCGGGACATCAGGACACCAGGGAGTGACCTACGAGCCAAGATGGGTGATTAGGAGACCGAGAGGGAGGACCGGCGGAATATTACTACTCGGGTGGGCACTTCGGTGTTTGTGATGAAGTTCACCTCCGCCGGTGGAGAAGACCGAGAAGGCTGGCGGGATCATGACTCGGGTGAGTACCTTGGTGCTTGTGCAGGATTGCACTCCCGTCGGCACTTGGGGAGGGTACCCACGGGGTAGGGGCTTTTGACCTCCCGTGGCAGGCCGAGGGGTAGAGGCGTTTGTCCTCCCTTGGCGTGGAGAGGGGGTCGTGGGACAACACCCCTAGTTTGTCCTCCCATGGCCGGCTGAGGTGTAGGGGCGTTTGGTCTCCCTCAGCAAGGAAGTTGGGACCGAAGCACCGTGTGTCGGTGGCGGTCCTTGCTTCCAGAGGGTCCCTCAGCGTGTCAGTGCAGCAGCAGAGTTCACAGTAGTGAAAGTGAGTTTTCCCTGAAATCATCCCCACTACACGGATGAGAGTGATCACGGGGTCGTTCGCCGCTCTCCCGGCGTGCAGGTCCTCGGTTTAGGGTACGTCGAATGCATAAAGTGTCGCCCCGCATGCGCCTGACGTGGTGGGGCTTTTTGGTCTTCCACCAGGGAGGACCACCGGCTTCGGCTGTCAGCGGCAGGGGGTGTTCACGGTGACATAAATGTTCGCGATCCCGTGTCATCCCCAGCATTGCCGCGAGTGGGCATACCATGGAAGTTTAGTCGGTAGGAGTCCGACATACCCACGCTTTTCCCCGTAGAGCGGGGATCCAATGAGGATTCCTGCATGTACAAAAAAGGACTCGAACATGTGACCCTACGTTTCAGTTAGGAGAGTACTACACCGATGTTCCAGTTCCTTGTCCGAATTACATTTTCTGGTCGATTTTGGATTCATCTTAAAATAATACTACATCCTCAGATGATATATGGGTAAGGCCACGGAAAGTTACCAATTTGGACGTTTCAAATTTACCCAGCTGATTAAAAAAAATTGGTAACCCCGACTGTTTCAAAAATATTTTTATCATATGTAGATACCATCCGAACATAGTTATACAAAATAATGCGCATGTCAGACATAGTTTTGCATGTATTCATTATTATCGAATTATCGATACAGTCTTTAGTAGTAGTAACAGTAGTAGTAGTAGTAGTAGTAGTAGTAGTAGTAGAAGTAATAGTAACAGTCAAATTATTACTTGAAACAGCGTGAGGAATCGTATTAGATGCTTCTTCACCGGTAAAGTTATTATCCAAATTTTCACTGGTAAAGTTATCGTCCAGTTGCTGTTCACCGGTAAGGTTATCATCCAGTTGCTGTTCACCGGTAAGGTTATCATCCAGTTGCTGTTCACCGGTAAGGTTATCATCCAGTTGCTGTTCACCGGTAAGGTTATCATCCAGTTGCTGTTCACCGGTAAGGTTATCATCTAGTTGCTGTTCACCAGTAAAGTTATCGTCCAGTTGCTGTTCACCGGTAAGGTTATCATCCAGTTGCTGTTCACCGGTAAGGTTATCATCCAGTTGCTGTTCACCGGTAAGGTTATCATCCAGTTGCTGTTCACCGGTAAGGTTATCATCTAGTTGCTGTTCACCGGTAAGGTTATCATCCAGTTGCTGTTCACCGGTAAGGTTATCGTCCAGTTGCTGTTCGCCAGTAAGGTTATCATACAGTTGTTCACCGGTAAGATTATCATGTAGTCGTTCACCGGAAACGTCATATCTTTTCCCTTTCCTTGGAAATCCGTGTCCAAGATTAATAAAGATGACTAAAATAACCACCTGAAAAAATAACTATTTTTACCATCGGTCCATTCCACGAAAAAAATCCAATATATCAAAAAAGGTGAGTTTCAAATAAAAATGGTAATAGTACTTGTCGATTCGGTAAAGGATTTGATAAATCCTCGGCACATGACAAAATTGCAACCGAGTTTTGTTATTTCACTAAACAAGTTTAGAAATTTGAAGAAACCGCTAGACTAGTTTAGTGAAACGACGAAATTAGATTGGTAACTTTATTCGTATTGCCATTTTACTGGAAATTTTCAGGAATTTGATCAAAGTTCCGAAAAGATTTAGTGAAATGACAAAACAAGCTAGTAGTCTCAACTTGCATTGCCATTTCTCTATTTCTCATTTTCTAGGCCAAGTCAGTGATTTAGTCAAATCTCTAAACCAATTTAGTGAAATTACAAAATATATTGTATGCTGATCTTGCTTTGCCGTTTTCCTAGACAAGGTAGGCGATTTCGTCAAATCTCAAAACCAGTTTAGTAAATTGATAAACTACATTATATGTTGTTTTGCCATTTCCCTACACAAAGTCGGTGAATTGGTAAAATTTCTAAACCAGTTTAATGAAATGACAAAACATATTGTAGTTTGATCTACTTGCTTTGTAATTTCCCTAGACAAGGTTGGTGATTTGGTCAAATCTCTAATCTCTAGTTTATTGAAATGGCTAGTGTGGGCCACATCACTGAATTTAAATTATACTATACATGCTTTAGATGAAAATTAAAATACGTTTTTATTATTTCATAACTTTGATTGTATCATTTTATATCCGTTCTCCGAATTTCGCGAAGATATATAAAACTTAATAGTTTTTAATTTTTTAAGTTATTTACGTTCTTATTCGGTGTAGGTACTAACGTCCGTTCTGTCTAAAGTCGGGGGTTATGTTACCGTCTGGCCTAACCTTTTCCTTGCGAAATTTAGTTTAGCTTAGCTTACGTTAATGTTTTACGACAAATTTACAATTAAAAAAATCCTTCTGAACTATTTTTAGGCATCGATATTTCAGCGTCCTCTGAATACCTACACGAGGAGAAAAAAAGGTTCCAGCCTTAAAAAAAAATTGTGTTTCCAACAAAGTGGAGTACAGGCGACCGCGATTTGCCACGCAAGGGCGGAAGGGCTGCTCTCCCCGCAGCGCCGGAGCTAAGGCAGAGTCAGTTTTGCTCGATTTTATACTCGAGGTTGACCTTAAAGTTTCTCGTAACTTTGAAGTCATAATATCATCATCATCATCATCATCATCTCAGCCATAGGACGTCCACTGCTGAACATAGGCCTCCCCTTTAGACTTCCATATATACCGGTTGGAAGCGACCTGCATCCAGCGCCTTCCGGCGACCTTTACAAGGTCATCTGTCCATCTTGTAGGTGGACGTCCTACGCTGCGCTTGCTGGTCCGAGGTCTCCACTCAAGCACTTTTCGGCCCCATCGGCCATCTGCTCTGCGTGCTATGTGGCCTGCCCATTGCCACTTCAACTTGCTAATCCGGCGAGCTATATCGGTCACTTTAGTTCGTCTACGGATTTCCTCATTTCTGATTTGATCACGTAGAGACACCCCGAGCATAGCCCTCTCCATTGCACGTTGAGCGACTTTGAGCTTTGAGATGAGGCCGATAGTGAAAGACCACGTTTCGGTGCCGTAAGTCATCACTGGTAACACACATTGGTTGAAGACTTTCGTCTTGAGGCACTGAGGTATGTCGGACAAAAAGACATTGCGTAGTTTCCCGAACGCTGCCCAGCCGAGTTGGATTCGGCGGTTGACCTCTTTCTCGAAGTTGGACCTACCTAATTGGACCACTTGTCCTAGGTAGATGTATGAGTCAACAACTTCGAGTACCGAGTTTTCAACAGAGACTGGGATGGGCACAACCTTGGCATTTGACATGAGTTTCGTCTTGTCCATGTTCATTTTTAAGCCCACCCGTTGAGAAACTCGATTGAGGTCATCGAGCATCACGCTGAGTTCCTCCATCGACTTTGCCATGACTACGATGTCGTCGGCAAACCGAAGGTGAGTAATGTATTCGCCATTGATGTTGATGCCAAGTCCTTGCCATTCCAGGAGCTTGAAGGCGTCTTACATAACGGCCGTAAACAGTTTCGGGGATATAACGTCCCCCTGTCTTACGCCTCTTCTCAATGGAATGGCCTTTGTGCTCTGCTCCTGAACTCGGACCGACATGGTGGCGTTACTATACAAACACTTCAACACTTCAATGTACCGATAGTCAATAAGGCATCGCTGAAGTGACTCGAGCACCGCCCATGTTTCCACCGAATCGAAGGCTTTCTCATAGTCCACAAACGCTAAGCATAATGGCAAGTTATCCTCTTCAGTCTTCTGTATAACTTGCCGCAGCCTATGTATGTGGTCTATGGTACTATAGCTTCTTCGGAAACCGGCTTGTTCGGGAGGCTGGAAGTCATCAAGTCTATGTTCGAGACGGTTCGTGATGACCCTTGAAAACAGCTTATAAACATGGCTTAGAAGCGTGATGGGCCTGTAGTTCTTCAATAGGCTATTATCACCTTTCTTGAAGAACAGTACCACCTCGCCTCTATTCCATGCTTCAGGCGTTTTGCCCTCGGACAAGACGGAATTAAAGAGCTTCTGGAGGACCTTAAGTACCGGTGTTCCACCCGCTCTCAGAAGCTCTGAGGTGATTCCGTCTTCGCCCGGCGCCTTGTTGTTCTTAAGCTGCTTCAGGGCCATCCTAATCTCGTACAGACTGATGTCCGGGATGTCTTCGGTATAATGTCGGGACAGCTTGGCTCTTGGATCGCCTACCAAGCTGTCAACGGGCTTTGCTACTGAAGTGTATAACTGACCATAGAACCTCTCGATCTCACCTAGAACCTCTGCTTTGGTCAACGCTATGCTGCCATCTTCCCGTTTCAGCTTGGTCGGCTCTGGCTTTGTCCAATAGACTTGTCCTTTGCAAACACTTTGGAGCCTTTGTTCTGCTCAATGGTCTCTTTAACACGGTTCGTATTAAAGAGCCGCAGATCATGTCGCAAGGACTTCGATATACGTCTATTAAGCTGCTTATATGACCTCGCGTCATCGGGAGACTGCAACTGTAGCGAGCGTCGTTCAGCCATGAGGTTTAAGTTTCGATCAGACAATTTCTGAGGTCTATCTTTACGGCGGGGTCTAAAAAACTTAGACCCTACCGTGTGGACAGTTTCCACTAGCCCGTCGTTGATCTCGTCCACTGAGACAAAGTTCTCCAGACAAGCGAAGCGGTTGGAGAGCTCGAGTTGAAGTCATAATATATCAAAAGAATATTTTTGTTTTAATTATTTTCTTTGTTTCATGATTTATTGAGCTAATTATAGTCAAACAACTACACTATGTTATATTATTACTTACTATATAATAGTATTGAATATAGGCAGACAATTTCGTCGTTTCCAAGTATCTTGAATGAAGATCACGGCTCATAAATAATACAGACAGTTTTACTTATTGTTATCCATAGCTCTGGATTCTTAAAATGTGAGATTACCAAAATTATTTTGCAGATAAATTCGATAGTATTGCTGATACAACTGTAGATTGAGTAGGTATTTAGTTTATACTATTTTTTTTTTTTTTTAGAAAAGTAGAATATTTTTTTTTTAAACGAAATATTTGAACACGCAATGTATTTGCAACCACATAAGTTAACGTACCTAAACGTCATGACATACTATGTCAGCGTTCATTTGTTGGACTACGTACATTGCTGCTTGGTTGGACTTTAAAAATTATTACACCTAATTAAAAGCACTATTTAACAAAATAATTATGCCGTACGATTCCTATGATCAGATATTACCTATAACTGAAAACATTATGTGCCCGTATTAAATACCCACGCTGTATATGATAAAAAAACTATAAAAATGAGCCTAACTGAACAATTCATTTGTATACCAATTGAAATAGTTTATACAAACGTAGGTAAAATATTATTAGGTATAACACACCAAATACTTTTAAAAGAACGTTGATAAAATATTATTAGGTAAGTATAACTCACCAAAAAATTTAAGAAATGCATTTTCAGAAATTACTACTACCGACTGGCGACAGCTGCAATTAGCAATTATAAAAGACACGCAAACCGATTTCATGAATTTTAAATGCGTTGTCGATTTTGCATAGATGGAATCAATTTATTTTCTTGATAAGGACAATGTTAACGATTAACGATTTAATTAACAAGATAAAGTTTGTTCATGCAACCAAAAGGACTACTCCGAAGATCGAAAATCCAATGTTTATACGATGCCATATCTCGCAATCTGGTGTCAAATAATATTTGAATGAGCGGGACGTCACGATACAAAGTCCGAATTCTGAACATCGGAGTAAGCAAAGGTCACACGAAGAACATACCTTTCAGGTCGAAAAAACTTGATTTCCCGGCAATCTCCGCCATCCTCAAGTCCGCTTGTGGTTTAAATTACCCGTTTTTTTTTTCAGCTCGGCGCCAGTATTAGTACGAAAGATTGATATGATAATCTTTCCGATGATGAAGAAAGGATTTGTGTACATACCAACGTCTTATGTGTAGATGAACGCCGGCTGCACGCACGAAGATGCATGACTCATTGTCACGGTCCGCTTGAGCTGAGCGTGCAAGCGAGAGCGCGTAACAAGCGATAGAGAGGCACGATCGGCCTCAGAGTTCGGCTTGTGACGCACCTATCTCTCTTCCACTCCATCGACTGGCATACGTAATCACGTAAAAATTATGAATTCCGGATAAACAGCTGGACGTTTTGCTTTTCGGTTTCCACTATGTGCACATTATAGGTACACATCTATTTAAGGTATATCTGTTCGTTTAAAAAATGCATTACATTGCTAAACAATACATTTTTATAATTTATTATATGCGAAAAGCCGTTTACACGTCGCCATTTTTTTTTTTTTTTTAACGATCAAGTGGTATCATAAACGAGTCAATTGGCGATACCACCGGATAGTATCGAGTTCACACAAAACCCAAACATTAGCTATAAAGACCCGTTTGCAAGACAAAGGGTAATTAACGTCGCACCTTGGACCACCAGGCGGGAGAAACAAGCCTCGTGAAGAGTATAAATACCGTTGCACCTAGACACTCGTCGGTCATTCAGCTCGGAAGCATCAGCAGTAGTATAGTTTCTTAGTATAGTTTTTATATTTGTAAAAAAACGTTTTTTATAAAAATAAAATAATTAATCAAACTTCAAGATTTTTAACTGGCGCCCAACCTGGGGGCGGTAAATCGCATTCGTCGGACGACGCGATAAGGCTTTCAAGTCTACAACACCGCGCACCCAAGAAGAAAAAAATAAGTTAAAATATCAAGAAGAAGCTTTGACTCAATGCTACGAGAGGCTTTGCTGCTGCTGTGTATGTGAGTACCGAGTCGTATTTCCTAACCGTTCCGAAAATTCCTCTCCTCAGACCACCTCGATTTGTGTATAGGAGTAGTGAAATTAGTGTAAGAAGGTTAGATATGGCCCAACCCTCCGGAAATAATCCGCAAGGGGAACCAAACCGCGCGCCTACTACGCCCGCGGGAGTACCAGGAGCTAGCCTAGTGCTAGACTCCCACAAACTGATACACTTCGTCCCGACGTATGACGGTGACGCACTTAGCATTTATAATTATATATCTAGCGCTAACCAATGGCTAAATTTGTCTGGGAAAAACCCTGGTAACGTAATGTTGTTACTAAGTAAATTAACCGGTAAAGCAGCATTGACTATATCAATGCTCAACCATAACTTCGATTGGAACTTGATTGAGGGGGCTTTAAAAGGTGAATGTGGTGAAAATAGGGATTTAAATACCCTATTGATAGAATTATCAAATCTTAAACGAAAGGGGTCATACAAGGACTTTATTTTTGAATTAAAACAAAAACTATTTTTTATTAAGAGTAAGTTAGCTGATAAATATCAAAAAAGTAGTGTAGTAGATGAAGTAATGGAACCATACATAAATATGGCTCAAAATACGTTAAGGAATAGTTTACCATATCATGATCAAATTTATGTAACTAATTGTAGCTTTAATGACACTGCTCAAAAGATATTATTATTGGAAGCCGAGGGACGATTTGATAATATCAAACAAAAATTTTCTAATATCTTACCAGCGCCGCGTTTAATTAGTCAACCACCGCATTTTCCCGAGAATCCAATGCGATATTCCCAAAATATCAATAGACCTTTTTATTCTGCTCGACCACAACAGTCATTTCAACAACAGGTACCAAGACCTCAGTGGATACCTAATCCAAACAATGTATTTACAAGACCTCAACATCCCCATTTCCGAAACTTTAAACAACAACAGCATCAGTCGCAACAACGACCAGTAAATAATAATACAGATGTTTCTATGAGGACCGCAACACCCGTAAAACCCGGTCAGACCTACGTAGGAAAAGATTTAGTCGCAGAGGAGTTATATTATCATAGTGAAGAAAACATGCAGCAAGAATATGAGTATCCAAATTATCCTCACGAATTTGCCGAGGCACAATACTTTGATAATTTACCAGACGTTCCGGCCACGCCAGGATCGTCAAGTGAAAATTTTACCCAGGACCCGGATGTAAATTCAAATATATAGAATTTAATCATGTAAAATCAAATCTACCCTATTTTGAAACTAAAAAGCCTAAATTAAAAATTTTAATTGACACCGGAAGTCAACGATCATTCATAACAAAAAATGCTCAAGAAAAATATTTTCAAAGTTATTGGAAGCCGGAATATTTTCTAGTTAAAACATCGCATGGTACTACCTCACACAATGGAGTAATTGAAACTCCGTATTGGTGTCGATACTTCGGCAAAGACAATGGACCGATGAAGTTTTACATTTACGATTTTAGCGACAAATACGATATTTTAATGGGGACAGAAATGATTGAACAGGTCAATGCGAAGATTGATTTGAAGGAAAGAAAACTGAGTATGCCAGATAATGAAATACTCATTTTTCATATGACATCAGATGATAAGTTAAATGTCGGAGATCTCTGTAAAACTTATAGAGACTTATTTTCGGAAGACGTAACAAATAGTGCTACGACTAAAATTAAACATCATATTACTTTAAATAATAACGAACCTATTTATCAAAAACCGTTTAGGTTGCCTCAAACACAACAACAGGAAATTAAAAGGCAAATTGAAAAGCTGCTTGCCGAAAAAATTATTCGACCATCAGAATCACCTTGGGCATCAGCCGTACACTTAGTGTCTAAGAAGATAGATCAATCCGGTATACAGAAATGGAGGATGGTGGTAGATTATAGAAGGCTGAATGAAAAAACAAAATCGGATAAATTCCCTTTACCTAATATAGAGGACTTGTTTTCTAAATTAGAGGGCAATACATATTGTACTACTTTAGATTTAACTTCGGGATATCATCAAATTTTGATGGATGAAGATTCTATTGAGAAGACTGCTTTTAATACACCGGATGGGCACTTCGAATTCCTCAGAATGCCCTTTGGGCTTAAAAATGCCCCGGCAACGTTTCAAAGGATGATGAATAGTGTCTTAAAAAAGAAATTGAGGGAAACATATGTTTAGTATATTTGGATGACATTATTGTATATTCTAAAACCAAACAAGAGCATGTGAATAAACTACAACAAGTATTTGAAGCATTAAGAAAGGCTAATTTAAAAGTGAATATAAACAAATGTGTGTTTATGCAAGAAGAAATTGAGTTCCTTGGACATATCTTGAATAGTGAAGGATTAAAACCAAATCAGAAGAAAATTGACGCTATACGTAAATTTCCAGTGCCAAAAACCGTAAAAGAAATCAGAGCTTTCTTAGGACTGATAGGATATTATCGTAAGTTTATACCAAACTTAAGCAGGATAGTTAAACCATTGACTGAAATGACAAAACATGATAAAGTTATAGACCCTCAAAATAAACAATATTTGGAAGCCATAGAAACTTGTAAGCATTTGTTAACAAATGCACCAATATTAGCCTTCCCCGATTTCAACAAAATGTTTGCCATTACTACAGATGCCTCAGATATATCGCTAGGAGCCGTCCTAAGCCAAGATAACCATCCAATAGCCTATGCTTCCAGGACGTTGTCTAATGCTGAACAAAAATATAATACTACAGAAAAAGAATTACTTGGAATTTTGTGGGCTGTCACGCAATTTAGACCTTATGTATATGGAAGAAAATTTATACTTAGAACGGATCATAAAGCCTTAATTTGGCTGTCAAAACTAAAAGAACCAAATCAAAGATTGACCCGTTGGAAACTTAAACTACAAGATTACGATTATCTCATTGAATATGTTAAAGGAAAGGACAATTATGTGGCGGATGCCTTAAGTCGAGTTGAGATACATCATCACTCTGACGAATCTGTATCTAGTAGCAGAACACCACGAAGTATGATAACTCCAGGGAATAACAACGAAAATTTACCTATACCAGGTTCATCAAGTGGAAACTTTATGAAAGTTAATTTTGAAACGACTTCGCGGTCTGATTTACCATCGGATAACTCAGATAACATATCATTACAGGGTACAGTGCATTCAAATTTAGAAAACAGTGATGATGGAATACCAATAATTCATGCTTATCCCCCGAAACGATTAAAACGTGTAATTTTTGAAATGTCTCCATTTAAAAAGGCAAAACATGAAAATGGGACTTGGTATTTTTATATTCCACCGAATGATGAAGAAGAAACTATAAAAGAATTCATGCTAGATCACTTAAGTCATGAAAAATATCCTTTTATCATACCAAATTAAAGTTTGTATTATAAGGTTTCCGAAACATATCGGAAATATTTTGATCATACTAAATTTAAACCTATGAGGTATACTAAATCATTGGTCGAATTAAATGATAAGGAAGAACAACTGAGATTAATTAGAGAATACCACTTAAATGAAAATAGACATGCCGGTATTGATAGTTTGTATAAACAATTGAAAGACAAGTATTATTGGGAAAATATGAGGAAACAGATAAAACATTTTATTTTAAAATGTGAGTTATGCAAAAGGGAAAAGTATAACAGACACCCTAATACGACTTTAGCTACCGAAACAGAAACTCCTCATGAACCAATGGACATTTGGCATATAGATTTTATGTCTTTGGAAAGACAATGGTACTTAACAGTAATAGATAAATTCTAAATACGCAATAGTAAAGCCTTCAGAAAAAAGTACGGTGTATGATACTTTGGCAGAAATATTTGCATTGTTAGGAGCACCTAATAAAATAATTCATGATGGAGAGCAGTCATTTTGCAGTGAAATTATAAAATAATTGTTCCAAACTTATAAAATAATAAATCATACTACATCTCCTCAACATCATAAATCAAATTCCGATGTAGAACGATTGCATAGTACCATACAAGAATTATATAGGTTACAAAGAAAGTCGGATTTGAATCAAAGGCAAAAAACTAATTTCATTGTCCATGCATATAATAATACTATGCAAATGCATAGTGCAATCGGTATGGCTCCGTTAAAGTACACTTTGGCCGGAAACCAAAGTTGCGAAATTTTGATAATTTAAAAGTAACCATTCAGCGTTACACTTCCCAACAAAAGGAATTCGCGACTAATTTAAATAAAAATATACATATTCTACTTCAAGAACAAAAAAAACAAACGCAACGAAAGAATAAATAGAAAAATACACCCTCCAAACCCATATAAAGTTGGAGACTCGGTATATTTAAAAAACAGCAAGGCAGAAAGGCATAAAACTAACTCAAGATATTTAGGACCATTTAAAATCCTCAGTCTGGAACCAAATAATAGGTGTAAACTTAGTAATGGCAGAATATATCATATAGAAGAGCTTATTGTTACAGGGCTTTCTGTATCTTCGGATACAAGTTCAGACCATTGGAACCCGGAGAGCATGTAATTATAGTAGATATGAAACCTACGCGGATTATTGAAGGAAGGTGGACTATATACATCAATTAGACATAAAAGTTATTGTAGAAACAAAAAAAATGATTTTTGAGACTGTAAATCAATTAGCACCTCTTTCCTCTAGAGGAGATGTTCAACATATTTATGACAGAATTGATGTAATACTTAAACATGTAGATGAAATTTGTAATAATTTGTATGTACAAAGTAGGGTTAAAAGAGGTTTGATTAATGGGCTTGGGTCTGTTATTAAATCTATAACAGGAAACTTAGATCAAGATGATCTTAATAACATTCAGAAATATTTAGAAACTAAGAATATCATACAATAAACAAATATCTGTAACAAGTGAAACTTTGGAGGAATATAATCGTCAAATAAGTAAGATAACTTCAGTTCAAAATGAATTAAATAGTAAGATTGTTCAAATAAGTAACATTAAGGTTCAACAAAAATGTGCCCTTACATTATTGTTTCAAGCCCAAACTTTACAAGATATGGCAGACAGACTAACAACTGCAATAACTTTTGCCGAACATCATATGTATCACTACAGCATTATACATGTTTTACAAGACACGTTAAATAAAATAGATTTTAAGGTAATGATTTCTAATAACATCAATGAAATTGAACCTTTTATTACTGTTGATAGTAAGATTGTAGAAAATATAGTGTATTTTCTTATAAGGATACCTTTAGTGAAACCTCAAATATATTCAACCAGAAAGATTGTTCCCATAATCCAAAATACACCCACCTGTACCTATCCTATAATACGAAAGGTCACTCTAGCATACACGAAGACAGAAGTTTACGAGGTCGACGAGTGTACAGGGGTACGTATCAGAATATCGAAAATTGAAATATCGACATACAAAATATCGACGGTTAAAATATCGAAAATTAGAATATCGAAGGATCATAACGTCGAAATTCAAAATATCGAAAGTATACATTATCGAATGGTACAATTATCGAATGCTTAAATTTCGAAAATCTGAATATCGACACATAAAATATCGAAGATTGAGACTTTGAACGATTCTAAGGTCGAAATTCTAAATATCGAATATCTATATTACCGAAAGGTACAATAGTCGAACACTGAAATGTCGAAAATCTGAATATCTACAGGTGAAATATCTAAATATTATTACGTCGAATGTTAAAATATCGAAAGTATTTCGAATGCTTTTTAATTGAGATCCACCTCCAAATGTTTGATTTGGATTTTATAATGTACTTCATTAAATCGAACATTGCACTGGTCTTTAGGTCAACCACGAGTATAAAATCGACCAAAACTGACTCTGCCTTAGCTCCGGCGCTGCGGGGAGACCGGCCCTTCCGCCCTTGCGTGGCAAAGCGCGGTCGCCTGTACTCCACTCCGCAGCTTCGGCTTGTTGGTCGCCTTCGGCGACCAGCCTCAGCCGCTCCGCTTCGCCCGGCGCCCGCGCTTTGTCACGGCGGGCGAGGGCTGCTCTCCCTCCGCGCCTCCGGCTTTACAAAAACACTCTAGGGTGCTCTGTGTCGGCACGCGTGCTAACCAGCGAGAGCCCTAGATTCGGATTTTCTCAGCCATTAGGCTGCCATAATATTATAATATCTATCTCCAAGAAGTATATTAGTCATCATATTATGTATCAAATCTCTTTCTATTATCAGGTATTCATTTTCAATGACCTAATAAAGTAATATGTGTTCCAAAAAAGTTGATCTGTCACCTAACTTGAATCACCAAATGATATTAAAACGTGTACGTATTATAGTAGCGAAATTGCTGCGAAGATCCAAATCTAGGGCTCTCGCTGGTTAGGACGCGTGCCGACACAGAGCACCCTAGAGTGTTTTTGTAAAGCCGGAGGCGCGGAGGGAGAGCAGCCCTCGCCCGCCGTGACAGAGCGCGGGCGCCGTGCGAAGCGGAGGGGCTGAGGCTGGTCGCCGAAGGCGACCAACAAGCCGAAGCTGCGGAGTGGAGTACAGGCGACCGCGCTCTGTCACGCAAGGGCGGAAGGGCCGGTCTCCCCGCAGCGCCGGAGCTAAGGCTCTTTTACTCTAAGCTTGCTCCACCAACTCGCCGACTCGGCCGGGTTAGGTTAGGTTAGTTTTTTTTTTATATCCAGTAAAACAGATTTGCAAATACCTTTAAATAGTATATAGAATTCGCATTATTTAGTGTGCATAATTAGTGTGCAAGTCAGTATTTTTGGTGAAACTTTCAAATATTTTGATCGAAAAAAGGGAATATACAGATATCGATTTAAATACATGCCTTTAAAAAATGCGTGATACTAAGGTCTACGCAACGCGCACACAGCGCATCATATTTCGCATCTACCCTCCTATTTTGTGCACGCGCAATTTTATTACCGTTCGGAATTTGAGCTTTAGTAATGTTAGCCGTCGATATAACGACATTAGATATTAAGATCGTTCGCTGTTTCAATTTTCGATATTTTAAACGTTGGCTTTTTGATGGTTGATATTTTGGGTTTCGATATTAACATACATCGATAATTTGATTGTAGATATTTTGAACTTTCGATATTTTAGCAATTCGGTATTTGACTTTTAGGTATTCCAAACGTCGATATAATGATAGTAGATATTTAGATCGTTCGATATTTTAACTTTCGATATTTTGGCCGTCGACTTTTTAACGTTAGATATATTAGCTTTCAATATTCTGATACGTACCCGTGTACAGAACTTCACGAATTGGTTTGCAAAGGGAGTGTTTTGCAGAAAGCTACTTGTGAAGCTGCAATTTTGTTACAAAAGAATACAAGTGAATGCAGTGTAGTACCAATAAGGTGCCCCGAAGAGGAAATACGAGAAATTTCACCAGAATTAATCTATATGTATTTTGATACAATAACTGAGATTAAAATAAAATGTGGTGTTGATGAAGAAACGTCATGGATCAAGGGATCCTATGTTCTAGACGGAAGAAATTGCGAAGTTGACATCGCCGGAGTCACAAGATTTCGAACCAGAGAGTCCAGTGAAAAATTAATCATAACAAAACTTGTAATTGAAAGAAAAGAAGATATTCCTGAGATTGAACTAACTTATGATAAAGAGAAAATTACTTCAAATTTGAAGCATTTAAGACAAATTAAAGGATTTGAAGTCCAGACCCAGCATATTTATATACAATATGGGTTAATATCTTCTGTGATGCTATCAATCCTGGTATGTTTGTGTTATGTCCTTCGCACCAGGGTTTGTTCAAAACCTTGGGCTTCAAAACCGGAGAGGGAGAGTCAATTGGCGATACCACCGGATAGTATCGAGTTCACACAAAACCCAAACATTAGCTATAAAGACCCGTTTGCAAGACAAAGGGTAATTAACGTCGCACCTTGGACCACCAGGCGGGAGAAACAAGCCTCGTGAAGAGTATAAATACCGTTGCACCTAGACACTCGTCGTTCACACGCCCTCGTGTCACTCACGACGTTCACAGACAGACAGACAGAGACGCTCGCTTCGGCGGGAGCCGGTTCAATCCTCTTTTAAGACTTCCAGCCTCGCAGCGGGCTGCTTCCACTTCACAATAAACTCTTTAGTTATCCATGAGGGCTAACCAAAAGTCCAGCTCATCTTTTCGATGGTTGGCATCCTCTCTCCTCTCGCTAGTCTCTGCTGCTCAGTGGCTGAGACAAAATCAGACGTGCAGTTACGGGCCGCATACACGCAGGCCCACCTGCAAAGGCTCATTTCAAAAAAAAAAAAAAAAAAAAAACTCGTCGGTCATTCAGCTCGGAAGCATCAGCAGTAGTATAGTTTCTTAGTATAGTTTTTATATTTGTAAAAAAACGTTTTTTATAAAAATAAAATAATTAATAATAATAATAAATCATTTATTCACTCCACCACAAAGTATACACTATGAATAGTAATTACAATTATATAGTATGGCAGTTGTTAGGTGTACAGCTAATGCAGTGGAGCCTGGTGCCTGAACTAGGGGATACCTGTATTTCGGGTCACCAGGTCTCCAGTACCTGGATATTTGCAGCCACAGATTAATAGTGACAATCAATTTCGGCTAGGTCTAATAGAAGAACAAAAACATAAGAGGTATTTATCATGAAAGTGGAAGCGAGAATGAACATTAAAAGAGAACATTAAAAAGAAAGAAGAAGAAAATAAAATAATGGTACAACATAAAAACAGTAACTAGCTTAAAACATAACTAGTCTGTATACAAGCTATTTAGTGTGTGTGTGTGTGTGTGTGTGTGTGTGTGTGTGTGTGTGTGTGTGTGTGTGTGTGTGTGTGTGTGTGTGTGTGTGTGTGTGTGTGTGTGTGTGTGTGTGTGTGTGTGTGTGTGTGTGTGTGTGTGTGTGTGTGTGTGTGTGTGTGTGTGTGTGTGTGTGTGCGCGTGTGTGTGTGTGCTGTTGTAATGTACTGTACTGTAATCGAGGTCTTTATCCAATTATACAATTGGACATAGGAGTTTTTCGGTCTTGTCATAGTCGAGGCTAAGGAGCCAATTCTTCACTGTATACTTACATAAAGCTTTAGATAGAGGATATATATTTAATATTGTATTTGCCTTGTTATAAAGAAAGGTACCAAGGAAACAGTAAAATCTTTGGGCAAAGCGAGTGTTATATTTGTCACCACTAGTAATCCTTAGTTTGCGTTTACTACTTTGGAGATCAGGATCATAGGCAAGCGTTGAGTGCTTCCTTTGGATTATGTGTAAAACAAAAATTTGACGAGTTGACAATACTTTACATTGTCTATAGAGGTCAGCGGTGGGGTGAAGAAACGGTAGGAAGTTACTGACTTTGAGGACAGCTCTTTGCGCTCGTTCCAGTTGCAACATGTGGGTTTTGTGTGCACCACCCCAAGATGAGATACAGTAGGAGAGTATAGACTGGACTAAAGCGCAATACACCATTTTAAGTACGTTAGTATCGGCTACATGTCGAAGATTCTTAAAAATAAATATTAATTTTCGCGTTCGAGCTGTAAGGAGTTTTATGTGATGTTGGAAGCTTAATTTATCGTCGAGCATGACGCCAAGATATTTAATGTAGGATGTTTTCTCTAATTTCAAACAGTCACAGTTAGGGGTTTGGTTTCTACGACAGGAATGAGCGATGATATGGAACGAGGAATGATCTAAGTGTTTTTCAGTTTTTGTCGAGAATGTCATGAATTTCGTTTTTTGCACGTTAAGGGAAAGGACATTTCGGTTTAGCCAGTCAGTAACTATATCAAATCCATTTTGTGCATGCTGGAAGACTTCTGTCCATGAGTCTCCATGGAAGATTAGTGCTGTGTCGTCCGCAAAGGTAAGAACTTTTCCATTGTGTAACTTCAGTTGGCACAAGTCGTTGATGAATGCTAGGAAGAGAGTAGGGCCCAGAATACTGCCTTGGGGGACACCGTAAGTTACTCGTGTCTCGTCACTAATATAGTCACCGACTTTTACACATTGCACGCGATCTGATAGATAGTCCTTGAAGAGTTGCAACTGAATACCCCTAATGCCAAGTTTTTCCAGTTTCAAGATAAGAAGGGGGACCGAGACTGTGTCGAAGGCCTTAGCTAGGTCTAGGAAGATTGCAATTGACTTTTTTTTGTCATCCAATTTTGTCACAATGTGGTTCGTCAATTCGTGCACAGCATCCGCAGTTGATTTGCCTGCTCGAAAACCAAATTGTGACGGTGCGAGTAACTTATTTTTTTCTAGGTAGTTAGTTAGTCGAGAGTTCATAATACGCTCCAATATTTTCGATAGCGCAGAAAGAATTGATATAGGCCTATAGTTATTGACACAGTCTCGGTCACCACTCTTGTGGATCGGGATAATTTGGGATTTCTTGAAGATTTGCGGAAAAACTCCCGTTCCCAGTGCCAAATTACAGATATGTGTAATAGATGGGATCAACAAGTCCTTGTACTGTTTGATGAAGCTACCCGAAACGCCATCACACCCAACGGCACAGTCGGATCGGAGGTTTTTAATAAGACTGTCAACTTCCATTTCATCTGTTTCAAGCATTCCCATTGAAAAAGAACAGTCAGAGGCCAGAGCAGTCGTACTATCTAGAGATGCATGGACACATTTCGCTAGATTTTTTTCTGCAAGAGTTTTGCCCACGTTTGCAAAGTAATTATTGATGTTATTTATTGATTCCACCGGGTTCGATGTTGATATAAGTTCAGAGGGAATGTCCTTTATCTTAGAAGTGTGTGTTATATCCTTTATTGCCTCCCATAGTTTCTTATGATTTGACCCGGCCTGTCTAATCTCATTTTTTTCATATTCTCTTTTTATTTTCTTCAACAAAGAGTTACAAAAATTACGATATCTTTTGTAAGTAGTTTTAAGTATTTCATTTTTAGGTGATTTTTTAAACTTTTTATTCAGATTATCTCTATTTCTAATACATTTTAATAAACCCGGTGTAATCCACGGCTTTTTTATTCTTTTGCGGCTTGAGATGACTATGGACTTGGTATTGGATTTTATAATTGTAGTGAGTGAGTTAACTAGAAATGTGGTTGCAGTGTTTACGTCATGTATATCAAATATTGGTTTTAAATTCAGTTCTTGCATGTCTAGATTTACTTGATCTTTATTAATTCGCCGTATTGTGAATTGACGTTGTTTTTGGTGTAGGTTTCTATATAATAGCATGATGACACAGTCATGGTCAGTAAGAGAGGAGTTTACAATAAAGCACCGAGCATTTAATTTTGTCTTTAACATCATATGGTCCAGGCAAGTTTTGCTATGTGTTGGGAGGGTGTGCGCTGGTAAGAGCCCGTGGGTAGCCATTAAGTTTAGGTAAGTTGGTGCTCGTGAGTCGGAGCTCTGCTCGACGATGTCAATATTTATGTCCCCTGTTAGTATAATATTGTGATAACTTGAGTACTTCATAAGAAGTTTATTTAGAGAATCAATGAAGTTGGATATATTTTTCTGGCCGGGAGGTCGATACACAGCGATAATTAGCGTGCTATTATTTACAAACAAGATCAAACAGTTCGCATCCAGAAGTGGAGGTTCCTCGACTTTAACAACCGTATCTTTCTTACAATAAACCACAACTCCCTCGTTTTGGGTTTTATTGTTTGATGTACTATACGAGACATAGTTGTCTAGTTTCGGAATTTGGTGGGTAGTAGGCAACCAACATTCTGTCAAAACAATAAAGTCCCATAATATTTTAAATCTATGTAGGAGTATGAGCAATCCAAGAAAGTTACAAGAAATACTTCTTATATTTTGTGTTATTATATTTATGCTTTGTTCCGGGTTATGTAAAAATGGTAGACAGTCTTCAAGGTTACAGGTCATAGAATGAGCTACGGACATCGAATCCAAGTCTTTATTTAATAAATTTATATTATCCACTGTACGCAAACAGGGTCAGGTGAGTGATGATAGGTATCGAACAACAATAAAGTATTAAGTAGTAACGAACTGGAACACGTCATTTTGCTTTTACAGTAACCGAATGGCCTTGGCAAAAACGAGAAGTTAGAGTAGTTTCGTTGTTTCCCCGGTTTATTACAGTATACTAATCTACATAAAATACGTTTATTTGTGTATACAAATTGAACTATAATAAGTGTATCATAGTCCGGTAGTATTGTGTAAAGAAACATTTTATTATGGTCACGAATGATGCAATGTTGTTTATGTTTTGAATTGTGTAGCTTGTAGAAAAATTAACACAGTATTTTTTCGGTAAAAAATCATAATCTAAAACTAGTCACTTTAAGTCACAGATGTCCCTTTCCGATTCGATCAGTTTTGACGGCAAGCCTTCTCTTTGACGAATGTAAACCTTTCCATATGAAGTCCAGCAGGTGGCACCGTTGTTGTTCTTTTTGTATTGCCTAGCCAGGTAAAACAGATATTGTGCCTTAGGTGTCAGGAATTCTGCTATGTAGATTGGTCTGTCGGGACCGGGCAGTTCGATGTGTGATGTACTGAGTTTTTGAACTCCTGGCGTCTTATTATAGGCAGTACAAGATCGCAATATGCTGTCCTTTATGGCTGTGGTGTTAAAATCCACTACTATGGAACTGTTAGTCTCCGTTTTGGATTTGAGGCGGTACACATTCCGCATGTCTGAGATCTGAATTGGTTGATTCAGTTTAGTGCCCAATTTAATGACCATATTTGTTATGGATTGCTTATTTTCATTTTGAATTTTGGGAATATTCCTGATTTCTATAGATGTCGACCGCGACTTCCTTTCAGAAAGTTCAATTTGTTGCTCGAGTGACGTAATTTTGTCTTTATACGATCTGTTTTCGTGTTCTAAGGTAGTTATTTTGCCGAGAAGTTCGTCGTATTTGTTGGACATGAATTCCATGGATTTTTGGATCTCAGAGTTTTGGCATACGACTGAGGCCAAAGTGGAGGTTAGTGCGTCAAACTTTGCGTCCTGTTTTTTACAAAAATCACTGAGAAGTTGTTTTATTTCAGCTATATCCGTGTCCTTGTCCTCCGCTAGGTGATCGTCCATTTTTCTTCTAACTCGCCTTGTAATATTGTTTAAATCGGTAGAATGGGCTTGCTCTCTGTCAACAGAGTCCTTAATAGAAGGGTCAGAGTAGTAGTGTTGCAGTTGTGATGAAGAAAAGGATATTTCTGAGCCACTTGTCGGTGTTTTCTGCATTGTTTTGATTTGTAGGCCTAAATTTACGGCAAGGATGATATCGTGATGCGCGTACGCGGTCAGCTGGTGAATGTGTGCGTGAGATAATGCGTGCTTTGTAGATGCGCGCTGTCAGCTGACTCGATGTGTGCGTGTGATGGTGCGCCCTTATTTGTTAGCGTGCGCGTGTGAGTGATTGAGACGACTGCTGTAACTGTTGTTTTCTCTGTCTAGCGGTGATGTCTTACTCACGCGGCCGCTTCTGCTGTGCGTTGCGCTTATGTTGTCCTGGTAGCCGAAGTCAAATATTAACTAACAATATTGTTTAATTTTTGTGATAAATTCAATATTCTTATTTCTTAAACACACGTCTGTAGGCTACAAAGATCCGAGGGAGAGAGAGGAAATTAATCAAACTTCAAGATTTTTAACTAACGAATAATATTATAACGTTTGTTATAACGTCATATGCCATAATATCATATAGGCTAATGATCATTTGATAAAATACGTTTCAAAGCTCAATACAAACTCAAACTGTTCAAACATGAAAGCTAAATTGTAATTGAGTTTTGGTTAGGTACGACGACGAGCGAAGCGAGGAGGAGTGTTAGGTTATCTTGCGAATATAAACGGTATATCAAATGACTTTTATACTAATTGAAATAATACCCAGTAAAATTATGCCTAATGTTGTTATATCAAATGAAACATTATATCAAATGTTATTATATCAAATGAAATAATTTAAAATGTTGTTATATCTATCATTACACACCCCGTGTACATTAACATTTACTGTCAATTTCTCTGCCATCCGAGTACGCTTACTGTCACATTACTTGCTTTTCGCACACCGACAAGTTGACATGTGTTGCCAACAATCGTACCCCCGTCTCCCGCACACAGATGCTATAGCATTCTCGGTTGTATGAAAATTAGTTCAGTCGCCCGGCGAGTGCGCCGCTGTGTTGACCATCAGTATTTTGATAATTTTGCGTGTCGACAATATTTCATAGGATTATTTTTATCATCGTAAGTAGCATTTATTCAAGTATTTTCTTGGATATTTTGGTGGGTTGTAATAATTAGCTATATTTACTAACTGTGTATTGTTTTCAATGAGCTTTGATGGTGGTTATAATTTAAAATACAGACGTAGATTAATGTACATATTTTATATTATACACAAATACAGTAAACTTAATTGTCAGCAAATATCTTGGAATTATACGTCTCTTGGTTCACCATTCAACTGCTAACATAGTGTAGGTTATTGTAGCTTTATCGCAGTGTAAAAAGTGCTTTTTCACCTCACTCGCTCGGAAAACCTCCGTTTATAGGGCGAAATCTGCGTGCAAAAGTCTATTTTATCCGCTAGCGTGCAAAAGTCATTTGAATTTCGAACACGACGATTTTGGTACTCTGTGGTGCATGTAACTTTTTTATATTTAAGACTCCTTCAACGCGTGACTGATTTCATCAGTCGATAAATCTTCGAATAACCAATCAACGCACGCTAATAAAGGGCGATCTGGTCAGGCCGGCTAAAATCATATGTTAGTACGTTTGAATACCCTTTTAAAAAAAATACACCTACAATATCACGTCCAGAAACCTGGTTTGTGGTTACAGATTTTTAAGTTTTATTTTTTCTACACTTTATTTTATGTTGAATATGTTTAAGTTTATATATTAATAGTTAGTATTTCAGTTTCACTTACATATTTTGACTACTAAATATATTAAATATAACACAAATTTTAATATTTATTTGTTATAAAAGTTGTAACATAAGAGTGTAATTTCTGAACGCACCCGAGAAAAAAAACAATAATTAAAAAGTTGGAAGTTTTCACAATTCATGTAAACAACGCAAATTTGTTCTGTGGAGAATACATATTGTTGTCTTACTTTATAGAAATATGGAAAACAAGAAAGTTAAGCCCAATTTGAAGTATTTATTCAATGCTAAAAGCCTGCATTAAAACGAAAAAGGATTTGTTATAAATATTTGGAGACGATAAGTACCTAATTTTGCCCAAACTATTGGCGTTTATAAAGAAGATAAAGCCGAAATACAAATTACGGCCATATTACTTTTAATTTTTAATATGTGTGCTTCTCTCGTATTTATTTGGTTTGGATTTGAGTGTGTTATGTGTTACATAGAAGGCAAAATTAAATATGATTATTTTTATGTTTTAATTGTTTTTCTTGAATCTTGCATTTTCCTCGCTGTAGTGAGGTGAAAAATTGTGTGTTCCGCATGGCTGCAAAATTATTTAGCTTCTCGTGTCTTGAAAGCCTCGCTACGCTCAGGAATCTATCTTTGAACCATTCGCTTCGCTCATGGTTCAATCTTAGATTCCTTCGCTCGCTCAGCTTTCAATTTCAACACTCGCGCCAAATAACAACTTTGCAGCCTTGCATAACAAATAACTATTAATTTGAGTTACATGCCTCCAAAGAAGGTCCTCGCTCGAGCCCGACCGCCGACTCGGTGGCGCCATACAGACTGCACCTGACCTATACAGACTTCACCGTCACTGCCTTTACCACCAAAATGATGAGATCAACGAAAGGCTCGTCCAATATGAGTGTTTAAGCCCACGATAGTGAGAAGTTACTGAAAATGTTCGAAGAGGTGACCGAGGAGTCATCGGAGGATCAAATTAGCGTTGAAGACTCAAAAACATCAACCAATGATCAAGAGAAGAGTCAGAAGTGTTATCAACGATACCGGTGAATCTGATCAAGGCCCATTTCACAATAAAGCGGGGCAGTGAAGTTCCTACGAAGACTATATGCCAAACTCGTCTGGTGCGTCATCTGAAAGTAACAAGAGAGACTCAAATAGAATAGGAGTGAGTGAAAAACCCGTTGATAACTATAAGCCCTGTAATCAACGCCTATATTCGTTTTCGCTATCACATATAACATTCAATGCCATATTTATGTACCACGAGCTAGCTTAGCTACGTGACAGAACTGCTATGGAAGTATAATGCTATAGCATTTGTTGTCAGATAATGTAGTATAAAAACGTATCATATTTGACGCAACTGGTATAGCATTCGACAAGCATAGTGTTCACTGTCACATATAAATTGTACTCAGTCTTACAATTATGACGAAACTGCTATAACATTTTCAAATATTCCATACAAAATTTTAGTGTCAAACAGGTGCGTCTTACTGTCCGCGAACGTGTTAAGATCGAATTACAATAAAATAATATAGATGTTTGTTTTGTGGGGACTCGTAGAGGAATTACATAATATTTTATTATATCGTTCACCTGATAGTGATAGAATCTTGATTTCAGAGGCCTTATTCCTTTTACCACCTTTTATCTTACACCAGGTCTACGTGTAATATACTAGGTATATCGCCACTTTAGAGATCTCTCTAAGATATTAGATATATACAGGGTGTTTGGAATAAGGATGTATAAACTTTAAGAGATAATACAGGGGACTATTTGGAAGAGTTTGAATTGTTTATATGCGATTATAGAGCCCAGTAACGACTTTCGTATATATTTGTATTCATTATTATAAATATATATTTCTAGTGTAAATGTAGGTATGTATTTTTGTATAAACAGTAATATGTATTTACTTGTACCCTAGATGCTCTCTGTACCATCAGATTTCTGATTTGCACCCACTTCTAGTATCTCTGTTTGGCCCTATGGTTGACTGAGAGAGAATGTCATTTGGCATTAAGTCCACCATTTCTACTGACTTTTGTTTTGTGCAATAAAGTACTTATAAATAAATAAATAACGACTGAAGGGAGCATAGAGTGGGACACATTAGGATAAGAAAACAACCGTATGTTTAAATTGGTTACTTGAAATCACTGAGTTTTAGTTCAGATGTGCCCATATAAGCATAAGCAAGTCAAGATGCTTGCAATAGTACATTCACATTCGCAGTTGGCCTCTCTCACTTTACTGCCGGGTTTGCAGCCAGTTGCAAGTGCTGTAACATAAAATATTGTAGTAAATTATCATAATTCACTACACTTTATAAAACAAAGTTCCCCGTCCTTACGTTCGCAAGAATCTCAAAAATGGATTAACAATTAACAGTTCCAAATTTGTTAAGGTTTTTTAAGTAAATTGTTGAAGTCTGAAAAAATATATATATCCATCATCTATCTGGGAGATCTTATCGATATATCGATATATCATAAGATATATCAAACGGTGAGATTGTTTCTCTTTTATCGGTCTACAAAAAAATCCACGATGGCATATGCCTATCTTTGAACTATAGATATAGATTACAGTATACCCATTTTCATTTCTAAAAAAATACACATAAGTAATAATAGAGTATTTTCATAAGCTAATTAGATTGGATCCATTTAGTTAAACGTGGGATGGTGACGACATCTATGCTTTGGCAGTTATTTTGGTCGGTGATGACGGTATGTGTAAATATAATAATGACGTGTTAGTATAAAAATTCAAAAATAGGTAGGGGACACTAGGCACGTGTTCTAATAACCCACAGACGGGGTTATTAGAACACGTGCCTAGTGTCCCCTACCCCTACAACGCAATAACCATATTGACAAAATATAATCTATCTATCAACCACAGACGTCCACTGCTGAACATAGGCCTCCCCCATGACTCGCCACAAAGTGCGATCCTGTGCCATCCAATGATTCCCCGCTACCCTCACGAGGTCATCCGTCCATCTAATCGGGGGCCGACCCACGCTGCGCTTTCCTATACATGGTCGTATAGGAAAGCGCAGCGTGGTAAAATAAAATAAATATACATTATTGAAAAAAAATAACAAATATACATATTGACAAAATATAACAAATATACATATTGACAAAATATAACAAGCAAACCATTCAAGTGTTCTACACGGTTACGATAAGTTTGTCGTATACAAATCAGGTGCAAACTTAATGCAGCCGAGTTGTTTATATCTATTACATTATATAATAACGTTGATGGATAAATCGTAAATTCTCCCTATGCGGGAAACTATAACAAATTGGACTAAGGCATATAGGATTCAAACTCTTCCAAATAGTCCCCTGTATTATCTCTTAAAGTTCATACATCGTTATTCCAAACACCCTGTATTATATGCGATTAGAGCCCAGTAACGATTTTCGTATATATTTGTATTAATTAAGTATTTGTATATATATCCATCCATCCATATCCATACTAATATTATAAATGCGAAAGTGTGTCTGTCTGTCTGTCTGTCTGTTACCTCTTCACGCTTAAAACGCTGAATCGATTTTGATGAAATTTGGCATGGAGATAGTTTAAGATCCGAGGAAGGACATAGGATAGTTTTCATCCTGGAAATTATCCCTAAAAAGATTGAAAAGTGAGTAAGTAATTCATGATGACATTGATGACCCTGTAGAAAATGTAATGATTAGACCAAAAGCACAATTGCTATTACATTTGCTTAGGCGCTTTTAATAATCCCTTTTATTAATTAAGGTGATTAGGTGGATATCTATCGTGTTGTACGAGGTTGCTTCCATACTTCCAAGTTCCACGCGGACGTAGTCACGGGCAAAAGCTAGTAATATATATTTCTAGTGTGTAAATGTAGGTATGTATTTTTGTATAAACGGTAATTATATATGTCGGGGACGATTTGGATGGCCGGTGCCGTGTGTGACACATTAGTTGAGCTATTAGACATAGTTGTGGACGAGGAGGTAGTTCGAGCAAGACGAAACACTTCAGACACAATCAACTTGATGTATTCCTTAAACAACGACACATAAAATAACAGTTCTTGGCACAGAGGTCTGTAAGCTAGGTTATCAAAGTCTCGAACAGAATGGTCTTTATTAAATTAACACTGTATTGTTTAATTCGCTGGCTCTAATCAGCTTGGTCTAGCACAACGAAACGGGACAGTTCCAAGGCAGTAGTACACTCGATGGTGACCCAAAGTGAAGTGTGGTGGGCGTTTGCTGAGTGAACCGCCAAGACTCTGTCTAGCGCGCCAAAACAGGTTCAAGGGGGCGCTACTGTCGCCTTCCAATGTCGTGCCGGTTTCGTTGAGCTTCCATACTCATGACCGTCTCCGACATATATTTATTTATTTTATTTAAACTTTATTGCACAAAATAAAAGTCAGTACAAATGGCGAACTTAATGCCTAATGGCATTCTCTACCAGTCAACCATAGGGCCAAACAGAGATGCTTCAAATGGGTGCAGAGTAGAAAATTAATCGTTCGGAGTGCATCCAAGATACAAGTGAATACATGTATATTATATAACTTAACTACCATAAATACAATGATACATATATTTACATACTATAAGATGTATATTATATATAATATAATAATAAATACGATGAAATGTCTACTGCATAGGATGAGACATTATTCGAGCTCTTGTTCGAGCAGATGCTTACGTAGCATCCGTTTGAAAACTACCTTGCGTGGGGCTTGTCTAATACTTTATTTAATTAATTGTACCTACCTATATCCAGTGACTGAAATGCCATACGATAAATAAATACTTTGTATTTACTTGTACCCTAGATGCTCTCTGTACCATCAGATTTCTGATTTGCACCCACTTCAACTATCTCTATTTAGCCCTGTGGTTGACTGGTAGAGAATGCCATTTGGCATTAAGTCCACAATTTGTACTGGCTTTTGTTTTGTGCAATAAAGTGTAAAAAAATAAATAACGACTGCAGGGAGCATAGAGTGGAACACATTTATAGGATAAGAAAACAACCATAAATGTTTTTAAATTGGTTACTTGAAATCATTGAGTTTTATTCAATATACTGTGCCCAAGGCACGCATTTGCAAGTCAAAACGCTTGCGATAGTACATTCACATTCGCAGTTGGCCTCTTTCACTTTACGGCCGGGTTTGCAGCCAGTTGCAAGTGCTGTAACATAAAATATTGTAGTAAATTATCATAATTCACTACACTTTATAGAACAAAGTCCCCCGTCTTTACGTTCGCAATAATCTCAAAAAAAACCGGCCAAGAGCATGTCGGGCCATGCTCACTGTAGGGTTCCGTAGTAGCTCATCCTTTACAATAGACGGGCTTAAAACAGGTTTTAAGTTACAAGAAAGATTTCAAGCTCTATAAAAAGGTCGTAAGCGTCATAGTAACTGTTATTACTTATTACCTTCTGGAAGTCAACTTACGTACTTTTAAAGAAAATTTAGAAATTTTGTGATAACTCGAAAACGGCTCGACCGATTTTGTTCAGTATAGTTTTCATTGAAATTGCGTATAAGGCTTCATTTTCATGAATTTTCCCAATTTAGAAATTTTGTGATAACTCGAAAACGGCTCGACCGATTTTGTTCAGTATAGTTTTCATTGAAATTGCGTATAAGGCTTCATTTTCATGAATTTTCCCAATTTTTTGAGCCCGTGGTTGAGAAGTTAGAGCGTGGGGAAGCTATTTTTTTTAGTTTCGGAGCGAATATTTACAAAACTGCTGACTTTATCAAAAAATAATGTTTCGAGACCCCTATTCTTTTTTAAATACCTATTCAACGACACCTCACAAACTAGTGTTGAAACGAAAAAAAAATCACCCCCACTTTAGATGTTCGAGAGGTACCCGAAAAAAAATGTATTCCCCTTATAACGCAATAACCATATTGACAAAATATAATAAATATACATTATTGACAAAATATAACAAATATACATATTGACAAAACATAACAAATATACATATTGACAGAATATAACAAATATACATATTGACAAAATATAACAAGCAAACCATTCAAGTGTTCTACACGGTAACGATAAGTTTGTCGTATGCAAATCAGGTGCAAACTTAACGCAACCGAGTTGTTCATATCTATTACATTTTAAAATAACATTGATGGATAAATCGTACATTCTCACTATGCGGGAATATTAAAAATGGGCTCCGTGGCATTGTACCAAAGACGCTGGCAGTATTAATTATCTCGGTGTACAGTATCGCTATACTATATTAAAGTTTCGATTTTGCTTTATGATTAATTAATGAAGTACAAACCTTGTAATTTTTTATAATGTTTTGGTTTCTTATGTTTTGTTGATAATTTGGTCAAGGGATTATCACAAGATGTGTCCGTACATTCAGCGTGGCCTTTTCCAGTGCAACGGCAAATGTTGCATTTATTATAGTAATACGTGTTTGGCACGCATCCCGGGCCTGAAAATATAAACCAAAGTGAAGAATAAAATTATAATCTGAAGTGAAGTATACTTTGCCTCCGTCTCATTGGACGGAACATCGAACCAACGAGTCCATTCTCACCAAGCTCAACACTTAAAATTAGAAAGAGAAGTGATAATTTAGAAATACTGCTGGTAACAGGCATAGCGTGAGTGAGACGGTGGAAGGCGAAGTCCAACATGCTGGTCGGACCGTTTCCAGTTTATCCTGTGTGAGCTAGGGCAAGATAGCCCCCAAGATAGATAAACTAATTCCGAGAGGCGACGACCCTCAACATTGAGGACAACTACTAAAGGAGGAGAATCCTTTGCATCATTTTTAAAGGATAATAAAGACTGTATCGTTCATTATTAAATACCAATTTACGTAACTATTTGTATCGTACATAAAATATTTTTTACATTCAAATAAAATTTTACATGCGTTTAATTGATAAAATAGACATTTAGTTCTGAAATCTCCACGAGAAGCGTCTGGTTTAGTCAAAATTAACCCTTTTGAGTAACGAAGTGTGGACTAATACTAGAGGAAAAATACTACTATCAAACGAGATTATGTCATAAAAAAGAAAAAAACATAGGTACTGGTAAAAAAATCCAACATCTCATGTTTGACACATCGAAACATCTATGTAACGTAAGTGTGCCTGATCTATCGAAACTTAGAAAGAACCAAGCAATAATACTTAAGACGTCGTGTAAGTACCTACTGTTATTTTTTACATGAAACAACTAAGCTCATGTTTTTTTTTGTTACCTCAAACTTGAGTATTTTATTTAACCATGTGCCATAATAATAAATCATCCCGCTACTTAAGTAGTTACAGACTACGGTTGAGTTATTTTTATTAAGTAAAGCAGTGTTGTACATGACCAAATCTTTTGTTAAATTCGGGTGACATTCCAGTAAGTTGACAGAATTGACACATTTATAACCTAAAAAAACACTATAATACAATTTTAATAGGAAGAAAACTATTTATAAATTAAACTAATACAATATAATTATAAATACACACACTATATCGTATCCTAACCCTACCATTTGGGAAATCAACTCCGCAGTGAAATCGATTCGATCAACCGTTCATAGTCCATAATCGCTAGATTTGACAAATAATAATTATGACTTAACATCAATGTGAAATCAACACACGTTTTAATAGAATTATTTTTAGTTCCTGTTTTTAATTTCGAATTACCTATACAGGTAATATATACATATTGGACACAAAGGTACCTAAATTCTGGAAGAAAAATGTAACGCAATCCACTGTAATGAAGTAATAACTCGAACATTGACCCTAGGTTTCAGTTAGAACAGTACTACACTGACGTGGGCTCGCAGGTTCGAGTTCTTTATCCGAATTACATTTTCTGGTCGATTTTGGAAACATCGAAAAATAATAGCACATAAAAAATATAAAAACATCCTCATAACAGTTATACAAAATAATGCGCATCTAAACAGTCAGACTTGATTCTGCATGTATTCATAATTATCGAAACAGTCTTTGGTAGTAGTAACAGCCAAACTATTACGTGGAAAAACTTGCGGAATCATATTATATATCACCGGTAACGTAACTATCCAGATTTTCACCTGTAAAGTTATCATCCAGTTGCTGTTCACCGGTAAGGTTATCATCCAGTTGCTGTTCACCGGTAAGGTTATCATCCAGTTGCTGTTCACCGGTAAGGTTATCATCCAGTTGCTGTTCACCGGTAAGGTTATCATCCAGTTGCTGTTCACCGGTAAGGTTATCATCCAGTTGCTGTTCACCGGTTAAGTTATCGTCCAGTTGCTGTTCGCCAGTAAGGTTATCATCTAGTTGCTGTTCACCGGTTAAGTTATCGTCCAGTTGCTGTTCGCCGGTAAGGTTATCATCTAGTTGCTGTTCGCCGGTAAGGTTATCGTCTAGTTGTTCACCGGTAAGGTTATCATCCAGTTGTTCACCGGAAACCTGCAATCTTTTCCCTTTCCTTGGAAATCCGTGTCCAACATTAATAAAGATGACTAAAATAACCACCTGAAAAAAAATATATTTCTACCATCGGGCCATTCCATGCAAAAAATCCAATAAAATAAAAGTTGAGTAAAAAAAATAAAAAAAGGTAATGGTGCCTGTGGATTTGGTAAAGGATTTGATAAATCCACGGCACATGACAAAATTGCAACCTAGTTTTGTAATTTTACTAAACAAATATAGAGATTTGAACAAACCGCTAGACTAGTTTAGTGAAATGGCGAAATCAGATTTGTAACTTGAATTGTATAGCCATTTTACTGGAAGTTTTTAGGGATTTGATCAAATCTCCAAAAAAAGTTTAGTGAAATGACAAAACAAGCTAATAGTCTCAACTTTCATTGCTATTTCTCTAGGCCAAGTCAGTGAATTAGTCAAATCTCTAAACCAGTTTTGTGAAGAAACAAAATACATTGTAGGCTGATGTTGCTTTGCCGTTTCCCTAGACAAGGTCGGTAATTTGGTCAAATCTCTAGTGTAGAGAAATGACAAAATTACATGTAATGTAGGCTGATGTTACATTGCCCATTTCCCTAGACAAAGTCGGTGATTTGGTCAAATCTCTAAACTGAGAAATGACAAAACATATTGTAGTTTGATCTTAGTTTGTCATTCCCTAGAAAAGGTTGGTTATTTTGGTCAAATATCTAAACTAGTTTAGTGAAAAGGCTAGTGTGACTATTACTATACATGCTTTAGATAAAAAAAAAAAATATTTCATAACTCTAATTGTAGGTATCATTTTAAATCTGTTCTCCGGATCTCGCGAAGATTTGTAAAACTAAATAGTTTTTAGGTTAAGTGCATTCTTAATCTGTGTACTAAAGCCCGTTCTGACTATAGTCGGGGGGTTCCCCTTTTCCTTGCTTAGTTTAGTTTGGCTTAGATTTCGTTTATCTTTTACATTTAAAAAACCTTGTAACTATTTTTAGGCATCGATATTTCATCAATTCGATCCCGTGAACGTGAAATTTCACCGTCCATTGTACCTACCCATGGTAGAAAAAAAGGTTCCAGCTACAAAAAAAAATGTGTTGCCAACTCCTGGTTTTAAAATTCAGTACCTACTTGTGAATTTATTATTTCTTTACTTTAAATGTCAAATATTGTTTTTATTTTAATTTCTTCACAAAGAAAATTTGTTTTTAAGTTCTTTGGAGGTGGTAGAAAATGGTATAAGAATAAAATGTAACAAAATGCAACCGACATAATTATTTTTAATGTTGACTCTGTTGCTTTTCGACTTTATCCGTCAAACGAATATGACTTACAGATCGTTAAATAAGGGTTTAAAAAATACAAACATTCCTTTGGGACTTATTTTTAATTTTGTCGTATGTAACGTGTTTTTGCAGAAATGTGAAATGATGAACTCAATTTTCTTAATTTTTCAACTGAACTTTGCACAATTGTTCTAATGTAAGTAATTTTATAAAAAAAACTGCTCTTAATCATAAAGAGCATTTTTTCTTTCTTTATCCTGCGACAGCCTTTAGTGACAGTGTTTTTGTTATTTTATGCTACACCCTTTAGCTTCCTGTTTTTTATGGTAATAATAAAAACATGTCTATAGGGGTGCTGACAATTTCTTTGGAGGATTTTGATAGATTCTATTTTTTTGGGATCAATGTCTATAATGACCTATACTCTAAGTATAGTTCTAAAAGTCAGAAATTACCGTCAAAGTTCATCATTCCTACAGAGCACTAAAACGCTCCATATACGACGTCGACGCGACGTCATCAATCAGTGGGATGGGTGCCAATATTTATATCGAGACAACAAGTAGTTTGCTATTTTCACCGTAAAAAAGGGCGATTAAATTCATGGTTGTCACACAAATATTGCTTTGTTAAATTATGAGGATTGTGAAAATTATTTCAAAATTTCTTTTGGATTAAAAATAACATAAAATTTTCGTACCTTTGAAGGCATAAATAAAAATAGACTATATTTTTGTTTTTATTTCTTTTCTTTGTTTCATGACATTTTGAGCTAATTTTATTTATACAACTACACTATGTTATCAGTCGCATCCCCATTCCATGGCAATACTTTTAGTACCTATTCAATATAGGAAGACAATTTAGTTTTTCCGTTTTCTGGTAATACTTAGTGTCGTTTCCAAGAATTTTGAATTAAGAAATCGGCTCACGAATAATAAAAACCAGTTTTACCCATTGTTATCGATAGCTCTGGATGCTCAATATGAAAGTTTGCCGAAATTTTTTTGCAGATAAATTTGATAGGATTGCTGAGATACATCTGTAGATTGAGTAGGTTTTTCGTAATGGATTGAGTAGTTTATATATAATAAAAAAACTATGAAAATGAGCCCAACTATTCATTTGAATACGAATTGAGAGTTTATAAAAACGAGGGTAAAATATTATTAGGTATCTCACCAAAAAAATTTATACGAACGTACTAGGTAAAATTTAATTAGGAAATAACTCACCAAAAATTTTAAGAAAGGCATTTTAATCTTTCAGAAATTACGACCGACTGGCGATAACTTTAAATTTGCAATTGTTAAAGACACAAACCAATTTCATCAATTTTAAATGCGTTTTCGATTTAACAGATTGAACCAATTTAATTTCTTGATAAGGACAATGTTAACGATTAACGATTTAATTAACAAGATAACGTTTGTTCATGCAACCAAAAGGGCGACTCCAAGAGGACATACCTTTTCGGTCGAAAAAAATCCGGCAATCTCCGCCATCCGTTTATTTGTTTTGCCCTATGATCCGTACGAAAGATTGATATCGTTCCAATCACGAAGAAAGGATTTGTGTGCATACCGCCGTATTTTTTGACGTGATATCGTCTTAATCGATGAGCGCCAGCTGCACTAAGCGTTTGGCTTGTGGCACTCTATCGGCCGGCATCCGTCATCACGTAAAATTATCGTCCGTATACCGACTTTACAGACAACGATTTTTTTAGCCAGTCACACTATTAGATCTATTCGGGTGGAAATAAGTAACGAGCCGTATTATACTGTGAATTCCCAACGCATTAGACATTTCACGGCATTTATATATAGTAATATTAGTGTGTGCGATAGGTACATAATTAGAGGTCTTAAAACAAGAGTGGGATAGCAGTGTCACATGAAGGTCTAAAGTCTAATTATGTACAACTGCAAACACTACTTTATCTCCCGCGGGGACAAAGTGTATCCCGCACCTCCACCATGTGTGACTTGTTAATTTAGAATATATTTAAGAACACATAATTTGTTAATTTAGAATATATTTAAGAACAATAAAATATAGATAAATATTGACACAAAGGTAAATTATGAAATAAAAAATTTATGTTATCTACTACAATTTAAGCAGTAACGCAGAGGTCGCAGGTTCGAGTCCTGCTTGGATTGTAGTAGATCACATTAAATTTTTCTTTAATAATTTGACTTTGTGTCAATATTTATAAAATAAAAATGTGGTATTTGCACATACAAAAATAGAATCGATAAAAAGATTCCTTAAAAATAATTCTTAAAACTACAGATAAATATAAAATAAATTAAAATTAAATAATTATTATGTACAATGGCTTAATGGGATGTGTCCTTATAAATTTATTTATATTTACCAAAATCACGGTCAACTAAGGACACATTAATGTGCGTAAATATAACACGATTTTATTAAAAAAAATGTTAGCATAAGATCTAAGAAGTAGATTTGCATTACTTTTGCCTGAAATTACGATGACAATATGTCCATAAGTTATTTAAGTAATAATAAAGATGTTTGTTTGGTGGCGACTCGTAGCGGAATTATATAAGTAATATTTAATTATATTTCACCTGACAGTGACAGAATCTTCATTCAAGAGGCCTAATTCTTTTTTTTTCATAATATGACAAATTATATTGATAACTTCAACCAACTTTTTGAAGTGAATACCTCATACTTTTCCCTGAGTTCTAGGCAGCAACATACATAGCTATTCCATGCGCGCAGAAAACAAGTTGAACAAACCAATTTTCTGCGTGAATTTTGTCAATTTCGAGTTGTGTTTTTAACAAAACTTATCGATGAAAAAGTCAAACTGTAGGTTTCAAATACTCTAATCCTAATTCTAATAATAATATTATAAATCTGAAAGTTTGGATGTACGTTTCAATTAATCTCAAAAACTACTGGACGATTTTTTATTAAGCTTTCTAGTTATGTACCTTATAATATATCAGAATAGGACATAGGCTATAATTTATGCCAAAAAGTCATCCCTTTTAGGGACAAAAAGGAATGAAATTTGTGTGGAGAGCAAATAATTGTAGTTGCAACAGCCCCCTACATGTCATCGATTTGACGTAAACTAATTAATAGACGAAACGCATACCAAACTATTCTTCGTAACAAAAACAATAAATTCGGATACGGGAACACGTATCCGCAAAATTTGGTAAATTGCGTAATTTCAAGAATCAAATACATACAATTTGATGAGCAATGACATTTGATTTGATGAACGTGACACACCCATCTGGCAAGACATGTCAAACCAGTGATGCCAGAAGGGCTACGCCGATGTTCTGTCGAATAGTGCCATCCTTCTCGATCTCCTGTCAAAGTATATTTGAGTGAATAGAATAGCACTGTACGACAGTAAAATTTCGAACATCGGAGTAGCCCTTCAGGTAGGTTAGGTATTACGTTCCGATACGCACATCGTCTGAAAATAGTAGGTACTAGCTTTGATTATGTAAACCCGCTTGATTTACTGAGTATAAATAAATAAAATAAATAAATATTAGGGGACAATCATACACAAATCGACATAGTCCCAAACTAAGCAAAGCTTGTACTATGGGTACTAGACGACGATATACATAATATATAAATACATATATAGATAACATCCATGAACCAAGAACAAATATTCGAGTTCATCACACAAATATTTGCCCCGGCCGGGATTCGATCCCGGGACCGCCGGCTCAGTAGGCAGGTGTCTGCAAACTGCGCCAAACGTGCCGCGTAAAATATGGTATTAAATAAAGTATTAAATAACTGAGTATGCAAAGATAGGATAATCTCAGCATATATCAATAATCCTAATAATATTATAAATGTGAAAGTATTTACGTTCGTTCCTCTTAATTTTAAACTATGATTGATGGACGATCGCCAGTGTTTGGAAATCGTCGTAGCCAATTGTTGAATTGTCTCGTACTAATCATATTGGCACGAAAATGACATTGTTTTCAAAAACAACTAAAAAATCATGAACAAAATAACTTCTACGTAAACAAAAATATATATCGACCGTCACCATCTCGAGTCATTTCTGAGCATAACTTATTGAATCGAATGGGACTTAGCCTCGGATAACTTCAAAAATATTAAAAAAATATGTTTTGCATTCAGTCCATCACTTTCAATGTTTGATCTATGCTTTCATCCAGTAGCCTAGAACCCTGAAAATCTAATTGTCAATATCAATTAACGAGTTCTATGCGTACGTAGTCACGGGCAAAAGCTAGTATACTAATAAATCACAATAGCTTTGTTCTTTCTTAGTAGTAACATCGATTATATGTTACGAAACATGATTGATCATAGAAAAAAACGTCTAAAACAATTAGCATTTTAAACGGATGCGGTTACGGATACTTATACCAAAAATCATAAATACTTCTTTATAACCGGCCTACATCCGTATTTCTCTCAATTCATTCTCATTAAATTACTATAACAAGCCCATTTACCATATTTACATTACTACGCAGCGAGGTCAATATCGTAATTCCTAATGTTATGAAATAATATAACTGATTTTGTTCCTTCATGTCTCATCGACGTTGAATAGCCCAGGGTCCCTATTTATTTATTTTTACCAAAATTACGGCCAACAAATTACACATTAATGTGCTTGTGCGTAAATATAACACGATTTTATCTAAAAAAATGTTAGTATAAGATCTAAGAAGTAAATTTGCATTACTTTTGCCTAAAATTACGATGAAAATATGTCCATAAAAAACGACATTGGAAGGCGACAGTAGCGCCCCCTTGAACCTGTTTTGGCGCGCTAGACAGTCTTGGCGGTTCACTCAGCGAACGCCGACCGCACTTCACTTACCTAGCCGCAGATTCGCTTGGTGGGAGTGGTCAGGGGTCTTGCAGACGCCCAGATACCGGAGGCCATAGTAAAGCAGAACGCGGCGTTGTTGAGCGGGCTGCAGGGTGCTAAGGGCCGGACGCGGGTCAGCCGAAGGACCAAGGGAGGATACCGGAGATGACAAACGTCGTCTTGGAAACCGATGCCGATATCTAGGATCGCCTCAGGGACAGGAAGGTGCGGCTCGGGTATCAGGTGGTGCCGGTCATCCAGTGCTTCGCCTGTATGAGGTTCGGGCATTTTGCGAAGGACTGCACCCACCAGCAGACTTGCGGCTACTGTGGAGATGGCCACGCCACTAAAGAGTGCCCTGGGCGGGGTTCGCAGCCAAAATGCTCGAACTGTCTGGGACTCGGAAGACACCCTGAGGAAGCACCGCATCCTGCCTATAGCAGCGACTGCCCTGAGTGGAGAAAGTGGGACCGGTTAGCGAGATCCCAGGTCCGGTACTGCTAAGGGCACCGCGGAGACTAACCACAGTTCACACAACGCGGTTCCCCACGTCGCGAGACCTAAGAACCTGGAGTTCTTGCAAGTGTACCTGGGTAGAGGCTTCGCAGCTACGCAGGAATGCTTCAGGGAAGACGAGGCCACGGGCGCGGGAATATTGCTCCTACAGGAGCCCTACATTGGGGCAAAGGGTCATCTCACAACCGCGCACAGGGTTATCCAGCACGCCCAGGGAGATGAACCGGTAAAGGCTGCCGTGGTCATCCTGGACCCTACCATCCGCGTCCTGGTGGACCCAACGCATGTGACTAAGAACATAAGTGCGGTCACGATCCAGTTCGAGGGAACGAAATCTAGACATAAATGCCTCTAGCCACTGGTGGGGGTGTATAACCGAGGACGAGAGAGGAGAGCAGTTCGTAAATTTCTGTTCGGAATCAGGATTAAATTTCCTTAGCAGAGGTGCGACTCCGACCTTCTACACTCACAGAGGTGCGAAATTATTCTCCAGCATTGTGGACGTGACGGTGTGTTCGGACGGGCTGCTGAGCAAGGTGACGGGCTGGCATGTGGTCCGGGAAAGACACGGGCCTGACGGACCACAGGCGAATTCGTTACGCGCTCGCTCGAGGAACCGTGCTGCCCCAGGAGCGGAAAACCACAAAGGCTTACGACACCAGCAGAGCGGAATGGGGGAAGTTCTCAGAGTCCTTGAGGCGGCAGCTGGAGCACAGGCAGCTTACCACTGAGAACATTCGCTCACTGGTGGACCACGCTAAGTTAGAGGAAGCAGCAGAAGGCCTCACGGAGGCAATTCAGGACGCGTGCATTAACACCATACCAGCAAAAAAGACTTCCACAAAACCAATGAAGTTAGCATGGTGGACGCAAGAGCTGACGGAGAGGAAGCAGCATGTCAAGACTCTCAGAAGGCGCATATCAACTGCGAACCCTGCTCGCAAGCAGATAGTTTACGTCGAGTACGTGGAGGCCAGGGAGCGGTATAAGGAGGAGATAGAGGCGGCCGTAACCTCCAGCTGGAAAAACTTCTGCTCGCAGCAGGAAAGGGAAGACATGTGGAAGACTACCTACAGAGTTGCTCGATTTCCTTCAACTTTTCCTTCGATGATGTTGCTTTTAAAAGCGTCATGTCGTATAAGGTGACCAAACATCTTCTCTCTCCTCTTCTCTATGGTGATCAACAAATTCCATTTTTCTATCACTCCTTTAAGTACTTCTTCATTCGTGACTTTTTCTGTTTTTCTACCAACTATTTTTCTCCGTCCTATTTTCTTTTCGATTTTATTTTAGTGACACAAGATAGAGGCAATAACCATTAGGAAATTTGGCTTTATTCAGCTGAAAACATAAGTATTTAAATGCTGGCAATTCACTATTGCGGCTACTTTCGTGATGATAACTTATCTCATTTAGAATGCAAGAGTCGGGTGTGTAAAATAATTATGAATCATGAAATAAACTGATGGGCATATACTGGACGTGTGTCATTCGCGAGTGAGTGATTAAAATGAAGTATATCTTTTCATTAATTTCAGTAATCACTATATCATTATATCTTTACGTATATTCTAAATATACTTCCTAGGTCCTTTACTAATTCTTTAAATATTTGCTCGCATTGCATATATAACCTGTACTCATAGTTGTCGTGGTTAAATAAGGACACAGTTATACAAAATACAAACTTTATTTTTGTCTACAATATAGATGTAACAGGAAAGCATGCTCTTGGACATGTAATGATGCTGGGTACACGGCAATGACAAACACAGTTTTTATACGTAAACTTGTCCCCTGCGGTACATCCAGCTGCAATTTCTATAACAAACGAATAAAAAAAAGTTTAAAATCTATGAACGCCCATTATACATAATGATCTTCCTCTAAGACTTTACAACAAACGGTGTGGGAGGCAAAGTTTGATAAATGAAATACAACTTGTAATGGAATTTATAAAAATGGAAAAAATAAGAGGGGATAACACACGGCCTTGCGAAACGCCAAGCAGTGCGTTACACTAAAAGCAACGTGAAGCTTCCCACCTTTACCTGTTACCGACGACTCATTAAGTAGCTACGAAATCAGACAATCACTGTAAAGATAACATAATACTTAACTATAGCATTATATCTAAATCGACAGTATTAAATGCGTTACTGAAATCCAGCAACGTTAGCACTGTTACCATCCCGTTGTCCATACCCGCTCTGATCAGTGATTTTCACCAGTGCAGTCGCCGTGCTATGGCCGGTCCGGAAGCCTGACTAAAAAGGATTCATGAGCTCGTTTCTATTAAAAAATGATGTGATTTGGTGGTGAACTAAGCGCTCAAGGACTTTGGAGAGGAGAGGGAGAATGGAAATAGGCCGATAATCAGAGAATGAGGAAGGATAGGGGTATTTTGGAAGAGGGGTTACATCGGCATCTTTCCTGTGGAGTATAGGAAAAACATTAGAAGAAATGGAGCTATTAAGGATGCTAGTAATTATGGAAGCAAGAAGGTCAAGGAGAGGGAGGATTATGTTGCGGCTCACATTGTCAACGCTCACGGCATTAAAAGTAATGGTTACTATGTTCTTCTTATCATCACAAGTGGAAGAGATCCCTAATACGGATAAGTTCGATTTGTACATGTAATATTTGTTATCATTGTATTTATAACCTGTGTTTGTGTACTATAAAGTGATTACGCAAGCGAAGTTGCAGTTTCTAGTAGTATGTGTTAGGTTATGTTAGGGTAGGTATAAAACTAGGCTTAAAATATACAAACCACGCAATTTTTTGTAGCTTGGTAATTTATGTATTTTGCTAGTAGATACAGGCTTCGCAGAACAATTTACGTTCGTACACGAACTCTCCCCTTGTCCAAAGCAAAGGCAAATGTTGCAACCGTCCCAGTAATAAGAACCTGGTGTACATTCTCCCCCTGAAAATCGATATCGTTAGGAAAAGTTTTCGATAATCTTATTTATTTCTAACTATATTTCTATAAGTAAAAAAAAAACAAATCAAACTTATTACCATCTGCTTCATAAGAATCTAGGTGATTATTAGGATTATTGGTTTGAGAAGTCAGTAACTCAAAACTGATTTTTTTTTCGGTAGAATCATTACGATCTGCTTTTAGATTTACATAGTCGCCATCATCAAGTTGTACTTTTGTAACTTCAACAGGCACTTCAATCTCATCATTCAAATTATATCCTAGTCCAAAATTGGCGGTAACAACCAAAACTGCCTGTAACGAAAATAATGGTATGACATAACCCAAAATAAAATTAACCATTGATATACAATTTGTTTAAAGCACGAAGAAAAAATTTAATGCTCGGTTCCCGGTCTCTTTCACCAGGTTACGCGTCCCACGAGGTTACTGGACTGTTTGTCACTGTATTTTCACTACTACCCACTGATACTACGCACACTTGACTTATTGTTTTGGAGTAGTAGGGCCTCGTGCAGGGCCCGTCCGGATTGTTACTACCGTCTTGCCTGGTAACCCACCGCCAAACAGCAATGTTCGCATTGTTGTGTTCCGGTGTGGGGGTAAGATAGCCGGTGAAATTACTAGCATAGAGGCATTCCATCTTCGTCCTCCGGGTAGGCAAACACTTGTGACTCCTCTGGTGTTGCAGGTGTTTATGGGCGACGGTAATCGCTTTCCATCAGGCGATACGTTTGCTCGTTTGCCCGATATGACATAAAAAAAAAAAAAAAAAAAAAAAAAAAAAAAAAAAAAAAAAAAAAAAAAAAAATTGTATCTACGACATTATCTGAACGAGCGATGTTTTTTAACGCTGGTATCACAAGCTTCTATGCTGGAGGTAGAGTCCAATCACCGTCTCGGTTGAAATTTAGGCACCGCCCCATTTCAATAGCTTCGCGTATCTTCCGTTGTCCAGTTCAGGAGCCCTAGCCCAACTATGCTTCGCGACTCTTGTCGCGCGAGATTGCGCTACCCGTCACTCTCTTACATCACTGCACAGAAAGAGACGGGTAATTATCTCGCGTGAGAAATAGTCGCGTATGACAGTTATGCTAGATGTGCAGTAGTGACAGTGCAAGAGCCCGTCCCTCCTCCCGCCGCGCTTTCTGCGCGAGCGCTGCGACGAGAGCGATAACTATGGAGCCTCCATCGTTAAGAGATAAAAAAACATGAAAAATTTCGAGAATGCATTTTTGGTTCAAAATAGGACCATCCCTATTTATTGAAGTTCCACTGTAACGGCTCAGTATGCAGCTTCTTTATCACTGCGCCAAACGTGGCGTGTCGTATATAAGTAGGTATTATAAAAATTGCTAACGTACAATATAACTTACTACAAGTCTTAATAATTTCATGTTATTGTTCGAGAACTAAATATAATCGAATGACGATAACTTCACAGGAGTAATAATAAGCACGTGTAAGCTAATTTCATGAATTTAAAATGAATAGGCGTACTAGTGATTTAATTAACTCTTTTGATTAGAATTTAAGTACCGAAGAGGTTAATCACGTTTCATGCGATGAAAACTTTTCTTTATTGAATGAATTGAATGGTATTGTACATACTTACTAGTCTGATTCAGCGTCCCAAAGAGGTCCTTGGCCTTTGTGACACTAGAACGCAATAGGCTACTTACCCATTTTTGAAATATATTTGAAATGGTTATTAAAAATATATTGTACTCGTATTTTTTATAAACTAGAAAGGTATATATTATTAATAGCGTCATGTACAGACAAATACGCCGTCCGCCATTTTTGCTTTTAGGTTATCTGTGGCGTGGGGTAGGCGATCCCGTAAATAAATACCAGTAATACACTATCTATGATGCGAATGACGTTTTAAGTTTTTTTACTGGATTCGTGACGTCACTCCCTTGATAGTGACGTCACCAATCCAGTAAAAAAACTTGCATGAGTTTTAAGCATTTCAAATTACAGAATGAAAATCAAATTTTCAATTTCAATTTGTTGATTGTTTTGTTCCTTTTATTGTGTTGCTATACGAAATAGACATTGTTTTAATACAATTTAACATTATTATTTTTTTAAACCATTGATACAAAATCAAAGCTCAAAGAAAAATTTAAATGCTGGTGGAAGAGACCGGGAATCGAACCCAGTACCTCTGGATTGCCGGTCCAGCGCGTTAACCACTTCGCTACCTTTAAGCCAAGCAACTTTTCGATTTTTCCCTTATGCTCTGTGTGTTGATCTTTGCATTGTTTATTTGTAAGGCTTTGCACCTTAGTGACCTCTATGTGCATAGGTTAATATTCACATCTTACCATTTTTGAATCAATGGTTTAACATAAAAATTGTGGTGTATATCCACATAAAAAAATGAGACATTACATGTCTCCGTTTTGCGCCTTTACCCGCCAGTTAGGTCGCACTAATCCTTCTGCACCTCGTCTTTCCAGCTGTTAGATACAGGCAGCCGAATGGTAATAATTACATATATTATATGCAATACTATTATTTTATGACCAGTAATGATGTTGATGTCTTCTTCGTCGGTCCGATGACAGCGACTTCAAGTAGTAGGGCTCGTAAGACTCCTACGACGATGAGCGCGGATATGACTCGCAAAACCCAGTTTGTTGGTGAAAATCCGGTCACAGCGCGCGCAGTGGAGCTCACCACGGTCATTGTAAGTGTTAAGCGTAATATGACTCTGGGCACGGCTTGCGCTCTTGACGTTTAATATCCAGTGCTTGGAGACGTGCTTTTTCAAACTCCTTCACTAGAGTGATGCAGACAGAAGAACGCCATACATCCCGTTTACGGCTCATGTCTTCCCAACCATCGGGAGATATACTACTGGCGGTAAGGTGTCTCTTAAGTACATCCTTGTAACGGAGATGCTGTCCCTCAGATTTACGCGTCCCTTCTTGACAGTTGAGAGTAGAAGATTGCTTTCGGCAGACGGTTATCCTCCATACAGCACACCATCTCAGTTGGTTCTTCATCAGCATTGCCTCCATGTTTTGCATATGTAAACGCCTCAGGATGTCCGTGTTCGTCACACGATCCTCCCATTTTATCCTCAGGATGTTGCGGAGACAATTCATTTTGTTGTAAACTAATTTCTTGATATCCCGTCTATAGAGATACCATGTCTCAGAAGCATACAGCAAAATTAGCAGTACACTCGCTTTGTACTCGGATAGCTTAGTAGCTAGTTTAAGGTCGTGTGACTTCCAAATTCGTTGATTTAGCTCGCAGCCCTCGCGATGCGTGACAGATGACCAGTAAAAACCCTCGTTGGACACATCGGGTTCAAAAGACTTTAAGCCAAGCTAGGACTGTCTGACAATACAGATTGCAGAATGTGTGGCAAGGACAGGCAATGAATGGATGTCCTGCCCTCGCCAGACTTAGAATAATGGAATTCTGTACTAGGTCGATGCAGAGTCAGCCACCTGCTAAGCTTGCACCATAAATTGGAGCGGTTTTTTTTTTTTTTTTTTTCGAAATTTTCTCTTCGTCACGACCTAGCGAAATTTAATTTGTGCATTTTAAAACAAAAATTTCTAAAATCGGTTGAGAACTCGCTGAGATCTGCGCATTGTTACAAAGTCCATTCGAGTCGATCCATGGGAGCTTCGCTCCAATTAGTAACTTAGAACCGTAGGAATTCGAGGCACAATCAATAGGTTCATCCGATATACTATGCTACAAGCGGTAACTAGAGCAGCGGAGAGAGTGGGAGTAAGGTTAGGGGTAACGGTAGAACACCCAATTAGCACACGCCGCGTAAGCAATTTTATATATACAGCCTTAATTAGAGTTATAGTGGATTTATAGGCTCCTATTTAGACAGCATGTTTGCTACCAGGCTAGTGGCGTGGCCCTTATAATATAACTAGCGACCCGCCCCGGCTTCGCACGGGTGCAATGCTGATAAATTATGCATGTTTTATACGTATAAACCTTCCTCTTGAATCACTCTATCTATTAAAAAAAACCACATCAAAATCCGTTGCGTAGTTTTAAAGATTTAAGCGACAGAAAAAGCGACTTTGTTTTATACTATTTATGTAGTGATAATAATAATATGTTTATTTCGAGTAAGTTACACTCATATGTAGTTAGTAAGACTTAAAACTAATTGTTAGTAACATTTACTTTGCTTTATGTACACTGGGGACGTGCAGTTTGTCGCAATTTAATAAATATGGGGAATCGATCCTATCCCCGATCATTCTCAGGATGTTGTTGGGACTACCGCGCACCCGGCGCACCAGGGATGCGGCCATCTTGCGCATAGTAGCGTAGAAGAAATCTACTCTGGCTTCCGCAAATATCCCTGATGCCTTATAGAAGCGAGGCAGCCCCACAACCACCCGGAACGCGTTGTTAAACTGAACCCGGAGAGCCCCGTAGGCCCTTTGCGTGTACCGCAGCCACAGACTGCACGTGTAGAGGGAAGTGCAGTAAGCCCTGAACAAGGTTATCTTCACCTCCCTCGAATAACGCCTGAACTTGCGGGCAATCATGTTCGCTCTGATCGACAGGGCCCTCCGTTCTCGTTCTATGTCAGTATCGTCTTTGATGTCCCACGTAACTAAACGGCCCAGATATTTAAAAGCATCGACCCTGTCTAGAGGCATACCATAAAGGTCTATGCGTGGTACCTCTACTGTCCGATTACGTCCGACCTCAAAGACCATATACTGACTTTTTGCCACGTTGTATTTCAACCCATGACTCTGTACATAATTTTCACAAACCCGCAACAATTTTCTTAGGCCACACACTGAGGCACTCAGCAGAACCATGTCTTATGGATACACTAACGTTTTAAGATATGTCTATGAAATGCAACATTGTATGAAATATTCGTCTTAATAACAAGGGTAAACCAGCATTTTTATATCGATTCAATTTTTTTAAATTGAGGAGGTAAGTAGGTTAAAAACGTAAAAATTACAAATTTCAACCACCTCAAAACGAACTCGCGAGCTCGCAGAATAGATCCACTAGGTAGTAAAATTACTATATACAATGCATCCGCTCTCATTGCTCGTGGGCATAATTAACTAACAAGCCTCAAATCATCCGATAATCGAATCACTTGAAACACTAGCTGACGCCACACTTCCGATGGATATCGACAATCGCTGACACAGCACAGCGAATGCGGCGATAGCCAATCAAATCAAATCAATTAATCTAATCTAATTGCCTGCTCGCGTGGCTGTTCCGCTATTCGGTTAACGATAAGGCTATTAAGGCATTTGCGCGACAGCGGTGTAGATACGTATCTCGCTCACTCGTTATGCTGCCGCGCTCGGATCTCTCTCTCTACCGCTTGTCGCGCCGCTGGTCGCAAATTCGTGGCATCTCCGTTACAGCGATTTCGTTAAAAAAGGGTGTCAATTTTGAACTAAAAATGCACTCTCGAAATTTTTATGTAGGTACCTAAGTATTTTTTTCTCATAGGCGTGGTAGCCTTTGTCATTTTTTTGTCATTTATTGATGAAAAGAACCTTTACACAGCCTTTGTCATTGAATTTAATATTAACGGAGTACGATGTATATTATGATATGTTGTGAAACAGCAGAATTTGTGTTTTTTTTCGACAAAAAGAAATATACGAAGAAAAATTAAGTATTATCACATACATAATTATTGAAACGGTTTAAACTCAAGTAAAAGTTGTCAGGGACGGCCCGACATGCTTCGAACTCATAATGCTCTTTATCAGGGACAGCTATCCGTGTTACTACGTGACTCGCGGCCCACTTACAATATTATTACCACATTTTTACATTTTCGTAAATATTCCAATTCAATATCTATTTCAAAAAATCCTCATGCCAAAAAATTTAACGCTATGTTATTTTAACGTCAATTAGAGGAAAGTCACGTTATTTTTCTATTTTAAAATTTGAAATGTTGTTAATTTTAACGCGAGGGCAGGATTTCATTAATTTAATATAATTTGCAACATTTTATATTTTTAAGACTATTCCGCTTAGAAAGAGAACTTAATAACTGTTTTTATATTTTTCCTGAAATTAATTTACTTATTCTAAAATGTAGTAAGTCAAAAACTGACAGAATGTATAGGTTAGTTTAGTCTGTAGATTTCGGTTATTTTCTGTATTTTGTTATATTTCTTTACATAGGTACTCACAGAAAAATGAAATCAAATATTTTTTAGTGTACACGCACAAAGCGCTCTCGATCTCTATATTAATTTCCACCTGTTAGAAATATGATCGGGCGTTGAGGGAGCGTTTCTTTTGTCGCTTGACAAAAGTGCTTAACAGTCTTTTGTCCGGTAGCAATAAGGCGCGCGCCCTCAACGCTTGGTTGATACTTCTGCTCACTTACACCTTTGGCATACTAAGGTAGACTCAGGCTGAGCTTGACTCCCTGGATACGAGGGTCCGTCAGCTGCTCACTACACACCGCATGAGGCGCCCACGCTCGTCAGTTATGAGACTGTACATTCCGCGTAAGTGTTGAGGCTGTGGCCCATCGTGGACCGTCTGGCCCATACGGTATCAAGAAATTAAGTTTATGTCTTCATGATCCGTCCGTTAGACTTATTTACGGTACTTTATGAAACGGCCAAGCCATACTTTTGAAGCCAAGGTGTAGGATTAGTAAACTCAGGGCTTAGGGGCTTGGCTTTTAGAGGGATCTGACAACTTTTTTACAGCGAAAGCGTTATGAGCATGTGAGTCTTGGCCGCCAATTTTACATGGAATGTTTTTGGTGGGATCTCATTTCTTTTTGTAAGTTAATTTTTAATTTATAGGTTTTTTTAATTATTTTGTGCTGAAGCGTTTCTAAGTATAATAATAATTGTGTAATTAAGAAATACTTACGCTTAGCCTCATATTTAGATACACTTTTATCCCCCATTATGGAAAGCCCATACAAACTTTCATCCCCTTATTTTAAGGGTGGGGGGTGATTTTCTAAAAATCCTAGAATGTGTATTTTATTTATAACAATGAGTCCCAATAGGTATAAATTTTCAGACCTCTAGTATCAAAATTTGCGAAAGTCTCATACAAACTTTCATCCCCTAGTTTAAGGGGTTGGGGGGTAAAAGTTCCAAGTTTCAGAATTATTCTATTGTTTGTGTACTAAAACTAGCTTACATACCAAATTTCAGCTTTCTAGGTCATCGGGAAGTACCCGAGAGGTTTTGATACGTCAGTGTATATATATATATATACTCGTATATAAGTGAGTGGCAAAATCGGCGTATTTTAGGTATCAATAAAACCTAAAGTATAAAAGCTAGATCAATGAAATTAGGTACATTTTATATGTTCCCTAACAGCATCTTAACCTGTGAATTTGAGCGCTCTGGTGTTAACTGGGCCAAAGCTATGAGGGTTTGAAAATTAGACGAAACGGTTCGAGAAAAGGTAGGTAGTGCCCCGCTTCTTTTTTGCTCGTCTTGGCGGGGGCACTACCGTGCCCCCAGATGTTGTCAATTCTGCAGTCCAATGATGGTTCTATTTTTATCACGCGATAAGTACATGTCAGAACATAAGCACTTTCGTACTTACTTGCTTGTCAGAAAGTGAAGTTTAGTTAATTAGACCATCATAGACTGGTATGTTTATCGAGTCGGTCGGTGAAGAATTGGTCTGTCTTAGCGATAACCAGACGCCATATTGTGAAAAATAGTATAAGAATAAGAATAAGAATATATTTTATTTGTCCAACATAGGTCAAAAGGTGTTACAATTTTTACACGTGTCTCACTATGAGGCGCCAAAAGGCATACAAATTGTGTGTGGCATGCATGTCATGGGCACAATTTAAAACATCTCATCTAAAAATTCTTTTACAGAGTAATATGCTTTTTCAACTAAAACATTATATAAAGCTTTTTTAAATCTATATATATCTTCCATATCTGCAATGTTTTTTGGCAATCTCTTAAAAATCTTAGGAGCCATGCCCACAATACTATTTTGTAGTAACATGGTTTTAGGTACAGTTATATTTGATATTTTATTGCGTAAACGGGTATTTTTGAAACTTGAAAATTTATGAGAGTTACGTTTTACATAAATTGCTGATTCATAAATAAATAGGTAAGCTAGGAAGCGTCAGAATTTTTAAATTTTGAAAATGTAGTTTACAGGATTCGAAATATTTAATACCACATTAAAGATCTAACACATTTCTTTTGGGCTCGAAATGCAACCTCTACTTGGTGAATTTCCCCAAAATATTAAGCCGTATGCCGTATCTTAGAGTAGATGTCACAAATGCATGATACGCAGTTAGTACCGTAGATTGGCACCTTTTTTCCTTTATACAATGCAAAGGAAAATGTATTTAATTTTTTACATACATTGTCAATAGGTATGTGGTTTTCACGTCAACTTATGATCTACATTTAAACCTAAAAATTTTGTGACGTCAGTTTTTTCAATTTTCTGTCCCTTATAAACTAATGTTAAATTTGGTGCGTAATTAGTTCTTTGTTGAAATAATATTATTTTAGTTTTCCCTAAATTAATTTTTAAATTATTACTGGAAAGCCATTTTATTATTATGTCCAATGTCCTATTAATGTCAGCCTCATATGATTCCAAATTTTCACCAGAAAACACTATCGTACTGTCGTCAGCAAAGAGTACCATTGGGTGTTCAATGCCTTAAGGCATATCATTAATGTAAATGAGAAACAAAAGAGGACCTAGGATGCTCCCCTGAGGTACGCCATAGTGAATTTCTCTGACATCAGATGAATGAGTTATTTCCGATTTGGTTTATAAGCACAATCTATTTATTTGGGTTAATTGTTTCCTATTAGATAAATATGATTTCATTAAACTATATACATTGCCGCGTAATCCGTATTGATACAGTTTGTCGAGAAGTATTTGGTGGTCAACATAATCGAACGCTTTGGACATGTCCATGTAAAGGGGTGAGACCGGAACTTTTTTATCCATATTCTTTATGACAGTTTGAATTAACTCATATACAGCCATGTTTACTGACATGTTTTTCCGAAAACCTTTTTGCTCATTGGCAAACAAATTATTGCGTTCGAAATTATATGAACGATATGATATGCGTTCGAAGTAGCCAGAAACACAGTTATAAATATATTTTTCTATAATTTTGGAGAAAATCGGAATTAGCGCAACTGGTCTGTAGTTGTTCATATCATCTTTGTTTTCCTTTTTAAATAGGTAGTGGTTTCACGATAGCAAGTTTTAGTCTATCTGGGAATTGTCCGCATGTAATACATAAGTTAACGATGTGACTAAGCAATGGTGAGATAATATTGGAGACTTTTTTCACTACACTAGTACTAACACCATCATAACCAGTGCTATTTGTGTTTTTAAGCGAACTAATTATTTTTTCAATATCTTTAGGAATTGTTGGTTTCATAAACATTGAATTAGGTACATTTATTGTCAATTTGTATGGTTTATTACATTCTTTATTATTTGATTTGTCATCTACTAAATTGATTGGCTGAATTTGATCAACGAAATGATTATTAAATTCTTGAGCAATTTTCTTAGGATTTTTAATTACGTTACTATTTGATATTATTTGAGAAATATAGTCCTTTGGATGATTCGACTTAGAGTGATTAATTATTTTCCACGTTGCTTTTGATTTGTTTTGTGAAGTTTTAATGTAGTGGTCATTTTGTGATTTCTGTGTCAAGTTAATTATTTTTTTGAGTCGATTAGAGTAATTTTTAAAGTATTCTTTGTCACCGTGTTCAGGTGAGAAACGACACTTCCACAGCAAATACCTTTTCCGCTTAGAGCAGATTCTAATGCCTTTTGATATCCACTTTGGCCTTTTAGTGGAAGATATTTTTAATCTTTTAAATTTCATCCTCAAAAAAATGGGACAAAGGCTAGGAGAATATATTTTTAATATTCTAAAGGGAAAGCAGAGATTGTAGAAAAGTTGAAACAATTTGCTGAAACTGTCATAAGCTTCGTTAGGATTGTTGGAAATGTAAACTTCATTGAAACTTAGGCTTTGCAAGCATTCCATGAATTTATCAATGTGTTCTTGACTAAAGTTTCTTTTTTTAATGTACCAGTGCGTCAAAACATTGGTTTTCTTGACCTGGCATTTTAAAACTTGAGCAGTGTGATAGTAAAACAACTATTGTCACTGGGGTTTGATCAAAGATTGTGATGAATGTATGGGCGTCATTAATATCATTATACACAGTATCCTGTATTTAATGGACAACTTTCTAGCCCCCGATTTACATTTACATTTTTTTATTTTAGGTTTATTGTATACTTTAAGCACTTACGGTGTTTTTGAAATAATCAGAAAAAAAGCTAATCCTAATGACCGTCTAGGCCAATAATGAAGACATTTTTCGTTTTGTTGCTGAATATTAGAAAGAACTTTTTTAAATTAGGTATTTATAAATTAAAGTGCATTTTCTTCTAATATCTGGTTCTAATGGTGAAAAAAAAAATGTGGTGGAGACCAGAGCGCCCCAATTTTAAAAGTTACCTCAATGAAGCTTAATATAAATATTCAGAATGGCATATTTGTATGATATAATGGTATATTCAGAATGGTTTATTCCCGAATGTCCATTTTCTAAATGGTTGAAAGGGAATTATTTTTGCGCAAAAGCGTTGAGAATTTCAAAGCGACAAGTATTTTTGAGAAGATTTTATGTGTGTGTTTTATGCTTGTCCGCACCTCGCGGGTATATTTATCTGACACGAAAAGACATTATAAGAGGGTTGATATCTAAGTAGGTACTTTATTTGACATCAAGGTGAACGAACGACTTTAGTATTTAATATTTAAAAAAAAACAGATTTCAAATGCGTCATAAGATATATTAGCTTCAAGTATAAAATAAATTGTTTTGAGAGTTTTAAAGTGTTTGTATGTAAAATAATGAAAATGATGCCAATACATGTCGTTGCTCTTCGATAGTTGAAGGTATTTTTTTTTGCACGCAAACTCAGCCATGGTCATGACGAAATGAAGGTTTGTAAAATAGTTTGGACAAAAACAATGAGTATATTTTATTAAAATAATGTTCCTACCGAAAAGTAAGATCCACTAAAATGTTTAAGAATTTCAGCATTAATGCAAGCCTAGATTAAATTTATTTATTTCATAATATAGCATGTAAGTATAAATTACGCTCAGACAATTTACATACATTTTACTATGATCGTCATAAATATAAATATGAGACATAATAATAGTAAAAAGCATAACAAGTAGATATATATGTAATAGAGTAAAACGAAAACACGTGGTCGGGTAACAGAATATACAATTAAATATTATTTTGCTGTCATAAAGTCTGCTTAGTATGTTTCATCGCTGTATGTATTTATGTATATATTTATTTATATTATATATGTTTATATAAAAAAGTCGTAAACGCCCTAGAAACTGTAATCACTTAATACCTTCTAGAAAATAGGAAAAACAAAGAAACAGTAAATAAAAAACTTAAACACTACTAACAACTATGTACAAAAAGCTAAAATTAAAATAAACTAAAACAAATTCAAAAAATTACTCCCCTGCGGCATGGTACCGAAAACGCTGGCAGCATTTCCTCGCTGAACAGCTATGCTGATACGTTGAGCGAGGAAGCTGCCAGCTCTTCGGTCCCCAGTGGTCTCCGCGAGCCTTTTAGATAATTCTTTATAAAGGTTGCGGGCACTGGGACCCCATGGACCTAGGGTCTCGACCCCAAACGGAACAAAATTGTACTCTGGGCCGAGACCCCTATATTTGGTGCTTTTTAGTTTTTCGGCCGCTTCAGCAGCCGCACCCGCTCTGCACGATGTTCCGTGAAGGTGGGACAGTGCCAGTGTGTCTACACAGGTGGCATCCCACACAAGCACACGTCCCAGCCTCCACGGAACCAGGGACATCCCGTCCGGTCTCTTGCCATCGTCCCTGGCGATGCCCGATGGCTCCAGTAACGCCGGCACGTTGACGGTGGCAAGAGAACGGCGGATAATGTCGTTCAGAGTGGCATGTCTCGAGAAGCGGCCTGCACTTTTCTGGCAAGAAAGGCCATGGTGTCCCAGTGTATCGACCGCGCTGCCGCAAGAGCATCTGTGAGGCGCACAGATTGGCACCCCGAGTCGTAGGCAGGTGGATATGCGGAGGGTGTCGGGCTCTAAAAACGTACCAGTATTGGCAGAGGGGAATGCGTGCAGCCAGTGGCCCGCTTCTTTCGTGCCCGCTGCCAAAATTCTGGCACGTTCAGAGCCCGTACTGCGACTTAGGAGGGAGTCATACGTTAATTTTGATAACACGTCGTCCCAGGTCCTTTGCGATTTTAAATTTTCTGGGAAGTCCTGTCCCGGGCAGGCAATGGACCAAGCTCTTTTGGCCTCCGTTAAGCCCGCAGTCTCATAGTTTAAGGCAGAGAAGGCCCTCAGAATTTTGCCTATGAGAACTGCCGAGCTATGGGCAGAGGACAGAAAAGCTGGTGCGGAAATGGAGGAAATTTTGCGGATCCCTATCCCACCAAAGCGAATGGGAAGGGATGCTTGGGTCCAGGATTCCTCGCTGAGATGAATATTTAAAATAGATTCCAAGTTAGCTTTGATTAAGTCATCTAGTTGGGTTAGTAAAATTTGGAATTTAGTGAAAGGGCAGCAGCGAAGTACATACGTGAATTTTGGGACAAAAAGGCAGAATTTAAGGATAGTAATTGCGAAATGAGGACTAATTTCGAGGAGGCGATTTTCGTAGTTTTTGAATTTGGAAACACATTCTGAAATAAAGCTCGGAAAAGATTCTTCGAAAATAGGGGCCCCTAGGAGGCTGAGGGAATATCTGTCTACTATTTTTATGTTCGGTGTTAGAACATCAAATTTGGATTTCACTTGTAGTATATTTAAGTTCGGGTTTTGTATAAGAAGTTCACACTTGCTAAAGTTAAGCTCTAATCCAATTGATTGAAATTCGGTTTTGATAGTAAAAAGGTCAGACATTAAGGTATTTAGGTCGCCTCCTAGGGTTCCGTCGTCCAGGTACCAAACATTAAATTTTGATTTTAAATTTTTAATAATGGGGTTAATAGCTAAACTGAATATTGCCGGCCCGAGAGGATCGCCCTGCTGGCAGCCAACTTCTGAGGACAAAGCATTTTCATGGTAGATGAGGTGTGAAGGATCTGCATAGCAATGAAGAAGGTAATTGTAAATTTCGGGAATATTGTTTTTGACTTCTGTCAGCAGGGTATCTCTATTTACAGAATTGAAAGCATTTTTCACATCAATTATGTTTATATTATATATGATGTATGTATATATTTACATGTATAGCAAAATTATGTATAAGTATTATAATTATGTTTTGTTACTTATGTGTAAGTTAGTTGCACCGCCTACAATTTTTCCGCTTTGCCCTAAGGTTGACTGATAGAGAATGCCTCATGGCATTAAGTCCGCCTTTTGTACGATAAGTTTTCTTTTGTGCAATAAAGATTAAATAAATAATAAATAAATAAAGAGCGCTTAAAGATGAAAATTAATGAAATATAACGAATACACGTTAGTCGGCAAACTACTCTATATGCAGGTCATGTATTACAACGCAGTAATGACAAAAAACTGTATAAGCGTAGAATTTTCAGCAGTACCACTAAATCAAATTCACGCTTAACAAATAAATATCGGACAACCTCACACAAATCCATCTAGTCCCAAATTAAGCTCAAGAAGGCTTGTGTTATGGTTAGTACCCATAACACAAGCCTTCTTGAGCTTAATTTACGACGATACACGTACTTATATAGATAAATATATACTTAAATACATAGAACAACCATGACCCAAGCACAAATATTCGAGTTCATCACACGAATACTTGCCCTGGCCGGGATTCGAACCCAGGACCGCCGGCTCAGTAGGCAGGTGTCTACAAACCAAGCCACAGCGTGTTTTTTTTTATTCTTGCTAAGAGTATAATGCCTGGCGTATTTAGACAAGTGAAGTAGTGATAGAGGTACGTTATTCTAGCATACGTACTGTTCAAAATATACTGCTGATCCGGCAAGCAAACTGTTGTTTTGATTTAAAAAATATTTAAAATACTTGATACGTAATGTTGTATTAAAAAAGAGTTTAGTTGATCGTATTTTTTGTAGGAACAGCTATTAAAGAATGATAAAGAATGAAACTGTTGAACAATGCAGTACCCTACCATGAGTTAATGTGACCGTGCTCGCTAGCGACTGCGTAAACGATTTGTATTCAGAATAGTAGCGGTTACTTTGTAGAACTACACAACAAATATAATATAGTATACAAATCGCTTACTGTCACAGGTTTTCCAGCGTTTTTACGGACAACGCCCTGGCTGTGGCTGCTGAGTAAGCTGTGATCTGGAACTGTAGGAAAAATTCTGTTTGAATTGAATGGGCGAATTCCTTGCTTAGGGAGAATTCTTCGGCTGCCCGGCCACATGGCATTGCTGCGAAATTGCTTCGTTTCGAGGCTGCCGACCCTGCACTTTAAATATTGAATCTCTAATGTTGCATGCTTATTTGTTTATCGTGTGGCGAAAGTTTACTACTTATCTTGGAAATTACTGGTAAGAATCATCTCGACGGACAAGTTTTTTGATAGAAAAAAAAAACAAATGGCTCCACCCGTTTGCGAGTTTGCAAGCCATAGACAGACATTATACAGATAATTATACACATAAACATATTTTCAACTTATAACACCCCTCTGGTTCGTCTGGGATTAAAAAAGTAAATAATTCGTTGTTATTGTTAATCTGATAAAACACGTTTTTTTTTTGGGATTTTCAACACATACCTATTTGTATTTATATTTTATAGACACTTCAGCTCCCGAACTGTAAAATTATGTACATATTTGTTTCAGTTAAGTTAGTAATAATTATATTAAATATTACTAAAATTGTTCGTTAAATTGCCTCCGAACGTTATTGTCCGGCACCTCAATGTTTATTTTAGACGGACCAGGTAAATGAGATGAAACTACTGCTGCAGTCGGTTTCAATGTAATTTTACTAAATAACTTATGCCAGTTTATCCTTTTGTTTATTTTACATATATACTTACTTTATCTTCTTGACGTGCCCCTCCTACGGCAAGCGTATCGCTGCCTGCCCTATCTCATAACGTGCTTGCTGTACCCGGAAGGGCACATTTCTGTTTAGCCTTATGGTTGACTGGTAGAGAATGCTTTGCAGCATTAAGTCCGCCGTTTGTATTAGTTTGACCTGTGAAATAAATTTAAATCAATAAATATTTTTTACGTGAAACTTGCATCGATGTAGAATACCCGCGGGTATTATACATCGATGGAAACTTGATACAAAATCAAAGCACTAAGAAAAATTAGAAAGCGTAACCTCGCGGAAGAGGCTCGGAATCGAACCCGGTACGGATTATCGGCCCAGCAGGACACACATTAAAAATAATGAGACATTTACATGTCCCATAAAATTTACAACTTATTCAGTCCTACAGAATCCAACCCTTTTCAAGAGAATGAAAGTACGAGTATCTACCGCTATTCACTGATGTGTCGTTCATTCGCGAATGCAAAATCAGCTGAACCGGGGAGAATCGTGGAGAAACAAGACGCGTATCTACCCTTTTCCCGCCATAAGCATATCCCGCGGTATAAGACCGCCATACTAAAAATGATCCAATGGAAATTCTAGTGCTGGGATGAGCGGCAATTCGACACAGTTTTACCATTATTTAATTTGGCAATAATTTTGCTTTATCGCGATTATAATAATGTCTGAAAATAGTGCAAGTTTAAATTAGAGCTTGGCGTTTTTTAGGGTTCCGTAGTCAACTAGGAACCCTTATAGTTTCGCCATGACCGTCTGTCCGTCCGTCCGTCCGTCCGTCCGTCCGTCCGTCCGCGGCTTAGCTCCGTGATCATTAGTATTAGAAAGCTGAAATTTGGTATGAGTATGTGTATGTATAACGCCGACAGAACTGTAAAATAAAATTAAAAATTTTTTTTTTTTTCGGTTACCTCTCGAACACCTAAAGTGGGGGTGAATTTTTTTTTTCTTTTCAACACTGGTGTGTGGGGTGTCGTTGAATAGGTCTTGTAAAAATAATAGGGGTCTTCTAACATTATTTTTTGATAAACTCAGCAGTTTTGTAAATATTCGCTCCAAAAACAAAAAAAAATTGTGTCCCCCCCCTCTAACTTTTCAACCACGGGTCAAAAAAAATCGGAAAAATTCATGTTAATGAGGCCTTATAAGTACTTTCAACGAAAACTATATGGGACAAAATCGGTCAAGCCGTTTTTGAGTTATCGCCAAATTTCATATTTTTTCTTTAAAAGGTCGTAAGTTGACTTCCAGAAGGTAATAAGTGATTACAGTTTCTAGGGCGTTTACGACCTTTTTATAGAGCTTAAAATCTTTCTTAACGTAAACCTCGGGCTTAAAACAGCAGTTTATTGTGAAGGATGAGCAACTACGGAACCCTACACTGAGCGTGGCCCGCCATGCTCTTGGCCGGTTTTTTTTTCTTTTAACCGTTTTTTATAAAGAAACAGAAAACCGTTTTTTTACTAGAATAAAAAATTGTTATTAAACAAATCGTAACAATGATACATTGATCAATCGTAAAACTACTTACATTTCTGCAAAACTCATCATTTTTTATGAAACTCAAAAAGGCCGTCGCGCCATAGCTACAACCGAACGAGACAGTGATATCAGCAACCGGGCTGAAAATGGTAACTTAAAAAACAGTTTCTCGAAACAGATTTTTTGTGAAACGGAAATGGTAGGTTTAGTTTCACAGAAAACTCGAAACGACCCAGCTCTAGTTTAAATCAATAAAAATATGGTTTATGGTTTAAGACATTTATTTCTCAAAAGATTTACATAAATCACTTACTGAGAAAACAATAATTTACTTATTTCTAAATAGGAGAGGGTAGCATACTAAAACGGTTGATGACTTACATATAAACGCGCTTGGTAACAACAAGCAAAATGCAACAATGTAAAATGCTTGTAATGTCAATGCACGGAGCCATCAATGGAGCTTGTACTATTCTAGGTCAAAAAATCTCCAACAGAAAATATAGTCAAACGGCATTCACTATAGGATCGTTAGTGACAAATTCGCGTCACGTGCCCCTAATGGCTCCAAGGTAAGCAACTAACAAATTAACTTCCAACAAAGAAACCTACGCGCCCAGAAAGCCAATTTGGGCAGAAAGAAACGTCGGAATATGCAAATTTAATAGGAACTGTGCCATCATTCTAATTTATTGCACAAAATGTAGCGGCTTGGCTGAAGTGTCACTTTACCATAACCTGCCTAAGATTATGAAAAAATTAAAAAAGTTCGAGCCCCCGCGGTAGTTTGTCGGTATAACTTTGTTAGCGAGCTACGTGTGCCCGAAGTGTCCTTTTATACAGGGTGGACCATTTCTAAAGACTGGGCTAACAGGATAGTGTCTGAGTGATCTACTATCGACCTATTATAATTGTAAAGCTGGATTTAAAAGTTAAAAAAAGTCAACAAAATATTATGTTTTGATATCAGTGACAACCCTACTCATTCAAAGGTTTTATTTACATTTTAAATTGACACCTGTCTTTAACTTAGCGATGTTCAGAAGATGCTAGGGTTGATATGTGCAGATTTTTATACTAATGTTTAACAAACTGTATCTCAAAAATGGATAGAAATATTGACATACATAGTTCATTGGTGAAAAATGAAGTACTGTCTGAACAATTCCCTGTTTGCTTAAAAGTCCCTCAATCTGTTCGACCCTGTATAAGTGGGGCTTGCCTTCGACAATGTCGATTTCTCAAATAGTGAATTATACATCTTTGTTTATGGATCTTTGTTTTTTGTGACGTCACCAGGCGATGAAAAAAATCGATACAACTTTGTCGTGCCCGCCTAGTCACTATGAAAGTTACGTAATGTCGCCCTCTTTGCGTTTGCAGTCTGCAACACAATTACGATCTATTTCATTATCCTCCAACATAAAGCGAATTTTATTAGGTACTTTGGCTTTCTGTCGAAACAAAATTAACTTATTTCGTGCTTCTGGCATCGTTGATACGCGAATCTAACGTGAAATACGTTGTAACATTAAAACCATGGCTTTTTTTATTAAATTCGCGGACAAAGTATGAAAGAAAGTCCCCCGAGAAGTAAAGTCAACCAATTTGATTTCTAGGCCACCATAGAACCTTGTCAGAATGACAATGATATGAGATTTAAAGCGGCTTTCATATTAACGTTCACTGTGACAAGGTACAAAATGGCTAAGGAATCAAATTGGTTGACTGTACCTACGTCAGAATACGAAACGAACCTCTCTAAAAAGCCAATTTCAATGCTAATTCTTGTATGTTATTTATTCATAAAGTTTTCCCTCTTGAAGATGATTATCGTTGCCTGTGTAGGCAGTTATCTATCTTCAGACTAATTATGGACGTGGTGGTGTAGGGTCCTTGAATATAATATTAGGACTGGGAAAGTCAATAGACTTTAATGAGTATGTTTTGACAATGCTGGCCATATATTTTACAAATAACTAGAGGGATGCGTACTAAGCATAATATCTGTGCTAACTCGGGGCACGTACTAGAAATTATATTAATCGATTATTAATATATATATATTAATACATGTACTCATTGAAAATTCTCGATTAATATAAAACGGTTCGATACCATGAATGATAGAAGAAAAGATGAAGTGGATATTTCCATCTAGATGGCAATCTTTAAAACCGACTTATATGGAAACCATATTTTAAAATAAACGTATAAATACACATCTCAATTTGTTTATTGTCTTTATTTTAAAATGAAGCCCAAAAACTATTTATTAATGTTGAATTGACAGTCACATATATATTTTTGTCGATAAAATATTTAAGCTACATAACTTTAGTATCTGTGGCCTGAGCTAGCACAGGTATAATGGTACTAAGGTAAGGTAATCCAGTCAGGCTGATCAAAATTAAATAAAGATAAATTTTCGACTAAAGGAGACTTAGTTAATCCTATAAGTTAAGCTCCCTAAAAAGGAGTCAATCTCCATCTTGCTCACACTGTGGCCAGGAGGAGACAAGTAAACATGTTACAGCAGTACTCCAAGTATGCGACAGTACGATATAGCATCTCCAGAGAAGAGGAGGAGATCAAGAACACTTTAAAGACGACCTTTCTTTCTGCAGGAGAATAAGAAGATTCAAGGAAGAAAGAAGAATCCCGCTTCGATTGCAGTAGATCGCATTCAATTTTTCTTTCTTAATTTACCTTTGTGTCATTATTTATTAAAATAAAAATGTGGTATTACCACATAAAAAATATGAATCGATAAAAAGATTCTATACAAATATTTAGAACAGCGCCATCTCTCTCGCAGTCTTCGCACTTGCTGTAAAGCAATGGGGATTGGGGATCGTGCGTGTAAAACGCACATCCTAGGGTATGGCTAATGCGCATAAGCATTTCAAAAAACATATATGACACAGAGGGCGCTCCAGTAGCGTAAAGAATTAAGGGATGAAAGATTTCGTGCGATTGACGTAGCGGTCGGATAGCTCAGTTGGAAGAGCAATGCTCCGGAAACGCAGAGGTCGCGGGTTCATATCCCGCTTCGATTGCAGTAGATCGCATTCAATTTTTCTTTCTTAATTTACCTTTGTGTCATTATTTATAAGAAAGAAGAACTTGGCTGAATGAACGCAGCCAGGCGATCGCCAGCCTGCCTTCCCGCATCACATCACATCATCATCACATCATCAAGGAGTCAAACCCAACACTGTTAGCTTCAGAACCGGTGAACTACGAATAATCGACAACATCTACACAGACAGAAAAATTAAACTGCCCTCACCTCGTCATCTTAACTTATCAGAGACCATGCATTGTTAAAATTTATTCAGCAGCCGTAGGTAGTAATTAAATTCTGCAGTCTCTCACTATAAAAATATATAATAAGACCAAGAGAATAACATAGAATAGAGATTATTGTGCAAACAGTTTCAACTGCCTAAAATTAGTAACATAATAAGACCTATATTTTTTTATTTAAATTCATTATTAACTTCATCCATTTCGGGATTAGTTGCATTTATTGTTTCACTCCCAAGTAAGTGTTTTTCGCTGGCGTCACTTTCGCACATATTCACTTCTGCCGCAAAACAAGGTACTTTTGTGTACTTTTCTCGAGTCTCATGAAGACACCATCTTATTGTTTACTCTAGCGACCCGCCCCGGCTTCGCACGGGTGCAATGCTGATAAGTTATGCGTATATTAAATTCCTCTTGAATCATTGTCTATTAAAAAAACGCATCAAAATCCGTTGCGTAGTTTTAAAGATCTAAGCATACATAAGGATAGACAGACAGACAGCAGGAAGTGACTTTGTTTTATACTATGTAGTGATTCCGCTTTAAGAACCCAGAAATGGTTTCTGATTTACATGGGTCGTAAAAAAGTATAATAAAATATTTCATACAATAACAATAAACCACTGGATGCACTGATTACACTACAATAACAATAATTATGTTTTCACCTCACTCGCTCGGAAAACCTCCGTTTATAGGGCGAAATCTGCGTGCAAAAGTCTATTTTATCCGCTAGCGTGCAAAAGTCATTTGAATTTCGAACACGACGATTTTTATTATCTGTGGTGCACGTAACTTTTTTATATTTAAGACTCCTTCAACGCGTGACTGATTTCATCAGTCGATAAATCTTCGAATAACCAATCAACGCACGCTAATAAAAGGCGATCTGGTCTGGCCGGCTAAAATCATATGTACGTTTGAATACTTCTTTAAATAGTTATTTGTTATGCAAGGCTGCAAAGTTGTTATTTGGCGCGAGTGTTGAAATTGAAAGCTGAGCGTAGCGAGGCTTTCAAGACACGAGAAGCTAAATAATTTTGCAGCCATGCGGAACACACAACTTTTCACCTCACTACAGCGAGGAAAGTGCAAGATTCAAGAATAACAATTAAAACATAAAAATAATCATATTTAATTTTGCCTTCTATTTAACACATCAAATTTAAAACATAACACACTCAAATCCAAACCAAATAAATACGAGAGAAGCACATATATTTATAATTAAAAGTAATATGGCCGTAATTTGTATTATCGTCGTGTATATTTTATCGTTGAGTTTTTCTTAAGCACTGTTATATTATATTTGTAATTGAAACTACTTGACTTGACACATTCGTTGTGAATGTGGGAGAATGGCTTTTGGGAACGATTAGTTGGCCACTCGGAAGTATTTTCCATAACACTTGCTTTGGAAGTTATTGGACGATGGGATCCGAACAAGATTATTTCGGCTTTATCTTCTTTAAAAACGCCAATAGTTTCGGTAAATTACTTATCGTCTCCAAATATTTAAAACAAATTCTTTTTCGTTTTAATGCAGGCTTTTAGCATTGAATAAATACTCCAAATTGGGCTTAACTTTCTTGTTTTCGAGATTTCTATAAAGTAAGACAACAGTATGTATTCTCCACAGAACAAATTTACGTAAATTGTGAAAACTTCCAACTTTTTAATTATTATTTTTTTTCTCGGGTGCTTTCAGAAATTACACTCTTATGTTCCAACTTTTATAACAAATAAATATTAAATTTTTTGTTGTATTTAATATATTTACTAGTCAAAATATGTAAATGAAACTGAAATACTTACTATTAATATATATAAACATATTTAACATAAAATAAAGTGTAGAAAAAATAAAAACTTATAAATCTGTAAACACAAACCAGGTTTCTGAACGTGATATTGTATAGGTGTTTTTTTTTAAAGAAGTTTTATAAGGTACATATGATTTTAGCCGGCCTGACCAGATCGCCCTTTATTAGCGTGCGTTGATTAGTTATTCGAAGATTCATCGACTGATGAATCAGTCACGCGTTGAAGGAGTCTTAAATATAAAAAAGTTACACGCACCACAGAGAATCAAAATCGTCGTGTTCGAAATTCAAATGACTTTTGCACGCTAGCGGATAAAATAGACTTTTGCACGCAGATTTCGCCCTATAAACGGAGGTTTTCCGAGCGAGTGAGGTGAAAAAAAAATACACCTACAATATCACGTCCAGAAACCTGGTTTGTGGTTACTGATTTATAAGTTTTTATTTTTTCTACACTTTATTTTATGTTGAATATGTTTATATATATATATTTATATACTTACTATTAATATATATATATAAACACATTCAACATAAAATTTACATATTTTGACTAGTAAATATATTAAATACATCACAAATTTTAATATGTATTTGTTATAAAAGTTGGAACATAAGAGTGTAATTTCTGAACGCACCCGAGAAAAAAAATAATAATTAAAAAGTTGGAAGTTTTCACAATTCACGTAAACAACGTAAATTGGTTCTGAGGACAATACATACTGTTGTCTTACTTTATAGAAATATGGAAACAAGAAAGTTAAGCCCAATTTGGAGTGTTTATTCAATGCTAAAATCCTGCATTAAAACGAAAAAGGATTTGTTATAAATATTTGGAGACGATAAGTAATTTACCGCAACTATTGGCGTTTTTAAAGAAGATAAAGCCGAAATAATCTTGTGCGGATCCCATGCATCGTCCAATAACTTCCAAAGCAAGTTTTATGGAAAATACTTACGAGTGGCCAACTAATCATTCCCAGAATGCCATTCTCCCACATTCACAACGAATGTGTCAAGTAGTTTCAAATACAAATATAATATAACAGTGCTTAAGAAAAACTCAACGATAAAATATACACGACGATAATACAAATTACGGCCATATTACTTTTAATTATAAATATGTGTGCTTCTCTCGTATTTATTTGGTTTGGATTTGAGTGTGTTAATGTTTTAAATTTGATGTGTTAAATAGAAGGCAAAATTAAATATGATTATTTTTATGTTTTAATTGTTTTTCTTGAACTTCCATTTTCCTCGCTGTAGTGAGGTGAAAAGTTGTGTGTTCCGCATGGCTGCAAAATTATTTAGCTTCTCGTGTCTTGAAAGATTCGCTACGCTCAGGAATCTATCTTTGAACCATTCGCTTCGCTCATGGTTCAATCTTAGATTCCTTCGCTCGCTCAGCTTTCAATTTCAACACTCGCGCCAAATAACAACTTTGCAGCCTTGCATAACAAATAACTATTGTTGTTTTATGTAAGTAATCAATACCTAGGTAGTTTGGCGAATCAACTTTCTGACCGTTACTTTTGACTGTATCTGGCTTTACTCAAAATGTCTCCAGCGTTACTTTAAATGTCTCTGGAGTTACCAAACAATCTTCTAATGTACATATTTTCTATTTATTACATTTAAAGAAGATTATGTGTTCAAAATTCAAGCACTGCTAATCCAATATTTGCATTACAATGGAGACCCCAATGGTGATTCATTTCTATGATTATGTAATCAGATATATATAATGGGAGCGATATAAATCAATTTTAATCATTCTCGCCCACGCGACCGCCCTGTTTTTATAAATTCACCACTACCCTTTAAATGAAATTTTAAATCAGGTCTTTTTATGCAGGATTGTATTAGATGATTGATGATGATGATGATGAAGAATTTTGCCGGAAAATTGTACAGTTTGTCACTCAACATAAACTTTCACTAAACAAGGACAATGGTTTTTATACCTCTTTCTTTTTTTTACCGACATTTAAACTGTCACCAGTGTCTTCGCAATAATATTTATTTTATAACAATACAAATTAAATGTAATTCATCTAAAATTCGAATTATCATTACAATACTAGATTTTCATTTGAGTTATCGACCAATAAAGGATTAATAATCCGCCTAAATAAAAATAAATGACAAACATCCAATTAAAACTATATTATGGATCAGCATCAATATCATCATCTTAATAGTACATTACTGCAGACGCCGGGAAATAAGGGCTTGCCGGCTGAGTAGGTATAGACGGACGATCGTAGGGAGGCTGGATAGTGGTTAGTGGTACGAAACCGGCTAACCCTTTCACGGCTAAGGCATGTATTATATTTGATGAATTATATTTTGATTAGTTTGCTGTGATCCCAAACTAATCAATTGTTTATTATTAGATTATTAAATATTGGCCAAAGTGAAAAAATATGTACCAGAACAATCACAAACGGCAATTGCGGTATATATTTTTTGTTGGGACCCGCATTACAGTTTATATAATTGAATTAACGAAGTTAAAGAACAAATTCCCGTCGAGCTAGAATTATGTGCAAGGATTTTATTATCGTCGGAAAGGATCACTAGAATCCCCAATAATTTACTACATATCACATTATTTCTCAAATGGGTTCAGTGTGAAATCGAACATGATGGACACGACATCTATGGGCCGCTCCTTCGTCGACGTTAGCACTTTCACGAGCTGCTGGGTCTCCCCTGTAGCATCACGCTGAATTGTCGCAGAATGTTGAAGTGAAAGTTGATGTAACAAATTTTCTTAAAGAGTGGAAGCCATCAATTTCAGCCAATTTTATTAGTTCCTCAATATGTTGCTTGTTAAATTTGGCCATTGTCACAGTGACGCGAAGTCTAATTTTCACTTCCCTGAAAATTTAGCATTGAACTCCGTAATATTGGGTCAGCGAAAATGAATGGCGGTTGGTAGGAGGTTAAGAGTAGGTTGAAGGTAGGGTTGCCATATGTCCGGATTTGCCCGGACATGTCCGGATTTTTGACCCTTTGTCAGAATTGCGGCCGGACAAGTGTCGGACAAGTGTCCGGAGTCGTAGAAATTCATTTAACAAAATAAAAAAAAATACATGTTTAAATGCTGCATTTATTTAAAAGTTTACACAGTATTGAAGAATGAAATGATATGTTTTAGTGAGTGTATAAAATATTCAAGAAAAACAATCATTATATATTTCTTTTCATAAATATCATATTAAAACACAATTTGTATACCTTTTTTTATGACATTTAAACAGAAATGTCATCTTTCCGGATTTTCGTCAGGACATTTCATTTTTCCATATGGCAACCCTAGTTGAAGGTCACAAACGGATCTAGACACGCGGCAGCGTGTCCAGCCAAGTTCACCGCAGGAACTGGCGAGCAGCAGCCGTGTGTTATATTACACGAACCGTTTGGAGCCACTTTTGACCCCCCCATAACTCCAAATCTATTTAACATAAAAAAATGAAATTTGGCTTATGTATTAAGATCCTTTAGAACAAGTAGAACCCCAAATTTCATTAATATAGATTAAATAGTTATTGAGATATTAAAGTCCAAAAAACGGTATTTTTATCACTGACTGACTGACTCACTAGTAATCAAAAACCTAACCCACTTCCAGGTGACCTAGAAAGGTGAAATTTGGCATCCAGCTTAGTAATTGTGTGTGTATACATATAAAAATCTAAAACAGTGATTTTTTAATTTTTTTTATTATTATTATTATTGATGGTTGTTGCCTCAGAACTCTGTCATTTATAAACCGATTTGGAAAATTCTTTTTTTGTTTGAAAGATATACTAGAATAGCATACCTATACACTCACACGCACACACACATACATGCACATAAAAATCCAATACGTACTAACCGTTTTGGAAAATTCTTTGTTTATTCAAAACTTTCAAAAGATGTACTAGAATAGCACACAGAACTAATTAACAAATAATAATTAAGTAATTTACACATCATAATAATTTCTGTACAAAAAGTAATGATATCCCATCAAAAACATAAATGTAAAATGAGAGCCAAGTTCAATATCGCGTGCACTTCGCCGACAAAAGAATTGAGATCTGCAAGGGCGCCAAGTTCTTTGCCCTAAAATTTTAAGATACAAGGACATGCGACATACTCGATGCATTTATTTTACTTGGGGTGTAATTCAATATCAAGACTTGACTTGGCTAGTTTTAAAATATAAATTTATATTATAAATCAAAATCAATCAAATCATTAACCTATTTTCGTAAAGGTAAGTACGCAAGTTAGTGTACGTCTTGTTACTTATACCTACTGTTAGCTTGATAATGAACTATGACTATGTTTCTTTTATAAAATTTAGTTAGTTTGTGAAAACTAGCCAAGTCAAATCTTGATATTGAATTACACCCCAAGTAAAATAAATGCATCGAGTATGTCGCATGTCCTTGTATCTTAAAATTTTAGGGCAAAGAACTTGGCGCCCTTGCAGATCTCAATTCTTTTGTCGGCGAAGTGCACGCGATATTGAACTTGGCTCTCATTTTACATTTATGTTTTTGATGGGATTTTCATTACTGGGAAAAACAATTGATTAGTTTGGGATCACAGCAAACTAATCAAAATATACCTTATAGTTCTGGACAGATTTTCCAAGAAGGACTGGTGTGCGAGTTGTGCGACATATTAGAATGTATGTTATCAAATTATTATCTTATACCTTTAAACGAGCAATTCTTGTATATATGTATATAAATTTATTTCTGTGATCTCGGAAACCGCTCTAACGATTTTGCAGAAATTTGGTATATGGGGGTTTTCGGGGGTAAACAGTCGATTTAGATTAGTATTATGTTTGGGAAAACGCGTGTTTTTGAGTTTTCATGCGTTTTTCTTTTACCTAGCAGAATATTGTCGCCAATTTCGTTCTGCTGGCCGCTATCCGTCTGGTCCAGCAGGTTAAGACGCGGAAGGCAGGAAACGAGTGTTACGGGTTCAAATCCCGCTCAGTGACTTTTTTTTTTTTTTTTTCAATTTTATATATAATTTTTAATTTTTCATTGTTTTTAAACAAGTTTAAAAAAATGTAGTTATTGTTTGAGATAACAATATATATTTCTGTTAACTATGTCTAACATTATATACTGATTGCGTGAATAAGATTTATGCTTTCGAGTTTTTATTTAATTGAGACTTATGAAGCAATAGTGCAAAACGAAAAATTAACCGATACAAATTTTAAACACAGTTTCTCGGTTATTTTTTGTGACGCCTTTATCACCTAAACACCACCATATTACAATAAATAGTAATAACCGAGCAAAGCTCGGTCGCCCAGGTATGATAGTTAAATTAGGGTACGAGAATTTGGGCTATTGATTTGCATAGGTACCTATTCAAATTTTAAACCTTATCTTACTACTTTACGATACTTAAAATTGCCATACTTACTTATTTCTAGGGTTCCATACCTCAATCGCCAATACGGAAACCTAATAGGATCACTTTTCTGTCTGTCTGTCAGTACGACTTTTTTCTCAAGTATGCGTGGAGGTATCAAACTCACATAAACATCAAATCTTTAGGTCTGCTAGCCTTTGAAGTCATGAAAAATCAAACTTCTAAGTCAAGGCAGTCAAAAGATATAAACATAATATATGCTGCCTATGTTGACGCTGGCAAGGAGCCATAAATAACGTATTTAAGGTACTTCCCAATCTTCTAGATCAAGATCTAGCATCATACAATTTGGCAAGAAGAAACATCATGTGACACTCCGTGAATTGTATAGTTACATTACAATAAAGAGATCTTTATATGATTATAAACTTATTTGCAGTTGGTAACCTAACACTGACCTATGACGATGTATGGAGGCAACAGTTTTCCAACAGCAAAGTTAATTTTGTCGCTCAGTACAGTTTATCTTTTCGTTAGAGCAATATGCAGAGCTTCCGTGTTTTGGTGCGCGAAGCCGACTCGCACGTGACCGAATGTTTGCCCACTTAACTACATCGCATGGATGCACATCCTTATTGTAAGGCCTAGACTCAAGTTAAGCATGCAACTAAGCGGGGCGCATTGGCGTATCTAAGATTATTTTTCAGAAGGGGCCTGGATAGGGGCCTGGCCATGGCCTATGAGTTGAAGTCATGACTTTCTATCGGTAACCCAAAATCCTGGGGTGGGCACTAGACCATATTGGGGTGGGCACGGTCCAACCGGCCACGGCGGCCACCCCACTAAATACGCCAATGGCGGGGCGTGCGGTGTTCATGTGCGGTGTACCCGCTGCTACACCGCCCGCGCGCCCCCCGCCAGTGCGGCCGCCTCAAGTTTCGAAGTTGCGTCAGCGTGCTTATGCTGACGTCGCCGGTCAGCCTGTCGCAGCTAACCGGGCCTCAGTACGGGTTCCTGATAAGGAAAAGTCCTCCCGCACCAATGTGGATAAGGAGGGGTTCACACTGATGGAAAGGAAGAGCAAGGCGCGCAGGATGCCCCGCAAGACTCTGAGTGGCACTGCCGAGCCGGTTGGTTCTGGTCTTCGGATTGCCACACCGAGTAAGGCGCTCTATGTGTCGCGCTTGCATCACTTCGCCGCGGCTGACGATGTGGTGGAGTACGTCCGCCGGAAGACTGGCTTCTCGCTGAGGGTGCACCAGCTGCAGTCCCGCCACTACGTGTACTTCAGCTCGTTTGTGGTGCGCGTGCCGCGGCCGCTGCAGGACACCATCGCAAGTGCAGACTTTTGGCCGAAGGGTGTTGTGTTTCGGCAGTTCCGGGGCAATCTGCCGAATCCTGCACCAGATCAGACGACGCAACGGAGCCACGCTGTTACGTCGCCTAAATCAAATTAGATTTAAGTTTTTTTTGTTTTGTAATGTAATTTTGTAGTTCACAGTGCCTTGGTTTATTTACTGTTATGCTGTGTAACTAATTTAAATAAATAAATAAATAAATAAATGTTAAACGAAAGCGATTGATGCAAGTATCCGAAGTCACTCTATTTGCTAGCAAATTAGGAGTGTAAGAGGACGCCAGCACCGAAATCGGTCGGAGAAGTTACTATCTTATCTATCTATTTACTGGCTACCGGCCCTGCCGAATGCTCCGTTTGTAGCGTCTTTTTAAACCGTATCGCTATGTGTCCAGCATCAATTGGAAGACAATGTAAGACAGCCTTACAGTGTGAGGCCACAATGAATGCTCATGATGATGCTCCACAAGCGTGCAGTGACATACATTTTAAAGAAATGCAATCGATGCAAGCGTCTTGAGTCTCCGCTGACCAGTTCTATTTGCCGCTTGCCCGCCACGCTGGTCGCTCCGCTTGTAGCGTTCACTCAGGTCGCACACTACACACGTATTTTTTTTTATGTCATAGGGGGCAAACGAGCAAACGAATCCTTTGATGGAAAGCGATTACCGTCGCCCATAGACTCCTGCAACACCAGAATACTAGAATACATACGTACAGAGTATTAGAATACATCGGGGTTTTCGGAGCACGAATGGTTTGACGGCTACTGACGGCGTAGTGTTTCATTCGTGCTCTGAAAACCCCGATGTATGCTTATTAGAGACAAGATATCGCATGAAACGCGTTGACGACAAAACACCAGGCTCATTACCACAGATATTTGCCCGAGGGGACGAACTATTTGAAGCAATTTGAAACGAACCCTTTTACTGAATACCAATTTCGATAGAACGGTCGGCGTAGCTGTTTAAGCATTCTTGATTGATAGGTAATTAATTGTTTATAATAATAGGGAACTAATTAATTACCTTGCGTAACAGCAATTTATTTAAAACTTAATAAACCGGATTTATTGTGATGTTTATTATTTAACCTGTCGGAAGCAATCAGGTTTTTATATAATAAAATGTCTTCTTTTAAGAGTCCGCTATGCTCCATTTTCAGTCGATACTTATGGAATAGCGTTTGCCTTTGCGATATGCTTACCATATACCTACCACTGACCACTGGGGGATCCAAAAGCGGTGGATTGTCATCATAGAACCGGTTCTGAGCCAGTTTAATGATTGGGCTGGTCTGATGATGATGATGGAGCCGGAAGGTGACCCTAGGAACTCTGTAATAGATTCAAGCAATCCTACCGAGTTTAGGCTCTTTCGAATAATATCAATTAGCAATTGATGGATGTTCAAAGAAAAGTACAGTCGGTTATAAAAGCGAGTCACAAAAATTTAATTTTTGTCAGATAATTATTATTCGTTCTGTCTGTCACTTGTTATTCGTGTTCGAATACCTAATATAAAAAAAATAGAAAAAAAAAATACAGACAGCATTTGTCACTTGACTTGCGTAAAGATATGCATGTCACAGTTGTGCTTGAGGTGGCAACGACCAAACATGCACTTTCGTCACTGAAAATAAACTTATGGTTTAGCTGCAGCAACTAACTATTGAATTTTAGCAACCAAAGGATTTCCTCCACCTGCCATCAGCATTTTGTGTTGGGAGAATACGCAGCCAAATATAACGGCACTAATTTTGAATCCAGGCAAATACTCCCACCGAATTTCAGCAGCCAACTTAAGCTTGACAATTTTAGGTTAAAATAAATTAGACACTTAAGGACACATTTAAAACAAGTGCGTCGTCGAAATAAAAACTGGCCTCGCTCTCGCTCCTTTTCAATTATGTCCAATTGGGCCGGGGAATTTCACACCATTTTATGGGAAATTTACCGCCTTCCATTCCCTTCCTTCCACTTTTATTTTACAGTAAGTGGATGAAGCTGATTTGTAAAGTTATAAGCAAATATTTTTCGTCGTAGAAGTCGAATATCGCTCGACATGTTTCGAATTGGTACGTGACTCATCCTGTTTTGTATTTTAATATAACTCACGGTAAATTTCTATGTCAAACATGCAACGAAATGTCGTCATAACGTGCGTTATACAGGCTTCGAGGTATTCTCTAGAAAACTGTAAAGGAATTCTGTAGAAAATTGAAGGCCTAAGCCGGGAACCTCCCGGGTTTCCAAAAGTGACAATATAACATTTAAAACTGTAAAAAAACAGTGGATTTAAATAAATAAAAAAATAAAAAATCAGTCATTTTTTTAAATGGCGTCTGTGTTCATGAACAGGAGATTTTTTTTCGAGTGTTATATTTTTTCATTTTATTGCATATGTTTGAGAAAAGCATTATACATGCCTAGCCTTGAAGGGCTTGCCGGCTTCGTATCACTATCCGTCTAACCTACTCACCAGGTATGCCCTTCTTTCCTGGCGACTGCAGTAATGTACTATTTTTGTGACGATACAATGCGATGGCTTCCTGGTAATCCAGCTGCCTGCGTCGATGAAATGAAACAATGATGAAACGTTTGTAGGCAAAACAATAGCTCGTCACCCAATCAAAACGAAAATCTACCGAATACTATTGAATTTGCTTGTAGATTCATTTCTATGAAATAAAATAAAAATGGTGAAGATATGGAAGTTCAAGTCGAAAGCAAACAAAGTTCTTCCGGGGCTTAATAACAGAATTGTATCTAACTTGTTACACAATATTATTTTCATCATCAACATTCCTCATTCTACAATTTTCGCAAACCCACATCTTTTCATCTAATCAACTTAGAGTTATTTACAAATTCATTTTTAACAAAGCCCCGTAATTACTTGGACAAACATCAAGATTCGTAATTAACGAAGACGGAAGCGAGACGCGGCTGAAATAACTTAGGGCTTTGTAGCCTTACCATGAGTTTACAGTGACAGCACTCGCAAGCGACTGCGTAAAGGATTTGTATGGAGGATTGTAGTTCTACAAAGTAATCGGTAGGGCGCTGTACTACTTCATTGATAAGAGTGTATTATTCTCCATACAAATTATTTACGCTGTTGTTAACGAGTACGGTCACATTAACTCATGGTAATGGTACTGGAGTATTTACACAAAAAAAACGTCGCGTTTTTGTCAAATGGCGAAACGTGGGCCTATGATAGTCTATCATTTATCATGCGACAGATAATTTTTTTTTTTTTTTTTTAATTTATTCATTAATATTAGCACATACTTTACAATGTGTTTAAAGTGCGCCAAACTGTGAAACAGTTTGTTGGGGTGAAACAGTTTGTTGGCGGCGTTGGGAATGACAATGCACATATCCAGTGCGAATAATATTAACAGTGTTGAATGTTGTATAGTTTCTATTCCGAAAAAGAAAGGCCGGTTGATTCTTGCCTTAAGTTATGGTATGGGTACAAATACCAAATTCTTGGATCTAGTTACTTATCATTTATTGCAATATTGGTCATCTTAACTTGAGTACAAATGAAATTAAATAATACACAATATAACAAAACTGGAGTATTTAATACAACATTAACTTTAGACACAATTTATTGTAAAAATATCATGAAGCTTTAGTTTAAATTAAGCTCAATGAGCTTTCGTCATTATAGTTAGGCATCTTGGGCTAAATTTAACGTTTGTAATGACATTTGACCAAAATATAGACACCAAGTGTCTACTTTAGCGATATGCTATTCCATTTTTAAAAACAACTTATGAATATCACTTAATGCAGTCCAAATAGCAAGGGCTTGCATATTAACATGCTATTTTTTCTGATACGATACAACCACACATACCTTTGGTTTATTTGGACACGTTTTAAAATCATTTTCCAAAAATAATTAAGCACAATGTGAACTGGAATGTCGGGTGCCCATTTTTTGCACATTGATTGATTGTCATAACGTATTGTTTTTCATAAAATCGATAGCCATAACTCTGAAATTATAAACTTTACAAGAGTTTTTAGAGTAAAACCCAGTAGTTAGGTTAGGTTTATATTATAACAATCCTGTAAAGTTCGTTGTTTCAAAATAAAGTAGAAATTATGACTACAAAAATTATGACTAATGACAATTATGAATAAGAATTTTATGCGAGCCAATATGGACCTCTGGAATGTCAGATCGATATGTCAATTACGTCTTCGGGCCATACGCTCTTGAGCTCGTTTCCCCTATGAGCTCCCCAATCAACAAATTCTGCATTTCATTCCTAACTATCAACTTCCTCAACGGATCCAGATTCCTTAAATACGGCACTAAAGATAAAGCAAAATGTAGATCATCATCTACATCTCTACTTGAGAGCTTCGAGGTTTGTAATCTGTCATTCTGAATGCTTATCTGTCTCTGTACATAAGATGATTTAGCTTTTCTCTGACTCATTCGTCGCGGCGGACTTCCATTGGATCCTGTTGGCATTAAAGTTGAGTCTGAGGTATCTTCATGTAGGTCTGGAGCGTCTAGCGGATCCAAAAAGTGTCCTGCCTCGATTTCTTCATCTAAATCAGGATCCCGTTTAATTGTAACACCGATATCATCTTGATTTGTTAAGTCATCTTGAGTTTCGTCGTGTCTATCTTCAGACGCCTTTGTATAATAAACATTATCTTTGAGGAATGTGAGCATATCATAATATGCCCATTTGCCTTGGTATTGTTCTACGAGAGGAGATCCGTCTTCTGCCACTGGGTTCTTTTTTAATTCTCTTGAAAACTGGTCACGTAAGTTCCGCCATTTTATCTTTATTTGGTCCTCTGAAACAAAAAAAATATTTTTATTATTTGCAATAAAATGTATGTAAGTACCTGATTTCAAGATTCCTAACTAAGATTTCCCGGCAGTAGTAAGTTCACACAAGTCTCAAGACATTTTGAAATAGGTACTCAGTTTTTTTTTATATATATCACAAGTGAGCTTAATTTGGGTTTAGGCTGATTTGTGTGAAGTTGTCTGATATTTATTAATTATTTATTTTAAGTGAATTTTATTTTTCCACGAAGTACCTTAACTAAACAAAATATTATGAGTCAAACTGGGAGTTTTTGTTACAACCCAACTAGCAAAAGTTCGTCCTATAATGGTTGATACAACGTTTTGATTAAGACTATAAGTCATTGTAAATTTGTCGTATAAAAGTCACAAAAATGTTTATATAACGCGAAAAGGGCGCAAATTATTCGATTTAGAATCGTATAATAGTCGTATTGCGGTTATATTAAAAACAAATTGGTCATGTACACGTCGTGTTAATGTAAAAATTGCGATCAACATTTGCATAGTGGTCATATCAGCGACTGTTATCCGACGTATTAATTGTATAGTGGTCGTATAAACGTAACCAAAAATAATTTAAGTTGTATACCTTATGTACAATACAATGAATAGTCATATATGAGAAACGAGACGCGTGCGCGTATCTTTGACAAACAAAAAATAAGTGTAGTGTTTATAAAAGGATTCAACCGGTAAGTTTATCTTTTCCTATTTACTTTTTTGGTAGCCATGTTAGTTTTTTGTTAAATTTATTATTTTCAGTATTCTTGAAGTATATTGATAGGTTGATAGTGGTAAATTAATTTTGCGATAATCATATATACATTTTGCAATTCATTTTCAATGCCCCCCTTAATAAATGGTGAAATTCATAAAATTTAATGTTATTTTAATATGGGCTAATATTAATTACTTTAATATGATGTTTACACGACGTTTAATTCGCATACCACACTATACCTAAGTCGCCGAATATTTTTTTTTTCAAAGTTACTCGTTTTAAACTATGTATTAATGTCATTTCAAAAAACGTTTTAATTTCAATTAGCAATATTGATTAATGATTTTTGGTTTACATAATTACAGTGTGAATACTAATAAAAAATATGATCGAAATAAATTAATTAATTATGTAATAGTCTTACAGTAGCCAGTCTTAATTCTTTCTTAAGTATTATTTCTGGATCCGGACTGCTGCTTATTAGATTTATTTTTCTTTTTAGTATAATAACGTGCGGAATATAGTCTCCAATTATCGCTAGTTATTTATTTTTGGTCCTTATTTTGACTTTTTATTCCACGTTTTCTTGACTTTTTTACTCTGTCTAAATGTGTCACTGAACACTTCATATTTTGTAGGATTTTGCTTTGAACGTTATCTATATTTCTTTTGCCTTTCAGCATAATTTGTCTACTGTAAAAAAGTGTTTTTATTTTTGTACTGAAATATTAGGTAAAATATATTTTTATATAGTAAATTGATTTCTAAAAATATGCTGAAAATGCTAAAATAAATCAATTAGGGAATTGAAACAGAGACAAAAAATATAACAGTCCATATTCAGACAGGTTTTTCGACCTATAAAAATGTTTGATAGTATGAACTAACCCTTACATTTTATCAGTTTCGTTACATAACGAAAAATAACGAAACTGAGACAAGACATATGAGAAATTACAACCTAAAACAATATTTTTCTTCAAACGTGTAAGGCATTCATCTAGAACTATGTAAATTTGTAAGATTCAGAGTAAAACCAATCGGCAATGAATAAACTGGAGTACGAAAATAAAGATTTGAGAAAATCGCCGTTACTCAACCTGAGATTTTTTAGCTCATTTACTCAAGACTATCGATCCACGCGCCACTTTGTTGAAAATAAAGTGGCTGTCACCGTGTTCAACATTTTGGAACATGTCAAAGTGCTTCCAGAATAAGAAAAAATAATTCTACTAAGAATTGAGACATTTCTTTGGGATAATATGCTCCGTAACTAACCCTGAGTAACGAAACTCCAGTAAGTTGGGACAAGTTTATCAATATAGAAATTTCACAACTATTTATAATAAACGTAAATATATTTGTACAGAATTTAAAGATGATCTAATAAGGAATGAATAATTTACAGTTAAACTTTAATATAAATAATATCAATCGTAACAAATTTCTGAGATAAAAATACGCTCAAAATTGGGACATGAACATAATATATGAAGTAACTGCGTACCTCTAAGGGAAAAAATTCTTAAAAAATAAAATAAAAAAAGGAATTGAAATAAAAATATCTTATCTGAATTGAAAGAATTCTTATTATCAAAGTAACATAATGACATTGTGTTTTCTTCTCATGATATATGTTTAAATTCATTGGGTTTTCATGGGACACTCATAAGCATAAAGGGTGCATATTTTCTTCAATTCACCCGTATCTCAGCAATGTTACATAATATTGGCCACACTTGATGTCTCGAGCTTTTATAAATGGGCAATCCATCGACATTCACATTTAAAGAAATACTTTGGATATCTTCTGAAATATTATTATCCAATACTTTTTTTAAAGATTTGGTTAGACCATTGTGCCAGTACTGTCCGTTTTCTATAGGCACTATAGTTACGGGAATATCGTTCGTTTTTAACAGTGTTCTTGGGTCTGCGGGAACGATAAAGGGATTTTTTTCATTCAAAATTGGATTCAACTCTCTTAATATGTGTATGTGATATATTGAACTCTACAGCCCATCTCCTCAAATTGTCTCTAAAATCATCATCATTAATTGTAAAATATTGATCTTCATCATCGCTATCCTCAATTTCTTCACCAAAGATGATGTCATCGTTACCTACTTTCGCAATCATATTGTAAAATGTTATTTTATGAAGGCGACTCTTGATTTTTCAATTTGACCTCTTCAGTGTCATGTAAAATATTCACAGATAATGAAGAGATGCTGTCGTTAACGTCTTGTACATTCGCAAATGAACGTGAATTATCTGTCCATAAAAAGAAATGAGAATAATAAACAATTTATAAACAATTCCAATACCTATCAGTCAAAACAACACATTAAATGTACGTTTTAGCTTGTTACAGACATAATAGAATAAAGACATATGCTCGTAAATTAAACTTTACGCTATAATATTCTACTTTACATTTATTTTATATGAAACTTCTTTTAAATTAAAGCCTGAAACAATATTATTTTATATATTACGGTAAAAAATGTTGGTTAGTTGAGTAGCGTTTTAACTACATGTAACTGAAACTTACCGACACATATTGTTTCATCAATATTGAAAACTACGGAACCACCGCTACTTTCTGCGCGCTGCGGTTTGACCTTGCCACGTCTCACACTTTTTGTTTAAATCTAAACATACTTTCTTAACTTTACTTCTAAAATTACCACTTCTTTTTAATCTTTTCCAGTCTTCTAAATTCATTTTTGGTAAATAAATCTCCGTTGCTTTGCAAAAAAAGACTAAAACAAGAACCCTTGCTCGAAGGACATACCGAAGAAAATTGATTAAACACCCGTAATAAACCCTGTTATATGATTTAAACCCTTGAAATAGTAATTTATACAACGACTTATCGATTAAAAGTATTTTAATAGCAACTAGTAAAATCTTCTTACGACTAGAAATGGCATAATGATCATTTTAGGAACGAGGTAAAAAAAGTCCTATTGTGGTTGAGATAAGGTCATATAAAAGTACTGTTGGTTATATAACAGTTATTATTATAACACCTATATTGCTGCATGTCATATTATATGTAGAGCTAAAACAATAATAGGACTGTTGTATAACAGTCCTTAGACAGTCATAGAAAAGTAATTTGGGTTATAACGCGGTTACTATCACGACATTTATATAACAGGATGTCATATAATAAAAATGCCTAATCCTTTAATAGGATAGTCGTATAGAAGGTATTAATACGACAAATGTTTTATATAATAGTCCTGTAAGTGACATAGTACAAACTTTTATAAAACCATATTTGATATGACCTTTATATAACTAAAGATCATATTGAGTCATCGGGTAGTGGTCTTATAATATCCCACAATACAATTGTCATATACATTACACCTTTACAATTAAGAGTTGTATAACATGGTCTTGTAAATGTCATTGCTTAGACTATTATAAGATGGTCATATACTTTACATTTTTACGACTAAAAGTTGTATAATATAGTCTTGTAAATGTCATTGCTTAGACTATTAAAAGATGGTCATATACTTTACGTTTTTACCACTAAGAGTTGTATAATATGGTCTTGTAAATGTCATTGCTTAGACTATTAAAAGATGGTCATATACTTTACGTTTTTACGACTAAGAGTTGTATAATATGGTCTTGTAAATGTCATTGCTTAGACTATTATAGGATGGTCATATATTTTAGTTATGTAAACGTTTACTCGACCTAATTAATCAACCAAAGTCTGTCTTATAAAACACTACTATGCAACTTAATGAACTCAAAGTAACGTTTATAAGACGGTTTTAAAACTTATAGTCGTATTATCTTTATTTTATAGGACAATTTTGCTACTTGGGAATGTTCTTATCGAAATGTTTTTTTGACTATAAAATAAATATATAAAATAAAATAAATCGGATTGTTATGTTACGGCAGAAGATGACATTATAGTTCGATTTTAAATTGGTTCAGTTAATTAACTATTTATTTCAATTGCACACACTTCAAAATATGTATGTAACTTTTGCTAAAGTTACAAGTTACAACCCAGCCTGTTATGTAGACATTTCGTACACCCGCTAACGCTAAACTACTTCCAGAATGATAATACAGTTTCTCCAAAACAATTGAACAAAAGCAATAACTAATGAGAACAACAACTCTCAAGGAAGTCGTATACTCGTGTTTTACGCGAATAAACTTCCCGAGAAAATTTAGTTGTCTATTAGCCTATTACCCCCGCCGCCTATTCTAAGTTGGATGTTATCTATACCGGGTGTTGCCTGTAATAGGAGCAATAAATTAAAACCTAGATTCTTCCATTGAAACCGAACAAGATTTGTTAAGCAACTTCTGAAAATAACGTATATTAAATGATATTTTGTAGAATAATATTTAGATAAAAAGCAATGTACTTATTGCGAAATGTGCGAAATTAGTAGTGACAGTTATGTCAATGCTCAGGGAATGTCACTGTTGGACGGTGTGCATTGAAAAAACTATTTCATTTTTTGAAATAAAGAAATCCTGAAAATTTACTTTTTCAGAAAGTTGCTGGACAAATGTTGTTCAGTTTCAAGAGTAGGGGTAGAGTATTACAGGAACACTGGGTATATGTATTTATATAATATTATGTATATTGTCGTCTAGTACCCAAAGTACAAGCTTTGCTTAGTGTGGGAGTAGGTCGATTTGTGTAAGATAGTCCCTTCATATTTATTTATTTATTAGAAATTGCAACTTTATTGTTGCCAGCACAGCTGATCTCCATCACTAATGAGCCATTTTGAAAGCCCCCTTTTCACTGACTTGAAAACGTTTTTTTTGAAGTTCGCTGAAAAGAGACATTTCCTTGATTCTGGCTTGATTAGAGCGTTTCTTGAAGGATTATAAATATTAAGAGACAATCTTACACAAATCGATCTAGTCCCAAACTAAGCAATGCTTGTACTATGGGTACTAGACGTCGATATACTTAATATACACGATGATTTTTAATCGGTGATCAGGTACCAACTTTTCTAACTCAGTAATTGATGGCGGTCACGTTGAAGTCGTAATTACATGAAAACAAACTTTTATTTTTCTATGATTGGAGCGGAGCGAGGTATTATCTTTATTTTATAGGACAATTTTGCTACTTGGGAATGTTCTTATCGAAATGTTTTTTTGACTATAAAATAAATATATAAAATAAAATAAATCGGATTGTTATGTTACGGCAGAAGATGACATTATAGTTCGATTTTAAATTGGTTCAGTTAATTAACTATTTATTTCAATTGCACACACTTCAAAATATGTATGTAACTTTTGCTAAAGTTACAAGTTACAACCCAGCCTGTTATGTAGACATTTCGTACACCCGCTAACGCTAAATTACTTCCAGAATGATAATACAGTTTCTCCAAAACAATTGAACAAAAGCAATAACTAATGAGAACAACAACTCTCAAGGAAGTCGTATACTCGTGTTTTACGCGAATAAACTTCCCGAGAAAATTTAGTTGTCTATTAGCCTATTACCCCCGCCGCCTATTCTAAGTTGGATGTTATCTATACCGGGTGTTGCCTGTAATAGGAGCAATAAATTAAAACCTAGATTCTTCCATTGAAACCGAACAAGATTTGTTAAGCAACTTCTGAAAATAACGTATATTAAATGATATTTTGTAGAATAATATTTAGATAAAAAGCAATGTACTTATTGCGAAATGTGCGAAATTAGTAGTGACAGTTATGTCAATGCTCAGGGAATGTCACTGTTGGACGGTGTGCATTGAAAAAACTATTTCATTTTTTGAAATAAAGAAATCCTGAAAATTTACTTTTTCAGAAAGTTGCTGGACAAATGTTGTTCAGTTTCAAGAGTAGGGGTAGAGTATTACAGGAACACTGGGTATATGTATTTATATAATATTATGTATATTGTCGTCTAGTACCCAAAGTACAAGCTTTGCTTAGTGTGGGAGTAGGTCGATTTGTGTAAGATAGTCCCTTCATATTTATTTATTTATTAGAAATTGCAACTTTATTGTTGCCAGCACAGCTGATCTCCATCACTAATGAGCCATTTTGAAAGCCCCCTTTTCACTGACTTGAAAACGTTTTTTTTGAAGTTCGCTGAAAAGAGACATTTCCTTGATTCTGGCTTGATTAGAGCGTTTCTTGAAGGATTATAAATATTAAGAGACAATCTTACACAAATCGATCTAGTCCCAAACTAAGCAATGCTTGTACTATGGGTACTAGACGTCGATATACTTAATATACACGATGATTTTTAATCGGTGATCAGGTACCAACTTTTCTAACTCAGTAATTGATGGCGGTCACGTTGAAGTCGTAATTACATGAAAACAAACTTTTATTTTTCTATGATTGGAGCGGAGCGAGGTATTATCTTTATTTTATAGGACAATTTTGCTACTTGGGAATGTTCTTATCGAAATGTTTTTTTGACTATAAAATAAATATATAAAATAAAATAAATCGGATTGTTATGTTACGGCAGAAGATGACATTATAGTTCGATTTTAAATTGGTTCAGTTAATTAACTATTTATTTCAATTGCACACACTTCAAAATATGTATGTAACTTTTGCTAAAGTTACAAGTTACAACCCAGCCTGTTATGTAGACATTTCGTACACCCGCTAACGCTAAACTACTTCCAGAATGATAATACAGTTTCTCCAAAACAATTGAACAAAAGCAATAACTAATGAGAACAACAACTCTCAAGGAAGTCGTATACTCGTGTTTTACGCGAATAAACTTCCCGAGAAAATTTAGTTGTCTATTAGCCTATTACCCCCGCCGCCTATTCTAAGTTGGATGTTATCTATACCGGGTGTTGCCTGTAATAGGAGCAATAAATTAAAACCTAGATTCTTCCATTGAAACCGAACAAGATTTGTTAAGCAACTTCTGAAAATAACGTATATTAAATGATATTTTGTAGAATAATATTTAGATAAAAAGCAATGTACTTATTGCGAAATGTGCGAAATTAGTAGTGACAGTTATGTCAATGCTCAGGGAATGTCACTGTTGGACGGTGTGCATTGAAAAAACTATTTCATTTTTTGAAATAAAGAAATCCTGAAAATTTACTTTTTCAGAAAGTTGCTGGACAAATGTTGTTCAGTTTCAAGAGTAGGGGTAGAGTATTACAGGAACACTGGGTATATGTATTTATATAATATTATGTATATTGTCGTCTAGTACCCAAAGTACAAGCTTTGCTTAGTGTGGGAGTAGGTCGATTTGTGTAAGATAGTCCCTTCATATTTATTTATTTATTAGAAATTGCAACTTTATTGTTGCCAGCACAGCTGATCTCCATCACTAATGAGCCATTTTGAAAGCCCCCTTTTCACTGACTTGAAAACGTTTTTTTTGAAGTTCGCTGAAAAGAGACATTTCCTTGATTCTGGCTTGATTAGAGCGTTTCTTGAAGGATTATAAATATTAAGAGACAATCTTACACAAATCGATCTAGTCCCAAACTAAGCAATGCTTGTACTATGGGTACTAGACGTCGATATACTTAATATACACGATGATTTTTAATCGGTGATCAGGTACCAACTTTTCTAACTCAGTAATTGATGGCGGTCACGTTGAAGTCGTAATTACATGAAAACAAACTTTTATTTTTCTATGATTGGAGCGGAGCGAGCGAAGCGAGCGAAGCTCCCATGGATCGACTCGAATGGACTTTGTAACAATGCGCAGATCTCAGCGAGTTCTCAACCGATTTTAGAAATTTTTGTTTTAAAATGCACAAATTAAATTTCGCTAGGTCGTGACGAAGATAAAAAAAAAAAAAAAAAAAAATTTCGCTCCAATCTATGGTGCAAGCTTAGCCGGTGGCTGATTCTGCATCGACCTAGTAATTTTTCATTTTGAAACCAATTTTGTCTTAAATTCCTTGTCACCGAACTAATCTCTATAGGTGTGCTTACAACCTCTTTAATAATTTAATGGGAATGACAATTTATGAGTAATAACTTGTCATTGCATTGTCATTACATAAACAAAGTCGTAGAAAATTTCGTAAAATTTCCCGCCAAAGCGATGACACTTGACGTAGGTATCGTACTTCAATAATTTATGTAGGATGACCATGTATCTAGTGGTTATTAGTTTTATAATTATGTTTTAACTTTTAATTAATTTAACAGTGAGGTACTTGCGCGGGACCTCTCGTATTAAGTTTAATTTTAGCTAAATATTAATATTTTTCTACTCCTGATCACCGATTAAAAATCATCGTGTATAAATGCATATATAAATAACATCCATAACCAAGGAACAAATATTCGAGTTCATCACTCAAATATTTGTCCTTGCCGGAATTCGAACCCAGGACCGTTGGCTCTGTATGCAGGTGCTGCATACAAAGCCTGCGCCAATCACATTGTTAATATGACTAACTAAGAATTTACTTCGCTACAGTTGCGATCGAAGCCATCTCATTGTCTATCAAAATGTATTTGTTTTATGCTCTAGCCAAAACAACAGCCATTGTAATCCACCACTGAATCAATGATATCCAGTGTGGTACAATATTTGCTCTGCAGAATCGACTCAATATTTGTTTTGTATGGATACTGTTTCAGATTAATTCGTTGGTAATTACGTCAGGCCATTGAATACAAAACTAAAATTAGTTTGTTTGGCACTTAAATAATATTATGCGAATAACTTAATTAAGGTTATATTTTTATTTAGTTATTGTATTATTAGTATTAATACATTATTTAGACACTTAATGTATTGAATTTTAATTCAAACACTCCAGGAATTTGTTGTAATTTAACCTTTACAGAATTCGCTAATAATATTCATTAAAATGAAATTAAATGAAATAATTTATCTAGTAGGTAAATAGGCGCCAAGGGCACTTTTACAAATCAGATTGTGAATCTACCGGCATTTCCCTAGACGAGACCGCTGTTGAGAAGAAAGCCGAAAGAAACTCAACAGTAAGTCATTTATGGTATAACGAAATACATTAGTACACGTAAAGGAGATGTTTAGAATCTCCATTAATCAATGTTAAGTAACTACATTAAAACAATGCAATGAGAGAGAGATATGCATAAGTTTCTTAGGCGTTTCATTTTTATGTTTCCGTAGTCAACTAGGAACCCTTATAGTTTCGCCATGTCCGTCTGTCCGTCTGTCCGTCCGCGGCTTAGCTCCGTGATCATTCGTACTAGAAAGCTGAAATTTGGTACCTATGAGTATGGGTTTGTATCACGCCGACGAAACGGTAAAAAAAGAACTAAAAGAATTCTTTTTTTCGGGTACCTCTCGAACGCCTAAAGTGGGGGTGATTTTTTGAAAAGTTGGAGGGTGGGGACGCTATTTATTTTATTTTCGGAGCGAATATTTACAAAACTGCTGACTTTATCAAAAAATTATGTTTGAAGATCCCTATTATTTTTAAAAGACCTATTTCAACGACATCCAACACACTAGTGTTGAAACGAAAAAAAAATTCACCCGAGACTCGAGAGGTACCCGAAAAACAAGTTTTTTTTTAAGTTTTTATTTTACCGTTTTATCGGCGTGGTACATACACATACTCATACCAAATTTTAGCTTTCTAGTACTAATGATCATGGAGCTAAGCCGCAGACGGACAGACGGACATGGCGAAACTAGGTATAAGGGTTCCTAGTTGACTACGGAGTAGTAGGGCCTCGTGCAGGGTCCGTCCGGATTGTTACTACCGTCTTGCCTGCTAACCCACCGCCAAACAGCAATGTTCGCATTGTTGTGTTCCGGTGTGGGGGTAAGATAGCCGGTGAAATTACTAGCATAGAGGCATTCTATCTTCGTCCTCCGGGTAGGCAAGCACTTGTGACTCCTCTGGTGTTGCAGGTGTTTATGGGCGACGGTAGTCGCTTTCCATCAGGTGATACGTTTGCTCGTTTGCCCCCCATGACATAAAAAAAAAAAACGGAACCCTAAAAAATTACAGTCCAAACTACAAAACGAACAGCATGAGAACAGCGGTACAATATCCATACTAAATCCGATGTGTAATATTCTGACTGTAAGATTTTCTGCGGACGCGCAGCGCAGTAAAAAATGAAATGATGTCAATTTGATGATGCCTCCTCTCCAGCAAAAAACTAACTTTCCAAATCGGTTCATAAGTGATGGAGTTCTGAGCTAACAAGAAAAAAAATACAAAATTGATAACCTTCTCATTGAAGTCGGTAGAAAAAGAAGCTTAACGTGACAATGTATCACTATACGAAATTCTCGAAATCTACACAAATATACTAATTGTATATCTTTAAGGATCAAGAACGGTTGAAAGCGTCAATAATAGGGATTTAAGACTTAATAGGATTAGGAGTTATTTCTCACTAAGTATTAATAAATATCTTACTATAAGTAGTATTTCACACTCTATATATACTAGTGGCTTTGCGATCTGTAAGCTTCATGATAGTTTTCAGAATGTGCTAAAAAAATTCATTTTTTTTTCAACCCCCATTGGCAACAGCAATATGGTGGTAAACATTTTGAAAAAATCTAAAAACTGAATCGACAAAAATCTATACCTATAATTATAGACCCTACTCACAAAATTTCATAAGAATAGGCTAGTTGACTCATATATCAAATTGTAATAAACTAATGTTTATTCCGTATAGTAGGTATTTAGCAAAGGAAACCTAAATATATAGGTATTTTTCAATTCATAAAAGTGAAAGACGGCGAAAAAAATTAAATTTGAAAATATGGTTTTTAATTTGTATTTTGAAATGCTTAAAACGCTGTCCGCCCTTTTCGCTTATGATAGTGACGTCATCGGTCATGTAAACAAAACTGAAAGTCTACTTTGACGACTTCGAATAGTGCCGTCCCTCTCGATCTCCTGTCAAAGTATATTGGAGTGAGCGGAATGGCACTATACGACGGTCGAATTTTGAATATTTACAGGTAGATAATTCTACATCACGCCACAGATTAGCAAAAGGGAAAAATGGCGGACGGCGTTTGTGACTGTTTATGAAATGTCTAATTTTCAATTGATAAAATTTAGCTTTCACAAAAATACAAGACATTTTTTTAGAGCTAGTAAGATCATTATTAACCATTTCAAATATATTTCAAAACTGGGTCAACTAGCCTATTGGTTGAGTAATGCGACCTCTAGGCGAGAACAGCTGGGAATTAGAACATACTAGTAAATTTTCGGTCAAGCTGAAATGGAGACGCTTCGCTCGCTCGTCAGGAAAAAGCTTACAAACAAAAAAATAACAAAAACAAGTAAGGTCTGTCCAATCACTTAGATCAAATAAAGGCACTTTGGTACAAGGTACAAACAACTATATCCCCGTAAAAAGGTCATTTTTCACTTGTGCCTGTTTGACATAATTTGATCTTAGAATTCCGGATAGACTAAGTTGACGCTTCATTGCTAAAAACATTCTCACAGCAGACCTAAGTCGCCATTAGAAAAATAACTAAATAAATATCGCATCATCCGTTTAGTAGTCTTTATATACCATACCATAGTTAATTTTACAGATACACACTACACACTCACATAAACTTATAACATCTCTTTTGTGTGGAATAAAACAAACATATTTTACAATAAAGACCGTCGAAATACGCCTAAAAAAGAATAATAGCAAAATCTCTCTTGAACAACGTGCGTTCCGTGTAGTGTAGGGGCTACTGTATTCACTTAGTTTGACATCAATAATTATACACAATTACTTTCTGATGCAGTCAGGTAAAAACAGTGGCAAATAAACCAAAACCGATACATAAACAATTTACAATTTAGTGATATTTCTAGGAAAGCTACCATAGCAACAAGAAACACTGTCAAACACTAAAAAACAGATCATAATACGTTACGAGAATAAGGTTAGGTTAAAATACTGTTGTACTTACTGTTTTTATTTATCGCTTCAGCAACTTCGTCCCACACTTTATCAACACAACCGCGATTTTTATACAGCTCATGTTTCTTATCCCACAAACATGGCCGATTCCTCACTTCAAGAATGAGAGATTCGACGACGCTCTTGTTTTCCATGACCAAGTCGAGCGACAGATTGTAGACGACTAGCGGTCGCGCGACGTTGCCGCGACTAGTTGTGCGAGCGACGTTGCCACGCCGTGCAAGGCCGGTCGATAAGTCGTGTAGAAATGTCGGTGTAGCAGTTATGTGGCGTGTTGACGCACGATTTGTGCTTCGGCTTGAATATTTGCGTTTACGCTTGCCTTTAACGGACTTTAAAAAGGATAGTTCGTAGAAAGTGTATTATAGTCTATAGAGTTATAAGTGTAGGGTAATGATGTTTGCAGAATTGCTTACTTATACTATAATGAAATTAGAAATCTACACAGTTATGTCCTGATTTTCCAAGAATAATATATTCAGATTTATAGGAATCGTAATGCCATCTATTGGTCGAAATTATAAATACCGCTGTACACATTTCGACAGTCTTATTCGTTATTTTTAAGGATGCTTACGGTATCTAAGACACTTTTATCCAACAACGCTGAATATAAGGTTGATTTTTGTTCAGCGAATGATGTTGCACCTTTTAATATCTTACTTACACAAACATTCGTTAAGTGAAACCGATACCTACCGGTTAGGTGTCGTTGACCTCGTGAAGAGAATTCTAATTTGCTCCGAAACTTCCCATACAGTTGGCACGCGTGCTTAGTGGAAAACAGAAACTATAATAAATATGGAAATATTTTCTGAGGAACCATGCGGCAGTAAATATATAACTAAGGATTTATATACTTAGGATATATTTACCTACATAAAAAAAAATGTGATTTTCTTTCATCATTACCGACCAACAATAATCCTCCAATTAAATATGTTATTTTCCATTTTATCGAGTAACTTGAATACCATAACAGCGTATTTTTTGTACGGATTAATAGTGCGGAACCACAGTTAACGCAGAGTAATTACGGAAATCGAACCTTGGTCTCATTTGTAACAGGCGGGGTATTAATCAGCTGACCGCTACTCCAGCAAGGTAAGGAGAACCATTTATACGTTTAACGTTTTTCAAATAAATGAAATCCTAGAAAAAGAACAACAGGATATTTTCTTACGTACCTAGGTTATAAATGTTATAATCCTACTCAAAATCCTAATACACCCAACTATAGTCCAATCATCCAACTATGGTCCAAAACAAAACTCGTTTATTTTTATTAAAATCCATATTCTATCAGTGATTTTATACGTTTTTATTATTTGGTATAATTTTCGGATTAAATTGGGCCATAATTATGTAGTTGTGTGGACTGGAGTTGTGTAGTTTAACTGTTCATTCGTTATGAATGTACAGTTTTTGACTTATCTATCACTTTAAATAGAATTAATTACAATTTAAATATATTTATTACAATTTGTTATATTAACATTTATATAATTTATTGAAATAAAATATTTTATTTAGTTTCAATTGCGTACTAATTAGATTTATTTTTTATTATTATTTAAGTTTATTTATATTCATTCATCAGTATCTTCAGTATCAGCTTGCCCTTTGGCATAGGCCTCCCCTAGCGCTTGCCATAGCTTTCTGTTTGTGGCCTTTCGCCTCCATGTTTTAGCAGAAATTTTCATGATCTCATCTTTTCATTCCTTTCTCTGTCTCCCTCTCTTTCTTTTCCCATCTCTTGGGTACCACATTATAACATCCTTGGACCATTTGTTTTTCTGGTTTCTTATAACGTGACCAACCCAGTTCCATTTGAGCTTCTTTACTGTATATGTTACATCTGCTACTTAAGTCTTATTTCATCAGTCATATTTTCAAATCCGGGGAGACCCGGACGGATGACAACCCTACACTCAAAGCGTTTCGAGATTGTTTTTTTAAGTTTTTATTTTTATTTCCTGTATAATTTTGTAGTCCACAGTGCCTTGGTTTAATTACTGTAATGCTGTGTAACTAATTTGAATAAATAAATAAATAAAATAAATAAATTGCAAAGGATTTCGAGACCCTAATTCGACAAGGCATTGCGATATCTCAAAACGTATCTATACCGGACGAATATGTCGAATATAACGGACATTTATCGTTTTGGTATTCGAGTGTCGTTAACTGAGGAGATTTTTATATGTACACACAGGTAGAAAGCGCAGCAGCCAGGGCGTTGCCCGTTAGAACGCTGGGAAATCTGTACCCTTGCCATGAGTTTACAGTGACCGTGATCGTTTAAACGTAGTTTAAATGTTTTTTTTTATTTTATTTTATTTTTTTTTTCATTTATTTAGCCTAGGGGTTTTAGCGACCTCGCTATGCCACCCCCGTAATTAAAATTTACAAAATAAATACAGACTTACGGACTACCTACCGTCTCCTATAGCGGAGAAATTCCGGCTTCACGCGACGCCGGTGTAGCCAAAATACTATTGCATATACCTACGAGTACGTTATGTAAGGCTAGTCCGCGACGCTGGACCGCGCCCCGGACACATTCCGCCAGCACGTGTTGTACATCTTCCACTATATTACAATCTGGACAATTTGGTGTCTCAGATATTCTCATTAAAAACTTAAACTTGTTGGTCGGAATGTGTCCAGTTCGCAGTCGAAGCAGTGCTACAATGAATTTTCTCGGCACCTCCATATTTTCAAACCATGGGTAACGAGGAAGTTCATTCTGAATAGTTTTATACCAAATTCCCTTTAATAATGAGCGTTCATCATAATATTCTTTCCATTGTTGTCGACATTTCCCTTTGACCTCACTTAGGACTTCACTATGTACCGGTAAACAAGTATAGGAATTTCCTTCATTGATAGCCTGCCTTGCCGCCAGATCCGCTTCCTCGTTACCCAATATACCTATATGGGAGGGTACCCACTGAATCTGCACAGACTTTTTTGCCGCTTCAATTTTTCCTATGGTTTCTAGGATGTGATAGGCCATCGGTAATCCTCGACTGCTCGAGGTTAACCGAGCCAAATGTAGAAGGGCACTCTTTGAGTCGGATAAAATAACAAATCGAGGGTAGTCTATTGATTGAATATAAGCCAAAGATTCTGAGATAGCTATTAACTCGGTGTGCATTATTGATATGTTCGCCTCGATTTTAAATGATCTGTATGGAAAATTGTAGTTCTACTAAGCAACCGGTAGGGACGCTGTTCTATTCTCCATACAAATCGTGCTAGCGAGTACGGTCACGCTAGTTCATGGTTGGCTAGTTACGCTGATTTACTAATGAGTTATGTTTTATATTTTTTTAATTTCCTATTTATTTATATCCTTATGTCAGATACAGTTTCTATTTTCTCTTTTCCTTGTCAGTCTAGTCGAAGCTTTACTAGGTGTCTTAATAATATCATATTCGGGTATATTTTGGGTATTTTCTACTCAAAATCACGAACTCTTTTGATATAATTAGGAGAAAAAAAACGTCCCAATGTTTTTCCTTTCCATTCCGTTCCGTTACCATTTCCATATAACCTACTACAGCGGTAACGGAATGGAAAAACGGAAAATGTATGAATATTTTGGGACAGTTTTTTTCTCCTAATAAGATCGAAAGACCTCGTGATCCTGAGTAGAAAATACCCAAAATATCTAAAATTAAAAATAAAAGTGGGGTTTACATTACACTGTAAAACTTTAGAAAAAATGGCCCATTCATTTCCTAACCAAAGATTATTTCAGTTTTTTTATAGAACCCTACAGGTTTTTTTTTTCGTGTAGGGAGGAAATCCTCATAGGACTTCTTCTACTGCCAGGCCGGACCTGACAGCATGCCTGACTCTGCAGTGTGGCAACCAGTCTTTGCGAGTGAGTCACACTCAGCAGCCTACGGACTAAAACCTCCCCCGCTTTTTGTAAAATGTGACCTGGAACACACAGGTTAGGTTTTGTAAAGCGATTCTTACAGAGTTATAGGTATGATATTGAAAATGATATAATAAATGTATTTTATTTTATTTTTATTATTGAGCCTAATGCATCAGCTTCATATTTTTATCTTTCGTTCGTACACATTAAATATGGTAGGTAAAACAAACACATGGATTTCATTAAAATCAGATATATATTTCAACTGTCTTTTACACTCTATTTACATAAAAATAATTAGGAACATATGAATGCAGAGACTATTACTAAATTAAATTATCTACAGAAATAAATGCCACAGTTACTTTAAGGTTGTTACAACAACACAGTTACAACCACAACGAAAATTATTCAAACAGCCTAAGCACCAGAACACTTCGGTGCTTGGCTCAGTCTTTCTGAGCCGTTTCCGTGTCAGGACAAAATTGGCGCGCATCCAGTGCTAGTTGTAGACCCACGTGACTATGGCCGCGTCGCCATGCCCCACGATCAATGGAGAATGGATGAAGATTTTGAAAATGCTCGATTTATTTTAATAAATTTGACTTGAAAATCTTATACTTCTTCGAAAATGTTATAAATTATTCTGTAGCTTTAGAAACATAAAAAAAATGTTTTGTTTTCCCATGTCTTGTAAGGATACCTTGCGGTGTTTTTCGGACCCTAAGTAAGTAATTTTACCGTTGCTCTATTATCTTATTAACTACCTTAACAGATTATTTAAGGGCACGGCAGTACCCCTGTCAAGTCAAGCAAAAAGAACCAATAGACCGTTTGTAGTAGGGCTCCGTAGAATACCGCAAGGTACCAATATGTATAGTAACCTCAAGTCGAAAAAAGATTTCGTCTTTTTTGTTTTATTTTAAAGCAACAGAAAAACCTGGGAACGTAGCACGGGAGAAACGAGATAGCCTTTTGTAGTTTTATATTGTACTGAGTAATTTTCGGTGTGGTCCATCCTTAAAATGATTAAAAAGTTTGTTCACCTTGATCTATACAATAATAAATATAATGACGAATATATTTAAATTTACAATTTATCACAAGAGCTAAGTACATCAGAAATTTAGCATCATTACATTAAAATACTGTTTAAAGATTCTTAAGGCTTATCGGTCAAATTAGGAATTGTATTTTTAAGGTTTTTTGTTAGTGTCGTAGAAACGCAGAAATGACTGAAATGTAATGTGTAGGTAAAATAATATGTACACACCCTATAAGTGTGTACATATTATTTTACCTACTTAGGTATGTGGTGTGTAAATGCAATGAAACTCTGGAGAAATAGGTATACCTCAAACCTATAAGTTTGGGCAACTCGTTTCTTTTTTTTTTACTCGAAATCAGTGTCTATTTCTTTCATGTGTTGTATCAGATTAAGGACTTAAAAGTCCTTACTTCTTAATTCAATTGTCAAATTCTTTTCTGTCTCTTAAAATTTCCTATCAGATTATTACCTACCTACTATTATTCTTCACCTAAACTAAAAGCATAAAGTTTATTCCCCTTTGCAAGAATGGTCTATAAATAACGTCTTGTATGGCACAGATGTCCCTCTGCTCGAAGCAGTGACTTGTATGGCGTATTTCCTCCCGATCTTCAATCCGGTGAGTTTCTGCATTATTACTCTGGACCTGAAAAAAAGTATATTGAAAAATAATTATAATTGATTGGGCAGAAACAGATACAAGGTTGATAATTACGTCACGGTGCAGTGCGGCAATTTAATAAGATTACATTTGATATAACTTTTATATTTCCAATATAACCTAATACTCCTCCTCGCTTCGCTCGTCGCCGTACCTAACTATGATTCTATGGCAGTTTAATATCATAAATTGCCATTAGAGACCGTTACTCACACCTCTGTGGGTGGCCTGTGTTAGACACAGGCATCTTTTGGGTTATAAAGATGATGATCAAAATACGAAACCTTTGTCAGCAAAATGGAGGGACTTCTGCTCGCATATTTATAACGATTTAGACATTTTAATGGGGCGCAAATACAATGATTATGCTTGCGAAAACTAATAGTTTTGAGAAGCGCACGACCGCCTATCGTTGTGATCTTTGAAAACGTGATTGATTTGTGATGATGACAGTGACTGTAATAAAAAAAACTCACGGTGGACGCTGTATGTGGTTGATGCACAGCTTGGTAGCCCGCTTCGTCAACGCGCAGGAGTAGAGGTCACCGTTGCTTATCTCTCGAGTAACTATGCAGTATCTATAAAATAAATTCAATTGTTGGTACTTTTCATTTCTCAAGTGTAATAACTAATACAGTGCTCTATTTCGATAGATATTGTCATGTTCATGTAGCCATAACAGAGAGGTAGCGATCATACCACGATCGCATGTCAAACATCTGAATCAGTCGCACTGATTCCTCAGCCATGTGATACGCCATGGGCTAATAACTTAAGCGGCCTGCCAATAACAATATCTAGTGTTATTGCACCAACCAATCCTGTTGTAGACGGCAACAGCTTAGTGAGATTTTTGTTCCATGCATTTCGCATCTAAGCGTAGGCTTATGTGGCATATTTATAGATGCGAAGCTGGTTGCTAACATTTCTAGCCCAGCGGCTAGAAACGGCTTATTTGGCTTATTATCATTTCTAGCGATAACAAGCGGCTGGAAACGGCTGCTTACATTTCATTGACATATTCACATGATTCAATATTTGTTTTTGATATTTTTCTTTTCATTTATTTACTATAGGATCTATTTAACATAAATAGACATAAACAATGACATTTGCATCTGTATTAAGTGTTAAAAACTCGAAATTCTCTTAAAAAATGTGAAAGAGCAGTGGAATAGGACTATTTTAATAATTTATTTGTGAGAGATGAATTAGAAATAGGTATTTATCAGTTACCTAGTAATAGTAAGCATCCCCGCATGCCCCGCGCACCCCTCAGCCCCCCACACGCATTTATCCTGCCGCGCGAGATTCCCGCGTTTGGTTTACAATGATGATTAGATCCAAAATAAACTGATTTAGCTACCTTTATTCTTATAATTTTCATACACCGCCACCTGAACACAAACGTTGTTTCATAGTTTACTTTTCGTATCTGAATTAAGTAAATTAGTAGGTACAAATGGTGTCTTCGGGGTCTATTTTTAAAAAAAAAGTGCTATTGTATAACAAAAATAAAAGTTTGACAAAGAAATATGTAATAAAAATCATTTCTTTATTTGATGCTCAAGTCGGGTATCTACCCGGTATCAAGCGGCTGGTTATTCGTTTCTAGCCGCTGCTTTCGGTTACTACCGGCTTACAAGCCGCTGGTTTACAACTATAGGCATATTTGAGACTCTGAAGAGACCAAGAAGTTTCCAGAAGCATACCTGATAATATCATGGGCGTAGTGCGTCGCGGGGAGGAAGGCAATGTCCACAGACCTACAGGTCCGCTTTGGTTTTAGCTCACGTACTGTTGCGCTACCGTCTGATAACTCTGGCACGTTGATTCCCCAACGAGACGTTGATGCTGTGAGCTAGAAAAAGGAAACAAAATATTATTCCGTGAATGTTACGTAGTGTTCTCGGGATTTCAAAGACCAAAAATTGGCCATGAGGTGCCATGAGTAAGATTGGACTGAACGTAAGTCCCCGCTAGCTAAGAAGGATAATCTATAATTTAGCGCACTTATGAGATATTTGGAGCCAATTGGTTCTTCCAAAAACATGGACAACCAGCAGCCAAAACCATTCTTAATAATTTCAAAGAAAAATTTCAAAGAGAGGTCTTTCATATATTTTGCCAAAAGACGCCCTCAGCTGGACACTCTGACCTAACCATTTTTTGATGAGATCTTGCTATTATCATAGGCCGTTTAGTCTGTTACATACGATCTTGTAGGTCTCACGCAAAATAGGCGCATTGTAAGATGTCGAGTTGCGGAAAACTAGCCCGCGATAACCTATAACCTATATCTTATAGGTCTGTGGAGAAAACTTTTTTGCCGACTGTGTTCTGGCATAAGTAGTTTATGCCAATGTTTCCCAAGCCTCGTCGTCAATTCTAAAAGCCATAACACGCTTGGTACAGTCTTTAAAGCGCAGTATTGGATATGGAAACTTATATTCTTTACCTCAACTCCAACAGCCTCCTGATCCCACCTACTCGGTAGGACCCTGACAACGTAGCGCATCTTCGCCTCTTCGGAGCTGGAGTCAAACTGGATTGACCCCTCGTCGCTGGTCTCCTGGATCGAAGAAGGGGCGTCAACGGAGAACTTAAGATAACGATCTGAAAATAGAAGTCCCCAGGTAATTTATTTTGTATACACTAAAACTTAAGCTAGAGGTGGGTTACAAAAAAGTCGGTCAGGCGCGAGTCAGTGTCGCCTACAGAAGAAGGTACATACTATGAAAGCACTGAACATTGCTCTATCGAAAAGATAATATAGTTCTGAAGCTGTCCTCAATTTTCATACATCGGTGCGTAGTTTGTCAACTGCAAATAAGTTTAAGTACAAAGAGATACGAGTATATTTTATTGTAATTTAATAACAAATTTACGGTTTCTGAACGTTTTTTGATGATAATGATGATGATGTTGCTTTTTGCCAGATTCTAGGTCAACGGGATGTTCCCTATAAGTTATGATTCCCTTGCGAGCGTCAACAAGTGGAGCATAAACGGTCGTATCTTTTGTTTGCGTTGACTTAGAGTTTATTGGTTTTTTTTCACAGCTCCAATGCGTAGCAGATCATTATGATATAAATTTCAGCTTGATACCTCCACGCGCTACTGAGAAAAAGATCTTGACAGATAGACTACAAAATGGTCCTCTAAGGTTACCGTTTCCACCGATTGAGGTACGGAACATTACTTATGTTCTACCAGAAAAGGCATGCAATATTACAAAAAGAAAAAAAAAGTGCCACGAAGCTACCGTGGACCTTCACAAAAAAAAGTTTCAATGTCTACATTGCAATTCAAACCTTTAATCCGAAAAAAACCTGCAAATCGGTTGAATCTCATGCTACCAACTTTGCCCAGAATATGGTACTCAAAATTAACTGAATGTACACAACTCCAGAAAATTTAAACAAGGACCTTTGACAATTAACCACTAGAAATTGAACTGACATAGTTTCACAAAGCTTCCGCTAAGCTGATATAGGCTTCTACAAAGTCCTCTGTACACACTCTGTTCACGAAAAGACGAAACTGACATTACAGAAAATTGAATACGGATTTAAATTCAGAAGCAGGCTATCGTAATAGTCTTAAATAAGTAGATATATTTCTAGAAACATCCATACTTTCAATACTTTCATACTTAAGAATTAGGCATCTGAATGATCTAATCTAGTATTATGTTTTTCACGTGACATCGCTCGTGTGGCACGTGTGTTTAGTTTGATACAGTATACAGGGTGTAATCGTTATACTAAGCAATAATTATGTGCCTTAGTGTAACGCGATAAGTAAAACTACATCAATAACATTTTTATAATACTTAAATCTAAAATTATCCAAAGTATTAAGTTTAAAAGTTTGTTCGTTTAATGGTTCATAAGTTTGTATAAGTACGTGTTAATTAAAACCTTTCAACAAACATACTTACATTCAAAGCAGGAAGGCTTCTTTTTGAAAGTAACATTTTTATCTTTTTTTTTAGTTCTAGGGCAATCTGCCGAATTCTACACCAGATCAGACGACGCAGTTATGTCGCCTAAATCTAACCGAAACCGAAGAAAATATTCAATCTAACTAGTTTTAAGCCCTGTTTACCTATATGTATTTTATATACTTAATGACATACGGTGCCGAGACGTGGACACTCACGGTTGGGCTGGTCCACAAATTTAAAGTTGCTCAGAGAGCTAAGGAAAGGAGAATGCTTGGAGTTTCTTTGAAGGATCGAATTCGGAACGTCAGAGAACCAAAGTTACCGACATAGCTCACCGTATTAGCAATTTGAAGTGGCAGTGGGCTGGCCATTTTAGCCGAAGAACCGATAACCGGTGGGGTAAACGTGTTCTTGAGTGGAGACCGCGGATTGGCAAGCGTAGTGTGGGACGCCCTCAGACTGGGTGGAGCGATGATCTGTGCAGGGTGGCTGGCAAGAGCTGGATGAGAGTAGCCGAGGATCGCTTACAATGGCGTGCAGTTGGGGAGGCCTATGTCCAGCAGTGGACAAGAATAGGCTGATGATGATGATGATGATGATGATGATGATGATGATATGTATTTTACCTTGCCTTGGGTTTATTACTGTAATAATAAATACATCATATCTGGTATTCCTCCACAATAACCACACCTACCATTATGCACCCTGTATATTGGTTAGATATGCTTCGTGTACAGAAGCATCACTGGCCGTCTAGATCCATCAAAGCAAACCTCAATTAGGTCTCAGACCTTTGACTGTACGGGTAACCCTCTTAACATACCCTCGATCTATTTACGTTGGGTATTCAATCAGTAGTTGGGTAACCGAGCTCTCCTCGCTCGCATTATAAATGGGAATCTCTTTCTTATACGATAAAAAGGATCTAGGGAGCTAATTCGAGTGCAATTTGATATCACTAAATAAACGGTGTCTCAGGTATATCGTCCTTAATTATTTTTATTAAAGCAGTAACGTCTGTGAACGTAACCAAATGTTTAAAATGTAGCGGAAAATTTAAAGATTCAATTTGCAATTGGTTCAGGCAGGGTTCGATCCTGCATCTCCAACCGGCACATTGTTACTATCTTTACGGTAGATGGCGCTACGATGCTATCCTAAGGCAACTGGTTGAAAAATGTAATGGCTCTCGCATCAAGTTCAGTGATGCAATAGGTAGAACGCCCGTGTTGGCCCGGAAGGCCGTTGGAGATGCAAGTGTTTCGCTTCATTGTAAACATTTCATTTCATTTAACGTTGTTTCAATTCACACCTGTTTAAAATCTCCTGAGTTTTTCCTACGTCATTTCTAAAGAACATTATTGCTTCACATCAAACGGGGAACGTTTTCGGGACACATCTCTAATGGCCAACTTACCTATCTCTAGTCGCGTAGCAGCACGGATAGCTGCCTCAGATGAAGAGCTCCATATGAGTTCGATACATGTCGGGCCGTTCCTGACAATTTTTACGTGAGTTTAAACCGTTTTTATAATTATTACCTATATTTCTTGCAATGTAGAGCTGTTTTCCTCTCACCAGGACTTCCACATCCACTGCCCCGCCACACGTGGAGACGGAGAGCCAGAGAGGTGAGCCAGTGGAGGCCTGTGAATAAACGAGATGTTTTTTAAGAAAATTCCGTTCGGAAAGTTAGTTTATAACCTCCAACAAAAAACAATATCCGTAATATATAATTAATAATTCAGTGAATAAAGGATTTTGACCTTACAAACGGTCCGGTAGTTTTGAATTTTTGATATGTTGTCTAGGATGGTTAGTAAGTGCTTAAAATGCAAAATGCACAATTCCCCCCCTCCGCGCCCGCCGCCATATTGAAAAAACCGGCACTCTCTTCATATTTTTGCTCATATCTTCCTTTAGGAGTATTTTAGCTAGAAGAAAGCATAGACAATATTATAGAGAGTTAAATTTACTACATTTTCCATTTTATATTTTGTTTCTAGGACAGATAGTTAGGGAGATATGCACATTTAAAAAAACTTAAGAAATTGCAATTTCCAACTCAAAAACAAACTTCTGGATTATATCTTCGTTTAGGAGCATTTTAGCTAGAACAGTTCTTGGGCAATTTTGTAGAGAATTCAATTTACTATAATTTACATTTAAATTTTGTTTCTAGGACAGATAATTACGGAGATATGTAAAAAATAAAGTCACGTTTTCCGAAAATGTATGTAAAAATGGACATGAGTTTTATAAGCAATTATATTTCCTACATATTTTAATTTGTCCCAGACTAGTCCATAACTGAATGACAGCGTTCTAAACCGAGAATTTTGAGAAATTTTCGGAAAATTCAACTTTTCCTGTTTTTTAAATGTGCATATCTCCGTAACTAACCGTCCTTGAAACAAAATTTGAAGTGTAAATTATAGTATATTTAATTCTCTCCAACATTGCCCAAGCTTTGTTGTAGCTAAAATGCTCCTAAACGAAGATATAATCCAGAAGTTTGTTTTTCAGTAGGAAATTGGGATTTTTTACGTATTTTGAAATGTGGATATCTCCGTAACTATCTGTCCTAGAAAAAAAAAAAAAAATGGAGAATGTAGTAAATTTAACTCTCTGTAACATTGTTGAAGCTTTCTTCTAGCTAAAATGCTCCTAAAGGAAGATATGAGCAAAAATATGAAGAAAGTGCCGGTTTATTCAATATGGCGGCGGGCGCGGAAGGGGGGGAATTGTGCATTTTGCATTTTAAGCACTGACTAACCATCCTAGACAACATATCAAAAATTCAAAACTACCGGACCGTTTGTAAGGTCACACATAGTACTTTAGTCTCTATTCACCGTATTATAATTGACAGCATTTCATATTTTTAAGGACTAACCATTTCATTAGTTTTTTTCTATTCCGCTTAGAAAGAGGTTGGAATCACTTTTTTACATAATAGGCGAGTAGACCCATTTTTGAAATATATTTGAAATTGTTAATAATGATCTTAATAGCTCTAAAAAAAATGTCTTGTATTTTTGTGAAAGCTAGAAAGAAAAATTGTATTAATTGAAAACAAGAAATTTCATGAAAAATCAAAAACACCGTCCGCCATTTTCGCCTTTTGCTAATCTGTGGCGTGACGCAGACTTCCGCGTAATGTTTGAAATTCGACCGTCGTATAGTGCCGTCCCGCTCACTCCAATATACTTTGACAGGAGATTGAAAGGGACGGCACTATTCGAAGTCCTCGGAGTAGACCTTCAGTTTTCTTTACGGGACCGATGACGTCACGAACGTTGACGTTATAAGTGAAAATGGCGGACGGCGTTTTAAGCATTTCAAAATACAGATTAAAAACCATATTTTCAAAGTAAAACAGATTCTTGCTCTTCAAGCTGAACAACATTTCTATAGGAAATTTTAAACACTCTGTGAGCCGTAGGCCTCGTGATTTTGAAAATTTAACACGTTTTCAACCCTCATATCTGCGCCATTTTGAAAAAATCCGAAAAACTGAATCCACATAAGTCCTATATACTTCCAGAACTTACTCACAAAATTTCATAAGAATCGGTTGAGTAATGCGACCCATAGGGGAGGACAGCCGAATATTCAAACATCCGGACATACGAAAGATTTTTTGGCCAATTTAGAATTGAGACGCTCCGCTCTACAGTCAATCATAAATACTTACGAAAATATTTTTACATCTTCATTTGAGATTGAAGCCGCTTATTAAATCTTGCCTTTTAATATAAGACGCTTGATTTATCTTTGAAGATACTAACAAATGGACTGGAAATACTTTTAGAAACTTAGATATTCCTTTTAGAAGGTATTATTACCTAATTATAGTTGAGATCTAGTGGAAATTACTTTAAGTACCTAAGCAAGAATCGGATTTTCAGGCTGGCCTCAGTCGATTGAGAATTGTGAACTGAATTATATCTGAAGAAATAAAGTTCAAAAGTAGTCTAAAAGAACGGTAAATGGGTTGTCGCACAATACATTGGAATAGTTCAGTAGTTACTTAGTTATAAAACCAACGTTTTCATTTATTTATGGAACTTTTATTTTTATATCCAAATTATGATCAATTTGTTGATATATTCTTATATGTTTTCATAGCTCGTAAAAAGTCATCCGCGTATACTCGTAACGTAAAAACTAAGTAGAAAATAAACCTACGCCTGTCCGATGAAAATAGCAATAAAACTCCAATCCAACATTTTCAAATCAATTCTCCAGGAATTACAAAAATAGCGTAAATTAAAAAAAATCAACACCCCCGACACTCAACTCTGGAGTTAAAGAGCCAGGGCCCCTAGGAATTAGGCATTTGGGGCGCCCTTCCCTATCTCAAAATGCTTTTCACAAACTACTTAAATAGTAGGTTTTGAGTTAGAAATAAGGAGAAGATAAGTATGGTGCAAGTCTCCGGGATTGGGGCCCCTAGAATGGTTGCGCCCCAGGGGTGAATACTGCCAACACTAGTACCTGGTCATCATGAGACCCTCATTCATTGAGTGTAGGTATAAAAAATGCTACTTAAACTGAACAAACTACACATTTTTGAATTCTTAGCTTAAATATTGGCTGAGATCTTGTCACTTATTCCATTTAAGGCTGAATATCTTAGAAACTGCTGGTCATATTTCCACCTAAATTACCTACGAACTATTTCGACGGACATGTCTTATGATTAAAAAAAACCGCACTCAAATACATAGATATACAAATCTCCAGTGCCTAATTAACTTACCTTGAAATAAAACACGCTTTTGCCTCTAATATCAGTTCTAGATGGCGTGTTTTCACGTAGTCTCTTCGCTGTAGATGTTCTAGGTCTCACGCTGCCGGTGGCAAGCAAGGAGCCGGCCCGGCGATCCCGAGCCACGGCGAAAACACTTACGAAGTAAGTCTGTTGAACGACATTACATTGAACAATAACATTATGCCACATCTGATCAAAAATATATGAAGTCGCCTCTATTGTTAGGCTGCGTTTTCACCAGTGCGAGGCGTAGCGAAGAGCGAGGGTGTTTTTGTTAACCAATAGAATCAGTTGCGCTGAGCGAGGATAAGTAAATGAAGTTATTCCGTTGGTTAACAAACACGTCACTCGCTACGCATCCTAGCACATCTCTGGTGGGAACGCAGCCTAAACGACATAGATGGGTCATTGTCAGTTCAAAAAACAAAATTTGTCCCTTCGGTGGTCAAAAGTTAAGAGCTTATATGAATCTAGGTTATAATGCTATTACATCGGATTATAGAAGAGGGGAACGCAATTAATCAGAAAATTAGGCCCTGAAATCCTTAATTTCGCAAATGTCCCCCGGAAAGACGCGCACCTAAATCTGACAATGACCCAGATACGAGTTCAGATATTATTCATCACATAGTCTGTTGATAACCAAAATTCACAGTAACAAATACCTACTTGAACAAAGCTCCTATCTCAGTATCAATCTACAAACTAGATACGAGGTTTTGAACTGACAGGTTTTTTCTACTTTTGGTTCTCACGGCCCTGTTTAATAAACATTACAAATTGTAAATTGTAACTTGTAATTACAAGTGACAAGTCTACAACTTTCTGTTTAATAAAAATTACAAGTTAAAAGTTTACTATGGTGGAAAATCTACAAAATTGTAGAATTGTAGGTACAATTCTACATATTTCTGTTTAATAAACATTTTCGCTTTACAAGTGACAATTGATTATGACCTATTTTCATCCTTTATTTATTGTGGTTCCTGTACGTACCTAAACTTAGTTATAGATATTGTGACCTAATTAGTTTATTATTATTAGTTTTTTTTTTATAATGTGTGTTAGTGACAATTTACATATTTGTAGGAAAAACTGCTTTATTAAACACACAATTGTAATTACAAGTTTACATATATTGTAAATTGTAGAACAATTTCGACAGGTGCCGCGTCGCCTGTCCAACCATTACAAGTTTCGACCTCTGCCTAATACTGACACAAGGAAAAAATATTTCCGTACAAAAATGGTACTGACAAGTGGCGATAGTACTTAGTGAAAGTAGTGATATTGGACATGTGATTGAACGACGACCACGACTTTTATATAAGGGTAAACTTCACATTGAATGTAACTGATTTAACATTTAAAGAAAAATTTCGGGTGAGTAAAACTACCGTCGAATACTAGAATGTGGTGGCAGATGCACATGGTGTAACTAAAGACACGGTACATAACTGACTGGTAGAGAATGCCTCATGGCATTAAGTCCGCCTTTTGTACGATAAGTTTCCTTTTGTGCAATAAAGATTAAATAAATAAAATAACTGCATAAACAATGTACCTATCTAGACTACAAATACAAATCATTTATTTCGGACTCCATAGTGTTAGTGGTACAAACTTAGGGCTATGGTTAGTATTATTACTATAATTAAACTAACTTAAACTAAATCAAATTAAAGGCGCCTGGGCGCCGGTATTACAGGCGCGTGCAGCTGCACATAACGCTGCAACAGCGGCGAGTCCCAGCGGTGGGCAAGCATGCTCAGGATACTATTCGAGCTGCCACGACTTCTATTGAGGAGAGACGCACACCTTTTCCTCATGATGGCAAAAAAGCACTCTGTGTGCGCCTCCGCGAACATTTTCGACGCACTGCAATACCGTGGCAGCCCGAACATCATCCTGAACGCATCGTTGTATTGAACGCGTAGCGCGCTGTACGCCCGCTGTGTAAAGTTAGTCCACAGACCGCACGTGTAGAAGGTTTGACAAAAAACCTTAAATAAAGTTAGCTTTACTTCTACACTACAGCGTGCGAATCTGCGCGCCAACATGTTACAGCGGACGCACAGCGCGCGGCGCTCGCGCTCTATGTCCTCGACGTCTGACATCGTTTCAGTCACCCAGTGGCCCAGATAGGTACTTGAACTTGTCAACTCTCTTTAAAGGGGAACCACAGAGTGTGACCGGTTCCATTCGGTAGGTTTTATTACCTGCTTTAAATTGCATGACTTCGCTCTTAGAAGCATTATACAATAGCCCGTGTGCTGCCGCGTAGGCTTCACAAATGCGTTCATACATTCTTTGGAGGAGAGGTTTGCTACAATTTAATGTAAATTGTAATCTACAACTACAGTAACTACAAATTTGTCAGAGTTCTACAGGCGTTTTGTACTCTTGTAAGCGTTTATTAAACAACATCTACAATTACATAAATTGTAGGGTTTTTACCTGTAAATTTCTTACATATTTGTAACGTTTATTAAACGACACTTGTAGCACAAGTTGACAAATTTGTCACTTTTTTACAAAATTGTGGACTTGTAACGTTTATTAAACAGGGCCCAGGTGGCATTTTTCTTCATAAATTTAAGAATTCGACTGAACTACAAATTGTATTACAGCACTTTTGGTACAATAATTGGTACCTAGTGCACTCGCCCTGGAATGGCAAATGGTGCCGGTTCACAAATGGTTATTTCGGTCATTGTCAGTTCAAAAAACAAAATTTGTCCCTTTGGTGGTCAAAAGTTAAGAGCTTGTATGAATCTAGGTTACGTTGCTATTTCGGTTGCTCTGCTGTTGCGGTTTCTTTATTCTCACAGGCATTTAATCAGAAAATTAGGCCCTGGAATCCGTAATTTCGCAACTGTCCACCGGTAAGACGCGCACCTAAATCTGACAATAACCCAAATATATCACCAAAAAAGTAGCGCTGATATTTCTGATACATCATTAAAAAAGTTGAAAATAGCCTCTCCCTATCTCTAGGTCTCTCTTACTTCTGCGTAATCTCTTTGTTTTTTTTTAGCATTAGTAAGTTAATGGTTTTATTACTTTGAATAAGTATTTATTTATTTTTCGTAGCTTTTAACTACACTTACTCGTAAATTTATAGGCATACCTAATGCAAAAAAAGTTAAAATGAACTGTTGGAGGCTAATCATTTCGTGAAATGTTAATTTATTTTACCGTAGCATCTTTTAATAATTATCTGGTACAAATGGAAATATTTATTATGTAAGCACACACCGAATTTTAATTTCCAACATAATAAGGGAAACTGTTTACTTTGATGTTTCCATTAATTAGACTTAGATATTTTGTTTCCATGAAATTATTTGGGTCGGAAACAAACATCGCTTATAATAACATTGTCTGTCGTTGGGTTAACCTTAAACATACACGGTTTGGGGCTGCATTCGATGTTTCAAATGACAAACTTCCAAGATATTACCACTGACAATATGCTATATTCCAGGGGTAGCGAACCGGTCGATCGCGCTACCGTGCTAAGCTATAACGCGACATATTTGTATGGACCTCTATACAAAAAGGTGGCTGCACCTCTAGCACAGCTGTAACACGCGACTCTTCCTCATGCGAGACATATTACCTTTCTCTTTCTTCGCTTATTCTTCGGTTATTAGTCCAGCCCGTCTATAGCATAACTATGCTTCGCGACTCTTATCGCGCGAGATAACGCTACCCGTCACTTTCTCACATTACTGGCTACTGCACAGAAAGAGACGCACAATTATCTCGCGCGAGAAATAGTCGCGTATGACAGTTATGCTAGAGGTGCAGCCCGTCTAGCACCACTACGCTTTGCGACTCTTCTCGTGCGACATAGCATCGTTCGTCACTCTCTCACAGTACAGAGAAGAAAAAGATAGGTAATATTTCTCAGGCAAGAAAGTTGTGTGTCACAGTTGTGCTAGATGTGCAGTTGATCGTGGCAAGGTAAACAAAATATAAGTAAAATTACCAAGAGCACTAGTAAAAACTGTGATAGCATTGTTAGATCTCCTTGTGTCTGGTTAGCAGCATTATCAGCGTCTCGAATAAACGCATTATATTGCATAATAAGCGATATCGCAATGCTTCATTGAATTAGGACTCTGTATATTTAACTAAAAAATAGTAATATTGCTTTGCTGATCCGCGATATATGTAATAACGTGCCAGTTAATTTGTGCTAACCCGTTATACCCGTTAACTGGCACGTTATTATATCGCGGATCAGCAAAGCAATATTACTATTTTTTAGTTAATATGTATATCCGCAAAGTAACGCCTTATTCATTTAACTCTGTATATTTAACTTTTGTATCTGGGTCATTGTCAGATTTAGGTTCGCGTCTTTTCGGTGGACACGTACAAAGTTAAGCGTTAAGCTTTTAGTAAAGCGCCCGAGCCTAATTAGACGTTAATATACTATATTTGGTAGTATGGCTACATTTTAAATATCAATCATAATATAATTTAGGTGCAAATATCGAAATAATTTGGTCGTCAAAATTTGGTGCACATTCACTAAATGTTGTGTTCGAATACAAATAAAAGTGTAGTCATGACTAAAATAGGTAGAGGGATTGTAATTTTAGGGTTATCTTATTTTGGTGCAAGTAATATTTTTTTTGGTGTTTGACATGATTTTTAGGTGATCCTGGTTTGGGGGCCCAAATTTTTTTTTTTGGTGGTCATAATATTTGTTGCCTTTAGATTTTTCCAATCATATGTGGTATTCAGAAACTATTTGACAGAAATAAATACCATATACCAAGCTAGATTCCTTTGAATTTTCAAGGGAATTGGGAAGAAGGGGAGGAACCATATAAAAAACACTGAAAAAAAAATTATTTCCCGGGTCGCCCCTTAAGTCTAGGTCCATGTGAATCTAGTTTAATTTCAGCTTCTTACCGTACTGGGGTCTAAATTCTCGATTAAGTGATGTGTTCTGTCCCCCACACAGGCCACGAGAGGGTCTTCATCTGTCACTTTGGTACTCCGACCTAAACAAAAAAAAAACAAACTAACGTATAGAAAACTTCCCTGAATCCCAGACATACTTATTAAAATACCTACGAAGCAGGTTTACTCACGTCGTAGTCGAATATAGCTCGGCTAGCGTACGATTGGTCACCGCCGTGACTGATCGGCTCTCCTGATGAAGAATCACGAACGGATTCGAAACATGTCGAGCGATATTCGACTTCTACGACGTAAGTAGGTATTATAACATGACTGATGTCTCGATGAATGATAAAATATGCAATCAAATTGAAATGAAAACATACAGTATCTTGAAAACTTAAGTAAAAGATGAAACTAAAAAATTGGGCAAGTGCAAGTCTGACTCGCGCATGAAGAGTTCCGTACCATAATCTATAACAAGTTTGTTGTATGGGAGCCCCCCTTAAATATTTATTTATTTTATTTTTAGTATTTGTTGTTATACCGGCAATAGAAATACATCATCTGTAATAATTTCAACTGTCTAGCTATCACCGTTCTTGAGATACAGCCTGGCGACAGACGGGCGGACGGACGGACAGCGAAGTCTCAGTAATAGGGTCCCGTTTTTACCCTTTGGGTACGGAACTCTAAAAAAAATGTAAAATACGGTTATTCATGAATTATGCGATTCATTTCTATTAAAATATATTCGTTTATTATTACAGTGGCCAATCCAAGGATGCCACAATAAAAAAAATCCACAAACGCGTTTTTTTAATCAAATATTACGCTCATAAAACTGAAATAAAATTATATGCATAAAATTTTATACGTTATTTCATCCAATACTCACTAAACTTCCTCCGTCCATAAACACTCTTAAAATTGCCTCCATAAACGTTATACGTGTCATCTTCTACTTTATTATCCTCTGTTCTGTTCTCGAATCGGTTGGTCAGTTCGATTGTCTTTCTGCAGTCGGTGGTCGGCTTGGCGTCGTATTGGGCGGCGCAGAGTGTGGTGTAGTTGGTTCGGTGTGATGCAACGATGCAGTAGCTGGTGGTTTGAGGGTCGATTGGACTGAAACAAAAGAAACGATTTGCCATCTTCTGACTATATTTTTACCTAATACACGACGTGGTCAGATTAGGGAGTGAAATTTTACGGGAGTTCATAACTTAATATTAATATGGATATGACTTAATCCCGGGTTTATAATCTTTTTATTTATTGCCATTAAATTAATAGGCAAATTAATTTTAACATGCGATTAATAGATGTATAAAATGGACAATAATACGTAATTATTGTTGGAATGTCAAGCTATTATAAGATTTTCATAAATATGACAATATTATAGACATGTCAGTACAATAAGACAATAACAATAACGGAACACTTAGATTTTCTAAGTACCGATAAGAAGCGGTCAAAAACTTTGATTCAGGACACAAGAACATGTCCGGTCATAATCGTGAAGCTTATAAAATACTGTGTTTCGTTTCAAAATATTACTCAGAAAATGGTAGATAATTATTATAATAATATGGATTTGAAATCTGAAATAAGGAAATTAAATTGAACAGAAATCAATAATGTTTTTTTCTCTTGTACTTTTTATCTGTCATTTATATACCTAGTCACCAACTCTAATAAGGATATATTTAATTATTGTATGAAGCGGTTTACACTCACGTTCCTGACAATTTCACGTGAGTGTAAACCGCTTAATACAATAATAGAATAGATGTCATAATAATTCGTACTCGAACCACAGAATATAATTATATTTTTTTTTATATACACTACTTGTACACAATAATTGCTTTCCAGGTAAGAATTTATATTATTCCTATCCCGTACCAGTGAAAGAATGAAAAAGATTATAAAATTAAAAAAAAGTAGGTATAAAATAAATTGAAATAGAACCGGTTCCGCCGACAAAGCTTGTAAGTCTATTTAAGCGCTACTTAATAGGGATAGTCGACACCTATAAGGCATCAATTAGACCGAGGGAATGAATTGGTATGGCCTAACATTTCGAAGTGCAGCATTGAGCATCTTTATTTCTATGAAGGGTTCTGTAGTGTTCGTATTATAGCGTTTTGTAGGCAGGAATCAAAAGCATTTTGTAGGCTCTTCAGAACAAAGTTTTTTTTTTCTGTTGCTTAATAGTATTTTTTGCAACTGTTGCAGAATTAAGGTTCTTAAAACTACTGTATAAATAAGTTTTTTTACGAGTAAAAAAGAAAAAACACTCGTCATTTCCTACCATGAATTTTGTTTTCGGTGTATTTAACCTTTTTCATTCAACTCAGACTGACCTATTAAAAAAAAAGTGTGTGTGTCAGCTCCGACGCACGACTGGAGTTTACTCTTCAGGCCAGGCGCGCACCTTTTTTTTAGTCGCGCGATAATTTTGTCTCAGAAATAAGCGTACTTCTGGGTTTATGAAAATCGTGGTGCGCGCACTCTCATATAAACCCATATCTTGCATTTATGCGACAAAATTATCGCGCGACTAAAATCGTGGTGCGCGCCTGGCCTTAAGAACGATTATAAAATATATACTCAATACTCAATACGTTTATTGCACATAATGATTAGTAAATAGTTTAAGTATCACATTATGTACCCTGTTGGGTGCTGCAAACAAGAACGAGAAGGTAGGCACTTACATAATATTAATATACGAGTATAATATACAGCAAAATTACAATATTTTACAAGGAAAATTTACTTCCAATTCATTTTTAACAAATTGGATAGATCATGAGTAGTAACTAAATAAGGAAGCGTGATGTAAAGCGCCCTCGAGCGGCTAGTTTAGTTACTACAGTCTGCAGTGCTACGGAAAAAAAAACCGTATCTTACTATGAAATCCATACAAAGATACGACCTTATTAATTAAGGAGCTTTGATCATTTTTATGAACATGCCAGCTCCAGCAGGCCTAATACACAACATCATTCATCTAAAAGACATACGAGTAGATAAATAAAAACATAAACCGTATAAACTTAAAAATAACATGTACACGAAAACAACTATATTTGTATACACTATTTACATAAAAAAAACTGTATACAAATTTAGCCGATTCCGATAAGGGTTCCGCCAATATTGAATTGAACATTACATTCAAGAAAGATCTGGTATTAGACCTAGCCATTTACATTAGACAAAAACAAACGTACAAAATCACCTTCCTCAAAAAAATCCTTAAATAAATCCAAAATCTCCTTAACAACAACTCCAAACAGCGTTTTGAACTTCTCCTCCCAACTTTCGGTAGAAAACAAAATATCCTTCGTCTTCTCAACCAGCCTTTCAAAAGTAATACGTCTCTTCTTCTTGTCCTTATTTTGTCTTTGATCTTCCATATCAGCCCGCTCAATAGTAGGCTGATTGACCAATAGACACTCGGACCTCTTCACATCTGTTACTCTTTTTGACTTCCACGGCTTACGAACCTCTTGTTGTGGCTCGCTCTCTAATTTGTACTGACTTACTGATCCCTGGCCCTCAGCCTGACAGACAGAATCTTCACTCTTTAGATTGTAACGGCTTCGACAAAACAGCATCTCTATATGACTTTCCAAAACTTAAGTCATTCTCAAAAACAGATGGCGCATCCTGACTACAAACATCCGTATCCTTTTTTTTCCTTATTTTGCATATACAACCAAAAAGCCCGTTTATATATACATCCCTCAGCAGACATAATCCTGCGAATTTCTTACTCCTTCACAAAAACCGGGCACGACTTATCTAAGGCCATATGGCTGCCTTTACAATTAATGCATCTAAAAATAGTCGTTTCGCAATTGGCATGCTCCCCGCCGCATTTCGGACAAGTAACTTTAGTAGTAGGACAAAACCTGCTCAGATGACCGAACTTCCAACATATTGAACATTGGGTAACCGGGAAAGTGTACTGATTTACCTTAAATCGGCAACCGTAGGCATAAACATATGGCGGTAAAGAAGTTCCCTTAAAACACAGACGAATAGCTTCAGCCTTAACCCAACGCCCATCATGATCCAAACGGTTCAGTCTACATATTGACAAAATGTCTTCAGACCCTTCAATATTCTTTAAAAATTCGTCTTCCTCAACCTCCAACTCAACCTGCCTTATAATTCCATAAGTGCAGCATGCCATATTAGACCAATAAGAACGTCTCGTCTCATTGTTAAACTCCTGAGAAGCCAGAAGCTTCTCCGCATCATCCTTAGAGTTAAACTGTCTGCGAACTTTACGTGGACCCATAAACTTGATGGATAAAATTCCTTTTATACCCTTAAATTGCAGCAACTTTGCCAAACCAATCTGTTTCGGTAAATCTTCTTTTGACACTATATAAACTTCAAATAGCTTGTCAGGCACACCGTCCGGCTCCAGCTGCGTTTTGGCGGTTGCTAAAACCCGCAAGCGTTTAGGTTTCCTGCCTATTGTGATAAAACTATCACTACAACCACAGCTTTCGTCGCTCAGACCACAAGCACGCTTCGCCGCTATATGCCGCACATCCGACATGGACTCAGCGTCCGATACAATATCCGATTGACTCGGCCCTGCCTTATTATCAAACTCCACTTCAGATAGCCACGACGGAGCTGCCCACTGCTCACATTCTAAAAGTGACGTATCACTCACGACACCTCGACTTGACTCACTCATCGCAAAAACAGCGAAAAGGACTAAAACTGAATTAACTTATAAACAAAATAAAATTTGATAAAATTTTCAACCGTCGCCATTGACAACCAAACGTCAATCCTCGCAATACTTACTCGTATATTTTTGGAACGTATCTGCCGTGCTAATTTAAAAAGTCGTATCTCAGTATACGATCGGGATAAAAATACGACTTCTTAATTTAGCAGATTATGCGTTAAGCGTTATAGACTAAGCTCCCGATATAAAATGACCTTCACAGAGATGTTTATTTGATGAAATGTATTTTATATTTAGTTTAAAATGTCAATAAATATATTGCATATGGGTTGCCTAACAAATTTTAGTCCGGGGTATGTTTAGTTTAAAATTAAAAATTTTTTTTTTTACATTTCACCGATTTGATTATTAGATAAATTCATAATTAAATAATCTTTAATTTTATTTAATTTCAATTCAACAATCAGACTGTTGCAAAATGCTAGTAGGTATAGATTTACCTGTTTATACCTGGCTACCCAATAGTTGTGACGGGAAAAGAATAGGCAACCTAACGTTTGCATATTCTATGGGCTTCATACTTTCGATTGGTATAGAATTTATCTAATATTAATCAAACCGGTGAAATGTTTAAAACAATTTTATTATTAATTAAACATAACCTGGACTAAAATTTGTTAGGCAACCCATATGCAATATAATTATTGACATATTAAATTAAATATAAAAAATACATTTCATCAAATAAACATCTCGGTGAAGGTTATTTTATATCGGGACCTTAGTCTATAACGCTTAACGCATAACCTGCTAAATTACGATGTCGTATTTTTACCCCGATCGTATACTGAGATACGACTTTTTAAATTAGTACGGCAGATACGTTCGATTTTACACCCCATATTTTTCATACCCCGGGCTTATACTCGTATATGAAAATCGATTCTTAAGGAGTAAACTCCAAAAATATGATCGCGATTGCGGGTGCTTCGTGATAAGCAACTTTTTTTGGCAAATTAAATTAAATTAAATCAATCACGCCATAGTTCCTAACAGCAGATTTCCTTGTCACACATGGTTTCTGACTTCTTCCTTACTGACCCATTTGGATTGTTCACCCTGTGTTCTTCTCAGTTTGCGAAGATCGATACACATAACTTTTTTGGGAAAGGTGACAGATAAAAGGCTAAAGGTAGGACCGCACTGGGCGTAACTACGCGGCAGCGGAGCGACGCGACGCGACGCGACGCGGTTAAATATTATTTGTATGAAATTGTATGAGATAGAACGTACTACGTGGTAGCGGAACTAGGTACGCGGCGCGACATCCAATTCTATACAAAAATATTTGGTGGCGTCGCGTAGTTACGCTTAGTGCGTAAGCAAGCACCTTAAGGGAAAGAACTGTCTACTGGACTAGCTAAGTCACAGTTGCAAAGTTGTACCTACAGTACAGACAATTGAAGGTTAGACTGGTAGTTCAAATGAAATTTTTAAAGTCTAACGGCATTTTGTGAGCCATTTTGGCAACATGACTTTTCTGATGTAAAAAAGCCTGCTGAATTCGATTCTGGATGTTGCCAAGCCGAATTTTGCCCCCCTCCCCCCATTTCCCCCCTTTTTACCTCAAAATATGTCCCTAATCACGGTTTTCACGGTTTTATACAAAAAGTATTATAGCTAGAAAAAAAATGTCAAAGACAAGAATGATCTCTATAAAATTTCCTATAACATAGTGTATAAACTTTTTTAGTAGGCCTTATGGTTTGTGAGCAATATCTTCCCGAACTTCATAGACTGGTAGAAAATTCTAAATATCGGCTTCCTTTACCGTCCTAACGGCTTTTTGGCATCCATTTTGGCAACATAACTTTTCCGATGTAAAAAAGCTTGCTGAATTCGGTTCTGAATGTTGCCAAGCCGAATTTTGCCCCCCTCCCCCCATTTCCCTCCCTTTTGACCCCAAAATATGTCCCTAATCACAATTTTTACGGTTTTATACAAAAAGTATTACAGCTAGAAAAAAAATGTCAAAGACAAGAATAATCTCTACAAAATTTCCTATAACATGGTGTATAAACTTTTTTAGTAGGCCTTATGGTTTGTGAGCAATATCTTTCCAATCTTCATTATTTAAAAAAAAATTGATAAACATGGTCGAGGCAGTGAAATACACTTATTTTGGGATAATTGGTATCGCACAGGATCCAGCCGCTCTGCAGCTCTTGATGCTGACATCCAGTTGGCGTGCTGCTTACTATATGTCAAGACTAACGAGGCTTTCAGTCATAAGCAGTCGTCAGATTTACACGCAGAACTGTATCCAAGTCGGGCTAAAAGCGACGTAGAAAATAAAAATGCTTTACTTCTGACCATGAAGTCATTCAAAATGCTCAGTTCTACGCCAGATTCTCCAGAAATGTGCCTTAGAAATGCAGTTACCCAGGATCATGCAACAGAAAAAAATAAAGTGTCAATTCTCACTGCTAAGCAGCTTGGCTCACTCTAAGTAACGAAGTTTGTTTCCGAAAGGCTCAACTCCAACAGCAGGTCTACAATACAAAGCAAAGTTCAAAATTAACAAAGGCCCGACCTTCAAGACCTGTACAAGGCAGGTCGTTCAAAATCTACCATATTTGCGTCTGATGTGGGGGGCAAACGCTCAGGCGCTGGAGTGGTGCCAAACAAAGCATAGCCTGCATCGTCACATACTTGACTTGTACAGCAGGGACAGGAACTTCTCAGCCTTTCGCTCATGGGGTGTATGCCGATCTCATTGAGTAGTTCACAGTGCTTTCGATATATTACAGTCCATGCTCCACGTTTGCAAATACCAGAAAACGGAATGACTCCATGGTCAGAAGTAAAGCATTTTTATTTTCTACGTCCCCTTTAGCCCGACTTGGATACAGTTCTGCGTGTAAATCTGACGACTGCTTATGACTGAAAGCCTCGTTAGTCTTGACATATAATAAGCAGCACGCCAACTGGATGTCAGCATCAAGAGCTGCAGAGCGGCTGGATCCTGTGCGATACCAATTATCCCAAAATAAGTGTATTTCACTGCCTCGACCATGTTTATCAATTTTTTTTTTAAATAATGAAGATTGGAAAGATATTGCTCACAAACCATAAGGCCTACTAAAAAAGTTTATACACCATGTTATAGGAAATTTTATAGAGATTATTCTTGTCTTTGACACTTTTTTTCTAACTGTAATACTTTTTGTATAAAACCGTAAAAATTGTGATTAGGGACATATTTTGGGGTCAAAAGGGGGGGAAATGGGGGGAGGGGGGCAAAATTCGGCTTGGAAATATTCAGAACAGAATTCAGCAGGCTTTTTTACATCGGAAAAGTCATGTTGCCCAAATGGATGCCAAAATGCCGTTAGGACGGTAAAGGAAGCCGATATTTAGAATTTTCTACCAGTCTATGAAGTTCGGGAAGATATTGCTCACAAACCATAAGGCCTACTAAAAAAGTTTATACACCATGTTATAGGAAATTTTATAGAGATCATTCCTGTCTTTGACACTTTTTTTCTAACTGTAATACTATTTGTATAAAACCGTAAAAATTGTGATTAGGGACATATTTTGGGGTCAAAGGGGGGGGAAATGGGGGGAGGGGGGCAAAATTCGGCTTGGCAACATTCAGAACAGAATTCAGCAGGCTTTTTTACATCGGAAAAGTCATGTTGCCCAAATGGATGCCAAAATGCCGTTAGGACGGTAAAGGAAGCCGATATTTAGAATTTTCTACCAGTCTATGAAGTTCGGGAAGATATTGCTCACAAACCATAAGGCCTACTAAAAAAGTTTATACACCATGTTATAGAAAATTTTATAGAGATTATTCTTGTCTTTGACACTTTTTTTCTAACTGTAATACTATTTGTATAAAACCGTAAAAAATGTGATTAGGGACATATTTTGGGGTCAAAAGGGGGGGAAATGGGGGGAGGGGGCAAAATTCGGCTTGGCAACATTCAGAACAGAATTCAGCAGGCTTTTTTACATCGGAAAAGTCATGTTGCCCAAATGGATGCCAAAATGCCGTTAGGATGGTAAAGGAAGCCGATATTTAGAATTTTCTACCAGTCTATGAAGTTCGGGAAGATATTGCTCACAAACCATAAGGCCTACTAAAAAAGTTTATACACCATGTTATAGGAAATTTTATAGAGATCATTCTTGTCTTTGACATTTTTTTTCTAGCTATAATACTTTTTGTATAAAACCGTAAAAACCGTGATTAGGGACATATTTTGAGGTAAAAAGGGGGGAAATGGGGGGAGGGAGGCAAAATTCGGCTTGGCAACATCCAGAATCGAATTCAGCAGGCTTTTTTACATCAGAAAAGTCATGTTGCCAAAATGGCTCACAAAATGCCGTTAGGACGGTAAAGGAAGCCGATATTTGGATTTTTCTACCAGTCTAGGTGTCAAGTAATGTTTAATCAGTTAGGTTGAGTAAAAAATATATCTATAGCGAAAAAAAAGTGTGTGTGTCAGCTCCGACGCACGACTGGAGTTTACTCTTCAGGCCAGGCACGCACCACGATTTTTTTTAGTCGCGCGATAATTTTGTCGCAGAAATAAGCTTACTTATGGGTTTATGAAAATCGTGGTGCGCGCACTCTCATATAAATAAACCCATAGACGCTGACGGAACAATTCTACGGGTATGGCTACGCCGGCATTAAGAGCCGTCCAGGCCGTCAAAGCATCGGAGGCGTAAGGAATGATAGCCTTGTCACCATCAAAAGATAAAATTTGAGTGACAAGGTCCATCACCCCACACGCCGAAGCCAGGAAGGCCGGGAGGCTCACATCTCGCGCGCGACGCACGCCCAAACCACCAGTTCGAATCGGCAGAGAAACCTGGTCCCATTGACCTTGGTTAAGGGAGACGTTCAGTACCTTTTCCAAACTCTCCTTCAACACGAAGTCAAAGGAGTCTGTCTGGACAGGGTGCAGCCAGGCTGGCACGGTGCACAAGAAATATGTCAGCTTAGGCACGGCAAAGCAAACTCGCAACATAACGAGGGCTACGTGAGCCGAAAGTTCATTCAACCTCTGCGCAGCCATCAGCAGAAGCAGCTTTCTCTCCTCGAAGGCTTCAGGAATGGCTTCTGGGAATATTGGGGACCCCAAGGGGTTGAAAGATCTCGCCGACAACACTATCAGTCCGGGGAGCAGAGCACTGAATAAGGGGAAAGAATCATGTGAGTTGGTACTACAGGGGAAAAATTCGCATTTGCTGAAATTAATATCTAAACCCAGAGCTTTTAAACGAGGCAGGAGCATGAGCAAGTCTTGTTCCACTTCTTCAGGTTTACCACCTAGGGTACCGTCATCTAGGTACCAGATATTCAATGGGGATTTAACCTCTGAAATTACCTTTTGTATGGCCAGACAGAAATCTAGCCTAGCGGATCCCCCTGCTGTGCACCAACTTGGGAAAGAACAAGAGGACCATTGTAGAAAAGATTAGAAGCGGAAGAATATACTTGGAAAATGAAGGGGTAGAGTGATGGCACTTTATCCTTCACTTCGGACAGTAAAACATCACGCTCCACTGAGTTAAACGCGTTTTTTAAATCAATTTTAATTAATAATAATAATAATGAAATAATGAACTTTATTCTGCAAGTAGGCCACAAGGGCACTTTTACATGTCTGAGTCTACCGGCATTTCACAAGAGGAGACCACTGTTGAGAAGAAACGCCGAAAGAAACTCAACAGTCAGTCATTTTTTCAGAAAGCATAAGTACTTAACTATTACAATGATATGAACTTAACTATACGTATTAAAACGGATTCTAAGCGTGAATTGCAGCCTCGCAGCCCAATCTTGTGCCAAACCCTAATTGGCAAGGTTGCAGATAAGCTGCCATTTCTTCTCTCACTGCACGGCATCCTAGCTTTGCCGTTAAGCGGCGGAAAGCGCTGCCTATGGCAATGGGTCTTATACCACAGTCTTTTTTTGACAGCGCACATAAGGAAGCACCATAAATATAGGAGCAAACTTCAGGGTTTAATTGACCACTGAGCAAAAAATTACTAAGCTTGGCCAGATGTTCCAGGAGCCGAAAATCGGCGTCTCCCGCAGATGCAGACGTAAGCTCCTTAAGATGAACAGGGCGGATACCATCCAAACCGGCGGCCGAACTATTGTTGAAAGAGCTGAGTGCCTGCACCACTTCCTCCGGCTTAACAGTTAAGGCAGAAATAGATATGTCAGGTTCCGTTAGAAGTACCAGCGGCCGGGACGGGGCTGGATGCTTCGACTGCAGCGTAGCTAAAGTCTCAGGGCTCGACGGCGCCACGCCCTCATCCGACATAAGCACTCGCACTGCACCTGAGATCCCTTTCATGTACTTTACGCTCAATTGTCTTCAGTATGGAGTGTGATCTCAAAGGCGTGGTCTCTGCACCGATGTTCCCACTGATATCAAAAGAAGCAGAGTTAATATTTCTCTTAACTTTCGTGGTTAAATTGCCCGTGGCCGACGCTTCAGGCGATTTGAGTGCGGAATAGGCAAAAGACAGTAAACTAAACCATTCGAGAGTGCCATTGGAGTCGATACACTTATCAATGAGGTCGCTCAATTTGGCCGCTGCCAAGTTTCGCGCCCCTTTGGGGATATGCCGTAACACACGTACTGACTGCTTTAACGTAGCTAGATCACCAAAATCTAGATGAATGGGGTTGTTACCATGAGCTTGCTGTGAAACCGACAGTCTAGGGTTGGAGGGGATGACTTGGGGAAAATGTTTATGCATGTGCCCTATATGCACTTTAAGTCCATGAGGGGTAAAAGTTCGAGTTGAGTTGGGACAATGGGGACAGCGCAAGGATGAAGAAGGATCACTCATATTTATAACTAACACTTACAAATAAAAGTAAAAATACAAGCAATTATAATAAAAAAAGATACAATTTAAAAGCCAACATCAAAAACATAACAATTTCGATTTAAACTTCATAGCTTCTTGTCGGTCGGCAAGACTCCCGTCTAGAAAATGAATGGCTCGGTTGTGTTGGATCCTTGATTTATGTATGTATTTATCCTGGAAAGTTTCACGAAATCAAAACCATTCTGCGGCTGAATGCAGGAAAATGAGAGCAGTGGTGATGGAAAAGTATTCACGCCTTCTCTATTTCTAAGCTTAAAGCTGAGTCACAATTAAAGCGGTCTCTCTCTCTACAGCAAGACGTCTTCTTCGATCTTAGCACCATACAAGCACGGCTTAAACACCAAGAAAACACGGTCTTTGCATTGCACGTTATAAAAGTTGTAATCTTGGATATCACAAAAATTCGTTAGGTTTGTTTGGGAGCTGAAACGAACACGTATCTTTTAGCCGATTGTGTGACGGGCGCTATTGTTTCAAAAGCAGCACATTTTACCCGTTAAGCGTAGATTTGATTAAATTTTATTTTATTTATAAAATTTTGTTGACACTCGACATGAAGTTGACATTGACAATTTTATAGTTTGTTTATGTGAACATAATGGTAGTTTAAAAAGTCGTATCTCAGTATACGATCGGGGTAAAAATACGACTTCTTAATTTAGCAGGTTATGCGTTAAGCGTTATACACTAAGATCCCGATATAAAACGACCTTCACCGAGATGTTTATTTGATGAATGTATTTTATATTTAGTTTAATATGTCAATAAATATATTGCATATGGGTTGCCTAACAATTTTTAGTCCAGGGTATGTTTAGTAAAAAATAAAAATATATATTTTTTTAACATTTCACCGATTTGATTATTAGATAAATTCATAATTAAATAATCTTTAATTTTATTCAGTTTCAATTCAATAATCAGACCGTTGCAAAATGCTAGTAGGTATAGATTTACCTGTTTATACCTGGCTACCCGATAGTTGTGACGGGAAAAGAATAGGTAACCTAACGTTTGCATATTCTATGGGCTTCATACTTTCGATTGGTATATAATTTATCTAATATTAATCAAACCGGTGAAATGTTTAAAACATTTTTTTTTATTATTAATTAAACATACCCTGGACTAAAATTTGTTAGGCAACCCATATGCAATATATTTATTGACATATTAAATTGATTATAAAATACATTTCATAAAATAAACATCTCGGTGAAGGTCATTTTATATCGGGATCTTAGCCTATAACGCGTAACGCATAACCTGCTAAATTAAGAAGTCGTATTTTTACTCCGATCGTATACTGAGATACGACTTTTTAAATTAGCACGGCAGATACGTTCGATTTTATACCCCATATTTTTCATACCCCGGGCTTATATATGAAAATCGATTCTTAAGGAGTAAACTCCAAAAAATCGAAACCAACGAGTTTTTCCCCTGTTGTATTGCCATAACTGTCACAAATGTTTGGTAAAAGGTCATAAATGATGTTTTCACATTGTTCGGGTTTCCATAGCGACGAAATTTGACCGAAACCTGTCATCGCGTCCTTATGAAAACCCGAACAAAAGGACCTTTTATCAAACACTGTGAAATATGATGAACAGGCATTTTTCGACCAGAGACTAAAAAACATGCATGAAAAAAAAAAGAATATAATTATACAAGCCAGTTTTTCCTAAATGGATCTCATTGGTATCCCATGTAGGACATTCTAGATGGTAACGACATAAATAGATTGACATATGCGGAACCCAAAAGCTATTGAATAGGCGAATGCTATCAGCTAGGGCTCCTTAGTTTCCCAGATGCGTGAAAAAGTTGTTTACTTGCACACCGCCCGCATAATAATGTCGTTCTCCGAATGGACAGCCTTTTTGCCAAGCGGCACTGTTTACAATATTAATTAAGTTCCTAACATTCCATCTGGTATTCAATATATAGATTTTAATTAACAACTGACAACGTTCATATTTCTCACAGCTGGAAATTAATAAAGAGATCGTGAGAGCTATGCATCGTGTACACCCTAAAAAATATTAGAGACTTATTTTTCTGCGTGTAAAGAAATATAAGAAAATACATAAAATAATTGAAATCAAGCCCAACGTCATTCGTTTTTTAGACACCAGACTAAAATAACCTATAGGTATGTTGTGTATAGTTTTAAAGTTACAACCGACTTCTTAAATGTAGTGAGTTTTAATATACTATTAATAAAATAAAAATTAAGATATTTTATTTATTAAAAGACACACGTAAGGAAAAATTAAATACAATAAGTTCTGATCCGCATCGCAGGCTTCGTCAGGTGAGATACAACAACAAATCAGCAACAGGCTTCGTCAAATACAAACCAATGATATGATATAAAATAATTAGTAACCTCAGGAATTGTGGTATTAAAAATATGAAATATTGTCAATTAAGAATTTTCTTTTTAGAGAAATACACATTAATGTATTAAGCGATTTACACTCACGTGAAATTGTCAGGAACGGCCCGACATGTTTCGAACTCGTATGGAGCTCTTCGTCAGGGTCTGCTACCCGTACGTTATATCCGTACGTAATAAAGTTCATAACGGCATTTGTGAGAATAATCAGATGCTATAATAATGATTATATAATGAAACAATGTGAGTAATAAGGAAAGACTTCCCATAAGTTTAAAGTAACAAAACTGGAGGAACGGGCGAAGCCTGCCAGAAGAGGGGCTCGGGGGCGAAGCCCCCAGCATACAAAAAAAAGTTTAACATTCTCTAGTTTAGCATGGATAGGTTCATTAAGGTATACATATTCATTTCGCCGAATTTCCACTTCGCAGAATTCGTATTCCTCTGTAGTCGTACATTTTTCATAATTGTTGTAAATATCATCCTACAGATCAGGTTAGGTTAGGTTAGTTTTATAATAATCCTAAATAGTTTACAGTTTCAGAGAAAAATGCTTTCTGTGAAATGATACTTCTGCGATATGAAACATTCGATGAAAAGGCAGACAACCGTTCATTAGGTACCTTGCGTTCTTCAGAGTGGAAATAGAAGCCCCGCGAAGCGGAGATTCGTCAACTTGCTTACAGTGGGAACAGTTGGTAAGGTTGGTTTATTAATATTGTAACTCCAAAATAAACAAACAGAAACTAGACATATGTGTTGTGTGGGAATGATTTTATAGAAAAAATACATTATGAGATTTATGAGTTAACTGCCCTCACAATCAGAAAAACCATAAGTGACAAGAAGTCAGTTTCGAGATAAATCCAAAAAACTTTGCGCATGTGTTAAATTTTATTAAATACACAAATCATAGTCACTTTTTTAGGAATTAAATAAAAAACTATTATAGAATTTTTATCGAATGCATTTTTTTCAGGTATCTATTTATTTAAAATAGATATTTTCAAAAAACTGTTTCTGCTTCGTAAAATAAATAATGAAAAACTTGTGTTACTAAGAATAAACAACACAAGTGCGCTCTTGTGTTTTTTGTGCACGTTTTCCATCTAGATTTCTAACAAAAAAAACCTCAAGTGGACACATATGCTAGCTTTTCCGGATCAACCAGGAAACTGAAAAAGCATAAGTGGGTACTTGTGTTTTATTTATATAGTATAATGTATGGTTTCTTTTCAAATAGGGTATCATAAAAACACAATTAATAATCAAATTGCTTTATTAATTAAACAAATCAGTAATTTTTAGACATTATTATGCAAGTTATAATCATGTCATTATTTTTTTTTATTTACTACCTATTTTATAAATTGAATCAACATGCTCATAAAAATCAAATTACTTTATTATACAAAAAAAATGATTGAGTATGTCCCAAGTTGTTCGTTGAGCGATAAAAAAAATCTGTTCGCGCCAGGTCATGTCCGAAAACACTTGATTAATAATTTGCTGATCAGGTACTAATATAATTTCAGGGCAGCACTTGGATCTTTTAGTATCCAGGTTCTTTGCTGCCCGTTCTTTTAATGTCATTGCGGCTTCTTTTAGTTTTCTAGGTTTACCTGATTTATTAACTCCCAAATTTTGTACATCCGCAGTTTGCGAAGTAGATGGTTGTGAGTCGGTGTTAGAACTAGCGGAAATAACTTGAGCGAGGTTAAATAACTGAATTCACTGACATCATAAATCTTGTGAAGTATACAATTGGGATGCAATGTGAACTTGCTAGGGGCATACTGTGTTGTAAAGTATAGAACTGAGATCTGAAATCTCTTCGGAGTCAATATCTGAGGTCGATAAAGGTTCATCAAAATGGAACATAGTCTTTATCTTTGACGGAGTCATCTGAATTGTCATTTTCCTTGTCATAGTCGCCTAAATATGATTGAGGCCTGGGACATAAGTTAGTCTTTAATGCATTGAAATCACCAGTTTTCAGATACTCATATGAACTTTCATATTCCATAGGGGGTTCGTAAGTTTCTGGTACAGTAACCTGATGTGACACGGGGTATTGAAAAAACATGTAAGTACACACAGCCAAAAAGCAAGCATACGCAGCCTTCCCTTCCCGTAGATGCAATGCACGCTGTCGTAAAATATTATCGCATACACATAACATAATAGAATATAATACATTCTAGAATAGGTGCGATGATTGTAATATTGGTATTTATTATACTTACAATTATTTACTACCGGCACATTTGCAGCTCAACCCTTGGAAATATTTAAGTAACTTCGCAAAGTAAATAACGTATTTTCATGTGCACGCGCAAACACCTCCGTATAAAAGTAACCTGGCTGGCTCGACTGAGCCAAACAGCCGCGCACGCCGAGCGAGCTGGCTGTCGTTCTTGAGCGGTCGGAGTGGGGACTATACTAATCTAATAAAGCATAAGTAGCAACAACATTTTAAGAAATATACCACAAGTTACTCATTTTTGAAACTGATACTAAGTAGTAAAATCAGAAGTAACAACTATACTAAGGAGAAAAAAACATAACTGGCCACTTGTGGTTTTTCAGTATCCGACATTTGCAACTCATAAATTCTTAACCTAACGAGAAACAACACTTTTATCAACTTATGTGTTTTTTACATCATAAATTTGAAAAAAATGTAAATGTGCTGTTTCTGCTTATGATAAAAAATTTGGGGTCAAGTCCAAGACAAAAATATAAAAAACCAGAAGTGGTTACTGGGCATTTTTCTGCCTATGAATGTATAGTTATGTCTTTTCTTTCTCTGACAGCACGCAGTTTTCCCAAAATTTCATGTACTTGTGGTTGTCTATATCATGACCTAATAAGGCCTATCCAAAAAATTAAAGGTGGAAATATCACATTTTTTCCTGATTACGAGGCTGGTAATAACTCAATTTTGACAAAAATGTCACTTGTGGTTTTTCTGATTGTGAGGGCAGAGTATTAAACATTATACAGAGTGCTAGTTATATTATTGGTTTTTTAGGGTTCCGTACCCAAAGGGTAAAAACGGGACCCTATTACTGAGACTTCGCTGTCCGTCCGTCCGTCCGTCCGTCCGTCCGTCTGTCACCAGGCTGTATCTCAACAACGGTGATAGCTAGACAGTTGAAATTTTCACAGATGATGTATTTCTATTATATAACGCTATAACAACAAATACTAAAAATAAAATAAAATAAATATTTAACGGGGGCTCCCATACAACAAACTTGTTATAGATTATATATATGTATAGGTACGGAACCCTTCATGCGCGAGTCGGGCTCGCACTTGCCCAATTTTTATGTTAATACAAATTTTACAACTTGACTATTATTACTTTGGAAATTATGCAATTTGTTTCTATTCATTTTGTTTTTATCATTATTTCTACACATTAAAATTGTGATTTTCGATTAATGCAAAATTAAAATTCGCTAATTGCTTTTATGATTATGATCATTATACACTCGCATCTTACATATCGCACGCCTAGATCTAAACAGTATTAACTCAAAAAAGTTCATTTTTTAGTTAGTTGCATATTCGGATTCTGCAAATCAAGCCGCGTAAGCCACAAAAACCGGCGCAACAATATCTTAAGCGCACACCGAATGACAGCACTTTAAGTACCTTTTGCTGATTTATTTTGTATCTCGCACAGACCACCCCCACTAGACGGAGCATGTAAGGCACATGTAAGGCGACCCGCGCGCACCAACGATATGGTACGGCAGAACATTAAAGTATCAACACGGCGGCCACCGTTTAGTTGCGTCCATGTTTATGAGGTCTCTCTACACCACTTAACACTACAATTTACCATGTTATTTATTTAATTTCTTTTTTCGTTGACGTACGCATGGATCATAAACAAGGACGCAACTAAACGGTGGCCGCCGTGTTCATACTTTAATGTTTTGCCGTACCATATCGTTGGTGCGCGCGGGTCGCCTTACATGCTCCGTCTAGTGGAGGTTGTCTGTGGTATCTCGTCAGTGCCATCTAAACCGCAGTATTGTTAGTTGCTGGGCGGACACTGGGCATTGTGCACGTAAATCTATTCAGCAATATAGTGTTATTTCGACTTGCTAAAGTTTAGTTGACTTATAAAAATGACTTGATGTTGATTATTTTCAATTGATACGCTTTTAATGGTTAGATGTCGATCATTTCACAAATACTTCTTGTTGTATTTCTAGTTAAAACAGTTTAGAATACTAGGTCAAGAAATATTGTGTGATATATTTTGATTTAATTCTCTTTTGATGAAAATAATTCTTACTTTTTAATTACTTCTGTTTTCTTGAATCATCCAAATATCAGGTTTATTTCTTCGGAAATAAAGCGTATTGGATTATCAATTCGAAAAATAGCGAATTATTGTATATCTTAATAATAATAGAATATGGGTAACGAACTATATCGCTAGTTACGCTTACTTTTACATATTTTCGAGTTAATACAGTTTTTATGGTACCTACCCATATTATCGATATTTCTGTACGCTTATCGTTTACTTCTTTTTTTAAGAACTATGAACCCTCGTGGAAAACTATAAGTAAACTTACTAAAAGGAAAAGATAATGATACCGCACCACGTGTACGTGACCACATGGACGCATACGTGATTCAGTCATAAGTATCAAATTAAGAAATAAAAAGGCTAGATAATTCTTTTTATCGCTCTTTTACGCGATATCACACAAATCAGCGAATTGATTACTATGTATCACCTGTTCGTAGTGATGAGTGTCGTAGATGATTCGATTGCTGACCCGAATTTTTCTTTCTTTTGATGCAGTGAATCAAAAACATTGACTTGTGCCAGGCTCTGATGAAAGTGATATTTCTGATTCAGATTTTGGTGATAATTGATTTTCTTTTGATCAAAACGAATCAAGCCAATGCCAATATAAAAAAATTAAAAAAAGCTAGAGATATTAATGATTTGAAAGTGTATCAAAATTCAGTTTCTATTGCGATAAAACAGAACCTACCAAATGCAGTGTCTGGTTGTTCAAATCTCTACTAAACAATTATTATGTCGTATGAATTCAACCTAAAATAAGAGAATGAAAATACACTTTTATTGAATCCATAAGTACTATGTTCAAATATATAAGATGTAACAACTTAAAAAGAACCGACAAAAGGGTTTTAACTCAAAATGATACACAAAATAATACAGAAATTAGCACACTAAACCGAATCAACTTGAAAATCATCATTTATATCTAGTAATTATTCATTAACAACAACATTTTTGATAGCGATCGCCTCGGGCAAGAATCTATGAGTCAGTTTTCTAAAAATCAGATTCCTAAATCATGCATAAACGCCAAAATTAGTTTTTTGTGATTTCTGAAAAAAATGTTTTTTTGAGTTGATACTGTTTAGATCTAGGCGTGCGATAACCGACCAAAACAACATCACATCTTTGAAAGCAAAAACATAGTATTTGTTAACTACCCAATTCTCTCGAAGACTTTCGCTCCTTTGATTCCATTTTCTTGAGTATAATTGAACTGTTTTGATTGAGAATTTCTATATTTTAACCTACACGTGTCTAAGTAACACGTGTTGCTTAAACACGTGTCGAATTATATCAGGAAATATACACCGATTGGTACACATTTTTAGACTTACACTCCATTCACAAAATGTGACCTAGCTGCGCGCTGACACTCGCTGCCACTTTATTGACTGAGCGAACGAAGCGAGCAGCTTGCACAAAAAATATTTCGTTTGTCCGACCGAGTATTCACCATTCTCGTGAAATTCAATTAAAATATATAACTTTTATTATACTTAAGACTTCCGGGGTTTTATGTAGGTATGGAGAATCCCAAGATCCTTGTATTGCCCATACTAAAAAAATCCAGGTTTGGAAGCAGTCAGTACATTTAAGTCGACACTGATTTACGATTTTATCAAAATGGCGGAGGTATGGGGGTTGACAAAGTAGAAAACCTAAAATTGAATACTACAGCAATTCAAAAAAAATACTGCGAGCTCTAATTACATTTTACTGCTACAGCTGTTACAGCTGTCAATAAAGCCAAGCTCAACGCCATTCGTTTTTTTTTATTAGACACCAGACTAAAGTTACCATAAATGTCATAGTTTTTTAGTTAAATAAATTAATAATAAAATAGTTTTAGGAAAAATATTAAAGCTGTGATTACGTCCTCTTTCTAAGCTATATACAGAAAAGTAATACAATTTGTTGTCTTTATAACATAAAATCTTGTTAATTATTGTTGTAGGTATTGTATTGGAACATGCAAAAAACAATACTTTATTGCACACCAATAAAAGTTTACAAAAATTAAACAAAACAAAAACAATTTACAAATAAGGGTAGACAACACGCCTGTTGCTAAAAAGCGATTTCTTCCAGACAACCTTTGGGTAGTGAAATAAATGAAAATTTAACCTAATGTACAGTATGTAAGGTATGTTCATTTAGTAGACGCGGTACGCCATGAATGCGTTCAAATTGAAACATGCAGTCTATGAGACGAAAGTATTTAAGCAATGTTTAATTAACGCAGCGTGAACAGCTGAATTATGTGTAGTGCATATTTTTAAATAGGGATGATGGCTGGTATTTTGCCGAATGTTTCAGTAAAATTTCATCGAATTTTTACTTGGTATCTTTTATAATTTCTTCAAAATAATAATATAATCCTGTTGATCGGGGTGGGTTAGGTTAGGTTGAATGGCCTTCCCAGCCGGGGGTATGCGTAAATGCATTCCCACTCCGTCAAAAAAAAAAAAAAACCTTGTGGTTAAGTTAGGGTGTACAATCCCGAATAGTTTAAAGATTCTAAGAAAAATGACTAGGCAAAAAAAACAGACTGCCGAAACTATTCAGTAGGTATACTACTCGTACTAACGAGTAGTATACTGTAGTTATATGAATAAAAACAGAAATAGAAATAAAGAAAAAAAAATACAAAAATCAAAAGGTACGTAAATATGAGATTGAGACTTCAAAGCCACGCAAATGGGCGAAATTTTTCCGAACTCATATTAAGACCACATTTTTCATATTTTTTTGAAATGCGATGCGAATGAAAGAATGGACGTTTTAGGTTCAAAGTCAAACTCAAAGTATTATTTATTCAAGTAGGCCTAGCTACAATCGTCTTTGTTCTGTTTCGAATCGGTTTTGGGTTACGTAGGTTAGGTTACGTTCAACTTCATGTCTCCCTTGCAGACTAATAATAACCATCTTACGGCCACCAACTCAAAGTACTTATTACCAATTTTAGTTTTATAGTTAGTATCATGCTCCAAAGCAAAATAGTCGAAAAAGAAGCGCACTCAAATGAAATGACGAATATTAACGTCAATGAACACTGCACACGTAATACCGTGAACGACGGAGAAGAAGCATAGCGCACCCGCTTACACACGGGCGTACATAAAAGGATTGTTTACGCATTGCTGTGCGACAAAAACACTATTCTTATCGTAATCGAGAAAGGACAGTGGTTTAGGCTAGGAGATGACTGTGAAATAAAAGAAGCCATAATGAAACATAGTCATAATGTAATTTCTGACATAATTTTCGTTAAATTATATCAGTGGCCTGGTACACGCCCATAGACGCACTTAGCAGATAATTAAACTCAAAGATAAGCCAACAAGAAAGTGCCGTTTTCCGAACAGTTTCGTCTTATTTCGTTAGCCTGGCTTCGTCTCTAATACCACCAGAGAACCCAAATTCACAGGACTAGACGATGCTTTTATGATGAGGCTTTTATACTCATGATTTTAATAAGACCTAAAATACATTGACCACACAGTGATTAACTTAACTCACCTCATCAAAACCTGTGTTTCCCGATATCCTATAAAGCCGAATTCAGCATGGAGCCTAAGATTTCCATAATTATTAAAAAAATCCCTACCCTTATGTATGTATGGATGTAAACACTTTATTGTACATAAAAACAAGAAAAACACATTACAAAAGAATAGGCATATACAAAGGTACCCCTTATAAAAGGAGTGTATACAGAACTAGTACAACGCAAATATGATCATATTTCTAGTTTCCGATCACAGCTCAAGTGGCTCCCTATTCGTCATAGGCGTAGCTCTCACATTCTAACTCTTCTATTTGGCATACTCTTCAACCCAGCAACTCCACAATACCTTAAAGAGCGTTTTAGTTATTTTTCGTCTGCAAGGTGCGCTAAAAATTTCCTTTTAACTGTCCCCGCCGCACATTCTAAATTTTATTCCAATTCTTTTACTGTCCAAGCCGTTCTGCTATGGAATTCGCTGCCCGTTGAATTGCGAAGTGCTAAGTCCCTGTCTATATTTAAGAATAAGATTAAAGAGCATTACCTATCTCTCGAACAATAAAATTGTTGGTTTAATATATGAAACTGTTTTTCGTCACTGACTGTATTGCGTTGTGTTATATAAGATTCGTATACGTCTTGTGTCTATTTATATTATTGTATTTATGTATGTATTATGTAAGTTTATGTATATCTATTTATGTATGTGTATATTTACCCATATGCGTACTTGTTTTCTGTTAGTATCTAATTATGTGCTCCCTTCACCTTCTGCTGCACCTACTCTGTATTAAGTTAGAATTTTCATCAATTTCACTACCCAAAGGTTGTCTGGAAGAGATCGCTTTTTAGCGATAAGACCGCCTGTTGTCTACCGTTATTTATAAATTGTATTTGTCTTGTTTCCTTTTGTAAACTTTTATTGGTGTGCAATAAAGTATTGTATTATTATTATTATTACAACTAGGTTAATTCCTGATGCCCTTGTAAATTAAGGAATGGAACCTAGGATTTACATACAAAGAACATAAAAATTGTGCAGTTCAGTTGTTTATCTGTTTAAGGCACTGTTGCAGATCACGTACGATATTACATCGCCGCCTCCTCGACTATTATAAAAAAGTGGTTTAAATAACCTTGCCTTTAATTATTGACTAGTTGTACAAATGTGTCGGTCGAAAGGTTTTTGCACTCGCTGATTATAATCAACATGAAACAATCAAATACCTAGAAACCCTGGAATGTACATACAGCTGCGCAAGTTGAGACTGGTTGTCTTGGAGAAATGATTAGCGAAGCGAGTGTATGGCCCCATGTTTATTTTTTGTCATAATTCTGTATCACATAATCACCATATGCATAATTGTCTAAAGGGCTAATCTTTTTATGCCAAATCTCGTTTTCGCCTAATGAATAACTTTAACTTTAATACGCATAACTTTTGTACTTAAGATAAATCACGGGTGGCAAACAACTTCTTTTTACCCGATTACGGCCAAAAAAAGCAGGGTTATGCTTTTGGGGAAGCTTGGGGGAAGATCTGTTCTTCGCCCCATAATCAAAATTTGGCCACATAATCTGCGTGCAGTAAAGAAAAACACGGTGTTTAAATTAAATGTTGACGTATGGCAAAAGTGTGGAAGCGGTGGTAGCCTAGTGGTTAGGGTGTGCGACTTTCAATCCGGAGGTCGCAGGTTCGAACCCGGCCTGTACCAATGAGTTTTTCGGAACTTATGTACGGAATGTCATTTGATATTTACCACTCGCTTTTCGGTGAAGGAAAACATCGTGAGGAAACCACCTAAGCCCAATAAGGCCTAGTTTCCCCTCTGGGTTAGAAGGTCTGATGGCAGTCGCTTTCGTAAAAACTAGTGCCTACGCCACATCTTGGGATTTAGGTAGCCGACCCCGATTGAGAATTCACTCTACAAAAAAGATATGGGACAAAGGCTAGGAGGATGATGTATGACAAAAGTGTATAAAAAAATCCAGCACCCAATGGAACTTAAGACGTATATTTACCTCACGGTTGTGAAACAGTAATGTTTTTTTTGATTATTGTGAAACAATGAGAATCATTTATATTGTATCCGCTTAAACTGCATTTAACAAAAAATTAAGAAGGCTTCTTTGGAGATAAACTATTTACAAACATTATTACTAAGTTAGTTAAATATTAATATAACTTAAAAAAACTGTGGAATTTAAAGCAAGGATTTCCCTGGCGTTTATGAAATCTTACTTTAAACAATTCGCTTGCATTTCGGGACTTGAAATATGCAAATTTTCTTAAGCAAAAGTAGTATTTTAGAATATTCAGGTTATCTCGAAATATTACGGAATTTAAACGGAACTGAAATGCGCACACAGATTTACGGAAATGAGCTACCTACGTAGTTTTGACCTCAAATTTCAGTTATTATGTTCGGTTACCTGCATAAGTCTGCCTGTTCACTGGAGCGGAGCGGAGCGGAGCGGAGATGTTTGGAATGGACCAATAACATTCTTGAGGTTTAAATGCAATTATTTTAGGCTTCACAGACACAGCGTGATTAGTTCATTTTCTCCAATACAGTAAACAGGCGGTCTTAGATTAGCCCGGATTGTTTTAAATAAGTGTTTAAAAAAACCGGCCAAGTGCGAGTCGGACTCGCACAAGGGTTCCGTACCAATATTGAACAAAAAACACGTTCTTTATATGTCCTCCTTTAACACGTTCGCTGCGGCACCGAAACTGACGTTTTTTCGTATGGTGCGTTAAAAGGCCGATTGGCCTGTTACTTAAACTATCCAGCAGTGCGTTGTAGGGCTCATAGGCCTAGTAAGGTATTGACGGATATTAAAGACTGTAACTATGCGAAAACTTAAAATGTTTGATAACTACCTATCAATATCAGTAGTAGAAGAGTTGGTTATCTTAGTGTTTGCCTCGCCCGGGTTCCTGCAATTTACTTTAGAGGAATAAATATGTAAAGGTGTAAGGTCTTTCAACCCGAAACCGCACTGAATAACAGGAAAAAATAGAGAGTTATTAGTGATGGGCAACAACTTATCGACATATTATTTATAATATCGTTTGATAAAAAATAGATATGGGCCTTATAGAAATATAACAAGCATTAATCGTTTCTTACATTCCACACAGAAAGGTTATTTTTTACATTTTTATTTGATTCTCGGCTGGTGAGTGCCCCACGCAGCTTTAACATCACTTACACCATTTATTTGGTCGAGGCATTATTAACGGTTTTAAACCATATAAAAACGTACACAGACACTTTAAAGTCTTGAATTAACACTATCGTAATTACGTCCGTTCCCGGTAATAACGTCACAACACTGATCGGAAATAAACAATGCAATCACCTGCAACCAGTGCGGGAGGGGGCGGAATGACCTTGTAATCTATGTCAGGCCTTTCGACCCAATATCCGCAAGGAATCGAAAAAAATATCACCCAGTGCGTTATCGGGCCGAAAAGCCTTAGCACAATGTTAATGCTTTATTATGCTGCCCTTAAAGTCCTAAATTCAAACCTATACTTGTCTCTTTTGTACATGCAGAAATACTCATATTACAGCCGCCGCAACAGAGGAAATTCACCGTTTCTCACCTCCGCACAGAGTGAGAGCACATGCATCGGGTCTTTCGACCTTATATCGCAGCGAACGTGTTAATTTTTACTTATTTTTTTGTTGTTATAGCGGTAACAAAAATATACATTTTGTCAAAATTTCGACTGTCTACCTATAACGGTCAATGAGAAAACGTCCGTTGAACGAAATATCATGCAAAAGCCCTATTTTTGTATGGGAGCCCCCCTTTATTATTATTGTTTTATCATGAGTAGTATTTGTTGCTATAGCGGCAACAGAAATACATCATCTGTGGAAATTTCAACTGTCTAGCTATCACCGTTCTTGACAAAGCCTTTTAACAAACCTTTTGCCTGGTGACAGACGGACGGACGGATGGACAGCGAAGTCTCAGTAATAGGGTCCCGTTTTTACCCTTTGGGTACGGAACCCTAAAAAAGTAACTTAAGGTTCTGGGGAATGAGAATACGTTATTTGACTTTGGTGAAAATTAATTATGTAATTGAAACCACTAAACAAACATTCAAAATACACAGAACCAAATAAGTACCACTAACTTGTTGCAATTACTATTTTTAATTGGACAAAAACTGAAAAGAAGACTTGTTCTGACTACTGATTTTTATGACCCCACGAGCATGTATCTTCATAAAAACTTTGTACTAACAAATCTTTTTTGACATTTCATAAAAAGTAACTGATTATCAAGTACCGTATTGCACAACAAATAATGAGCTTTTGTAACAGTGAACTTAAATAAACGCCACTAAATCCAAAGAAACCGAATATGAAAATCGGCCGAAACATCATTTTAGGCACAATTTACGAGTATCATAGCTTTATTATAGTAAACCGCAAGCAATGTTCTAAGAAATTATAATCCTGAACAGCAAAAACTCGAGTCATTCATAAATCTTTCGGGCAACTTGACAGCTTTTAGCACGGCCGGATAATCACGTCATGAGGATGGTCAAAATACATTTTTCTTGAGGGGATGATTGAAATTCGGGCGAGAAAGGGTTAGAAAAACACAAGTGTCCCCACGGTCCTTCGGCTTATGTTTCCGGGAGAAAAATACTGTTTTGAGTGGGCGAAGAAGGATTAAAATTGGTTTGCCATTTTGAAAGGAGCGAAAGTGTTTGACGAAGTGCGGGAAGTAAAACATCTTTAAGTTTGCCTAAAATGTTAAACAAAGATCTAATGTTTTTTCCTTATTCATAAGCCTTTCACTGTCTATCACAATATATTTAATAGTATTTTATGCAATCGTTGCACAATGAAGGTTCTTGAAGTCGAGTACCGCGTTTAGGTCACGAAGCTTGCCGACACCAAGTTGCTTGAACTGCAATACGACTGCATTACGACCGTGCAGCCAGCTTGTTTTTGGTATGCGGTTGACAGGACTGCACGACAGCTGTAAGCGGACTGCACAGTCGGTTTGCAGTTTTGAAGCAATTACACCAACTGCATCAGAACTGCACTGGAACTGCCACTTTGCAGCTGAGATGCAGTTAAAATGCTGTCCGTCTGTATCGGCCCGAAATCTCCTATTTACTACGTTCTAGTCAGATATAAATAACCGTGATAGTGATAACTTGTATTTACAGTTAGTCGAGTCTAAGAAAAGCTAACTAACGATTAAAACTATGTCCCAATGTAACGGTCACCTTTTTCTTGATAACCTAGTCATATCGGGTTCTGTTCAAGGTTCGAATCAGAAATTCAACTAATTCATCACTCATACTCATAAAACGCTATGAAAAATGCGTCATAATTCAATGTTTTAGAGGTTATTTTCAAATAACATCAATCGATCTTATGAAGAATGTAATAAAACAAGTCTCAAAGAAACTCAATTATGAAACGACATTCTCACAAACATTTGTGTGTGAGTTAAGTCTTTTCAGTTTTTACGGTGATACGTGACAAACGGACAGACGTAACAGATTTATGGCTGAGAAATATTGGTAACGGTGTTAGTTTTTATGGACATCTCAATATGTGCAAGCATGTTCTGTGCTGGATTGCTAATTGGTAAGATCTGGTCGCTATTTAGGACTGTACTGATTATCTTCTCTTTACACGTTGTTTCTTTCTCTTTACATTGTTATGAATCACTACATAGTATAAAACAAAGTCGCTTCCTTCTGTCTGTCCCTATGTATGCTTAGATCTTTAAAACTACGCAACGAATTTAGATACTATTTTTTTAATAGATAGAGTGATTGAAGAGGAAGGTTGATATGCAGGTATAATACATGCATAATATAGCATTGACCCGTGCGAAATCGGGGCGCGTTGCTAGTAAAAAAAAAAACTCTTAGATTGGGTTTCGGGTTCGGCTGAAAACTGAGGGTTCCTATCTCGATCTCATAAGAGTCATAAAAGCGGGCAATATAGGTATAAAACTCGAATCAAATTCAGTGATGCAGCTCACGTAACTGTGAAAGATATTTAGAATCAATCTGCAAAATATGCACGTGCACGGAGAAGAAATTTTACCTAGGATTTTTTTTCAAGTTTTTGTATATAAGCATTTGTTTGGCCTAACCATGCCCAAACGGTTGACGGAATTCACGTAGTGTGATTCCTACACGGGCTTTAGGATACTTCTTAACGGAATAGGGTGAAGCAAAAAAGAAAGTAATTGTGGCTTTACTCCCCGTGTAAGTAAAGGTACGGGCGCTTTCTAATCATAAATAATATATGTAAGCAGATAAACTAAAAAAACGTATGTATGTTTCAATGTGTAAATGGACTACACATTATCTAAAACGACGAGAAAGGGAGGACAAGCCGTACAAGCAAGGGATGAGGCTAATGCGTAAGGCGCTACACTGGGTGCTACTGCAGGCCGCAACACTAGCAGTGATGTGGGAGCTGCTTCCAGGAAGATAGGTGGATGCGGAGGTAGAGGACACGCTTGACCTCTTCACTTCAAAGGTGCCATCCGATCTTTCCCCAAGGGTTGAAAAGCGGACTCGCTCAGTAGGAACCCTGAAGTGGTCCACTGATGCGGACCAGAGGAGTGAGCAAAGTCGTGCCGAAGCCGACCGCTAACCGTGCCGTGCCTTCGTCATCCAACTGGGAATGTGCCCCATGAAACAGGTGACCAAACCTCAGGGGGAAGACACACAAGCCGAGGGCAGCTACATTCCCAGTAAGAGGCAGAAGCAGCGTAATAACGCGTGAGTTAGAGCCCATCTGGCTTCACAGACAGTATTACTTTGTCATGCGATTCTTTGTCACGTGACTTATATAGGTACCTGTAACTTTCCTTTCAATACCGTGCGAGCGCTGTCACCTGTCCAGGTGATGCTGAGTCGCGCGACAAACGAGGTTGCGGCAAGATAAGTCAGCCAGGTGTGACAACGGACGCACAACCGCGGCTCCTTCAGGACTAGTGCCTCCATAGTTAGTGAGCACCTACCTAGGATCCCAGTTGGCAGCAAGCCGCCGCCTGGAGCGAACGCGTAGACGAAGGCGCACCGACCGCGTTGGCTCGCCGCGGACACTCACCGCCGCCGCTCCTCCACCTTCAGATGACAACTGTAACCAATCAAATAACTTATTTATTTATTTATTTATTTATTTAATCTTTATTGCACAAAAGAAAACTTATCGTACAAAAGGCGGACTTATCAATAACCTAAGTTAAAAAGTAGCTCGTCATCATTGAGACCCTCATTCAGTGATATAGAGAATGCTACTAAAACTGAACATAACTTCAAAATTTGGAATTCTTAACATCAATATTTGCTGTGATCTCGTCACTTGTTCTAATTAAAGCTGAATATCTTGGAAACTAATGCTCCTAATTCCACCGAACAGAATAGACATGTTGACTGATGTTGAATTCTACAGCACAGTACGCTGTTAGTTATATGAATAAAATTAGCTAAATATATCACAAAACAAAGAAAAAGATCCAGAAAAATAAATCTTTTTTGGAAATTGACTTCAAAGGTACGCAAATTTTATGATATTTTTTTTAATCCAATAAAAATTATGAAAATGTTTTCAGAATCCTCATAATTTTACAAAACAATAATTATTGTGTGGCAACCATGAACTTAAACGCACTTTTTCACGGTGAAAATGGGATTTTTTTTTAATTTCTCCATACAATTAATAGTAGTTACCTATAATACCGGCCTGTGACGTCACTAGCCTGGACGCCTTTTATATGGAGCGTTTTTAGCGCTACGTAGGAATGTTTTTTCAGAATCAGAATCAGAATCATAATTTATTTGCTAGAATACAGTCAAGTGGATGTCAAATACATTACAAATGTTGAGCTTTGACGGTCATTTCTGACTTTTAGAGCAGTTTAAGTGTAGTCAGTCCCATATAGACTTTTGAGCACAATCAAAAATAGAATCGACTGACATCCTCAAAAAAAATTAGTCAACATGTCTATTAAGAACCATTTTGACGGACATGTAATATGTAATTGGAGTAGTAGGGCCTCGTGCAGGGTCCGTCCGGATTGTTACTACCGTCTTGCCTGCTAACCCACCGCCAAACAGCAATGTTCGCATTGTTGTGTTCCGGTGTGGGGGTAAGATAGCCGGTGAAATTACTAGCATAGAGGCATTCTATCTTCGTCCTCCGGGTAGGCAAGCACTTGTGACTCCTCTGGTGTTGCAGGTGTTTATGGGCGGTAATCGCTTTCCATCAGGCGATACGTTTGCTCGTTTGCCCCCTATGACATAAAAAAAAAAAAAAAAAAAAAAAAAAACATGTCTTTAGATTTAAGCAAACTGCATTCAAATTGGTCCCTCTGTTTGGGAGGTACATTATAATTATAAACTCTTTTTTCGTCGGGGTTAAAAATTTCTTAGTCCTACTGTTTCTCCTGTTCTCACATGCTTCAAACTATTACTGACGCTATTACTGACGTAGACCCGGTTCAAGCTATTACTGACGTAGTTCATGCTATTCCTGACTCCTTATATTGTAAAGACTTAATTACTTTTATTAATAAAGCCTTTCTGTACCTGTACTGTACCATACGTACGTTCTATCACATCGAAGCAGAATAATTTATCAAACAGTTGGAGGAAGAATCTTACTTCATTGCTCCTTAAAGCAGATTTAGTATTTAAAGTGCCAATTTGAATATGCTCTGTTTGTTGACGACGTGGTTGGCTCAGTTTGTAGACACCTCCCTGCTGAGGAGGCGGTCCCAGGTTCGAATCCCGGCCGGGGCAAATATTTGCGTGATGAACGAATATTTGTTCTTGGGTCATGGATGTTATCTATATATTCATAATAATATAAATATATATTATTATGTATTATCATCATCTGGTACCAGTTTGGGACTAGGTCGATTTGTGTATGATTGTCCGTTAATATTTCTTTATTTGTTTATTTATTAATACTGCCGTCATACCGAAATAGGGCGCTTCTACATAAACTTGAAAACGGAGAAAAAAAAATTTTTGTAAATTTGAAATTAAAAAATTCGCTGCGTGAAAGAAAATAAAAAATTTGATACTGTTTTAATGCAAAAACGTGTAAAAGCATTTGAGCTATAGGGGTTGATATGCAAAATCCAATTTGGATAACATTTAATAATAAATAAATGATATTTTATCTTTTCTCTTAGTAAAAAAAATACAAATAAATACTTTTATACTACAGTAAAAAGACGTGTCTGGCTAGAAACGTCTTTTCAGCGTAGTAATTTATTAAATCGTCTTTTTTACTTAGTAATAATACGCATAGCGCATTTTAGTTAACGAAATAAAAAGGACGCATTTAGCCATTTACTGCTTTTTAACGTAGGTTGTAAGTAAAACATCGACCTACTTAAAAAGAAAAAAGCAGATACGTCTGTAACGCATTTTGATTTTTGATTTTTGACCAGCCCTAACACTTGGTACATTATTGTTGAAGTGAAGGAAGTAGGCAAATGCTTTTATTTTATAACGTTACCTACATATAAGTTTTAGTTTTACCGCTTTATAAATGTCAAAACGGAATTCTTGCATTGACGACTTTTTATTTGTTTCAATAAAAAAGTACAAGTGTATTTGTTTTCCGAAAACGTCAAATGCCATTTGAAGCAACTGATTTTAGCTTATGCTATGCATTTTCTACATGGCCGTTTTTAGGGTTCCGTACCCAAAGGGTTAAAACGGGACCCTATTACTGAGACTTGGCTGTCCGACCGTCCATCCGTCTATCACCAAGCTGGATCTCAAGAACGGTGATAGCTAGACAGTTGAAATTTTCACAGATGATGTATTTCTATTGCCGCTATAACAACAAATACTAAAAATAAAATAAAATAAATATTTAAGGGGGGCTTCCGTACAACAAACTTTTTATAGATTATGGTACGGAACCGTTCATGCGCGAGTCGGACTCGCACTTGCCTAATTTTTTTTAATAATTGTACCTGTCTCCTTTGAAGAAAATGTACCTATATTTTAATACGACAACCCTTTAAATTTAAAGAAAAGCAAATATATAAATATATTTATGTATATTTATTACTTACAGTAGACTCAAAATGTACACCAGACATCAAAGCAAGAATAGGTTTAGCAAACGTGACTGTTAAAAATAAAAATAATTTAATGACTGCAAATATATCCCAGAAAATAAAAAAATATCAAACTAAAACTTTTTATGGGGTGCATAGTTTTCTATGGGTGTGAAAATCGATCATGACGCAAAGGTACAGGAAGGTACTGAAAGCCTTCGAAATGTGGTGTTGGCGAAGCATTTAACAGTAAATGGTTGAACACCATAAGTCCGGTCCGGTCCAGGGATAGTGGCGCTACAAACAGCTTTCATATGGCAATAATGTGCATACGTTATATTATTAAACGTCAGTACCGATTTATCACAGTCTAAACTGAAAACATTGTTTACCGGAATGCTGCTCAATCCTTCGTTCTTCTTGCGAAATAATTACTGAATTCTATTGAAAAAACTTGACTTTTATCACTATGAACAGTTTTGGCTTTATTATTAAAAATACTAAAATGGAATATCTAGTCCTGTTTCCTCTTTGTTTATATCAGTGAAATTCACTGACTTTCAACGTTAGTTACCAAAAATGTGTCGTTGCCAGTAAAGTAGTACCACTAAAAATCCGCATTATGGCGTGGGTTAAAAAACACCCTGTTAGAGTATACATAACATACTATATCAGCTACACCGACAGGAGTTTGAGTCTTAAATTTATGAATATAATTTAAAGAAAACCTTAAAATTTTCTTCAACTGCCTGGACGCATCTGATTGAATTGATATCCAACCGCGAACCCCCTTTACCCCGCACGCTTAACTATACTACGTAGAAAAGACGGTACTGGCACTTGCGCCTGTCTTATTGCGACTTAAATGGTGATTTCACTAAGATGAAAAGGCGCAACTACGCAGAACCGTCTTTTCTTCATATTATCGTGTAGAAGTGCCATTTATTTTTATGAAAATGTCCATTTTTTCTAAAATAATAAAACGCTTTTGCTCAGATGTGTCTTTTTATTTTAGCATACATCAGAAATGCCTTTTCTCATTCGTTTTATACGCGGTATCCCGCAGATACGTCCTTTTTGATTGTAGGTTTCACAGGGTTCTGTTCATCTTTAGTCAAATTTAAAAATACTGGTAGATCCGTCTTTTTTTGCTGATTCCGAATATGTATAGAACTCATTTTTGACAAAAATGTTAGATGCGCCCTTTTTCGATATGACGGCAGAATAGAGGATCACAACTGTCGTCCATTGGACAGGCGTTATTTCCTTTAATGATATTTACTTCAGGACTCCTTCAGAAGCCTATTCAGAAAAATTCCCGCAATTCCACGAAACAACCTATTATTCTTTACAACGGGATCACTAAACCCGTTCAAAGTATTCGAGCACGGCACTACACTCACAATAATATTATGTAAATCCCATAGGTTCCCTTTTGTCGGTCTTTCAAAAGGTTTTATTTGAAACTTCTGCGCTATATCGACGTTGATAGGCGATATTGCGAAATGTTTATTCATTTCTAAACACGAGACAGAGCTTAGCCTTTGTTCTTGTGATTTGACAGGCAGCACGTTATTCAATTCAGGAACGCTGTTCCGAAGTTTGATAGTGAAACTTTGTATCGTATCGATTAAGACAATATTATTATCACTTTGATTACTCAAAACGTACGATATTTTGCTTCTCCAAGTGGAGCTGAAGTGGTCGTTTTAATATTTTGTCTCTTCTATGAAAATTTAAAGAACAAACTCGTTAGCGGCCTGCTACATACTCACTTCATCGGATAATGTAAAACAAATCAACCTAAACAGATATTTTCGTCATCGCTAACTTCGTTCGCTCATCCAAATAATAACTTTATTTTATTTTATTTATTTCAACTTTATTGCACAAAACAAGTCAGTACAAATGGCGGACTTAATGCCAAATGGCCTTCTCTACCAGTCAACCATAGGGCCAAACAGAGATACTAGAAGTGGGTGCAAATTAGAAATCTGATGGTACAGAGAGGATCTAGAGTACAAGTAAATACAAAATATTATATTGCTGTTTATACAAAAATACATATACCTACACACTTTAATACTATATATATATATATACAGATATATACATAATATAATACTATAACTTTGTGTCATAATGACTCATTTTAGCCCCTCTCTACATCTCTCTCTCTCTCTCATCTACTACTAACTGAATAACGAATCCAATTTCGAATTGGTACCACTTATTCCAGGGTTTAATTACGTCAGGGACGAACTAAGCGCCGTGGTATGTAGTGCTCTCTCGCTGCATTTTTTATTTCCAACGAGCACTTGTCTGTCTCTTAATCCGGCTGCCCCCGTTTTAAATCCGATTTCCGTTCCAAGTTTGAAATTCAAATTCGAAAGACCAATAGAAACGGCGGAAAGCGCGAAACTTTCTGACGACTCCACCGACCTGAACTTCAACTGATTAAATCTATACAAAAAAAACACACCAAAGATTTTGAAACGATTCTCGATTTAATAGTCCGGCCCTTGGGGAAAGTATACTGTCAGACACAGTCATGTCAACTGACGTGGCGTTCAACGTGTTAAGTAAAATATAGTCATTTTCAAATGTCATACTTTGAGAACCAGGTTGCGTTAACTTTGCACCTCATATAGGTAAGTTAACGGCGCTATACATACCAGGTGCAAACATAACTTAGCCAGGCCAGTTAAAGTGGGATACATTGTACAGAACCCTTGGTGCGCAAGTCAGACTCGCGCTTGGCCTGTTTTTTTTACGTTACGTGAATATTCACTTTTGGAGCACCGCAAAAACTGCTCATATTCTCATTCGCGCGCGGTCCGCTCGCGAGCGGTTGCACGCTTGTCCGGTTTTTCTTTATTCTCGACATGGACGTTATTAGAGTTACCAGCAAAACCCACGAGATGCTGTACCCTTGACAAGATGCTCACATCGTGCCCCGAGCGATGCGCCTGCGCGCACTAAGGTGCAAGGCACCGCCTTCCGTTTTTGTTCGATCGAAGTCAGCGCAAGCCAGTAGCAGTACGCACGAGTCGTTACACCCCACGATTTTACACAAATATCCAATGAAATAAAACTCTCTGGATTTTCGCAGATCTATAAAAATAATCTCCTGTAGGTATTGGTCTATTCTGTGTGCTTGGTGACATGTCCCATATGCTATACAACCATACATTTCTGCTAAACAAATTCGATTCAACGCTTTAAATATCCCTATTTAAAAGAAAATGACAATCTTATGGCTTTGGGACATTTCGTGTACCTACATGACAATATTGAAATATCAAGATAGGTGTGGAAGTAGGGCAGCAGTGATACAACAGTTAGCTCCGTGTAAGATCTGACATTCATAATTAAAAACATAACATTATATACATTTGGTTAACGCTTATCCAAACAATATGCATTATGCTACAGTAAGCCATTTTGTTACTGTTGAATATTAAAATGTATACATTAGCTACATACTACAATATATTTATTTCCCCGTGTTCAATAAGTAAAGCTCATAATATTATAATATTAATAAGTTTGTTAAGCCTAAGCGACGTGAAAACACTTTAAGTACTATGTTGCTTCCTTAAGTCTGACGTATAAAAATCGTTAAAAAAGAAAAACTCGTTTTTGTTAACGAAACTTTTGCATTAGCCATTAGAAGCCAAGTTCAAAGAAATCCCGTTAAACATTATCAGTTGATTCTAATTCAATCTTCCTTAACTTCCTTATTTATATTTGAAATGGGATTCGCTTTTATTTTACTTCACTCTCAAATGACCACTTTAATGGATGCGATTGCCAAGCACTCTGCGAATTCTGCGAATTATTTTATCATTAGGGTTGGGTTGGTAGCATACCGTAAAAAATACGAAACAGTTGGTCATAGGGCCATGCGGTTGACCAACGCGAGCGCGCCTAGAAGTGTCCACGACCACAAGCTAGTTTTGCCTGAACAATGAGGGAAGGAGGAGCCGGTGCACTAGAAGACGCTAATTAGTAGGCTATCGCGACGCGTAATCCCACGTAGCAAACAAGCTGTATAGGGGCATTTACAGCCAATATAACTCTAATTTAGTCTGTATGAAGGATGTATAAGTGCTAATGCCTGTGTGATGCTTATAATTATAAGTGAGCCTGTATTGCCCTAAGTTTTACCTGTAACAAGTATCTCTCATTCCGAGACACGACCAGCGACAGCGTCTTCACCTGTCCGCCGATGTATTCTCTCACAAACGTCAACTGATCTGAAAAAAAAAGGTTACTTCACTACCACATTATAATTAACGAGTGCAATTCTGCCGTGCTAAGGTAACAGGTGACCTTTTGCTATTGCTAAGCTAAAAGGCGACCTTTAGCAATGGAGCTCCCAAAGAAAAGGTCGCCTTTTAGCTTAGCACGGCAGTAATTTTATTCTTATACGTAATTCCTAAAAACACAATAAAGCGATCTCCTTGCCAACCCGATCGCGTTAAGATTGCGCCTCAATTATTTACGACGCCATAGATATCCGCCGATTCCTACCCAACTCTCTAATTACGTACGGAATTCCAGTTAATTAACTATATACTTAAATGATTGTGTCATAAAACACACTCGTGTTTTAAGACCTCTCATTATGTAACAGTTCAGTTAACTACTCTTAAGCCAAAGACTAATGTAAAGAGAAAATGTGACAGTTTATTGTTATTTACTGCTTTTCAATATTTAAAAGCGGATGTGAATACATTAACAAAGAATGCCTAAAAAGGCACAGATAACTTTTGATAACAGTATAGTAATCATATATAAGAAAGGTGAAAAAGCAGAACTGGCCAAGTCACATTTGCAAAATGTTACAGTATATGTAGACAATCAAAGTTATGAAATCACCTTAATGACTGTATGTGTCGCACGTAAATGTCAATAAGAAGGGAATCCAGCCAGTTACATCCGAGTTTTAAAAAGTCATACGATGAAGTGGATAATTCTGAAGCCGCAGACAAAAACTTAAAAAAAAAATAGACTTAGCCAGTTTTCCCTTTAGCCCACATATCAAATCATATATTATTCTCATTTTATTCGATTTCTGACAACACGATTCAACGAAGGCATTCAACTGAAATTCAACGCATTCGGTCTTGACAAGTTTCGCTTCCTCTAAACAGTCAACACAAAGTTGCGAGAGTTCAGGAAGTGTTCCGTAACAATTCACTTTGAACAATCGGTTGGCAATTGGCATCTACTGGTAATTTGGGGACAATTTGGTCACAAAACTACTTCTTGTCAGAGTCGCACACGAGAAGATCCCTAAGTAGTGACAATAGTACATTACGAGTATTCTACATTGGTCATTGTCATAAAGCCGAGTAGGCATGTAAATAATTGAATAATGTAGGACTATGAGAGCACAATACGACGTTTTTCAATACACATGCGAAGAAAATTACTAATCGTTTTCATGTTTAATTTTGAACTAAATGAAATGTTAAATTAAAAGATTACGTATAATTACTTAGAAAAACAAGTAGGCTATCTTTAAATGACCTGATATTCTAAATTTTGTGCTCAAAATGTAATTTTTTAATAATAATCACAAATAGATAAAAATATTTACAAAATCTACCAGGTCAACTTAAATATATCTTTTATTTATCATATTTATTACATAAGCTATTCAATATTAAATTCAAGGCAGATATTAAATGCCTGTTAGATACAGCCTTATTATATGACAGTTAAACTAACATTACAGTCATTGGTATGTCAGGGCGTCCCACGGCTATGCCACATGGAGGGAAAGTACCTTGAATATTGTAGATGGAACATTTTACTGAAAGAAGACATTATTTTAATTTAAAAAACAATGTAAACTGCTTTCATAGATTTTTAAATAATGACATGGTTGAACCCGGAATCGAACCCGTTAAACGAGAAAAATAATTACCCTGTAGCGTTATCATACTGATCGAAAGACTTCATCATAAGGATTATTTTTTGCTAGATATAGTGTCAGAAATAAACGGAAGACCATGAATCTTAACATTAGATGTGAAATTTTGTTCATGGACAAATAAGATGGCCGCCGAGATCCCCAGATATAACCCCGTTAGATTTTTTTTATGGGGTTATGTAAAAAAAAATAGTTTACAAGAACCAGTATCAAAATACGAGCTACAGCAGAACTTAGACGTATTATTTTAAATATCCACCACAACATGATCAAAAAATCGACAGGAAGCAAAATAATCAAAAGAGTGCGACTTTCTATTGAACAGGATATATGGGGCTCATTTTGAGCATTTGATGAATTTATTGATTTTGTATTAAAAATGTTGAAATTCATGGTCTTCCTTTTATTTCTGACACTATGTTATTTAGCAAAAAATAATCCTTATGATGAAGCCTTTCGATCAGTATGATAAAACTACAGGGTAATTATTTTTCTCGTGTAACGGGTTCGATTCCCGGTTCAACCATGTAATTATTTAAAAATCTAAATAAAAAAAATATATAAATTAAAATAATGTATTCCTTCAGTAAATTGTTCCATCTACAATATTCAAGGTACTTTCCCTCCATGTAGCATAGCCGTGGGACGCCCTGTATATTCCTGTAACAATACTATAAGCATGGAACTTTAGAACCCTCAGAACATACCATCAATATTGCCGATGTGACCCCTGAAAAGGGCCCAACGCACGTCCCGTGTACAGGGACTCACTGTGACGTAGACAGGCGCCAATATCGAGGAAGTGTTCAGCTCCAAACTGAAAAAAAAAAACATGATGTGAAATATAATGTCTTATGTTAAAATTCTCATATTGTACCTACCATCGATACAAAGATCAAAGAACAAAGAGAAATTGAAATGCGTATCCCGTTGGAAGAGATCAGGAATCGAACCCGGTACCTCTGGATTACCGGTCCAACGTGTTAACCTGTTCACCACCCTGACGCCAGATAACCTTTCGATTTTTTCCTTACGCTTTGTGTGTCCATCTTGCTCCAATCAGTGGGTTCGAACCCCGCCAGAACCATTACTTGGTTAAATTTTCCGCTTCAATGTAAATAAAAGACACTTGTACCACTTGGTACAATCACGGAAAACGCGAATTCAAATATTATCTGTTGATTAAAAGGATTTTATTTTAAAAGCTTTTAGTAGAAACGCTTGGATTGCAATCCTGGCACGTTTTAAAAAAAGGATTTTATCCCCCACTAACGATTCCATTTGAATATACCTGACCCTTACCATGAGTTTACAGTGACCGTACTCGCTAGCTACTCGGTAAACGATTTGTATGGAGAATTGTTGTTCTACAAAGTAACCGCCAGGGCGCTGATACAAATAGGTACTATTCTCGATACAAATTGTTCACGCTCTGTCGCTAGCGAGCACATAGTCACGTTAACACATAGTAAGGGTATTGGACGCTTGAAAACCAGCGGGTTTTTACATTTCGGTTTATGAAGTTAGAATAAAAATGAAGGTGCTATTTTTAATGTTTGATTGCGACAAATCGATTCAGACAAATCAAAGGAAAATCAAGATAAAACTGTGATTATTTATATGTCATCAGTTTTGATAGGGTTTTTGATTCATAATTCCACATGTTACCGGCACTAATCGGCAATCTTAAAGAACAACCTTCTTTTATAAATTTATGAAACATGTAATGTCTCTTTTTTTTTAATGTGGCCCACAAACCTTCTTTTACTTAATTAAACCATCGATACAGAGATTAGTGCACAAAGAACAATTGAAATGCGTAACGTGGTGGAAGAGAGCGGGAACCGAACTCGGTACCTATGGATTACCGGTAAGACGTAACGCCTGCAAAAATCAACACACAAAGCATAAGGTAAGAATTGAAAGGCGTGGTGGAGTGGTTGAAAAATTGGACCGGTATTCCAGAGGTAGAAGTAGTAGTTAAACACTTTTGTACACAAAAACAGATAAAAACACATCTATATATAACAAATAGGTACAAAGGCGAACTTATCCCTATAAGAGGATCAGAGGTATCGGGGTCGATTATAGAAATAATTCTTTTGGTTGAGCGAATCCACTTAGCTTTGTACCCGATGAACACTACCATTATCTGTATTGTTAGCTGCGGCCACAACTGCCACTTCAAAATGTAGGGCGTTATAAGTGCAAATTAATTTTACACTAAATTAGTCTTTAAGACAAACGAAATAAGGTTTACTCTTAAACAAAGAAAACAGAGATGTTGGTCACTTCATTGTCATTATAAGCATCAAAACGAGCTTCACTGCTCTTTCACTTACGAAGACTTATGGTCTCTTCCGCCAGATTAATTCAAATTTGTCTTTGGGTTTTGATCTGTGTTTCAATGGTTAAATAAAAAATGGTAACGTTTCCACATAAAAAAATAATGAAACGTTAAATGTTTCACAAATTATGACAAATACTTAAGATGGCGCGGCGGCCGAAGCGGCCGAATAATTAAAAGCACACAAGTACAGTGGTCTCAGCTCTGAATACGATTTTGTTCCATTCGGGTTTGACACCCTTGGTCCGTGGGGGCCCTGTGCTCGTCAACTATTTAGGCAGAATATTTTTATGGAATCTTTTTATCGATTCTATTTTTTATGTGGAAATACCACATTTTCATTTTTATAAATAATGACACAAAGGTAAATTAAGAAATCATGCTAGGGTATGACTATAATGCGCATAAGCATTTCAAACACATATGACGCAGAGGGCGCTCCAGTAGCGTATGGAATGAAAGATTTGGTGTAATTGACGTAGCGATCTAATAGCTCAGTAAGTACGCCGGAAACGTAGAGGTCGCAGGTTCAAATCCTGCTTAGATTGTAGTTGATCGAATTCAATTTTTCTTTCTTAATTTACCTTTGTGTCATTATTCATTAAGGCAGATTTCGAAAAGATTGATTGACATCAAAGGGGACCGAAGTGCTGGCAGCTTCCTCGCTCAACGCATTAGCGTTGCTATACAGCGAGGAAATGCTGCCAGCGTCTTCGGGACTATGCCAAAGGGGTCCGATTTTTTAACTCTTTTTAATATTTATAATCTGTTTTACAAATGCTTAGTTTAGAAATGCGACGTGAGAAGCAAAAGGTATTAATATTTAATAAAACCAACAAAAAAAGGCAAAAACCGTTCGTTTCTGATAAAAAATACTTAAGCGCGCTAAAAAAAGTTGAGTAGTCTCGTCTCGAAATAAAGATTTTTCAACTTACGCAATGTTCCCAGTATTTTCTCTAATCAAAAGACAAAACAAGTTTGGTAAATTGCTAAAATAACTGTCCTTTAGAGACAAGAAGCCTGTTTCCACTGCAATAATTTCCGATTTTTCGGATGACGTTTGTCTTGTACACAGTGATAAAGATAAACTAATATAAAAAGTTGGTCAAGTGCGAATCGGACTCGCGCACCGAGGGTTCCGTACGCACTATAAAAGAACTGCATATTGCTCTAACGAAAAGATAAACTGTACTGAGCGACAAACTTAACTTTACCGTTGGAACAGTCTTACGTGCTTTAAATATAACGACTATATTTTTATTAATTTATATGATTTCATGCATCTTCTAGTGATAATGACAATTCTATAGTTTTCAGACATTTTCCTATATTTGTAGTATAAGACTGTATTACTTGGCAAAGTTCTACGTCAACGGAAAATACCCTATACAAGATACATTTGATTCCCTTGAGAGTGTTGAATACGTTTTTTTTAGACATGAACGGCCGGGTATCTATTTTTTAAGTTAACTTAAAAATTTGTTATTTTTACAGCTTTGCGAGACTGTAGATGTGAGTAAATGGTTTTAATTTCAACTGAATACTTTTACGCGTTCCCGAGATAAAGGCTCTTGATAGACAGACGGACGGACGGATGGACGGACAACAAACTCAACAAAGTGATCTTATAAGGGTTCCGTTTTGCCTTTTGAAGTACGGAACCCTAATAAAAGTAAACAATTAAAACCCAGACTAAGTAACACTGTATAGTATAATATGACCCTACTATAAATACGAGTAAAACACAATTTCAGATCGGTGCCGAGTGAGAGGGTTTCCAGGAGGCTAGCCTCATTACCACGCGGAATATCTAGTTTAAATTGTTTGTGTTCCGGGATGAACAAAGAGAAAATGCAGATTCTTGACATGCAAATATAATTCGGACAAATTACAATTAAGTGAAAGACTGAGGTGCGTGCGCGCGCGCATTCGTGTTGGTGGCTGCTTAGGTTCTGGCGGGGATGGCTCCACGCGCCCTTCGTCTCGATCTCGATTCGATACATCATTCCTTCCGTCCCGTGTTATTCCTTTTAAATTGTGATTGTTTTAGACATTTTTCTGTATGATCAAACATGTTTCTTAACATATTATTGATATTACTACCTAGAACAGGGCTATTGGAATTTACTGGTATATATTTTAAACCTACAGTTTGAATTTTTCATTGATAATTTTTGTTTCAAAAACTACTCGAAATTGGCGAAATTCACGAGAAAAATTAGTTTTTTCAACTTATTTTCGACTGCACGCATTAAAAGCATGAAATAGCTATGTTACTTGAAATAGCTATGTTAGCTGAAATTATCCATATATTTGTCATAAAATGAAAAAAATAAAATTTAAAAGGAATAAGGCCTCTTAACAGTTTGTTATGTTAGTTTTATAGTTTTCTGTAATTTTTTTTTTAATTTTCCCCTTTAAAGAAGGACAGCTGTATGCGATATTTTCAAATCAGTCATATTGACTTAAATCACGGTAATATTTCAGAAATATATCCATACTTTCTTAATTTTTATTTAAATAGTTTTTGTAGCCAGAAATTGTTCACACAGTTGACAATAAGTTGACCTAAGTATTTATTTATTTGTTAATCGATCACGCGTCCAGGTATAGACAATGGAAGCAATCCTTAACCCATTTAAGCAAACATTCCAGTTGACTTGTCAAAGAAAATAAAAAGGTTTTCCCTACTGACAAATTTGTTTGAAGATTCGAACGTCGTCCTTTGTCAAAATAGTCCAGGAAAAGGGTCCATCAGCCCGTCGTTGCTTTAATCTAAAGATAGTAAGAGGCTGGGATTTCTTAAGGAGATAAGACCTTTTGTATGTATTGTGCATAACGGATGGTTTGAGGAATTCGAGGTAAGTAATAGAAGCTTTAATGGATTTTTGTTGGAGCAGTGTGTATTCGTTGGAGTAAACATAAACATCTGCAAGATTTGGTACTTATCGCTTAAACTGTTGGGAACGACGCGCTGACCCGAGATACATTTTGATAGTTTTTTATTGAGGATGTCAGTCGATTCGATTTTTTATTGAGATCATTACGTCTTATGTCTACACTTAGACTGCTCTAAAAGTTAGAAATGACCGTTAAAGTTCAACATCACTAAAGCGAGCGCTAAAAACGCTCCATACAAATGACCGCCTAATCGTGACGTCATTATATGTTTCCAAATTTTGTATGGAGACAATAAGTAATTTGCCATTTTCACCGTGAAAAAGTGTGTTTGAGTTCATAATCAACATCTACACAATTTCGAAAAAAAAACCGCAGAAAAATTCTACATATATCGTACCTACCCATAAAATTTCATGAGAACCCGTTAAGAAATGCGATGTAGGCAAGATCAGCCGGAAACCCAAAAATTTGAAATCCGAACAAACGAAAGAATTTTTGGCCAATGAGACGTTTAGGTTTCCTCTGGCATTATCTCATCATCATCTTAGCCGAGTGACGTCTACAGCTGGACACAGGCTTCACCCAAGGCTCTCCACGATGTACATCGACATAATTATCCATCTCTTTCTGTTCAGTAATGTGAGATAGCGCAGGTAGCGCTATGTCGCGCGACAACAGTCGGCAATCATAGTTGTGCTAGCAGGGCATCGGCATTGATATAGAGTTCAAGACATGCTAAAAAAAAGGCCAAATAATTCTAGGTATCCAACCTACAGATAGGTTCCGACCTTGTAGCGGGGCCATTGGATTTATAGCATACATTAATTTCCTCCTCTAAGCCCTAGGGTATTAAGGCTTTAAAGTTTCGCATATTTCATAAAACATTAGTCAGCAAAGGCTTATGAAATTCTTACGGTTAAATTTATGGTTATTATTTTAATAAATTTCATATTAAGTACATATATCATTTATCATTTTCAAGATGTTTTTAATCAATGTGTGTTGCCAGTCATGCAGCAGTGAAACGTGGTCGCTCACAAGGCTCAAACTAACTCAAAGGGCAATGGAGCGAGCTATGCTCGGAGTTTCCCTGCAGGATATAATCCGAGATTATGAGATACGCAAGAGAACCAAGGTTGTAGATATAGCTCAGACAGTCGCCAAACTAAAGTGGCAGTGGGCGGGACACATTGCTCGTAGAGCCGATGGCCGTTGGGGCAGAAATGTGACCGCGGACCGGAAGACGAAACGTGGGAAGGCCCCCAACAAGGTGGACCGCCAACGTGGATTGAGGGAAGAAATTGGATGAAGACGGCGCAAGACCGATCGTTGTGGAGAACTTTGGGGGAGGCCTTTGTCCAGCAGTGGACGTCAATCGACTGATATGATGATGATGATCATCATCATTTTATCGTGAATTATGCGCGTTGATGTCACCAATTTATGTGCCTGATATTTGTGTAAGGAGCTTTTATTGTAAAGAAATTAAACTATTATCAGTAGGTCACCACTCCACTATACTTGCCCCAAACTGAGGACTGCCGCAATAAAGTTCAGGAAGGGGCAATAAAACCCGGCGGTCTTAGTGATGGTATTAAGTCGATAAATGTTTATTTAAACGTTGATGTAATTATTGCATCACTATTATTGCAGATATATTTAATCCTTTTTATTTTATAAATAAAGTGATTTCTAATTACATGATTAGTGAATTAAGTACATAATGATGCGCGAGTTATCATACAAAAGTATTGAACCCAATCCCAAATACTCGATGGCTCAAAAAGGATATCCAAGACTGGTTGACAAAGCATAACATTGAATACACTCCAGCAGAAATAATAGAGGAACTTTTAGGAAAAGTGGCGAAAAATCGACCAAAAAAAATATTATAAGTATGATATTATTTGGAAAGTTTAAAATATGATATTATTAAATTATGGTATTTATATTTTCTTTGTTATTTAGATACACCTTATCACACAATTTTATCGACATCCCTTTTTGCGGGATTACTACCCGCACTAACGCGAGCTTAATGGTTTTATTGCAGCAGTCCTCAGTTTGGTTTGGGGCAAGTATAGCCTAGTTGGTCGAGTGACCAATACTGTTGGCCCCAACCCACACCCACAGGCATGAAGCATCAGTAGGGTTGACAGTTGCTCTGTGAATAGGTATGTGATCAGAACTGTCACGAGAGTCTTACCTTTGAACCTCTCCTTCTGGCAGTGTGTACACAGTTTGGTTGTCAGTAGGCAACCACTGCACTAGCCTAGCTGGCCGAGTGACTAACACGGTTGGTGAAGCAAGCCCCGCCCCGCCGGCGTGTAGCACCAGTAGGGTCGCCAGCCGCGCTGTGAATATACTGAAGTTTCTGGAACAAATTATTCATTTATTTATATTAAGTATGTATTAAAATAGTCGCAAGCTAAATTTGGTCTTCAGACTAAAATAAAACCGCCTGAGAACTGTATTTTATTGGTTGTTTTTTGAAAAGGGCACGCACTTAGAGAAAAGGTGGAGAAGCCTGGCAACGCGACCGAACGACGACGCGAGCGCGATTCTAGAAGCCACAAGCACACGGCGATTTTGCCCGAACAACGATGAAAGTCGGAGCCTCACCTTGGTGCGCGCTGGTACGTATGCTACTAATGGGACGTAGCACGTAGAAAATACAAATAAATTGCGATAGAAATCAACTCCAACAATATGAGTTTTTCTCACAAAAAAAAAATACACCGCTTTTTAGCAGAAAATTTCACTTATCAGAATTTTTCTTTAATATTATTCTCAAGTCTTTCTGTACATCTCTAAAGATTTACTCAAATCCTAGACTATTTATTAAACCTCTTAAAAAAGTATATTTTTAATGACCAATAAATAAAACTTTTACGATGGTAAATTTATTATCTTTGAATCATTAGATTGGGTTTAATAACTTTTTATTGCATCCCGGGGCCAAATTATTATTGACATTGGCATATTTTGAGCGATGTAATAAGGCCATATGTCCGTAATATGGCTGATATACAGACATCGGAATATTTAGAGTGACAAGTAGGGATTTCCATATTGATAAATCCCTTAAACTTGGAAGTGGCTCCAAGTTTTGTTTGTAAAAAATAATTTAATAATAATCATAAATAATAAATATCGGACAACCTGACACAAATCGATCTAGTCCCAAAATACGCTCAAGAAGGCTTGTGTTATGGGTACTCGACGACGATATACGTAATACTCATATAGATAAATATATTATACTTAAATACGTAGAACAACATGACCCAAGCAAAAATATTCGAGTTCATCACACAAATATTTGCCCTGGCCGGGATTCAACCCGGGACCGCCGGCTCAGTAGGCAGGTGTCTACAAACCGAGCCAAACGCGTCGTCAATAGAAAGATCAAACTTATAAAACTTCAAGTAAATAAAACATTATTTTTTATTTTAGAAGAATCTAAGATAATGGGTACACTATAATATAATCGCTCTTTAGCGATTAGACCGCCTATTGTCTACCATTATTTAATTTATGATTTCTCATGTAATATTTTTCTCGTTGGTGTGCAATAAAGTATTGTTGTATTGTATTGTATTGTATTGTATTGTATTGTATTGTTTTGTATTGCATTGTATTGCATTGCATTGCATTGCATTGCATTGCATTGCATTGCATTGCGTTGCGTTGCATTGCATTGCGTTGCGTTGCGTTGCGTTGCGTTGCGTTGCGTTGCGTTGCGTTGCGTTGCGTTGCGTTGCGTTGCGTTGCGTTGCCTTGCGTTGCGTTGCGTTGCGTTGCGTTGCGTTGCGTTGCGTTGCGTTGCGTTGCGTTGCGTTGCGTTGCGTTGCGTTGCGTTGCTGTGTTGTGTTGTGTTGTGTTGTGTTGTGTTGTGTTGTTGTGTTGTGTTGTGTTGTGTTGTTGTGTTGTGTTGTGTTGTGTTGTGTTGTGTTGTGTTGTGTTGTGTTGTGTTGTGTTGTGTTGTGTTGTGTTGTGTTGTGTTGTGTTGTGTTGTGTTGTGTTGTGTTGTGTTGTGTTGTGTTGTGTTGTGTTGTGTTGTGTTGTGTTGTGTTGTGTTGTGTTGTGTTGTGTTGTGTTGTGTTGTGTTGTGTTGTGTTGTGTTGTGTTGTGTTGTGTTGTGTTGTGTTGTGTTGTGTTGTGTTGTGTTGTGTTGTGTTGTGTTGTGTTGTGTTGTGTTGTGTTGTGTTGTGTTGTGTTGTGTTGTGTTGTGTTGTGTTGTGTTGTGTTGTGTTGTGTTGTGTTGTGTTGTGTTGTGTTGTGTTGTGTTGTGTTGTGTTGTGTTGTGTTGTGTTGTGTTGTGTTGTGTTGTGTTGTGTTGTGTTGTGTTGTGTTGTGTTGTGTTGTGTTGTGTTGTGTTGTGTTGTGTTGTGTTGTGTTGTGTTGTGTTGTGTTGTGTTGTATTGTATTGTATTGTATTGTATTGTATTTTATTGTATTGTATTGTATTGTATTGTATTGTATTGTATTGTATTGTATTGTATTGTATTGTATTGTGTTGTATTGTATTGTATTGTATTGTATTGTATTGTATTGTATAGGTAATACTCCGAAGTTTCATTTGTCCGAATGCATCATCATTCCGAAATTTCATAATTCCGAAAACCATGTTCTGATAAAATATTCAGTTTTTTTTTGGATATCATATAACCCTAACCTAACCTTATTATAGTATGTAACATTATGATCCAAGGCGAAAATGATCGTTACGCGTTATTTCACTTTAAGATTTTTGAAAATTCGGGATATTAATGGTTTCGGATAAATGAAACTTCGGAATTTTTAAGTCATCCTATTTATAGTCTTCATATTTTTCTTTCGCGGAAATGCAATTCGGGTAAGTGAAATTCGAGCAAATCAATATTATTGCATATAAATTTCGGTCAAACAATAGACAACTGATTTAAATACTTAGTTGACTTATCCATAAATAATGTAAAGGTACGCCACGCCCCAGCGCTATCACGCTTGTGAAATCAATTTGATTGACAGGAGAAAATGTGGACATCTGGTTTCATTGGCGGTAAGTATGTTGTTTTATTACGGAAAGCCTTAAAAGTAGTCAGACTATTTCTTTAGGCCGTTCCTGATCTCGTATATGTATGAAACCTAATTCGATTGACATATACGAAGTAGACATTTGTGTGATATGATATATCACGGCTATGAGTCTGCCCATTCGTAATTTGAAATCAAGTGCAGTGGCATTAATCGACAATTCTTTCATCCTCACCACTTACATTGTAGCAGTCCACAATTGGGCGTTTTTCTAGAAATTTCCTGCCTCGCACGACTGCATTGTGGAATGAATTGTCGGTTGCGGTATTTTACAACCTTCAAACCCTTCAAGAAAAGAGCGTACTCCCACCTGAAAGGCCGGCATTGCACTTATGACTGCTCTGGTGTTGCAGGTGTCTACGGGCGACGGTAATCGCTTTCCATAAGGGGATCCGTTTGCTCGTTTGCCCCCTATGACAGTAAAAAAAAACACAAGAACAGTGCTTTTAGTTGGGCACTACTGAGGTTAGGAGTTCAATCCTCAGTCACCTCAGTTTGAAAGCATACAACGGTCGAAAATCGGTAAAAGTGAAAAGAAGCGAGATTTCAGACATTGTTATGTATGTCAGTGGTATAGAGTTGAGGCATTGGATGGCTGCCGTCCACTTTCGCACTTATACTGAATAGAAACGGATGGACATAGACGGAAATATAGTCGCTTGTCAAGATAAGGCTATGCGTGTAAAGTTGTAGTCAGCATCAAAAGTAGGGAATGCGAACAGGAAAAAGATCTATGGAGATTACCGGGAAATCACCAGTAATTTCCATAGAAAACATTTATCAGTTTGCATTCGCTATTTCTATGGAAATTACCGGATTACCGATAAATTGCCGGTATTTTCCGTAGAAAATTTACCGATGTGCATTCCCTAAATTAAAAAATAGGTGAAAATTTTAATATACAATATGACATTCGCCAGTAGTAAACTCGTGAGCTATACTTTTGACGCTGACCGTACCAACTGCTGTTACAAAATGGGAAGCAAATTATACCCGAAACCAAACCAACAATACAACAAATTGACGCGCGAGCTTTACTAAAATTTAATTTCACCACATTTGCATGTTCAAGGGATCGTATATTTGGGACGTGACAAGCGAATTTCCTGCAAAATACAAAACAAAAGGTTTTTCTTTTGTCCCGGACTGCTTAATGGCGAACCCTTCGTAGAGTTGACGCGTATATGAAAATATCGGTAAATTAATGTGTCATGAACCTTTCATCTGCCATTTGCAATGTCTGATTATTTAGAATAACCTCAATATTATAAATAGAGTCTGGCTAATGAAATATTACTCGAAGTTTTGGCGGGAAATTTTAAAAATCTGTGGCTGGTCACACTTTGTGTAGTAGGAATTATAGCTTTGATACTAGATTTTTTTTTTGATTTTCTATCCCTAATTAAATAAGTTAAATATATGTTGACGTGCACTCATAGTCAGCTCACATAAATTCTACCAATTTAGTAGTACAGTACAGTCAACGACCAACACATATGTTTACACTTTCTAACCATTTACAAGGCGTGAAATGAAATGTAGTGTAAATAAGACCTAGCTAGATAATACCATTCATTGTATTAATCCATTACCAAAAAAATTACATAAGTATTATGCCAAATTTCAACTCAATCGGAATGTTAGAACTATAAGTTTATTATTTATTATAGTACCTACAACATAAAGTATCAAAATCATTTATAGATGACCCATCTACCAAATTGCTTAAATCATAGACAATTGGTGATACCACAGGGAAATATCTGTCAATATTATTTGGCTAGCCAGACTATAACACCCCACTTTTTTTTCGGGGGTTAAATTTTTAATACACTCCACACAAGTAGCTGTTCATCATGAGACCCTCATTCAATGAGTGATATAGAAAATGCTACTGAAACTGAACATAAGTACCGTTAAACTACCCAAGTATAGTCCAGTCCACACAACTATGGTCCAATTTAATCCGAAAATTACTCGTTAATATAATGACAATTATTAGGAATAAACTCTAAGGTGAACAACATAATTAAACAAACTGAAATAAAAACGTATAAAATCACTGATAGAATATGGATTTTATAAAAATAAACGAGTTTTGTTTTGGAACATAGTTGGATGATTGGGTAGTTTTACGGTAACTACAATAATTCATTGTCTTTCGTTAAAAAAAAAACCGCTCTCAAATTGGTCCATCATTTTAGGAGTTATGATGCCACAGACAGATACACAAGCACACAGATACACATGTTACACTTATAACACCCCTCTTTTTTCGTCGGGAGCTAACTATACATACACGTCACATAATTTACATTTCAACTTATAAGTGTGCTCCTTCACCGCGAGGCAAATGCAAACAAATGAGATCTTAATATATTTTTTTGTCATATTACAGACGAATGTACGCGGTGAAGACCCATATACTTACCGAATTTATAACGATTTATAATAAACCTGACCCTCGAGAAATTAATTTCATTATAAAAAAAATATTTTGAAGTGTTTTACATAGTTAATACGGCGCTAATTTTGCCGACTCAAATCTATTTTCTTCAAATAGGAAATTGTAATTTTGCGTTCCTAAGCTTTTCAACGAATTTCGTGAAGTTTGATTACTTTATGGTTTCCTTCAGGATTAGTATAGAACTGTCGACATAATTAGGATTGATTTGTTTGTATTCTTTTTTTGTACCGCCTCCTTCAACTTTTATCTATTTTGGTTTGTCTGTAATTTTCTGCGAAAAAGTGATTATTTAAAGTGGCATTTCTTGTATAGCTTGTGAACAAAATTATATTTATTTACCCATAACAAGAGTGGTAGGTTATTTTAAACGTGAGGTAGTTTAGTTTGCTTTTTTCTAAGGAATGTTTCATTGTGCGTTCCCCGATACGCACCTAGCCGGTTTTTTATTTCATTTCCTTATAGGAATATCACGTTTTTACTTTATTGTCTTATAAATAGAACCCTTAAGCAATGATTACCTACTATTACATATTATTGACAATATATTGTTCATCCATCTGTGTTATCTACCTACTTGAATAGTTCAGGTAATGTGATCTGATAACTCATATGTTCAGAGTAAACAAATCATATTATCTGTATTTTCCAGATCAGTGCATATCGTTTGGCTTGACATTTATAATTTATTGGGATGAAGAATAATCAAGAAATGAATTATCTTCAAAAGTATTTGCTTTTACTTATTAACGTAGCAAAATTACATCATTTTCTTTTTTCCGGTTTTTGCGACGGCAAAGACCGGGTTGATCTTCGTAGTTGGGTAAAAAGTACCCAGTAACCATCTGTTTTGTCCAGTTAAAATACTCCAGTTAAAGTGCTCTTAATTAACCAAAAGTAATTCACAGCCCTCCAGAATTTTTAGAGCCATGAATTCACAAAGATACTTAGGTACCTACATACATCCATATACTCATAAAATGAAAAATTAGAGGAAGATATATAAATATGTTTAAAACTTATAAGAATAATTTTTATTTAACAAAAGAAACGTCTCTACATTTTTAACATAATTTAACAATGACTTCCACACTAGGCATAGCCTGTATCGTAGAAGTCGGATCATACACGTCAGGTTTGATAACAATGCGGCTATTGACATGCCTTAAAGAAGAAATTAAAACTTACAGATGAACAATACTATAATAAATACATTTAGAGCGTGATAATAAATAATGTTCATGAACATGTGTTTGATTGTGGGTGAGTGTAAGAGTCAGTGAGTGTAGTGTAATGTGAGCAAGGAGCGAAAAGAACGTGAGAAGTGCTTTAACTCAAAGCTTCTTCAGCTTGATCATATACGTCCATGATAGTAAGAGCTCCCGTACTCACGTTTTAGCCACAAACATTTGACACATCTTTATGTAATATTGATATAAATATTAGGGAATTAGAACTTTTCAATACGTTTTGCAAACATAGTTTTGACAGTTGGTACGGAAATTATTCTTGTATAATAAGAGAAGAATGTTCCAATCGTAAGATCCAACCAAATTCTTGTTAAAGTTTATTTTAGTGGTACCAAAAAGTAAGAAAAATGTGTGCAAAATGACGTAATAATCGTCGGATTATAACATCACGTTCCTCAAATCCTTCAATTGATGACTGCCGCCGTCACAACACGACGAGATATTCGTCATTCGTCACGCGTCATGTTATGACCCTCGTCACTGGGTACTTATCGTTTTATCCAAACATATTAGGTGCGATTCATACAGAAAGACGTAAACGCCGTCATTTTGCTTGTAATATAATTTATATATACATATCATATAAATTTGGATATTTATTTTATTACATTTCAAAATAGCGTCGTTTTTAAAAACAAATGTAAAAAATATGAATGGCATTCCCATTGCATTGATGCAGTGTTGAAAATTTGGCACGATTTTATCACTAATATTTGAGAAAATAAAATAAATAATAATAAGAAAGTATTTAAAACAGCGAAAAAAATGTCATGATGTCAATTGACATATCGCAGGGTCTAATCCGGGTCTGTCATCATCATAAGATATTTTTTGTTGTTTATTACCTATCTGAACATAATGTCAGATATTAACGTAAGCGATATTCTGTTCATAACGCATGTTGTGTTTGCTTGTGATTCGGTAAATACTCTATTATATATTTAGTACCTGCATTTTTTTTATGTTGGCAAACCTAATAAATAAATAAATAATACTCCCGAAGCAGTGGCACGTGTTCCAGGTGACAGGTAAAATATTCAAATCCGCCAAGCAAATACTGTTGCTGTAAGAAAACAAAGTCAAGAGCGACATCTATGACTACAAATAATTTATACGTATTTGTATAGAATCTTTTTATCGATTCATTATTTTTTATGTGGTAATACCACATTTTTTTATTTATAATTTATACGTGTCAAGAAGCCAAGTGGTGGCCATATAGGCTGACAGAAAATAATAAAGGCCCTTAGGCGACACCGAATGAAATAACTAGACTTTGAAATAGTCACAGGTAGGGATTTAGATATCGATAAATTTACTTATCGATGTTTTCGTCGTCGTCTCCAATCGTCTCCAAAATAAATACACACTTATAAATTTGTTTGGGAAAAGCTGTCACGGTCCTCAAATGTCGCGATCGCATAGGTATAGTAATTGGGTGGAGTTTTGATTTGATCATGACGAAATCTATTTAATACTTTATCATAAAGTTAGTATACGTTATAAATTTAATTAACGTATACTAACTTTATATAATAAAGTAGTTAAATATAAGTAGGGAAACTGCACTAAAAGTTAACTGTAACGGCAACATAACGAGAAAAACATTCGAATAAATACTGAGTCCTCCGTTTCTTCTCCTAACCATTAATTAATGCCTACAACTATAGTCCAAGAGCCCAGATACATACGTATATTTAACATTTGTAATTATTTATTAAAAGACAAAACCTTAGCAATTGAGAAATTATATCTATATGTATAAGTAAAAACAAAGGGCAATTTATACCTAAAATATAAATATTATTAAAATATAAAGAGCCTAAAGTTTATGCGTGTAAGAACACCTTAAAAAATATTATTTAAGTGCCGACGGCGATGTGTGATTGCTGGTGTGGTCTTAGGAGTATAATTATAACTACCTATCTGTGCAATGTTGTAAGCGGTGCGAAACATTCGCGTCACGTCTAAACCTCGAACAGGTTTCTGTAACGCGTAGTAAGTATAAATTATTTGTGCTTAATTAACTTAAATAAATAAAAATATATATATATATGTATCCGCCAGGTCGCCTTCACTAGATATTGTTTCCAGAAGGGGGCTGACAGCGTTGCCTCTTTGGATGGCGAGGCTCAGTTGCTGTCCAAAGTAGCTGCCACCCCTCTGGTCACCCGAAGCTTCGACGAGAAAATTATTTATTATTGGCTCTTTACCATAAAATCACAGTGATATCAGTATGAACAAACATGCTTGTAAATATAATTGAATGAAATCTTTGACCTTACCATCTCTTTTATCTCTTCGCTGTTCGCGGGGACTAAAATTATACAAATTTTCTCCCTCCGGCTGACTGCGATGATGAATTTGAATTGTCCGCGGACCATATTTTTAACTTTTAACCTTCTATGACATTGACCACAACCTGGAAACCACTGTTCTATAACCTCATTTTTATTAGATTAGTTCATAAATGTTATTTACATATTTTGACGACACGTTTGGCTCGGTTTGTAGACACCTGCCTACTGAGCCGGCGATCCCGGGTTCGAATCCCGGCTAGGGCAAATATTTGTGTGATGAACTCGAATATTTGTGCTTGGGTCATGGTTGTTCTATACGTATTTAAGTATATATATTTATCTATATAAGTATGTATGTCGTCGTCTAGAGCCCATAACACAAGCCTTCTTGGGCTTAATTTGGGACTAGATCGATTTGTGTGAGGTTGTCTGATATTTATTTATTATTTTATTTTATTTATTTATTTAACAGGCCTTTGCTTTGTACATTGGTCATTTTCGGCTAAACCGTGTTGATGACAATTATGCAAAAATAGGAGTTTTTGTGTGTCGCCTCTTAAACTATAACTTAAACCGTAAGGTGGTCCGATTAAAAGTAAACACTTAAGTAAATAGTTCCTTTGATGGCTATTTTATGGGCTCCATAAGTTACTTCTAAGTTACTACCTATAAAAAGATAATTACTAATTTTACAAGTAGGTAGCTTCTAATATGCATTGCGTAAAACAGATGTGATAAGATTACAAGTTTCTTATTCCGAGATTTTACAAACATAGCCGAAAAATAAAAACTAGCCTAGTACGAATCATACATCGCGCAATTTTATTTAGGTATGTTTATTTTATTTCTCGGTATAGTATGAAGTTGTCAAAGTGGCTATAGTACTATATATGTTTACATATTCTATGCAAATTCTCAATTTGCTGACTATTGTATTTCAATTGTTAGGACCCCGCTTATAATAATAATAACCAGCGACCCGCTCCGACATCGTACGGGTGCAATGCTGATAAAGTATGCATATATTATACATATTATAAAACTTTCTATTGATTCGGTCTATCTATTAAAAAAACACATCTAAATCCGTTGCGTGGTTTTAAAAATATCTAAGCATACATAGGGACAGACAGACAGGAAGTAACTTTGTTGAATGTAGTGATAAGTCATGTATTTTGAACAATTTGGATCAATGTTTCTTTATTTCATTTTCACTTTTTAGGGTTCCGTAGCCAAATGGCAAAAAACGGAACCCTTATAGATTCGTCATGTCTGTCTGTCCGTCTGTCCGTCCGTATGTCACAGCCATTTTTTTCCGAAACTATAAAAGCTATACTGTTGAAACTTGGTAAGTAGATGTATTCTGTGAACCGCATTAAGATTTTGATGCAAAAATAAAAAAATAATAATAAATATTGGGGGCTCCCATACTTAAAACTGAAACTCAATTTTTTTTTTTCATCAAACACATACGTGTGGGGTATCTATGGATAGGTCTTCAAAAATGATATCGAGGTTTCTACAATATTTTTTTTCTAAACCGAATAGTTTGCGTGACAGACGGTTCCAAAGTGGAAAAAAGTTGGTCCCCCCCCCTCTAACTTCTAAAATAAGAAAATGAAAAATCAAAAAAAACATATGACGTACATTACTATAAAAACTACCAAGGAAAATTGTTTTGAACGAAATCTAGTAAGTAGTTTTTTTTTATACCTAACTTTGCACCTAATTTATATGGGGCGCTATACATACCAGGTGCAAACTTAACTTAACCACTTAGAGATGGAAAGTGTTTGTACGGAACCCTACGCGAGTCCGACTCGCACTTGGCCGGTTTTTATTTTCAGTATTTGTTGTTATTATACATTATTTTAAGTGCCTTTAAACCTTACAGTTGGAAATATACGTGTGAATAAACCGTTCTTCACTGTATTTTTGTACTAAATAGATCTTCTTTTTGTCTCAAAACATTACTCTGAACATCAACATCAAACAACGTCTCAAACAAATACCTCACTGTTTAATTAATTAAAAGTTAAAATGTAATTAAAACTAATCACCACTACATACCATTTTTCAGAAATAAAACAAGAGGCGTTGGTGGTCGTAGGAGCCAATCAATAGAAGGTCATCCTACATAAATTATTGAAGTGCGATACCAACGTCAAGTGCCATCGCTTTGGCGGGAAACTTTACGAAATTTTCTACTCGACTTTGTTACAACAACACAAGTTATTACTCATAAATTGTCATTGCCATTAAATTATAAAAGAGGTTGTAAACTCACAGATACAGATTAGTAGGGTGACAAGGAATTTAGGACAAAATTGGTTTCAAAATAAAAATTAGCATAGAAAAATAAAAGTTTGTTTTCATGTAATTACGACTTCAACGTGACCGCCATCAATTACTGAGTTAGAAAAGTTGGTACCTGATCACCGATTAAAAATTATCGTGTACCTATATCACTCATTCCATTCATGTCTTTCATTTCGTTCAGTGGTTCATTTGAATGACGCGTCGTAAGAAGTATTAAGAAAGTATACAAAACTAATACTAATGGCGTACCTAATTATTGGAAAAAGGTGTATTAATTCAGTGAATAAAGGATTTTGACCTTACAAACGGTCCGGTAGTTTTGAATTTTTGATATGTTGTCTAGGATGGTTAGTCAGTGTTTAAAATGCAAAATGCACAATTCCCCCCCCCTCCGCGCCCGCCACCATATTGAAAAAACCGGCCCTCTCTTCATGTTTTTGCTCATATCTTCCTTTAGGAGCATTTTAGCTAGAAGAAAGCTTCGACAACGTTATAGAGAGTTAAATTTACTACATTTTCCATTTTAAATTTTGTTTCTAGGATAGATAGTTACGGAGATATGCACATTTAAAAAAAACTAAAGAAATTGCAATTTCCAACTCAAAAACAAGCTTCTGGATTATATCTTCGTTTAGGAGCATTTTAGCTAGAACAGTGCTTAGGCAATTTTGTAGAAAATTAAATTTACTATAATTTACATCTCAAACTTTGTTTCTAGGACAGATAATTACGGAGATATGTAAAAAATAAAGTCACATTTTCCGAAAATGTATGTAAAAATGGACATGAGTTTTATAAGCAATTATATTTTCTACATGTTTTAATTTGTCCTAGACTAGTCCGTAACTGAATGACAGCGTTCTAAACCAAGAATTTTGAGAAATTTTCGGAAAATTCGACTTTACCTGTTTTTAAATGTGCATATCTCCGTAACTAACCGTCCTTGAAACAAAATTTGAGGTGTAAATTATAGTAAATTTAATTCTCTACAACATTGCCCTTTGCTTTGTTGTAGCTAAAATGCTCCTAAACGAAGATATAATCCAGAAGTTTGTTTTTCAGTAGGAAATTGCGAATTTTTACGATTTTTTAAATGTAGATATCACCGTAACTATCTGTCCTAGAAAAAAAAATATTAAATGGAAAATGTAGTAAATTTAACTCTCTATAACATTGTCGAAGCTTACTTCTAGCTGAAATGCTCCTAAAGGAAGATATGAGCAAAAATATGAAGAAAGTGCCGGTTTATTCAATATGGCGGCGGGCGCGGAGGGGGGGAATTGTGCATTTTGCATTTTAAACACTGACTAACCATCTTAGACAACATATCAAAAATTCAAAACTACCGGACCGTTTGTAAGGTCACACATAGTACTTTAGTCTCTATTCACCGTATTATATCTCAAAAAAATCAACAAATTAATTATGTGTCATGGTCAATTTCATCCATATCTTCAAAATATGAAATACTAATAGTATCATTCAGTTCAGTTCATATTAAGTGGTAAGGGGTTGCGAATGAATATACTAATATAGCGAGTTGGTTTATCATTAAGTGAGTGAGTGAGTTATTGACATGAATGAAAAGGTATATTTCATTTGCATCCTCGCGAACGACACACCTAAAATAGGTCGTGATACATAGCGACGCAATCGACCGACGTGTGTATGTATATGCCGCCACGACTCGCTACGAACGCGCGCTGAGTTTGCCGAATATTAGGCGGACGGCGGAGCACGCCAGTGTGCAACGGTGCGTAGGCTACTAGCTCGGTTCACGATACGCAGCTATCCCGTCTTGTTCCTAACTTATTTTTGTTGAGTTTCTCAATCCTTTGTAACACTAATGACATGCATTCCAAAATGAATGGAACCATTGTTTTCGCCAAGAAACCAACATAAACCACGTTTCTTACGCGTTCTGCCAGAATTATTGTAATTATGATTAATTGACGGACCAACTTGCGTTTTCTTTTTATTATCCTTTGTTCCAAGGTTCGAAAAGGATCAATAAGCTCGCATTATTCCTAAATGACCATAAATCTGCGCAGGCGGCGGTAAAAAACGACGCAAGCGACTTAATTCTCCTGTTAACATGTGCCTTTTTGGGCAAGTTGGGGTTAAAGACTTGCACTCGCCGCTGAATCGTGTTACCGCGTTCATAATCCCATAAATCTGGGCTCGTTTTTATGCGGCAATAATAATAAATCTGAAAGATTTACTCTTTAGTTGAGGCTGTAGTTGCCTTTCAAGGATTGCAAGGTTTCAGAAATGACGTGAACGGTTTGTATGCATCCGAATTTTTGTGACACAATTTTACTATTTTGACTGCGGTTGGTGCAGTTTGTACCTAGTACATTGCCTACTGAGCCGGCGGTACTGGGTTCGAATCCTGGCATTTGTGGCTGTTATTATCTTTATGTATTTATTTATACAGGATGATTCAGGAGTCATGAGCGGGAGTTATAGGGATGATCGAGTGGGCCAAGAGGGCCACACTGAGCAACTCAATATGGAATGAATCACGAAATCGTGCGTTTTTTTTAATAGTTGCTTGGTATTGGTAGCTAATTGATCGGTAACCATCCGAAATGTATGGAACGGCTGTCCTTTGCTTTGCGATTTTGTGGTCCACATCCACACCATCGCCCATATAACTCCTGCTCATGACTTCTAAATCACCCTGTATACGTATTATGTATAACGTCGTCTAGTACCTACCCAATACCCATAGTTACAAGCTTTGCATAGTTTGAGACTAGGTCGATTTGTGTAAGATTGTTTCCTAATATCAATTTTTAACGGAATTGCAAATTCTGTTTTTTTTTGAGGAAATACGAAAAGCATTATTTTTTGATTATTGATACAATGGGTAACATCCATACTAGCTTATTATAAATGCAAAAGTGTGTTTGTCTGTCTGTTACCTCTTCACGCTTAAACCACTGAATCGATTTTGATGAAATTTGGCATGGAGATAGTTTAAGATCCGAGGAAGAACATAGATTAGGATAGTTTTCATCCTGGAAATTATCCCTAAAAAGATTGAAAAGTGAGTAAGTAATTCATGATGACATTGACGACCCTGTAGGGAATGTAATGATTAGACCAAAAGCACAATTGCTCTTACATTTGATTAGGCGCTTTTAATAATCCCTTTTATTAATTAAGGTGATTAGGTGGATATCTATCGTATTGTATGAGGTTGCTTCCATACTTCCTAGTTCCACGCGGACGTAGTCGCGGGCAAAAGCTAGTTAAATATAAAGACAATATTTACGGTAGCGTTTTGTCCCTTTAACGGCATCTGTTGCTAAAGAATATTTGTCCACTCATCACCCCCAAACCGCTGGACGATTTTTACCAATATCGATATAGGGATAGCTAGGCATCTAAATATGGTTATAGGATACGTTTTACACGACTACGCGGATGAAGTTGCCCTTCTAACTGCTGAAAAACATACCCCGGGGATGTCGATGCATGAATGATTTGACACTAGGCCGTCAATTAGTGCACCAAAAAACCGATGGTATTAAAGCCGATATATTGTTAAATTGGGGATAATATGTAATGTTTCGTTTATTTTGGAACCAGTGAAAAGAGGGAAGGTATAATCTGAAGTGCGAGATGTACGTCAAATAACATTTCCAAGAAAGTACACACATATTCAAATATATTTCCAAGACTTATTAATCAGTGTACCTAAACGCTTAAGTAAGAACACTCAAGTTCGCTACTGATGAATAATAAAGAAGCGAGCACATACAGTCGACAATTTCAAGCCAAATGTTAATCTGTTGAAATCCGAGCTCAGCTGATTTAATGACAATAATTTAATATCCATGAAATGTTATATCTACAGAATATTATATTATATTGTAGGTACGAAATTATTGTACTTAATTACTATTAGGGAATGCAAACTGGTAAATTATTCTATACATATTATCGGTAATTTAGCGAACATTCGGTAATTCTCATAGAAATAGTTACCGGTTTGCATTCCCTATGCTCGGGGTGTCTCTACGTGATCGAATCAGAAATGAGGAAATCCGTAGACGAACTAAAGTTACCGATATAGCTCACCGGATTAGCAAGTTGAAGTGGCAATGGGCAGGCCACATAGCACGCAGAGCAGATGGCCGATAGGGCCGAAAAGTGCTCGAGTGGAGACCTCGGACCAGCAAGCGCAGCGTAGGACGTCCACCTACAAGATGGACAGATGACCTTATAAAGGTCGCCAGAAGGCGCTGGATGCAGGTCGCTTCCAACCGGTATATATGGAATTCCAAAGGGGAGGCCTATGTTCAGCAGTGGACGTCCTATTCCTATGGCTGAGATGATGATTCCCTAATTACTAATAAATTAGAGAACACACTCAAAAATAGTTATTTGTTATGCAAGGCTGCAAAGTTGTTATTTGGCGCGAGTGTTGCAATTGAAAGCTGAGCAAGCGAAGGAATCTAAGATTGAACCATGAGCGAAGCGAACACACACTACTTGACACATTCGTTGTGAATGTGGGAGAAGGGCATTCTGGGAAGGATTAGTTGGCCACTTGGAAGTATTTTCCATAACACTTGCTTTGGAAGTAATTGGACGGTGGGATCCGCACAAGATTATTTCGGTTTAATCTTCTTTTAAAACGCCAATAGTTTCGGTAAATTACTTATCGTCTCCAAATATTTATAACAAATCGTTTTTCGTTTTAATATAGGCTTTTAGCATTGAATAAATACCCCAAATTGGGCTTAACTTTCTTGTTTTCGATATTTCTATAAAGTAAGACAACAGTATCTATTCTCGACAGAACAAATTTACGTTGTTAACTTCCAACTTTTTAATTATTTATTTTTTTCTCGGGTGCGTTCAGAAATTACACTCTTATGTTCCAACTTTTATAACAAATAAATATTAAAATTTTGTGTTGTATTTAATATATTTACTAGTCAAAATATGTAAATGAAACTGAAATACTTACTATTAATATACCTATATAAACATATTCAACATAAAATAAAGTGTATAAAAATAAAAAACTTAAAAATCTGTAACCACAAACCAGGTTTCTGGACGTGATATTGTAGGTGTAATTTTTTTTAAGGAAGTATTCAAACGTACATATGATTTTAGCCGGCCTGATCGCTCTTTATTAGCGTGCGTTGATTGGTTATTCGAAGATTTTATCGACTGATGAAATCAGTCACGCGTTGAACGAGTCTTAAATATAAAAAAAGTTACATGCACCACAGAGAATCAATATCGTCGTGTTCGAAATTCAAATGACTTTTGCACGCTAGCGGATAAAATAGACTTTTGCACGCAGATTTCGCCCTATAAACGGAAGTTTTCCGAGCCAGTGAGGTGAAAAATATATTGGTCTCTTCTATGCACAATGGACTGCACATACATGAACTATCCTACCTATGATTATGAATGAATAGATTAACTTTATCGCACATAAACGGTGTTCTGCCTTTTCGCAGAATTATTTTTCATCCAATGAGTCATTTCGCTGACATTCCGCTTCGCAGATTTTTTATTCTTCTGTAGTCATAAATAAATCATAACTTGCAAATATCATCCTATAAATTACGTTAGGTTAGCTTTGTTTTATAACAATTCCAAATACGGTTTCTGAGAAAAGTGTTTTTACGAAATTACACTTTTAAAAAGAATTCGGCAAATAGGCAGAGAACCTGACTAAGCAGCTAGATCAATTATGATTATTATTAGTGAGGTAAAAAAGGTATGATAATGAGTCATAACCATCCGTGATTACCTTACTCTCATAACTTATAAGATACTTTTTATTTGAATTCGGAGACGCAACAAAAAGGCGCCTTCTATTTCACAGGTGAAATTTTGAAGTATATACGAGTATAAGGACACAGCGCGGCATTTACGTCATTTGAAATAAAATTATGAAATTTTGCGATAACTCAAAAACGGCTCAACTGATTTCATTAAATATAATTTTCATTGAAAGTACATAATAAAGTCATTTTTATGAATTTTCCCATAATTTTTTGACTCGTGGTTAAAAAGTTAGACAGGGGGACACTCTTTTTTTTATTTTCGGCACGAATATTTACACGGAACCCTAAAAATAGATGTTTATTGCCTTTTCAAATCAATTTCAAGTAAGCATACTTATACAATCTTTTTATAAATGAAATTCTAATCCAACCAAACACTGTATAAGGTTTTTTTATGCATTTACAAATTCAATGAAATTCGGGTTCGCATAGTGTCAATGTCTTGTCAGCTTATGAAATGCGCATCGAATATTCTGATAAGTTTCCTAGTTCCTAGGTCAAAGAATATTATCGATGACACCTGTTTAACATTGACGTCACTAGCACGCTTAAAGGGGCTTTGCTGTATTAATTTGCTACCTGTTTATCTACTTGGTATTACTAAATTGCGAGGAAATACAATAGTTTTCACGCCACTGCTTGGAAATGCCGTGATATATGGCCTGAATTCAGTTTAAAGTTGTACAATGAACAATAAGTACCTTTGATTTATTGTAATTCAATTTTTTTTTCGTTGCGCCTTATAGTGTAATAGTTGGCTTGATGGATTTAAATGAAATTTGTAGTTTATAATATGGCGGTAACGGTACATATTTTTTACGTGACGTCCATTTTGGATTACTAGGTCGACACCTTTTGAGTTTTTTTGGGGTATAAATTGCATTCAATATGATGTATATAGCTTTTGTCGGGCTTTATCGTCATGTACCTACTTCGTTTACGAGGTTTTTGGGGTTTAAATTTGCCAAACAAATATATATATAATTCATGCCCACACTTAATATTATGTTTTACTTTGTTGCATGTATTTTGTAGTTTTCTTTATGATGCTTCGTGTTCTTATTATAATTTTAATTCCATTTTTATACTGTCTGCGTGATGGTAGGTTTGTTATTGCTGTCTTTTTATGTACCGTTATATAAGTAGTTCGTGTCGGTTATGTTAATTTAGTTTAGAACTTTTAACTTGCCAGTGTAGTGTAGTAGTAGCGTATAGCTGTAATGCTGGTGTTTTTTTTTTAATTCTAATAAATAACATAGATGCAGGAGGACGTATTGGCGGATTCTCTAGTGTTACTCGTATTATGGACCATTACGACCAATTAACTAAAACTGCCTCGTCTGTATATAAAAAAATATAACTTTTTTTTACCTTATTACTAAGTAGAAGTACTAATACTAACCTACAGGTTATTATTCTTGTATCATTATTTTGTTTAAATGAAAAGGCTTTCAGATTTCTTTTTTTTACCACTCTTGCTAATGTGGTGCTTTACGATTATAAAAATATGCTTACTACAACGAACAATAAATGAGGGTTACTCCTGTTCCTCTTTAATAAAAAAAAACCTTAATCGGAGAAAACATACTGCAGTATTAAGAGGCTTAATCCTATTAAAATTATTTTTTTCATATTATGACAAATAAATGAGAATTTCAACCAACTTTTTGAAGTGAATAATGCTTTCCCCTTTATTTCATGCTCTCATTGCGCGCAGTTGAAAATAAGTAAAAAAAACGAATTTTTCGCGTGAATTTCGTCAACTTCGACTAGTTGTTGAAACAAAAATTATCAATGAAAAATTCAAACCGTTAGTTTCAAATAACATATCTACCAATAAATTCTAATAGCCCTGTTCTAGACAGTAACGTCAATAATATGTTAAGAAAAATGTTTCATCATAAAGAAAAAAATCTAAAACAATCAGAATCTTAAATGGAATAAGGCCTCTTAAATTTAGCTCTAAATTAATAAATGGCATTTTGCCATCACCACGTCATTCACAGAAAACGGTAGACTCAATAAACTAAATACCCACAGTTTCTTTTGTATTTTCAAACATTCATATAATTAAACTCGCTTTGATGCTCAAGAACATATTAGTGCATCATGGCAAAGTATCAACGTGAAAATCTGTTTAAAAACGTCGTATGCACCATTGTTTTGTCGATAATATACGTCATTTTGTGTAAGAGAATTGTCAGCTAAGGCGAGACCAAAATCTAATAATAAAACAGTCTGCCAGTACGTCTGGATGTTTTGTTTCCGTCTGACGTGTTTCACTTTATGTTCGCGTATTAGGTTATTAATAAACCAAGGTCCGTTGGAGGAAACGAGGATTATTGTCTGTATGTCTATCATATTTTGTATTAATGCAATTCGGATAATTCAAGGAGACGAAGTTTTATCTGATTACTGTAATGGTAATTTTGACGACGCGGTTGGCTCGGCTTGTAGTGCAGCTGCCTACTGAGCCTGCGGTCCTGGGTTCGAATCCCGGCCAGGGCAAATATAAATGTGCTAAACTCGAATATTTTTTCGTGGGTCATGGATGTTATCTACCTATAATTATATGTATATATTTACTTATATATTATGTATATCGTCGTCTAGTACCCATAGTACAAGCTTTTAAAAAAAATAATATACACGGTTCTTTTAAGAGGCCTTAAACATTTTAAAACGTTTTTTTTTAATATTATGACTAATATATTAATAACTTCAACCAACTTTTTAAAGTGAATAATACTTTTTCCTGAGTTCTAGATAGTAAGAATAGCTATTTCATGCGTTCATTGCTCGCAGCCGGAAATAAGTTAAAAAACAGTTTTCTGCGTGAATTTTGTCAATTTCGAGTAGTTTTTGAAACAAAAATTCAAACTGTTCGTTTCAAATAAACATTGCAAATAGCCCTGTTCTAAGTAGGTAGTAGGTAACATTGATAATATGTTAAGAAACATGTTTGATCATAGAGTCAAAATAAAAAACCTACAACAATCAGCATTTTTGAACGGATAGGGAGTCTTAACACACTAAAAAAAACATTGCAAGTAAGGGGTAACGGACAACTTTCCAAATTCCAAAACTATAGAACTTGAAACAATAGCTTTTAATCCAGTAATAAAATAAGAAGAAGCCTTCTTCAGTATGTATTTATACGGACCTTTGTTCCAGTGTTTTTGGGTTAAAAACTCTTTCGGATTCATCCCACCGAGTCCATGTTTTATTAATTTATTTTTAAAGTCAACACACGGGTAATGTTTTCTCAAAATGTTATACAATGCTGTGAACTTGCCGGGTGATATTTGTACAAAAGGGGAACCAGTAATTGTTCGTTGAAGTAGTATTGAGAATGGATATATTCTCATGTGATAATACCTTGAATTGACTGAGCGAGCGAAGTTTCAGCTTGGCCAAAAAGTATTTTGTATTAAACCGTTGATACAAAGATCAGAAAAATTTAAATAAGTTACCTTTTGGAAGAGACCGGGAATCGAACCGAACTGGATTGACGGTCCAGCGCGTTAACCTTTCCGCCACCCTAACTCCCAAGCAACCTATTGATAAATAATTTAATTAGGTATTAATTTAATTAATAATTAATAATTATTCTTTCAATTATTAATTAATTATTTTTTTCTAATTTTTCCTTCATTTGTGTGTCGATCTTTGCATTGTTTATTTGAAAGGCTTAACACCCTAGCGACCTCTATGATCTCTTCCACCAGGTAACTCATATCAATTTTTCTTGAAGCTTTGATCTTTGTATCAATGGTATAAACTGTACCCTTATTAAAAAAACTACTCATGTTTCATAAATAAATAATATTTTGTATGTTCTGAATGCCCAGTTTTCCGGTAATTCTTGCATACAGGTCGATTTGATATCTAGAAACTTTTAACCATTTTTTTCCTTTTTCATAAAAGGGGCGGGTGGTTAAAAATGTAAAAAAAAATACTAATTTCACCCATTTCGAAACAAATTCGCTCTTAGCCGGTATTTTCTTGGTTTACCCTTGTTTTATAGAATTTTCGTTTCATAGAGATATAATTTCGTCGAGAGCATTTTTTTCTGAAACTATAAAATTTAATATTTTGGCAAGTCATAACATAAACCCAACCTAACCTAACCTAATCTATAGCGATTTCAGAAAAATGCATAACTTCTGGAGAAAATTGTCTATGACATAACAATTCGATAAAATGAAGCATTGGGTGAAATGTTATTTTTTTTATATACATTTAAATGAAATTTTTTGTCTGTAAAAGAACAGGATACCTTTTTTACATTGTTGTTGACGGGTTTTTGTGGGCATACAGAAATGGTTACAGGATACTTTTACCCAATTACGCTGAAAAAAAATCAGGCGGCTAAATTACATATTCAGTAATTAGTAAGACGTAAAGTCAATGGATTTGTAACAGTTTGTGTGGGATTGAAACATAAACATGTAAAGGATTTGCGGGATTGGTACGTCCTGTTTGTTTTACGGCCCGTTGTACTAATAATGTGTAATTATAGATTGGCAATGGAAACAAACACACGTGTATAAACATAGTAGTTATTCCAATCGAGCCGAGCTCTGCTTCGCCGAATGATTTTTTGTCAATTGTTTGATCGAATTTACACTTCGGTTTTTTTTGTCGTTTGAAGGGTTGAATTTTTAATATTTTTTTCTACATAATATCACCCACTTGATAAGATTAGGTTAGGTTGGCTTTAAAACAATCTTAAAAAGTTTACGGTTTTAGAGAAAAATGCTTGGTGAAACATTCGACGAAAAATTTCGGCCACGAAAAGGCCACTCATGCTGAATCAGGCTGTTCTGAAAAATACAATACAAAACAAAATTCGATCAATGTGTGTAGTAACCATTTTTGTTTTATATAGAATTTTAATTACATTTGCCATATTTTTTCCTGGAAGTCTCTATAATTTATAAAATTTCTAAAAGATCATCGTATACAGCCATTAAATGAGGTTAGGTCCGTCGTAAATAAAAAAAATGTGGTTAGGCTACAGTTTAGTTTTATATTATAATGTTTTTTTTTTATTATTATTAAATCAGAGATCAAACACAATTAATTTGCCAGCTTACCGGACTTGAACCAATATCCCTTGCCATGCCGGGGCGAGTGCTCTGCCAATTGAGGCAAAGGCGTACTAGGTAGGTTTGTCCCCTTGTTGGATAATCGTGCACTTGGCCCCCGGTAACTCGATAATCAGAAGCCACACTCCGCCCTCGTAATGTGACACTTTTACGCGAGTTCTCGCGAGTTGACGCCAAAAAGTGCTTACACGGAATTAACTGTTATGGTGAAAACAGAATACTTACAGTGCAAACAAAAAAAAAAGTAGAGAAAAATAACACTTTTATACAAAAAAAACTGAATACAATTGACGCCAAAACTACTTACACGTAAATAACTGTTATGGTGAATAGAATACATACAGTGCCAACAGAAAAAAAGTTTGGAGGAAAATAAGTAATACTTTAATTAAAAAAACTGGAATATAGCCCAAAAAAGTGTTTTTCAACCCACGCCCTATTACAGATTTTTAGCTGTATTAATTTATTTTACTGGCAACGATATGGTAACTGACGTTGAAAGTCGATGAATGTCACTGATGTAAACAAAGAGGAAGGACTAAATCTAAATATACCGCAAATTTCAAGTATTTTTTTTGCATAATAAAGCTAAAACTATCCACAGTGATGAAAGTCAAGTTTTTCTATAGGATTAGGTATTTATTACGCAAGAAGAACGAAGGATTGAGCAGCATTCCGGTAAACAATGTTTTGTTCCTTGACAAATCCCTATAACGTTTGCAAATTATTGCTATATTAAAGCTGTTTGTAGCGCCACTATCTGAAGCCGACAATGTTAATGCTGGCATATGTCAATTTGCATACTTAAATTGTCATCTACTTTCTAAGCTGACACCTCATAATTCTGAATAGAAAAAACAAATTTCACAATTGAAAAAAGTGTCGGTAAGGGTAAGCGATTATTAATCGTATATTAGGGTCCAACTATTATTATAAAAAACGTTTTTGACCCTAATTTTAATAGTACATCTCTGTCTCGTAGGTACGCCATAATTCTAACATTAACACTATAGAAGGTAAACTAGAAGTAAAACGGAAAAGGGGAAGACCAAGAAGCTTATCTTTTCTATGTAGTTGAAATAAATAAAAAATAGACGCTTCATCATGTAAACAAGTGATAGAAAAATAATGGCAGCTGGAAATTAATCACTAATTACTAACTAATTAAATATAGTTGTGATGATTGAGTTCTTCAAAAGAGTCAGATTTTTCGTTATCCACAATAGAAAGTTGAAATTTTATTTGTCTTCTTTAATGACTGGCCTACCTGATGGATTTATACACATAGATAAAAAACCTAAAAAAGAAAACCAAAAGCCTTTCGCTTTTCTGAAGACGTTTGAATACCTCACTATTAGCACGCGTAAATTGAGCGCTGAAAATGTATTCCTACTAGTTTCTAAATAAATAGATAAAAAACATCACCTTCACTTGTCTTGTTCAAAGTTACAATAAAGTAGAGAAGGCTAAGTTGCTAAACTTGAACTCCGTGAAGTTTTAATGCAATACCGTAGATAGCGAAAATCTCTTTAGACACTAGATAAAACTTCAACAGATGGATTTTGATGGATTTAAATGAAAACAGTGTGAAATTAAGAGGCCTTAGACCTTTTAAAATGTATATTTTTCATATTTAGACAAATATATTGATAAAATCAACCAACTATTTAAAGTGAATAATACTCCCTGAGTTCTAAAAAGTTAGTCAAAATATTAAGTTGACGCTTGTCAAATTTACGAGAATTTGAAAACACCTACTGAAAAACAAACAACGAAACACATTGACACATGGAGGAAAGAGACTTGAAATCAATAGGAAAAAAAACTCATTCTTAATAAAAAAATGTGACTGCTGTATTCGACCTTCAAAAACCTTGTCATCTCCTCACAGTAATATTAAGCGTGTTTTATTACAAAAAAAAACTTAAACTGTATAATTTCACAGCATTTGGTTTGGGAATGTCAGGTACTGTTGACATGACTAAATGACAAATTATTTGACTTAATTAAATTAATACCTACTTCAAGATGATGCAGATAAATTCAGGTTTTGGTCTGACAATTGTGATGGACAAAATAGGAACTGGAATCTACTATATATAAATGTTAAAACAGTAATCATGTTGATAATACCGCTGTAACAAAGACAAAAAACACCATTCCCTAAATGCGGGCTGTGATTTAAATTACCTTTTAAATAGACATAATTTTAGTGTAAATTTGCTGTATTTATTGTCTTTCAAAAGTAATTTTCTTAAATATCCTAAATACCAACTTCTGAACTTACTATATTGGACATAACATACAAAATAACCTTAACAGTATACTGGTACATAACGGATTCATTCAGGCGTATACTGGTACAAGTGACAAATCAGATGAAACTAACCGATCAGATCCATCCAAACACGAGCTTTGAGTTTGTTTATTAATCTAATAAATAGTACATGTCGCATAATAGGCATACAATAATATAATTATCCATATTCATCTAATCATAGTTTACGACGTATACTGTATCAAGTGGTAGTTGTCTCAGTATACCCGAAAACTAGAACTCGTAAATTTCACGTATACTGGTATAACTACCTTTTTTACTAAAAGTAGAATTAATTTTGAAATAGTAAATATGTAGATTTAAGGAAAATATATTCATTAAAATTATTTGAAAATTTCATTACATTATTTCAACGTATGAGTTAGTTATGGCACTTTATATAGGAGGTGTCGATAAGGAGCCTTAAGCGACGAATAATGAGAAATAAAAACTTGACAAGTACGAATCTAGCGGCTCGGTTAACTTTGCGCGAGCGCGACCAGCGGCGACCATAGCACCTATGGCTGCTGCTCGCCGGTCCGCTGGTCGCACGAAGCCGTGGTCGAATCGTAAACAGCTCATAAAGGCTTCGAACCAATAAACGCTGAGGAAATCATGTTTTCTTGTATGGCCTTCCTACCTATCAGTTTTAAATTTTAATTTATTTCTTGTTAAAGCTAATGGTGCAAATTTCAAGTTCATCAGATAGAGCCATCACAGATAACCATTGACAGTGAAGCCTTATAATAGGGTAAAATAATAAATTATGGGCTTTTTTTAAAGTAATTTCATAGTATCTTGCCGTTTCCGATTTGATTTCTTAAAAACTTTTAGTGGTTAAAGTAAAAAATTGGTATTCACTTACTTCTAAAATTACGCCCCTAAGTGTAATAAATAAATAACTATCAGACAACCTCACACAAATCAATCCAGTCCTCCAGCAAGCTCTGTTAGGCTTGTGTTATAGACACTCAGATGACGATAAACATACTTAAATAGATAAATGCATACATAAATACAAATAACATCCATGACCCAGGCACAAAATATTCGAGTTCATCACACCAATAATAACCCTTGTCCCATTTGTAGCTATTTTTCATATATAATCTTACAATCACCAGAAAACAAAACGATCGCTATATGGAGTTAAAATTAAGTAGGTATTAATTAAATATAAATATCAAATGTATCTTTTCCTTATTTCTTGCTATAGGCATGTATTTATGTTTAAATTCTACATCAAGAATTCTTTGCTTAACTTATTAAAGTAAACAACCATGTTTATGTACAAGCTTCATGCTTAGCTTTTATCAGAAAATTTATCTCAGTTCGGTGCAAAAAACATCCGTCGAACCTTTTTTTTACCCAATGCATGGTTTAAACCATGCATGGTTTGAGCCATTTTTCATGTTTTTTTTTATATTTTTTTATATTATTCGCGAAAAATGGTTTTATATATATATGATAAACTACATAGTATAAAACAAAGTCGCTTTCTCTGTCCCTATGTCCCTTTGTATGTTTAAATCTTTAAAACTACGCAACGGATTTTGATGCGGTTTTTTTTAATAGATAGAGTGATTCAAGAGGAAGGTTTATATGTATAATACATGCATAATTTATCAGCATTGCACCCGTGCGAAGCCGGGGCGGGTCGCTAGTATATGATAAAATTCATATTTATTAATAGTAAACTTTATTGCATAAAAGGAAAACTTAACACAAAAAAGCGGACTTAATTCAATGAAGCATTTTCAACCATCGATTATTACCAAAATATTTTTGTACCTTTTTTTTTAACGTTCGAATCGAAACGTTTTTAAGCTTGATGAGTTTATAGTAATAGTTGCATTCAAATTTAATGATCTCTTCCTTCAAACCGTCTTTCGTCGCTTAATTGCCAGGGTGATGAGTGAGTGGTGAGTGGGTGTACTAATTATATAGTGGAACTTGAGCAATTTATATGGCATCTTTTTGATCATTGCGTCTAGCTAAAGTGCAGCGTAACACAATCGCTTCAACTTTCGAAGCGATATATGTATGTATGCTAATTGGAATCTTCTGCTTTTATAAAAAAAAAAACTACTATGTATAATTTATTTCATAGACAAATTTTCCTCGGAATTCATATTTTTTTTAAGAAATCTTGAAAATGACAAACTTTTGATTAAACTTGGTTAGGTTTGTGTAATATTGCAAAATATTTTATGGTTTCAGAAAAAAATCCTTCGATAAAATGAAATTTAAAATGAAATAATTTATTGTTAAGAAAAACAATGAACCTAAGATAGAACAAACTCATCGTAGCCAAGATGCTAGAGGCTAAATATAAATATTTATATTGTTATCGCTAAATATTTTTATTTCATAGTTAATGAGTAATAATGACGCTATTGATTTATATCTCCAATTATTTTGCGCCGCATGATGTACTTCTTTACATTGTTTTAAATCAAATCAGACTCTACCAAACGTTTATTTCAGATGGAAGTTGGCTACTTTTCAATTTATAGTTAGTTAAATTAATATTTTGTTTTTAGATGCACTATTTAGGGTAAAATTGTAATCGGTTACAATGAACACATTTTATAAAACAACGTTCATATTATTATAATAACTTAAGCTAAACATTTTTTTGTACAGTAAAATAATAAAATCTAAAATTACCTCATTGTTTCGGTCCCGCGTTCCAACGTTTTTCAAAACACTAAACCACCTCCACAGACATTCGTATCAAAATAGTCCACAAAATAACTAAAACCCCGCTTATAAAGACATATTTGAAATTCAATGCGATAGTGAAAAATGGCCCGTATTTAAAACCAAATCAAGAAGACTCGTGTAAATCTAAATTATGCACCGCAAGTGCCTACAAGGCCTTTTTTAAATGAAAAACACATTTTGTATTCCTATAGGAACCATTGTGCAACGTTTGATAAATGGCTATTCAAATCAGAAAAAAGATTTATCCTCAATACGGACCGTTCTATGTTAAAAAAAATAAACATTTGAATTTAGAACACTTCAAACTCACACTCCTTGACAATTTTGGAACGCATAAACCATGCTCGCACTGGCCATTGAAACTGTATTACAATTAAAAAAGAAACTTTTGAAATTGGAACGCGAATTTCGTCGTTAAGGCCGGGTTACACTCGTTTAATCGATGGCAGTAATCGCGAGTGCAGTCAAGTGCGTGTCGCACGCGCCGAGCGACTGGGATCATGCGTGCTGAGCTAGCGATGCATCGACTATCAAATAAACAAAAACTGAAAAGGGGTGCTCAAGCTCGGTCCTTGTTAATTTTATTGCGATTTCGCGAAACTGATAGCCGATTTTTATTGCTCTTTTGCAATTGCGATTTTAATTGTTTTTGTAACGGTGCATCGTGCTTATTATGATGGAGGATAAAAACTTTTTACAAAAAGATCACAATATTTAGTCAACTTTTTAGTTTTCTATTCTGGTTTACTTGGCATGATTTTTGCGTCTTCGTTGTCAATCAAATTAGGCTGAAGCAATCATTGAGGCTTTTCCTATTGAAAATCGTAAATTTAATCTTTGTCATTAGTCAAAAATCATGAAATATTTAGTCATCACTTTGAATATATTTTACAAGATTTTAAAATCTAGTTCATCTAGTAGAATGCATTAGATTAAGTTACGCTTATGTTTTTAACATTCCTGGCAATCCAAATATATCGAATACAACAAATGATTGTAAATAAATTGACCACAGATGTGAAAAAGGTCACATTTACACCAGTCAGTTTTGCAGCGTTTTATTGTCCATTTGGATGACAGAAACTGTCATGAATGAGTAGGGTGATGACTTAGTGATTTCGAGTAATTCCACCCTAATAGAATCAAAATATTCGTGAATGTTGCAACGATGACATGAATTGTTGCGTCTGGGTGTTAATAAAATTCTAAATCCCTGTTCCTTTCAAAACTTATAATTTTTGGGTTCATTTTCGATGTAATGAATAAAAAAAGTATGAATGTATAATTAAGTAGTATTTTTATAGGAATTTTAGTTTAGGTACGCAACGCTTGTGCAAACAAAAAAGGTGACATCCGTAGGGTAAATTGCTAATTACTGGGCACCGTTCAATAACTGGCCACGTGAGGTGGCCAGTTTATTGAAAGCCGTGGCCATTTATTGAACGAAGGCCAGTAATTAACACCTTATACTAAAATGAATTCTGTTTGTAGGTGAGCAGAGTTAATTTTTATTATGAGGTGGCCAGTTATTGAACGGTGGTCAATAATTGGCGATTTACCCTACTTACAGTCTGACCAAAAAAAGTAGAAATTAAAAAGTGGCAATACTGTAGTGTCGTCCCTTTCTAATAAATCTAAGCAAACGGGGTAAAAGTGCAATACCAGCGCACAGCCGTAGCGGTGCGCATGCGTATAATTTAAGTAAAATCATAATTATCAGTTCCTTTGTTATCCATAACTGTTGAAATTCATAATTTAATATAGATAGATTTTACATATATTTTTTGTTAAATTCATCCAGTAGAATCCATCAGTGGAAAAGTTAAATGTTGTTAAAAAAATATTATAATAAAAATATTACAAAATTAACATTACTGTCATTATGTTTATAGATTTTACGGTAGTCCTGAATCCTCAAAATTATACTTAATGAAAAACAAATACAATGAATAAAACAGATCAAATGTTCAGCGCAGGCGCAGAATGCAGGGAATGCGTTCAGTTTTAAATATAGCCGGTGACAATGGACAGTCCGTCACCGTTCTAAATCAAGGATACTAGCGTTTATAGTCGTGTAAGAGCTGAACTGTAGCTTTATAAGCTAGAGGACTGTGTGAAGAGTTATATGTATTATAAGTAAATTATGTGTGTATATCGCCGATCAAGGATACTGGCGCTTAAACAGTTGTACAGGAGCTGTACTGGAGCTTTATAAACTAGAGAACTGCATTATAAGTAGATTGTATGTAGCCTAAATCTATCTAAATCAAGAATACTGGCGCTTAAACAGTTGTATAAAAGCTGTTACAATGTCATATAACAGTGACTTTGTAAGCTAAGTAAAGTCACTTTGTACAGAACTATCACCACGATACCTAAATCTGATTTATTTATTAGAATGGTCAATATCGGCACAGTAATTTGATTGTGTATGTCATTGATCTAAATCGAGGATACGAGTTCTTAATACAGCCGTACTGTAATTTTGTAAACTAAAACTGTGTGGAGGCTTATTTCCAATATAACTTGATTATGTATGTCACTTACACAGTCGTATAAAAGCTGTATTGCAGCATTGAAGGCGCAGAACGCGATATTATAAACGCATTATTCGTTTTCTTAAATTACGGTGCATTCCCGTTGACGTAGAGCTGTACGGAGTCAACCGTGATTTTAGCAATCACACTTTTCACGAACATGGAATGGATATTTAAAACAGTGTTCGTTATCATGACCTTGCTCCGACCAGGACCCTAATCTATACCTACCATTATAAAATTCCAGATTGGTATCGAAAATTACTTTTCCATGGAGAGATTGGAGAGGGGTCATGATTTCAGAACAAATCTTAATAGCGTGATGCAGGATCGTCATTTGTTTTATATGGACACGCGGTGCACTGCTGACCTGGCGCCATCTGTTTTCATAATTTCCTTTGTCCTGGCATCACGCCAAAACGGCTGAACGGATTTTAACAAATTTTGGTACAGCGATGGCTGGACATCCAAAGATGGTTATAGGATACTTTTTACCCGTGTACGATAAAGAAAAAAAAATACACGGATGATGTTGCGGACGCCCTCTAGTTCCATATATATACACTGAGAGAAAAATACTGTCGATCTAACAATAAAACTTTAACGGCACACAACCCACATAGTTACGTTGCTATAGAGTAAACGTTATTATTGTCACCAGTTTATTGTTGATATAACAACATTCTGCAACAACTTTTACAATTGTTGAAAACACAACTTCTATTAACAATGTATACAACGTTGTCATAAAGTCAAATCAAATTTTGTAAAATATTGTTGTCACTCTGACAACATAAAACATTGTCTATTTAATAGCAGAGCTGTGTCACTGTAGCAATGTGTACAACGTTGTCATATAGTCAAAACAAGTTTTGTAAGGTATTGTTGTCAGTGTGACAACAAAAACTTTGTGAATTTGACAGTAGAGCTTTGTCACTGTGGCAATGTAACCACAACACTCAATGTTTATTTTGTCAGTCTGACAACGTAAATGTTGTCTATTTGGGAGCGGAACTGTGTCACTATAGCAATATGTTGTGTGACACGTACATATTGTTGTCACTCTGACCACATTAATGTTGCCTATTTGGCAACGGAACTGTGTCACTATAGCAATATATTGTGTGACACGTATATATTGTTGTCACTCTGACAACATTAATGTTGCCTATTTGGCAACGGAACTGTGTCACTATAGCAATATGTTGTGTGACACGTATATATTGTTGTCACTCTGACAACATAAATGTTGCCTATTTGGCAACAGAACTGTGTCACTATAGCAATATGTTGTGTGACACGTATATATTGTTGTCACTCTGACAACATTAATGTTGCCTATTTGGCAACGGAACTGTGTCACTATAGCAATATGTTGTGTGACACGTATATACTGTTGTCACTCTGACAACATTAATGTTGCCTATTTGGCAACGGAACTGTGTCACTATAGCAATATGTTGTGTGACACGTATATATTGTTGTCACTCTGACAACATTAATGTTGCCTATTTGGCAACGGAACTGTGTCACTATAGCAATATGTTGTGTGACACGTATATATTGTTGTCACTCTGACAACATTAATGTTGCCTATTTGGCAACGGAACTGTGTCACTATAGCAATATGTTGTGTGACATGTATATATTGTTGTCACTCTGACAACATAAATGTTGCCTATTTGGCAGCGGAACTGTGTCACTATAGCAATATGTTGTGTGACACGTATATATTGTTGTCACTCTGACAACATAAATGTTGCCTATTTGGCAGCGGAACTGTGTCACTGTAGCAATACGTTGTGAGACACACACACACATATATTGTTGCCACTGTAACAAATATGTTGTCAATTTTACAGCAGATCTGTGACTGTAGCACGATATATTGCTACAGTCTCATAAATCTGCTGTAAAATTGACAATGTTTACAGAGTGGCAATAATATATGTGTGTCTCACAACTTATTGCTACAGTGACACAGTTTTGCAGCCAAATCGACAAGATTTATGTTGTCAGACTGACAAAAATATATACATATCACACAACGTATTGCTACAGTGACACAGTTTTGCAGCCAAATCGACAAGATTTATGTTGTCAGACTGACAAAAATATATACATATCACACAACGTATTGCTACAGTGACGCAGTATTGCAGCCAAATCGACAAGATTTATGTTGTCAGACTGTGTCACCTTTATATATCCTACCTATTATCTGGGTATATTAAAAGGACATAAAATAAAAATTAATCAAGAATCTTATAAAATATTTATTAACACATCCGGTAAACTAATTTCAATAATAATAAAAGTTAAGGCTTCTATTTTTAGGTGATTCTTCCGTTTAAGGGAATGTCGTTCTAATATAGGTAGTTCTAAACTTTTAAATTTTAATATTTTTCTGGATTTTAAAATAATTCTTATGTTTAAATTTCGCAAATTCTATTATTTAAAATAATTCTATTACTGGTTTGTAGCTTTAAGAATTTAGTTAAGTTTATAGAATGATTTAGTTGTAAGTTTAATTTTATTTAGAGTATTACTAGGTCTAATTTTAAGTTAACTATTTAAGTAATTAGATTAAGACAAGTAAGGGTCCGATGCCTTGATTTGGGTCTTTCTACTAGAGAGCTGGTCGTCCTTCTGATACCCGACGTCCCTTGGTAGTGCGCGGCGTGGTAGTGGCGGTAGGTGTGGCCAGTAGTGCAGATGTCCTCCAAGGTCCAAGGGCAGGGTTCTCAGTGCGCGACAGCGCGAATCTTTCTTGGGCCACTCCAAGGCCAGGGGAGTAAGACCAGCCTCTCACTAGGCTCCACGGTCTTAAAAGTTCTCAACCCGTAGGGTGTTCCTGGAACGTGTCGAAATAAAGAATTAGGACCGGAGTCATTATGGATAACTTAACGTGCTGGTACCTGTACACTGCTACAGAAACAACATTCAACACCAAGTTAATAACCTTTGTCGATATGACAATGTTCATAAATTGCTACAGAAACACCGTTTAGTTAGTAAGTACCTAAATAGATACCTTTGTCGATATGACAAAAGTTTTGTTGGATCGACAAATTATGCTCAAAAGTGCAACGCAATGTGTTTGGAACCCATCACCTTGAAGTCTTGGTATTACTCGTATATACTCCAAGTTCAGATCCACATCTTTTTGTACAAAACAATAGCACTGTAGTCGTGCTCATAGAAGTAGCTAATGTAATGTGCTATGAATCGCCGGCCGTCATGTCTACACACGGACACACGGCTACTTACACAAGTTTCATTTTAACACGCCTCGTGTTTTCACATTTGTGTCGCACCTCTGCCACTGCCAGTTATATCTTGATTTGTGGCCGTGGCCGTGTATACAGACTTACATAAAACATCACTCCATCACGCCCAAGATCCGATCAACGCAGTGTGTTTTAGCAGAGGAACGAAAATGTTTGTTGAAAAGTTAAGGCGTGAAGAAAAAAGTTAACAAATAAACATAAAAACTCACTTTAATATTTAGAACATTCATAAGAATAAATAAACACTTACCCGACATACGCTGCGCTAAATGTCGCAGACCGGCACTCTCAAGGAACTGAATTATGTCCATATTGCACAATAAAAGCACTAGAATAGTAGGAACTAATAAGCGCGCGACCATTCAATGCTGTGGACATTCGCATTTGAAGACAAAATAAACGAAACGAAACGACAACATACACACCCCTTACCCCGTACCCCTCCCGTGCCCGCGTGTTGCCATTTTTGCAAAGTTAGTTTCGGTAGGTTGTCGAATTGACAAATTAAATTTGTGACGACTTAAACCTTGTACACTCGCGTAAAATATCGCACATGCATTAAAAAAAAACAGTTATTGTATAATACCTATTGACAAATCAGTCAGCAACAAGTTTTATGACCGCAAAAATATATATTTCGGTATCTTTCTTTCTTCGGCGTCAATCCACCAACTATTTTGTTTTGATTTTGGCGCTATTCAACCAATTCTTATTTCTCACTTTTTTACGTGATAACGTCTTATAAATCGAATCGATTACCAGCTGCGCGCACGAAAAAATGTCTGACGGTCTGTTACGCTAACCACGTGACCTGTCATCTCTTTTTTGACTCAGATGCCCAAATAATAATAAACATGAATTGCACTCAAACCTGTAGTAAGTTGTTCAGCATGATGAAACGGGTATACCTACGCGAATGTAATCCATTGGTTACTGGATCCTAGACTTTTAATGTCATTTTTATTAGGGACTATTATGTCAATACACTAAATTGCCAGGTTGTTTTTCTTTTAAAAATGTTGATATGCAAACTTTTTTCGCATATCATTAGGTACGTTATCACGTAAAATTATCGTCCGTAAACCGACTTTACAGACAATAATATTTTTCTTGTCAATCCATAATTTAAAATTAACATAAAAAACCGGCGAAGTGCGAGTCTGACTCGCACACCGAGGTTTCCGTACAAAAATTTATCCCATCTTAACTGGCCGGGTTAAGTTTGCATGAGGTGCAAAGTTAACACAACCGAGTTCTCCAAAAATGATTTTCGAAAAGGACTATATAAGGTGCTAACAAATTAGTCAAGGATATTTTAAGAGATAATAAATAACATTAAAACAATTAACTTTTAACTGTAATTAAGGACCCTTTGTATATCATTTTTTTATTTTAATTTACCAAACAAAAAAAAATATTATTATTAATTTATAAAATAATCACCCCTTTTATGTGCCTGTCAAGATGTTTAACACTGTCTGTCATGTCACGTCAAAAGTTGTTTTTCTTAAATGTCATTATGATTTGGCGGGAAAACTGTAGGTTATTACTAGCGTATGCCCACGGCTCTGCCCGCGTGGAACAAAAAAAAACTGTCCCATGCGAAGAAGTAGTGTAAAAAAGTTGTGTGCTATTTCATACTAATAACCTATCTCTGTGCCTAATTTCATTCAGATCAGTTAAACTGTTTGGGCGTGACCCATCCACCCATACAAGCTTTCGCATTTAATAAGGTTAAGTTAGATATTAAACGAATGCTAACGTACCTAATTAACAAGTTTAAGTAATTTAAAAAGCAAGCACGGACATAAGAAAACTTTTATTAGCATAAACTCTTTACAAAAATTCTTGAAAATGGTGACCCTGGTTTTTAATGCACAAAAGTGCTCGTTTTCGGATAACCTGAAAGGCGTCGGTAATCCGTGTTTGTAATTCTTCTGACGTTCTGATTGTGTGCCCGTCGGTTCCATAAACCAAGTCTTTGGCTCGTCCCCATACGTGGAAATCAAGCGGGGTTAAATCTGGTGAGCGGGCTGGCCAGTTCTCTGCACCTGCTTGAACCCCACCCCGGCCAATCCATCGTAATTGGAATCGTTCCGTTAAGTTCCTTCGTACGTTACGATCGTAATGGGCTGCGGCACCATCATGTTGAAAGTACATCCTTCTACGGAGATCGACTGTTACTTCATCTAGCAAGATACTTTCTTCCATTAAGGCGGTAGAGAAAGACAGGGCCCAACAAATAATCGCCAAGGAATCCTGCCCACACGTTAACACTGAAGCTAGTCTGAAAGTGGTCAGGACGTGCTAAATGGGGAATCTTCCGAACAAAAGTGTGCATTGTGTGAATGTTAAATAATCCCACCCTCGCAATGTACACTCGTCGGTCCGCAGTATGTTACGTCTGGCGTTTCTAATAAGCCACTGACTGAATAATACACGTGGTTCGTAATCCTGTTGTTGCAGTTCTTGAACACGCGTGAAATAGATACATAGCGTAATTCTAATTAATTAAATTTCTTTGCAACCGACACAATCAGAGAGCAAATAGCATGACATTGACATTCAAGTAATTTATTTTTCAACTTTTAGAGGCCATGTGTATGATAGTTTAAAGAGGTTCTAGAATCTGCCTAAAGAGGTCTCATTTAACTATCTTATTAACAGGGTGTTTTAACGTAGCAAATTTGTTTCCTAATTTTCTCCAAAAAAACATAACAATACCTATGATGTTTCATACTTAAATGTACTCCGAGAACCGAGTACTATCTGAGGTAAAAATATCCGTGACTAATTTGTTAGCACCTTATATTTTTATGATTAATTAATCACAAATGTATATTTTTCAGATTTTACCCAATACTTGTAGTAAAAGACAGTATTACTGTTTGCAAAATTTCATAGTTCTAGGTCAACGGAAAATACCCTGTAAATTGTGATTCCCTTGAGATGGTCGAATGCTCTCTGTCTATGTTTGAAATGAGACAGTCCTTTGACAAACTATAAATAGACGACGCTGTGATAATTTAAAGAGTTTTGTGTTTTAGCTTATAATGCTGGCATTAGCTATAAACTAGATAGATGTATATTGTGTGAAGCGGAATTGAAAATGCAAAACGAATAAAACAAGGAGCCTAAAGAGAGTATTTGATCTGAACCCGAGCTGTCCCAATATATATCACAGTAAAATACATACCTATTACAGCAAACACAGACCGAAAATCTATTCGGTCTTATTAATTATTATTATTCTTATTAACTAACACTTTGATTGTCTTGCGTTTCCGCAAAGGCCTCCCCAAGCGCTTGCCACATTTTCCGATTCTGGGCCGTCCTCCTCCAAGTGACTCCGGCAAATTTAAGAATCTCATCTTCCCATCTAAGCCGCTGTCTCCCTTTCCTTCTCTTGTTTTGTCGCGGACACCATTCTGTTACATCCTTAGCCCATTTTCCTTTGTTGCTTCTCATCATATGGCCTGCCCACCTCCATTTTAGTTTTCTTGTGTAGTATGTTACATCTGTGAGTTTAGTTTGATTCCGTAGTGTTTTTAGCTTTATTTTGTCTTTTAGTCTGACATTGAGCATGCTTCGCTCCATGTTGTATTGACAGGTTTCAAGTTTGCGCATATTTTGTTTCGTCAAGCTCCATGTTTGACATCCATATGTCACTACGGGTAAGATACACGAGTCAAATATCTTTTTCTTAGATTTTAGTGGTACTTGCGGGTTTTTCACAATTTCTTTGAGGGACCAATATCTTTTCCATGCTAATTGAACTCGATTATTTACTTCTTTTGATGTAAGGTCTTTTGGCGAGATTATTTGGCCCAGGTATATGTATTCATCAACATATTCTATTATGGCACCATTGACTTCAATAGGGGTTTTTTCGAGATTTGTCATTACTTTGGTCTTTGAAATGTTCATTGAAAGCCCAACTCTACTGCTTTCTTTCACAAGCTGTTCAAGCATATTTTGTAGGCTTTTTGGGTCTTCTGCGATCAGAATCAGATCATCTGCAAATCTTAGATGGTTAAGTTTGATTCCGTTAAGATTTAGTCCATATGTGGTCCACTCAAGATGCCTAAATATGTCTTCCAGTACTGCTGAAAAAAGTTTGGGTGATAATGGATCTCCCTGACGGACTCCTCTTTTTATAGGGAACAGTTCGCCTAGTCTTTCGGTTTTTATTTTTGCTTGCATGTTCTTGTATATATTTTTAATTATGCGGAAGTACTTGTGTATTCGATGCCTTGAGCTTCTAGCGCTTCCCAGATTTTGGCGTGACGGTCTGGTTCATTGAAATGGTTCAACTAAATGAATATAGATATCGGGGCGGGAAATAATGTAACAGTGCTTAAATTTGTCGTCAGCTTATAACTTGTTAAAAAGATCCAATTGATTTGACGTCGAGTGTACCTACCTTAGTATCGTTCTCAGCAACAAAGTCTAACTTCAATAAGTTATACTGCTTTGTTATAAAAACTACAAAGTGATATTGTTTTTGACAAACAAAATCATTATGTGGCAGCAACAAATCGTTTTAGTTTTAAAATGAGCAAAGTGATGTTGTAAGAATAACAAAAGAAAACTCCTTTGTTATAAAAGCTAAATCTAACTTTATTAAGTTAGCAAGGCACGTTGTACCTGCAACAAAGGATAAAATCTTTGCTCCAACAACAAGATAAAGCTTTGATAAGATAGCAAAGTGATATTGTAACTGGAACAAATTTAGTTTAAAAATGAGCAAAGTGATGTTGTTAGAACAACAAAATATAACTGCTTTGTTAAAAAAGCTAAATCTAACTTTAATAAGTTAGCAAAGCACGTTGTACCTGCAACAAAGGATAAAAGCTTTGCTCCAGCAACAATGGTTAAACTTTGATAACATTGCAAAGTTATATTGTAACTGGAACAAACAGAAACGCTTTGTTGCAGTAACAAATCGTTTTAGTTTAAAAATGAGCAAAGTGATGTTGTTAGAACAACAAAATATAACTGCTTTGTTAAAAAAGCTAAATCTAACTTTAATAAGTTAGCAAAGCACGTTGTACCTGCAACAAAGGATAACAGCTTTGCTCCAGCAACAATGGTTAAACTTTGATAACATTGCAAAGTTATATTGTAACTGGAACAAACAAAAACGCTTTGTTGCTGTAACAAATCGTTTTAGTTTAAAAATGAGCAAAGTGATGTTGTTAGAACAACAAAATATAACTGCTTTGTTATAAAAGCTAAATCTAACTTTAATAAGTTAGCAAAGCACGTTGTACCTGCAGCAAAGGATAAAACCTTTGCTCCAGCAACAAGGTAAAACTTTGATAACATTGCAAAGTTATATTGTAACTGGAACAAACAGAAACACTTTGTTGCAGTAACAAACCACGTAATTTGATAAAATAGCAAAGTGGTTTGGTCGCTACGACAAAATACAGATGCTTTGTTGTAGAAGCTAAGTCTAACCTTGATAAATTAGCAATATTACATGAATGCCATGGCAAAGGTAACATAGGTTGTTCTGGTAGCAATGTAAATGTTGTTGCCGATACAATAAACTGTTGATTTACGGTTGGCAATAAAAAAGTTGTCGATGGCAATAAGCTCGTTTTGATTTCGCGACAAAGCTTATTGCTCTTTTGACAGCAAAAAAAATGACAAAGCATTTATTGTGCTTTGTCGGCCAATTTTTCTCTCAGTGTATATCTCTGATTATTTATTTTTTATCAAAGCAGTAACGTCTGCTAACGTAAACTAAATGTTTACAAATGAAGCGAAAATTGAAAACCAACTGGTTGAAAAATTCAATGACTCTGACATCTGATTCGGTGGTCCAATTGGGAGGACGCCAGTGTTGGCCCGGAAAGCCGTTGTAAACGCAGGTTCGAATCCTGTCCGAATCATTAAATTTTTCAACTTTCGCTTCATTTGTAAACATCTCTGATTATCTCGTATTTTTGTCTTTTTTTTTTATAAATATCAGACAACCTCACACAAATCGATCTAGTCCCAAATTAAGCTCAAAAAGGCTTGTGTTGTGGGTACTAGACGACGATATACGTACTTATATAGATAAATATATACTTAAAATACATATAACAACCATGACCCAAGCACAAATATTCGAGTTCATCACACAAATATTTGACCTGGCCGGGATTCGAACCCGGGACCGCCGCTCAGTAGGCAGGTGTCTACCAACCGAGCCAAACGCGTCGTCACGTCATTTCACCCAACTATTTGAACTGAATAATACTTTCCTCTAAGTTTTAGATAGTAACATAGATATTTCATGCTTTCATTGCTTGCAGTCGAAAATGAGTTGAAAAAACAAGTTTTCTGCGTGAATTTTGTTTTTTTGAAACAAAAATTATTATTGAAAAATTCAAACTGTAGATTTCAAATATATAGCAAAGAAACATGTTTAATCATAGACAAAAATGTCTAAAACAATCAGCATTTTTGAACGAATAAGGAGCTTTAACATTTTAAATGTGAATTCAATTCAATTCAAATAGAACTATATAGGTACGTACTGACATTAATAGACGTCCTAGGGTAATAAAAGTATTGTAAGTAATGGTCCATACTTAGCAATTAAATCTACCAATCGAATATACTCGTACTTACTACGCCGTGAGCCAGTTTCAGGGTTCCTTACTAGCTTTAATAACATGAAACGATGAATAGAAAAACAAAATAAATTAAATAATGAAACGAAATATTGAAATGAAATGAAATTTATTATTGACAGGAAATAGTGAAATGAAATTAAATATGTGGGACTCCCATATAACAAGCGTGTTTTTTTCCCGTTTATTTATCTTCCGGTTTTTTGTATTAGTTTTGTCTCTGCCGCGGCATGCAATTTTCAAGATGTTCTCTGAACGTGTTAAGTATCCATGTCCAAGTATATTTCAACTTGGTTATAATAATAACTTCATTAAGGGTACTGACCTTTATCATGAGTTTACAGAGACCATACTCGCTAGAGACTAGGTAAAAAAATTAATGGAGGATTGTAGTTCTACAAAGTGACCGTTAAGAGCGCTTTACTATTCCCCATACAAATTGTTTAGGCAGCTAGCGAAAACGGTCACCTGAACTCATGGTAAGCAGATCGATATATAGTCGTTAATGGCGTTCTTAAAGTAATACAATGATTGTAAGTCATCGATACTAATTAAATCGTTGCAATTGGAGACATAACTCCGTGTCTCGGGTTTAGGGATCCGCATCTGAGACACTGTTGTTCATAAATAAATAAAAAAAACGGAGGAAAATAGGATTGTTCGTAAAATACAGTATTTCCATTCAGGAGTTTTATATATTATCAGAACTTTTATCTAAATATATAAAAGAAGAAACTGACTGACTGACTGACTGACATATCAACGCACAGCCAAAACCGCTGGTTCTAGAGAGTCCAAATTTGGCACGTAGGTTTCTTATAAGGTGTAGGGGTGCACTAAGAAAGGATTTTTCAAAATTCACCCCTTAAAGGGGTGAAATGGGGGTCCAAAGTTTGTATGGGGAAACAAGATTAGTTAGACTATTTTATTCGAAACTTCACAGGAGTATTTCTAACGATAAATGAGTAAACACATGTTTCAGGTTTTTTGAAAATTCAACCCCTAAAAGGGAGAAATGTGGTGACAAAGTCTGAAAATCAACATGGGTATTGTTTTTATGGTTTATCGGGTCGCTGATTACAAAAACCGCAACGATTTTAAAATCCAACGTGGCGGACGTGAATTATCATCTCCCCTGTTGGGGTGAAATAGGGTTGAAATGTCTAAATACTAAACCGCTGGTTCTAGAGAGTCCAAATTTGGCACGTAGGTTTCTTATAAGGTGTAAAGGTGCACTAAGAAAGGATTTTTCAAAATTAACCCCCTAAAGGGGTAAAATGGGGGTCCAAAGTTTGTATGGGGAAACAAGATTAGTTAGACTATTTTATTCGAAACTTCACAGGAGTATTTCTAACGATAAATGAGTAAACACGTGTTTCAGGTTTTTTGAAAATTCAACCCCTAAACGGGAGAAATGTGATGACAAAGTCTGAAAATCAACATGGGTATTGTTTTTATGGTTTATTGGGTCGCTGTATCCCGGATGGAAGAGGGAAGAGGTTAGAGGGAAGAGGGAAGAGGGAAGAGGGAAGAGGGAAGAGGGAAGAGGGAAGAGGGAAGAGGGAAGAGGGAAGAGGGAAGAGGGAAGAGGGAAGAGGGAAGAGGGAGGAGGGAGGAGGGAAGAGGGAAGAGGGAAGAGGGAAGAGGGATGAGGGAAGAGGGATGAGGGAAGAGGGAAGAGGGAAGAGGGAAGAGGGAAGAGGGAAGAGGGAAGAGGGATGAGGGAAGAGGGAAGAGGGAAGAGGGAAGAGGGAAGAGGGAAGAGGGAAGAGGGAAGAGGGAAGAGGGAAGAGGGAAGAGGGAAGAGGGAAGAGGGAAGAGGGAAGAGGGAAGAGGGAAGAGGGAAGAGGGAAGAGGGAAGAGGGAAGAGGGAAGAGGGAAGAGGGAAGAGGGAAGAGGGAAGAGGGAAGAGGGAAGAGGGAAGAGGGAAGAGGGAAGAGGGAAGAGGGAAGAGGGAAGAGGGAAGAGGGAAGAGGGAAGAGGGAAGAGGGAAGAGGGAAGAGGGAAGAGGGAAGAGGGAAGAGGGAAGAGGGAAGAGGGAAGAGGGAAGAGGGAAGAGGGAAGAGGGAAGAGGGAAGAGGGAAGAGGGAAGAGGGAAGAGGGAAGAGGGAAGAGGGAAGAGGGAAGAGGGAAGAGGGAAGAGGGAAGAGGGAAGAGGGAAGAGGGAAGAGGGAAGAGGGAAGAGGGAAGAGGGAAGAGGGAAGAGGGAAGAGGGAAGAGGGAAGAGGGAAGAGGGAAGAGAGAAGAGGGAAGAGGGAAGAGGGAAGAGGGAAGAGGGAAGAGGGAAGAGGGAAGAGGGAAGAGGGAAGAGGGAAGAGGGAAGAGGGAAGAGGGAAGAGGGAAGAGGGAAGAGGGAAGAGGGAAGAGGGAAGAGGGAAGAGGGAAGAGGGAAGAGGGAAGAGGGAAGAGTTGGTTTCTATGGATTATCGGGTCGCGGATTACTAAAAAAAGAATGATTTTAAAATTCAACGTGGCGGACGTGTAACACTATCTCTCATGTTAGGGCGCGATGGGGTAGAAATGTCTAAATAATGTCTTAAAATATGGGTGTCGTTTTTTTTAACGCACAGCCCAAAAACCGCTGATTTTAAAGAGTCCAAATTTGGAACGTAGGTTCCTTATAAGGTCTAGGGGCGCACTAATAAACGATTTTTCTAAAGGGGGTGAAATAGAGAGATCCAAAGTTTGTATGGGAAAACAAGATTAGACTATTTATATTCGAAACTTCACAGGAGTATTGCTAACAATAAATGAGTAAACCTACAAGTACTCCTTATTGCACACCTCATAAAATGTACAGGAGAAATACAATGCAAGACATTACAATTAGAGGTAAACAACAGGTGGTCTTATCGCTAAAGAGCGATCTCTTCCAGTCAACCTTTGGGTAGTGGAGAACTTGAAAAAATAAGATTTTGTTATTAGGCGGTGAAAAAATCGGATATTAATAATAATAATTATATACATAAAAAAAACAAATAAATACATAAATATAATAAAAAATAAATACATAAATACATACATACATTCAGCCAACAGATAATAGGATCATTTGAATAAAATACGAATTATGAAAGGGATAGATAGTGTTCTTTCAGTTGAGCTTTGAATGAAACAAGAGATTTAGCGCGCCTTAAGCTAACAGGCAAGGAGTTCCATAAACAGACAGCTTTAAAAGTAAACGAATTAAAATAAAATTTTGAGACGGCAGAAGGTACGGCAAGGAACATATTTTGGGGAGATCGAGCAGAAGTGAGATAAGTGAAACGCTCTTTGAGATAGCGGGAAGTTGCAGGATGAAAAAGTATACTATAAAGAAGAGCAAGAATATGAGAGTTACGACCTAAACTTAAACCTAATAGATGTTTAAATTTGTATTTGGTGCCATCTCGATTGTCGTCAAGGCCAGTGCGGGCGGCGCGGCGCGTCTGGAGGAGTAGTAGTCATCGTGAAACTTCCTGCAGCCGTAATAAATGCATTCAAGCTTTTCAACAATAAAACGGATAGACGAATATGCATGAGGGATAAGCAGATAATACCCTAACTTTAACAAATAGCCTAATTTTCAACCTGAAAAAAAGAGCATCGTTCCCGTAGGATAATGTATATTGTATAGGAACGCGGGCGAAGCCGCGGGTTAATGCTAGTACTATTATAAAATTCTAAATAGGTCATGATTTCAGGAAAAGTCTTGATAGCAATGCAGGATCGTCATTTGTTTTGTATAGGTGCGCGGCGCCATGCCAGCCTAGCGCCATCTGTTTTCATAATTCTTTGTCCTCCTATCACGCCGAAATGGCTGGACGAATTTAAACCAATTTTGGTACAGGGATCCAGGTCCAGCTATGGACATCCATAGATGGTTATAGGACACTTTTACCCGACTACCGTATAAAAAAAATTACGCGTATGAAGTTGCGGGCGCTTCTAGTAATAAAGTAAAACGTTTGTGAGTGTGTCTGCTCATTTCTGATTCGATCTCGTAGAGAAATCCCGAGCACAGCTCTTTCCATAGCTCGCTGAGTGACTCTGAGCTTCCTTAAAAGGCCCATAGTTAGAGGCAAACTTGCAAACTTGCAAACTTTTACTTCACGAAATAGGACCATGTAAGGAACCATTGATTCGCTCTTAGCCGTCATTTTTTTGTTGTCTCAAGCTGCTTGCAACAATGTTGCTGTGAACCGAAATGCGAAAAGGACTTAAACTTGCAATAATCCTCTGTAACATGCGTCTTTTTGGGTTTAAGTTGTAACCAAGTAGCGCACTAGAGTATCGATGCAATCTTAAAACGGACATTCCTTGCCCTGAGTAATAAGCCAATGATACATTATTTAGTATTCTTTTTTGGAATAGGTGCCAGTGTCATGTCGTGCATAGAACCCACTTCAAAAAGATTGAGCACCATTTTCTATTGCTACTAAAGAAAAGTAAGCGAAATATTAAGCTTCTCCTGAGTTTTAGTTTGACGACATGCCACTGATAGTTATCTGTACTGTTATCCTGTACATAAGTACAACATTTTTTCTCAAACATGCAATAAAATGTCGTCATTAAGTGCATTATAACACTAAGTATCACGTTTATAGCGGAACACCACGAGAAATTAATACAACATTGAAATCCTAAGCCACTGATAATTCATGCGAGAGAAATAGGTCACCACTAGTGACCTACACTCGGTGAAACCTTTTAAATTTAAAATACCCACCAATCCCACCGTACAGTCGAGTTCATTTACATCTACACACTTACGAGAACAGAAATATCTGAACACGACCCTATTGTCAGGAGCATAAAGTCGTGTTCAGATATTATTGTTCTCGTAAGTTTGTAGATGTAAATGAACTCGACTGTACCACCTGGGGTATGACCAGGAGTATTTATTCATTATTGCTTTTTTTTTTCAAAAACTGCAACAAAAACTGCATGCAATTAAAACAAAATTTTGCGAGGTTGAAAACTCTTTTAATTTTGAATCATATAGTAGTATTATCACGACACGTTGTCGCATCGTTACGATACGATGTCTCATCTCTTATTGATTTAAGAATGTCATTGGAAACATTAAATTTAGCCACCGGAAAATATATGCAAAACGTTCATTAGTTACTGTGATTTATTAAAGTTGATCCCATCACGTTAAGTTAAAAGGACCGTCTACAGGCATAAAAGTTTATTATCTACTATCTAGCCATAAAAATCTATAGACCTACGACTAAATGTCAATAAATAAGTGATTCATAGGGAAGGGTTGTTCGTTGCATTTTTCTGAGGATCTGCATTCCATGTAGATTGATAATCAGATAAATATAAGGCTTAAGGTAAATTTATGATCAATTTCACTACCCAAGGGTTGTTTGGAAGAGATTGCTTTTTAGCGAAAAGACCGCCTGTTGTCTACCGTTACTTAAAAATTGCATTTGTTTCGTTTCCTTTTGTAAACTTTTATTGGTATGCAGTGATGTATTCACGGAGTATTCTTATGGTCTGTGGATGTATTGTTTTATTATAGAAATTGATAGAACACGAAACACAATGTAAGATATTGACATTGGTGGAAATGATCTACCATCTCTTACCACGAAAAAAACTTGAGTGGCAGTGGGTGGGGCACATTGCTCGTAGAACTGATGACCGTTGGGGCAGAAAGGTTCTTGAGTGGCGACCGCGGACCGGAACACGCAGGGTGGGAAGACCCCCATCAACATGTACTGTTGACCTGGTTAGGATTGCGGGCAGAAATCGGATGAGGGTGGCGCAAGATCGATCGTTGTGGAGAAAAGAGCTATAGAAATGGTTGCTAAAGGCTCCTTATCAGTTCAAAAATGCTGATTGTTTTAGAGATTTTTATCTAAAAGAAAGAAAGAAAGAAAAACATTTATTCGGGGACAAAACACAATTACGCAGATAAATAGTGTCAAACAATGAAAAAAAAAAATCTTTAAACTAAGTACTTATGCTATATCTAAAAATCTATGATCAAACATTTTTCTTATCATATTATCAAAGTTACTACTTGGAACAGGGCTATTGCGATTTATTTGTATATATTTGAAATTTTTTATTGATGTTTTGTTTCAAATATTACCCGAAATTGTCAAAATTCACGCAGAAAACTGTATTTTTTCTAATTATTTTCGACTGCAAGCAATGAAAGCATGAATAGCTGAACGTTACTATCTAGAACTCAGTGAAAAGTATTATTCACTTAAAAAAATTGGTGGTAATTATCAATATATTTTGTAGTAATATGGAAAAAAATGCATTTTAAAAGGTATAATGCCTCTTATGCGTGGGAATGGAGCTCTATTTACGAACATCATTCCACTGATGGGTACTAAACTTTTTTAAACATTGAACAATGACGAATGTGTACCATGATATCTAACCTCTGAAACTGTCTTAATCCTCATATAAAACGCAAAAAATTTGCCAAGTTCACAATGTGCCCAAAACTTCCTAATCGTAATCAGAACAATGGCGAACCGAAACCAAAAGGAGAAACAACATAATTTACAACCTGAGCTCAAACAGCATTAAAACCGAAAACAAGGAGCTCGCAAATTCACAATGCATTAAAACTGTAACTCAAACAACCTCATACAGCTCCCATACATATCTTTGAAAAAACTATATTGATACACCAGAATACAGTCCATATTTCAAATCATTCTAAGGAATCGATACAGGATTCTCAAAATTAGTCTGTTCCGATTTTTTATTTCGTAAAGGCCGTATGTCTTTTTAGTTGAATTTGGAATGTGGACTGTATTTTATGGGAAAAAATAATTAGTTTTGATGTAAAACAAGAGAGACATATGAGGGAGAAAGATTTTAGTCGATATGCACACGAGATACCTTCAAGGAAAGCGAAGTAGAAATATTATTATCATGATACAGTATTTAAACTTTTGTGCCAACCGAATGTTTGTGATCCAATGCGATTTTGTGATTCAAGCTAATATTTTTACATTACAATAAAAGAGGGGGGAAAATAGAAGGAAAGAGGACAACATGATGCAATAAAATAATATCAGGGATTGGGTCTGTTAATCAGCACAAAATAGAAAACACTTTCGAATGATGATGTATATTTAGTATGTAAACAATTCATTGTAAATAAAAACTAAAAATCAAAATAATAATAGATAAGTACAAAGGGAAACTTATATGTGTTGAGGACGCGGTTGGTGCAGTTTGTAGTACACATGCCTACTGAACCGGCGGTCCTGGGTTCGTTCGTTCGGTTCGGATGTGATGAACTCGAATATTTGTTTCTGGGTCATGGATGTTATCTTTATTTGTATTTATATGATATCGTCGTCACCCGTACCCAAGACACCTGTACAAGATAGTTTTGGACTAGGCCTATTTAATTTATGATTGTCCCTTAATATTGATTTATTTTATTTAATACGATAGGATGTGCTCGTACACATAGCTCGAAGGACCGATGGCCGTTGGGGCAGAAAAGTTCTCGAGTGGAGACCACGTACCGGCAAGCGCAGTGTAGGACGACCACCCGCAAGGTGGTCGGACGACCTGGTTAGAGTTGCGGGGACTCGCTGGATGCGGGTCGCTGCTATCCGGCCCATGTGGAAATCTATTGAGGAGGCCTGTGCCCAGCAGTGGGCGTCCTATGGCTGAAATGATGATGATGATGATGATGAAGATAGGATGTGGTAAAATAAGAAGAAGTTCATCTCGGGCGTTCAGACATTACCACCGTTACAACCATAACCTTTTTTTATTGTAAGTATTGTACGTTATTTAGAGTAAGGATTTTAATTTAATTTAGAGTATACGTAAGTTTTTCGCCAAAACAAATAACTAGGCATCGGATAATCTGATGCTTTTATACCTAAACTTTGGCGGCGGTTTTGTTTGAGGTATGAGTGAGATAGCAATAGGATTTAGTCAACTTTAGGTAGATATCCACCTGAATTTCCGATCCCTACAAATAATACATGTGCAAAAGCGAACTTCACTCCAGGGTTCATATTTCAAGTTAAGATACTGCCACTACTAGTTTCACTATAACTAAACGATCAATTTATTTTTAAGAGCGACCCATTTCACGCATCCAATTTAAAATTTGACGTCTTAAACAGTGTTAAATTATACTTGAAATTATTTTATTAGCGCCAGGCGAACCCTTTTTAATCGCGATCGGTTTCGGCGCTTGCGCACAGTAATCACTACGTCAGACGGCTGTTTAGGATCAGAACCGAGTACATAAAAGCCATAGATTAGATTAGATTCATTAATTTCATGTGAAAGTAACTGAATACATTTGCATTAGTCAAAGGTACAAGTTAATCATGGTCGTCAAAATAAAAATGTTATAATACAAATAACTGTAGAAATGTCAAGCACAAGGAATAATAACCAAAATAATCAATCATCATCTGGTATCTATCCACTGCTGGATTAGGGTCTCCTCGTGCATTCTCCATTCGCTGCGACTCGGGGCCACATGGATCTACTTCCTTCCCGCGAACTTAACTATGTCATCTCTCCATCTAGCGGGGGGTCTGCCCTACTTTTTCCCATTCATGGTTGCCATTCCAGTAGCTTTGGAGACCAGCGTCGATCTTCTCCTACATACATGCCCCGCCCATCTCCATTTTAGAGTAGCGGCTTTCCTAGCGATGTCGGTTACTTGGATTCTCCGTCTGATGTCTGAGCAACTTGGAGTTTATACACGGTTTTTCGGGTGAAAAAACAATCAAAATAATCTCCCAATAAGGATCGTAGACATCGGTTACGCTCATTCTGTCAGTTCAGTCCTTCATTCTGGACTGTCAGTACACTGCCATTCGTTAATTTTCACCATTCCGTATCTTCAGTCCGAGAGGGTTCCTCTATCGTTCTCTAGTCATTCTGACTGATTATAGACCAAGCTGCCGCCAGACTGAGCGTATAGCCGCTGTCATAGTCATTTATAATCTATTTTTTTCCCAAACAAACAAAAAAATCACTACGCGCCGAGCGTCCTGTCTTCCGCTTCTGTTCCATTTCTTTGCATTTATCTTAAACTGGTGTTAAATTGTACCTAAAATAACTATACATATTAACCATTTTTTATCACAATCGGTTTTAGAGCTTAAAAAATTGATTTGCTGTTTATTTCTATTAAAAAGCATACCTTTTGCAAATTAAATTCTAATCTTAGGTTTTCTAAGATTATATCGAATTTAATTAACCGGTTCTAACCTAGTTTAGGCGGCTGTCCTGGGTCAGGACCGGGTACAGGAAAATAAACAAAAATACTAAATATAATAAACCGACAGTTCGTTTTTATGTGCGTATAAGTGTGTGTGGGTAATATTTGTTACTTTTTCACGCCGAAACAGCTGGACGAATTGACATGAAATTTGGAGATTTTATTTTTCGAAAGAAGAAGCATGGTGTACATTATTACCATTAACACTAATATAATAACGGGTCTATCGCGATATTGCTTATTCACCTTCATTATCTAACGTTTCGATGCACTTGTATGCGCCGCGGTGTTCTCTAGTCATTCAGCTCGTGCAATATTTATTTACTTATTTATTGGAACGTTTTCTACAATAAAAAGTCGCTTGCTACGTTTTGAAATAAATCAGCTGCACGAATGCAACTGTTATGTTTTCGCGTTACTAAGATCTCAATATCGATTTTTTATTTCTAAAACCTCTTATTATTGCTAAATGACAAATATAAAAAGCAACCTTTTCTTTCATTTAATTGGGTCTATATTATAATACCACGCAAAGGTACTGTAATTCCTTGAAAAGTGGACATGCGATATCAGCTCGTTCTAAAACCACCGCAAAGTTATTTTTGCGAACGAATAATCATATGTCTATCAGAGAATAAACCATGTTTTAAAGATATAGAATGCATTTGTTTCTCAGCTATGGCATTTATATGTTTTTGTTATTTATTTATTTTTTATTGTGATGCATAGTGCGATGGTCTTTAATCTTAATGCCCTAAATATTATATTTTGGTATTCTGCTAAATAATTATGTTTCTAATAAATAATTTTAAACAATTTACCGAACAAGCGAAGCGTCAACCGTTAAGTTCACCGCCGTCATTTGTTGGTAAAATATAATAATATTACTGGTGTATTTATTAAGTGTACTTGGAGTTTTCAGCCTAATGGGCGGTAATATAACAATCTCATTTGTTTTTTTGTTACATTAAAGAGGAATGCAGTGAGGGAGCGCCCTTTTTTTTGTTTATCAATACCTATATCCCTGTATGCATCCTTCCTGCGTAAGATTTATACAGAAGTCTCAGATCCTGCACTTATTGCCTATATAATATAAACATACAGGTGCATACCTATATAAAATTTGATATACACACTTCAATATACTCTATAGACCTAACTATACTTTATATACCAAGATACCACTTTAATAAATTATTTGTTATAAATTTATTATAAATTACCGATCGCATATTGGCGGTAACCGGGGCAAACAAATGTTTTTATTTTATTTTATCGAACGTAATTACTTCATTCGCGTCGCTGAGGACATAATTAAGCTTGTCGTGGTGCCCAGCAGGTCAGATTTGAATAAAGAGCTCGTTGTTATAAATGATTTACAAGACAATCTTGATTTTTTACCGCATATGATATGAGCAATTAAATAGATATATAACCCCCTTGCTCCGTAGGCCCAGTGCTCGTTAGGTCTTCAAGCAGATTGCAAAAAAACTGGTCGACGCACGGTGGACTGAAGAACTGGCAGTTTCCTTGCTCAACATTAGCCTTGCTATTCGGCGCGGAAATGCTGCGAGCGTCTTCGGAACCATGGCCAATTTTTAAGTCTTTTTAATATTTAATTTACACCGTTTTAGCGTATATTTTAGGTAGTTAAGCTCTAAGTTTATATTGTTTATTAATTTCTAGATATAAATATGTAGATCTAGTTATAAATATAATTTTTATCAAACATTACAGGTAACTCCCTAAGATAAATTGTATCCTATAAATACGTAATCCAACCTGGGCATTAATTATACGAAGCTTTATAATATCGTAATTGTCTTCAATTTAGCAATATCTCGGCATTTAAGCGGAAATATATCCGTTTTTGCTATTCAAGCTATGTGAGTGACATTATTAACACTGCAAGTGCAAAATAGTCATCAGCTTTAAAATATTATCGAATCGGATAACTACATATATCCGATCAAGTTGGATCACCAACGGTGGTGTCTCAGCCTATAGACAGCGCAGTGTAAAGATGCGCAAACGCCTTCAATTTGCCGGCTTTTGTGCAAGCCGCCCGTTATTAACCACCAACTTACAAAACTACCTCGCCATTCAACCTTCACCTCTCAGTCTATAAAGTCAAGTGTGAAGTGTGTTGCTTCAAAACCTTGTAAATTATAACGAGTTGGTTGTAAAGTCGAAATGACTACCTACTGTCGATCTTTGACTTGTGTTCGATCGGTTTGCCTGAAAAGGATAGTTGTAGTAGTGTAGTGAAATTAACGTTTAAAGGGGTTGTGAATGTTAAGGTGCGATTTAAGTGCGGTTTTGTACATGTTTTGAATAGATATTAATTTATAAAACGTGTGTTTTGCTATATGAAGTTTAGAGCTACATGGAAACTAGTACCATTGTGAGCTGTGTAGATCTTGCGAGATTGTTTTTAAATGGCAGAAATTTTATGTTTATACTTGATGCCCAGATTTATGAAATTGTGATATTTTTCCTGTAGTTTCGCTGATATGAGAGGTACGCTGATAGCCCATAAGTCAAATTGTGCGTCTTCCGGAGGACTTCAAAGTGCAATTTGAATTCCCAAAATCGGTCGGTAGCTTTTAGAGATTTTCTAAAATTTGACAACATTGCAATTTTTTTGCTCACTTGGATCGAGAATTTCCTAATACCTTTTTTTGATCTCGCTGTTCAAGATTGGGATTGAATTAAGCTACAGTTTGAGCCATCATAAGAGGGGCGGGCAAAAAATATAGGCGCGAGGTCAGAAAACAAATTTGTATAATTTTATCTTGTACTTCATTTCTAAATTCCTTTTTTAATGCCTTTGATATACGTAGTTGCACGTAGTGCAAGATCTGCATTTTTTTTCCTTTTCGATCCCCATGTATGCATTGTTTTCGGGATTGAAAGTCATCGGTCCCACAAATATCGCGATCACAAATAAGAATGCATGGCAAGAAGGCATGCATGGATGCCCTAATTGTACGTATTTTTGTCACAAATACCAATAAAATACAGAACTTACTCGTATATGCGCTTGTGAAGCAGCTCTAGCCTCTAGAGATTTATTCTATGCTAAAGATTCTAAGTTCATATCTATGCTAAAGATTAGCCCTGGCTATACAGCCTGGTAACGCGGCTAGCCTCTAAGGTACCCTCCCGGTTCCAAGAGCCTGTGTTCTATTTATAGTTATATTCATACACTGAAAAAAAACTGGCGAAATGCGAGTCAGACTCACACACTGAGGGTAAAATTAAATATTTTTAAACTTTTTGTTTTCTGTTTTTGTTGTTATAGCGGCAACATAAATACATCATCTCATCTGTGACAATTTCAACTGTCTTGCTATCACGGTCCCGTTTTTACCCTTTAGGTACGGAAGCCTAAAAAAAGATTTGTTAACAGGTAGCCCAAATGTTAAATGTTACATAAATCGGAAGACTGACAAACTGAGGGCTACTAGTAACCAAAATGTACTAACTAAAGAACTAGTAACCTATGTAAAATTAGCATAATCCTGGTTGCTACTAAGCACAATTTAGCTATTTCTCAGGTAGTTAAACTAGTTGAGCAATTTTTTTTCAGTGGACATATTCTTGGCTTTAATTATTGTTTAAAATTACATTTAGTTAGTTTTAAATTGTGAATACTTATGTAACTAATTATAATGTTCAAAGTCAACATGTTTAATGTCCCAAAAAGAAGAATACTGCTACAGCTTCTACCGTATCTTCGGCAGGTAGTGAGCAGGCCAAGTCCATAAATCTAGCTCAATTATCCCCGATGCGAGCCATGCGTCCTCGTTAGCGGCACATAATTTCGTTAGCATTAGCCCGGATAACAGATTGGGTCAGCGTTTGTTTTGGCATTATTTTCCAAGGTCGAATGAAACGCATCAACAAACTGGGTTAGTCGGTTTTTAGGGTTCCGTACCCATATGATAAAAAACGAGACCCTATTACTAAAAATCCGGTGTCCGTCTGTTCGTCTTTCAGCAGGTTGTATCTCATGAAGCGTGATTAGACAGTTGAAATTTTCACAGATGGTGTGTTTCTTTTGCCGCTGTAACAACAAATACAAATTAACATAATACATTAAATATTAAGGGGGCTATCATACAAGAAACGGTTGAGCTAACTTGGCACGTCATTTTTATCCGGCGTCTTATATCATACCAGGTGCAAACTTAACTTAACCCGGCCAGTTAAGATGGAATAAGTGTTTGTACGGAACCCTCGGTGCGCGAATCTGACTCACACCTGGCCGGTTTTTTTAGAGGTGAGCAATGAATACGAACGAGTAGAATTTTGGTACAGGTTCAAAAAGTGCGTTGTTGTGATTTTGTCTGTGAAATTAAAATTGACAGATTACGGTAGGTAACTACACGAGTATAAAAATACAGAAAGCTTGATGTTGATTTTAGATCTTTGTACTTTTTGCCTATTTAACCGGCGTTTTATGCCGTTGACGGCTTAAGTGAGAAGCTATGAAACTAACTTACCCCAGCAACATTGACAATATAATTCAATTAGCCAACAGGTAGATCCTCGAACGCTTTGTGTCTTAAAAATCGCTTAGCAATGTTTCGTTCGATCGATCTCTTACGGCTATCCCTTACAAGTTAGACCATGTACCAGACTGTAAACGCCCATATAAAAAGAGAACTCCAAACCTGACGATAGCCAGTTTTAATAAAAATGACGCTGATTAATACGTTATAAAGTATATGTTCTTTTAGCTTATTATTATATAGTAACCCAATCAAGTCGGGCAGCTGACAGGCAAATTGGTCCATTCATTATAATCAAATTACCGTTAAATCTTACACCTTCCGTAACTTAAGGTCTATTATATTATAATACAAGTTGCAATAACGATAAAAATATGCATCCGCCGTTTCACCTTAAATATTAAGTTAAAACGTTTAAAATAATTACAGGACAATTTAGTTAGGGCTCGGTCTCAATAAAGCGACTGCGACTTTCTACGACAAAACGACTAGACTGGTAGTTAAAATAAAAAAATTCAAGTCTAACGGCATTTTGTGAGCCATTTTGGCAACATGACTTTTTCGAAGTAAAATAGCCTGCTGAATTCGATTCTGGATGTTGCCAAGCCGAATTTTGCCCCCCTCCCCCTATTTCCCCCCTTTTTACCTCAAAATATGTCCCTAATCACGGTTTTTACGGTTTTATACAAAAAGTATTACAGCTAGAAAAAAAATGTCAAAGACAAGAATGATCTTTATAAAATTTCCTATAACATGGTATATAAACTTTGTTAGTAGGCCTTATGGTTTGTAAGTAATATCTTCCCGAACTTCATAGACTGGTAGAACATTCTAAATATCGGCTTCCTTTACCGTCCTAACGGCATTTTGGGATCCATTTTGGCAACATGACTTTTCCGATGTAAAATTCAAATTCAAATATTTTATTTCAGATAAAATCCATATCAATGTTAGTATCAAATAAAAATATAAATCTTAAACGTAATGTTAGTAAAAAATTAAAAGTAACACTAAGACTAAAAGCGGCATGGTGCGGCTACGACTGGCGCGTGCAGCCGCACCCAGCGCGCGAGCAGCGGCGACTCCCAGCGCTGCGACAACACGCTCACAATGCTGTTGGAGCTGCGGCGACAGCGGTCTAGTAAGGTGGCGCACCGTTTTCTTACTATAGCGTCAAAGCTATCTATGTGCGCCTCGGCGAACATGGCTGACGCGCTGCAATGTCGCGGCAGCCCGAACAGTACCCTAAACGCGTTATTATATTGCACGCGCAGAGCATTGTATGCCCGCTGCGTAAAACTGACCCACAGGCTACACGTGTAGAATGTTTGGCAATATGCTTTAAAAAGGGTTAATTTAACTTCATTACTACAACGTGCAAACCTGCGAGCCAGCATATTATAGCGCACACACAACGCTCTGCGCTCCCTCTCAATGTCATCGACGTCTGACATATTCTCTGTTACCCAGTGGCCCAGGTACTTAAATTTTGACACTATCTTCAAGGCGGTACCATAAAGCGTAACGGGCGGCATGCGATACGATTTTTTGCCAGCTTTAAACTGCAATAACTCGCTTTTAGATGTGTTGTACCTGAGCCCATGGGACTTTGCAAAAATTTCACACATGCTCAATAGTCGCTGCAATGCACCTACCGAGGGACTCAACAGCACCATGTCATCCGCGTAACTAATGTTGTTAACACAGACCCCGTCCACGTGACATCCGACACGCGTGCTGCTGAGCTCCTCAATAAGTTGGTTCATATAGAGATTAAACAACTTCGGTGAACTAAGTCCACCCTGCCTTACCCCGCAATCCATCCTGTACACGTCAGAATACGTACCAGCCCATTTAACAGTATTCATCTGGTGGGCGTACTAGTACTTAAATACGGACGTGACTTCGCGGGGAACACTTGTATGTTCACGTAGTTTATGCCATAGCTTATCATATATAACCAAATCGAATGCCTTTGATAAGTCCAAAAACAGGCGAATATCGGTGTTTTACGACTGGTGTAGTACTGAACAGTCTGCTTGAGACACAATATTGCGCTTTCAGTAGATAAGCCCGGCTTGAAGCCGAACTGAGCCAAAAAAGCCTGCTGAATTCGGTTCTGAATGTTGCCAAGCCGAATTTTGCCCCCCTCCCCCCATTTCCCCCTTTTTGACCTCAAAACATGTCCCTAATCACGATTTTTACGGGTTTATACAAAAAGTATTACAGCTAGAACAAAAGTGTCAAAGAAAAGAATGATGTCTATAAAATTTACTATAACATGGTGTATAAACTTTTTTAGTAGTACTTATGGTTCGTGAGCAATATCTTCCCGAACTTCATTATTTTCAAAAAAAATGGATAAACATGGCCGAGGCAGTGAAATACACTTATTTTGGGATTATTGGTATCGCACAGGATCCAGCCGCACTGCAGCTCTTCACGCTGACATCCAGTTGGCTTGCTGCTTATTATATGTCAAGACTTACGAGGCTTTCAGTCATAAGGAGTCGTCAGATTTACACGCAGAACTGTATCCAAGTCGGGCTAAAAGCGACGTAGAAAATAAAGATGCTTTACTTCTAACCATGCAGTCATTCTAAATGCTCAGTTATACGCCACGCCGTTTCTGATGAATGATTCTTCTGATGATTTGAAGGTCGGGCCTTTGTTAATTATGACCTTAGCGCAGTTGCTGACCTGCTGTTGGTGAGCCTTTCGGAAACACACTTCGTTACTTAGAGTCAGCCAAGCTGCTTAGCTTTTTTCTGTTGCAAGATCCTGGGTAACTGCATTTCTAAGGCACATTTCTGAAGAATCTGGCGTAGAACTGAGCAGTTTGAATGACTTCATGGTCAGAAGCAAAGCATTTTTATTTTCTACGTCCCTTTTAGCCCGACTTGGATACAGTTCCGCGTGTAAATCTGACGACTGCTTATGACTGAAAGCCTCGTGAGTCTTGACAGATAATAATAAGTAGCACGCCAACTGGATATCAGCGTCAAGCGCTGCAGAGCGGCTGGATCCTGTGCGATACCAATAATCCCAAAATAAGTGTATTTCACTGCCTAGACCATGTTTATCAATTTTTTTTTTAAATACTGAAGTTCGGGAAGATATTGCTCAAAAACCATAAGGCCTACTTAAAAAAATTATACACCATGTTTTAATAAATTTTATAGAGATCATTCTTTTCTTTGACACTTTTGTTCTAACTGTAATAATTTTTGTATAAACCCGTAAAAATCGGGATTAGGGACATATTTTGAGGTCAAAAAGGGGGGAAATGGGGGGAGGGGGGCAAAATTCGGCTTGGCAACATTCAGAACCGAATACAGCAGGCTTTTTTACATCGGAAAAGTCATGTTGCCAAAATGGATCCCAAAATGCCGTTAGGGTGGTAAAGGAAGCCGATATTTAGAATTTTCTACCAGTCTATGAAGTTCGGGAAGATATTGCTCACAAACCATAAGGCTTACTAAAAAAGTTTATATACCATGTTATAGGAAATTTTATAAAGATCATTCTTGTCTTTGACACTTTTTTTCTAGCTGTAACACTTTTTGTATAAAACCGTAAAAACCGTGATTAGGGACATATTTTGAGGTAAAAAGGGGGGAAATGGGGGGAGGGGGGCAAAATTCGGCTTGGCAACATCCAGAATCGAATTTAGCAGGCTTTTTTACATCAGAAAAGTCATGTTGCCAAAATGGCTCACAAAATGCCGTTAGGACGGTAAAGGAAGCCGATATTTGGATTTTTCTACCAGTGTAGACCAAATTATGAATTTCTTTCAGAGAACTGTTAAGAACGACAAGAATACACCATATTCATCGCGTAAAATTTTATGAAGAGATTTAGAGAAAAATATGAAGTGTGAACAATAAAACGTTCGCTTATTACACTGGCGATTTGCGGGCGAGTTGAAAACGAGGCGAGCGTGCAAACGATTTGCCGCAAGGACGCCGTATTATAGTTAGGACTTTATAGGACATCAATGTATGGGAACCAATATTTTTGTCATTAAAGCATGAGCCTTGGCACACTTGTTACTTAGGTGGACTAGAGTTGAAAACGCCCGGGAGACGAGCGCGGACGACCCGCTGGTTGGGAGGGGGAGGGGGGGAAGTTACGTTCCACCGCGCGTTCTTTCGGTCCTCCTATCATCGTATTTATAGAGACTATGGCATGTTTGGTATCGTTTTCGGATAAATTGAGGATGGCCAATCATTTTCTGGGACATTAATAACATGTTTTCATAGAAAAAAATAGAAATAAAGGCAAAAGTCAGAAATTACTTAGTTAAAAAAAATCATTTCTGCACCGATTACGTGAAAATGAGCAACGATATGGGCATGAAAAAAATATTATTATAAAGCCACATTCATGTAGATTGAAAAAACATATAATTTATTAGAACTATTATAAATAACAAGTACTAAAAAAAAATATTTTTGAACAACAGACTCCTCAAAATTTTACTTTATAAAAATAAGGACCCAACAAGAAATTTTATAAATGTTACAATATGTACCGTAAGTAGCTTATAATTGTATATTACGTAGTTTATAGCTGTATTTACGTTTGTTAGCATGTGTATTATATTTTAAATTGCGAATAATATAACCGTTTTATGACTTCAATTGACTGGTTCAAAATAAAACTAACAAGTCACAGATCCGATTATATATTATTGTTAATCTGTATATAAATACTTAAATTCATGCATATATTTATGTGTAACATGCTCCATCACATGCACACAACTCGGTGCACTTGAATTTTTGTTGGATACACCTGCATCTAGCAGCGCATTTCTTTTTGCTGCACCTGATCATTTCCATGCAGGTTTTGGGGCTCGAAACCTACTGGCAAGCTAGTCCATGTAGGTTCCCATATCTCATCAACTTTGATACATCCCCAATCAGATGGACTAGGAATATTTTGGAACGGTAACATTTTTGACCCCATACATGAACTGCTTGAAAAAGTGCCCGCAGGAAATGCTGGTGCAATGCAGCATTCGTTGGTGGAATATTTCCAACTAGCGGTATTTTTTCGTAAACAATTGCTTTCTGCAATCATTTCATTCAATCAGCAATCAGTCAGAAACTGAGCTGGATCTAAAACAAAAATGTTAAATATGCACTATTACCCTTTAAGTGACTCATTGTTTTATGAATAAAGTAAATACATACTTTTCCACGATCGCCATTGCATCTTTAATTCTGCCGTCGTATGTTGTCAGGAAACTTTCTGTGGCATTAGGGACTGCATTTGAGGCTTTGAAGGCACTCTTTTTTTCCATTTCCGTTAAAGATAAACTGTCACGACATGTGAAGGGGTACACAAAACCCACCTCGGAGACCTGCCCACCGGCGACTGGCAACTACTTGATTAGGAACCGGACATAATCCGATCGGAAGCTCCGCTCTAAGATCACTTAAGGTCAAAAAAGCCCCCGGACCCGATCAAATAACGGTAGAAGTGTTTAAGTCATTGTGTGACAATGGCATAGACGCATTACACATGATATGCAATAACATCTGGCGTACTGGAGAGTGGCCCAAAGATTGGACGCATTCTGTCGTTCTGCCTCTTTATGAAAAGGGATCGACGGTCAAATGTGATAACTACCGCACACTCGCGCTACTCTCACATGCTAGCAAGATACTGCCCCACATAGTCAACCGTCGCATCCAGCCTTTCCTGGATTGGCAAATTCCACAGGAACAGGCAGGTTTTGTTAAAGATAAAAGCACTCGTGAGCAAATCCTTAATGTTAGACAACTGATTGAGAAGGCTTACAAAGACACGCCTATGTGCTTCATAGATTACAACAAGGCCTTTGACTGTGTTGACTAGACATGCTTGTCGTGGCGTGTCCGCCCTCTTGACAGCGCTTGTGCAGAGTTTATACTATGGCAGTCAGGAAGTTGTTCGAGTTGAGGATACGCTATCTGCGCCTTTAATTTATCAAAAAGGGGTGAGGCAGGGCTGCATTCTATCCCCTATTCTCTTTTATGCCTACGGAGAATGCATCATACGGCAAACATGTGACCAATGGGAGGGAGGCGTCAGCAGGAGGAGTGAAGCTCACTAATCTGCGGTATGCCGGCAACACCACCATTATAGCGGCAATCGCAGCTGAAATGATAAACTTCTTGGCAAGAATGGAGCGGATTAGCAACAGGCTTGTTCTCTTCATAAACAGGTCGAAGACCAAAATAATGGTGGTGAACCGAAGTCAGAAACTGAAACTCATTGGGAGATTAAATGTTGACGCGGCCCAGACTTTCAACTACCTAGGCTCCCTTATAGCTGACAACGGCTCTTGCCAAATGGAGATTCGGCGACGTATCGGGATATCCAAAGATGCCATAACTCAGTTGCACAAGATATGGTGAGATCGGAGAATCACGCTGCGAACGAAGACAAGGCTTGTGGGCACACTGATATTCTCCATCTTCCTATATGGACGATGAAATGTGGATCCTCAGAGCAGCGGACCGTTAGCGTGTTGACACTTTCGAGATGTGGTGCTGGAAGAAGATTTTTCGCATCCTCTGGACTGCGCACAAGACCAATGCTTCCATTCTTAAGAAACTAAAATTGACTACCAGATTATCGACCATCGTCTCACAAAGAGTGCTGGATTTCTTTGGGCACATTTCCAGAAGAGAAAATGATAATCTGGAAAAACTATTGGTCACCGCAAAAGACCAGGGGAAGAGGCCTTGGGGCCGCAGCCGATGCGTTGGTCCGACCAAATCCGCACTGCACTTGACTCCAACTTTCACGACGCGTTCAAGGCGGCCAAGGACCGGCATAATTTAAGATGCAAGGGAGACTGCGGAAAAAAATATTGTAGACATAAAACTATGAATAATTTATGGTAAGTGTGCATATTTAACATTTTAGATTTAGATACAGCTCAGTTTCAGCGGCTGTAAACAATTGCCGAAAGCAGTTATTTACGAAAAAAACCGCCAATTGAATATTCCACCAACGAATGCTACATTGTACCAGCTTTTCCTGGGGGCACTTTTTCAAGCAGTTCAATTATGGGGTCAAATATAAACGATCCAAAATATTCCTAGACCATCTGATTGGGGATGTACAAAAGTTGATGAAAGATGGAATAGCTACATGGAATAGCTTGCCAGTAGGTTTCGAGCCCAAAGCCTGCATGGAAATGATCAGGTGCAGCAAAAAGAAATGCGCTGCTAGATGCAGGTGTATCCAACAAAAATTCAAGTGCACCGAGTTGTGTGCATGTGATGGAGCATGTTACACATAAATATATGCATGAATTTAAGTATTTATATACAGATTAACAATAATATATAATCGGATCTGTGACTTGTTAGTTTTATTTTGAACCAGTCAATTGAAGTCATAAAACGGTTATATTATTCGCAATTTAAAATATAATACACATGCTAACAAACGTAAATACAGCTATAAACTACGTAATATACAATTATAAGCTACTTACGGTACATATTGTAACATTTATAAAATTTCTTGTTGGGTCCTTATTTTTATAAAGTAAAATTTTGAGGAGTCTGTTGTTCAAAAATATTTTTTTTTAGTACTTGTTATTTATAATAGTTCTAATAAATTATATGTTTTTTCAATCTACATGAATGTGGCTTTATAATAATATTTTTTTCATGCCCATATCGTTGCTCATTTTCACGTAATCGGTGCAGAAATGATTTTTTTTAACTAAGTAATTTCTGACTTTTGCCTTTATTTCTATTTTTTTCTATGAAAACATGTTATTAATGTCCCAGAAAATGATTGGCCATCCTCAATTTATCCGAAAACGATACCAAACATGCCATAGTCTCTATAAATACGATGATAGGAGGACCGAAAGAACGTGCGGCGGAACGTAACTTCCCCCCTCCCCCTCCCCACCAGCGGGGCGTCCGCGCTCGTCTCCCGGGCGTTTTCAACTCTAGTCCACCTAAGTAACAAGTGTGCCGAGGCTCATGCTTTAATGGCAAAAATATTGGTGTTGTCCTATAAAGTCCTAACTATTACGGAGATGGCACGACTTTGCGCGACCAGGTGGCAGTGGCAGCGGTGAGCGTCGAAAGACAAACACAAAAACAATATTAATGTATGAAGCATGGCACGACTCGCCTCGCGGTGCCTCTAGCGGTTCTTCCGAGAAATGCGGCGCGGCGAGCGGCACGAGGCGCAGCGGGAACAAATGTATAGTTGCCGGCAAACTTTTAGAACAAAAATGGCGGATCTGCATTTGTACGTAAATCGGCTACTGCGCAGTCAAGGTCATGCTCACGATGTTTGCCGGCAGCTGTATCAGTGACTAGGAAAGATGCCTACAGTTGAGAGCGGCGCGGGTGGCAGTTTTTGCGGTGTACGTGGCAAGGTCACCCGTCCCGGTACGTACGGCAACGCTAGGACTCGAACAGATTTAAAATCGCACGACAAACGCACCAACAAAAACGCTCCTTAAAATTTATAAAGCGTCGGATCGCAAAAATTGCGTTTAGCGACGCGAACGCGACCAGTGTGTCATTAAGTTTTACGAGCTCGGGACGAGCTTAGGGCTTGCACGTGGATCTAACTCGATAAAGCATCGGCATTTCTCACACTTTGCAACAAATTTATTAACAAATTGCATTCGGCGTGCGTCCCTAGACACTCAATTGCTTTTGGTAACTGGGCCAATTTTTTTTGTTGTCAATTTCTTTTTTTTCTCAGATTTTAATAGATTTTGGTGAGTTGGTAAAGTTGCTTACTTATATCATGGTAAGCCCAATTTCACGCTATGTCCTACAAATTGTTCCATGAAGTTACACAAAACGTAGGTACGCATTTTGTACTAACTTGGTACAAAATGAGGAGCTCACACTGAAAAAATAAATAAATCGACAACAAAATAAAAATTGGCCCATTGGCCAATTTATGTAACACATTTTGTGTAACTCAATGGAGAAAAATTGCATAGAGCGTTTAGGACATAGCGTGATATTGGGCTTACCATGGTCAGAATAAACAACCTTACCAACTCACCAAATACTGAAATCTGAGAAAAAATAATTGGCAACAAAATAAAAATTGGCCCAACTACGGCTACCTGCCATCGCTCTTATTCTATTAAACATATAAATTATAGGCGTAGCCAGATAATAAGTTCGGATTACATTTATTCATTATTCAATTATCTCTATTTGCAAAAAGCGGTCATTGACCGTTGTGTTCCCCAGACTGCTTGACATTTTCACGGACGTAATTTTTCTCTGAATCCGTCTTCATAATTTTCTTTGTTTATTTATTTTATTTATCAATTTTACATACGTTAACATACGTTATATGTACCCCGATTAAGGTTTATCGGACCTGACACCGAAACATGCAAACTGCTCTGTTATTTTACTCCCTAGCTGTAGTACTTAATTATTGATATTACCTAGAAATACTGGCCAAGTGGCACTGCGCACCGACTCGCGCACCGAGGGTTCCATACAAACACTTAACTGGCCGGGTTAAGTAAAGTTTACACCTGGTATGTATGACAAATGGTGCATATGAAATAACGCTACCGATCATGTTTGTTGTATGGGAGCCCCACTTAAATATTTTTTTATTCTGTTACTAGTATTTGTTAAAATTTTAACTGTATCTCATGAACCGTGAAATCTAGCACGGTTCATGAGATACAGCCTGGTGACAGTCATTAGCAAAAATCGGCAAATAAATCACGTTTGTTGTATAGGGACCATACTTTTATGTATTTATTTTATTCGGTTTTTAGTATTTGTAGTTATAGCGCTAACAGAAAAACATCAAATGTGAAAATTTCAACTGTCTAGCTATCACAGTTCATAAGATACAGCCTGGTGACAGACAGACACATAGACAGGACATACATAGACATACAGACAGTGGAGTCTTAGTAATAGGGTCCCGTTTTCATCCTTTTGGTACGGAACCCTAAAAAGTAGCGGTAATAGGTCCTTAACTCCTTACAATGTAACAAGCCAATCTAGATCTTGCCCAGTTCTTTCTCTTCCTGCCTTGACATAAAACTGGTGTATCTTTTAGCTGTAGACGCCGCGTACATTTTTTTAAATAGTTGAAATATAATATTTTTTTTTATAACGGCACAACATAGTGGCTCCATTCGCCTGATGGTAAGCAAAAAGGGGAGCCAAAGTCGCAATGGCAACTGACGAGAAACCAACGGTGCCAAGTCAGTTGACACTGCCATGCTGGCCCGAGACATGCTTCTTCACGCTTCGTTTGAATACGTTTTCAATCCCCATTATCTCTGCAATTTACTTTACCGCAGTTGAATAAAAAGTATCTTCTAACCATCTTTTGATGTCTAGCTATCTCTATACTAAAATTTGTTAAAATCCGTTAAGCCGTTTCGGCGTGACGAGAGGGCAATGAAATTATGACCATGATAGCGCCAGACTGGCATGGCATCGCGCGCCGATACAGAACAAAAGACGATCCTGTATCACGCTATTAAGATCTCCATAGAAAACAAATTTTTAATACAGAATTTTATAATAGTATAGATGTTTGTTATTCTCGTATTAGTAGCATTTCTAGCGATGAAACAACTGATCTTCATACAGGATTTCTCAAAAAATGAGAAGTTTCATTTATCTGAGACCATCAATATCCCGAATTTTCAAAATTCCGAAAGTGAAATAACGTAAATCGATGATTTTCGCCATGGATCATAATATGTAACATACTATAATTAGGTAAGGTTACGCGCCGGTTATCCCAAATAATATCTAAATATTCTATCGGAATTTAGAAAATTCGGAATGATGATGCATTTGGATAAATAAAACTTCGGAGTATTGTAGTGTACCCTTCATAATATTTCTGGTCCAACTTTTCCAATTGCATTCACGTTCAAAAACCTATACATTATCTACCCTGGAATTCATTTAATATTGGCTCACAGCCGATATCTGATACCGATTGGAAACACCATTAAATCGTCACACGCAACGCGGCCCATTTTGCTGCGCGCGCGCATTGAGATAAATATTTGCATCGGCCATTCTTTATTGGCTCCCGATGCTAAAAGAGTTATAAAATAATATTGTGAAACTCTATAATATAAAACGGGTTTCGTGTCGTTCAAGTATCGCTCGATATGTCGAATGGATTCGCGATTCTTAGCTATTAGCGGTCGCTTGCGACAGCAGCTAGGCGCATCCTATTTCTTCTATTATTTTATGAGTCAATTAAAGTCTTCGTGTTTTTGCTACTTTGTTTAAATATGTTTTTTTTTAATACATATTATGCATTTTTTTTAATACCTTAATAATAAATAAATAGTGTGATCCAGCGGACGAACCCTTATTTTGAAACTAAAGTGAGGGACAGCATTTTCTGCTGGGTCACAAACAAGCAATTTTTTTTATTGATTTATTCATGAAAAGAACCTTTATACATAAGTGCATACCGGTTCTATAAAAACAAATACTTAGGTACATCGTCAGCAAAACATATTGATTAATTAAACAAACTTAATTGGAAACTACCTATCTACTACCTAATCTACTTGAATTAAAAACTACCTACACAACGTCAGCCGACCTATACAACATAATTATGTGCATAATCTGACCGTGAACTTGCTAGCAACTGCATAAAAGCCTCGGTATCATATGGGTTTAGGTTGGCTGACGCTATTAGAGCCTCTCTCTGAGCACGATTCCGCCTGCCCTCCATCAACAAGTGGTGGACACATCTTCTACAGTGCCACAGGTGTCACAATTAATCTCATAAGAGGCCTTATTCCTTTTAAAATGCTGATTGCTTTCGACATTTTTCTCTACGATCAAACATGTTTCTTAACGTATTATTGATGTTACTACCTAGAACAGGGCTATTGAGATTTAGTGGTATAGGTATATTTGAAACCTACAGTTTAAATTTTTCATTGATAATTTTTGTTTCAAAAACTACTCGAAATTGACAAAATTTACGCGGAAAATTTGTTTTTTCAACTTATTTTCGACTGCACGCAATAAAAGCATGAAATAGCTATGTTACTACCTAGAACTCGGAGAAAAGTATTATTCACTTCAAAAAGTTGGTTGAAATTATCAATAAATTTGTCATAATATGAAAAAAATAAATTTTAAAAGGAATAAGGCCTCATAAGGCATCGAAACTCAAACAAGCTATAAAATATCGAATTATTACTTAATATATCTAAGTCTCATGGGAGTTTTCTATGTGTAATTCAATAGGTGCATGCGGTTATTTAGATAATGCCACCAATTGAAGATCGAAGAAACGACGAAGTACTTACTTTGAGTCTTGTGTAGTGTTTATTAAAATATCCCTTTACTCCTTCTTAACGCGCATGAACTGCCTATGACTCCATTACTACTGGTAATTGCGGAGAAACTGTGGAATTCCACATATGGCATTTTTGGGATCCGTAGTCCTAACAAGCAACCCTTCAGTCTCGTCGTGTCTGTTCGTCAACGACAAAGTTAATCTGCCGCCATTTTTTTTTTTGAAATTTATATTTATTTGCGGAGATATTTACGGTGGTTGAAAACATATGAATATCAAATTTCTGCCATTTTGGAAGAGACTCGTTAGATCTACTCGTATAACGGGTTGTAAGGAAAACTAACATGAGTCAACATGACAAGTACCAAGCTTTGTCGTTTTTGTCATAGTTGTGTTGTGTGTGATATTTTATGTAAGTTTTGTTTAGAACTTAAGCTTGCCAGTGCCTTGGCGTATAGGTAGCTGTAATGGTAGTGTTTTTTTAGTACCAATAAATAAATAAAGAAGCTTTAATATACAACATTTGTAATTCAGCTTTATATAATTAATGTTTATTTCCATAAAAATATGAAAAGTATATCATGCACGTCAATTAAAATAAAATATCTGGCCGAGTGCGAGTTGCACTTACGCACGAAGAGGAAGGGAATGGGTAAGGGGCCGTACCATCAGATAAAACAAATTTCCTTAAGTATATAAATAAATAAAATAAATAATTTATTAGAAAAATACTTCTTATTTTCAGTGCTACCCAGTGATCATACTGATCATTTTATGACAAAAGCTACGGAATCCTATACACAACATGGCCCGACTAGCTCTTGACCGGTTTTCGTATGTAGCAACATTGTCTTATATGTCACTTTTGAATATTGATGCAACCACTGATTATATCATAATCGTAACTTTTTAATGGTCTTTAAAATTATAGTATGTAGAAAAAAGTAAAAATAGCGTACATAACCAGATAATTAGCGACGTGAACCTGAGAATGTGGTTTTAAAGACAGCTTTTTTATACTACGACCGTGTGTTTAATTTGTAAACTTTTTTTGGTGTGCAATAAAGCATTTTGTATTGTATTGTATTGTATTGTATTGTATTGTATTGTATTGTTTAAATTGAGTCGTGCCTGTTTTCAACGATAACACCAATTCCCATTATTATACTCGTAAATAAACGTGTTATTGTTTTTAGGCCACCCTAGGCTGAAAGTGGTATTTTCTGCCCTGGGGGGAAAACCTCACTTTCAGGCCAAGGCAATACGTAAAACTTTAGAGAAACCACGGTTGGTAACTCGTAAAACTACCATTTCATATCATAAACTCAATGAAATTACACACGATAAATATGCAAGTTTGTTGCAACTATATTTAAAACGTCGTTTACCTACCAGGTTGAGTAAACAAAATAATGATCATAAAAATAATCATTACTCTGCAGCGGTCTCATTAGGGTCGAAAACATCATCATTAATTAAGAAACATAATTTCTGACTTAACTATCATTAAGTCAGATGGCAAATTGGGTTCATTTTCCAAATAGGCAATCAGGTGCATATATTTTAGCTATGTCATCCAGTACGCATTTTTTTTAAATCAGTTTTTATTATTCCTTTGTTATTCACAATTACGTCGTCCAAAGTCGTCGTGTAATGTTTGTCACAAAATTATTAGACCGAATTCCAAAAAGTACAAGATTTTTTTAAAGTTTCGCTCTGTACCTATTTATTACGTTAGTGGAAAAGTTTGCTTTTTCTGATAAAATCCTAATACTTAAAAAAAAAATCGAACCCCAGGAAATTACAATAAACCCAGTAGCTGATCAGAGCATTATTCCAAATGAGAAGTTTATGGGGTCAAGCCACACCTCCAATATCTAATGATCGCGTATAATTTTGTATTTATATTTAACCTCTGTATCAATGTTGATGAAAAATATAACAATCAGTTACATTATGACCTAACTATCGCTTTTAAAATGGCAGTCAATAGATACCCGCCATTTTTGCATATTTATTTACACATAGTCTTACTTCTTTCCAAGTTAATACTCTTACTCCTTATAAAGAGCTGACTTCATAAATGTCTTATTTTTTATGTGGTGTAGTGTAGGTTACTGTATTCAATGAGGTGAGTAACCGACATCCGTCGCTAGGTCTAAGTGCCACTGCCTTATAATTCCGTTATTTATGCTTCAATTTCATCGCAGGGTGAAATAACGAGCGCCATTTCATTTGCAATATTAATGTGAGATGACCAAAGGCGAACTTTTTGCAACTTTGTTTGATTATGATAAGGACGACCTTATTGAAAAAGTTTGAAATCCTGGTGACCCAGAAAATCATTAGGGCTCCTTTTTCGTTCAAAAATGCTAACTGTTTTAGACAGTTTTCTCTACGATCGAACATGTTTCTTAACATATTAGAACAGGGCTATTGGGATTTATTGGTATATATTTATTTAAAACCTACAGTTTAAATTTGTCATTTATAGTTTTTGTTTAAAAACCTACGCGAAATTGACAAAATTCACGCAGAAAACAGTATTTCTTTTTCAACTTATTTTCGAGTGCACGCAATAAAAGCATGAGATAGCTATGTTACTATTTAGAAATCAGGGAAAAGTATTATTCCCTTGAAAGTTGATTAAAATTATCAATATAAAAAGAAATTGAAAAGGAATATAAGGACTCTTATGGGGGGCCAAATTTTGTAGCCGATTTCTTTTTTTTTCTCCGATTTCAGGCGGCTTTGCAGACAAAAATGCGACGGGACCCTTTTTTAGACATACTACAATATATATATAATATGTAAGACGCATTTTTAAGGAGTAATTGTTTATCTGTTGCGGTGTGTTGTATTGGAAATAAAATTATAAATTACAAAAGAAAGACTATATTGAAGAATTTAATTTTGTGACGTAGCCTAAAGCCCTACGGAATCCTAAAAACAGTTATCGAACAGAGACAAGAAACTGTCATTGCATGTTCGGGCCTACTTTTCCCAAAAGCAGGTTTTCACAAGCGTTATTTTTTACAAAAACCGTTGCTGCTATTTGAAATTTTAATTCAGTTTCGTGTGTTCCAGAATGGAAGATGGTTATTCGTCTCTGTTATCAATTTACAAACATACAAACCGCCCTAGATAAACGTGTCGATCTTTTCTTCTTGAGATATATGGTTGTGATTGCTGAGAGCTTCGTCTTAAAACCGGCAAAGTTAGTTTTGTAAACTCGGCGTCCTTATTCGTGTAAATTGGCGATTCTCCGGAATCCACGCGACAAAGAAATGTTATTGGCAGGTGGATCTCGTATAATAGGCGCAGATTTTAAGGCGGATGTCGAGAAGTTTCTTTGATAAATCGCATTCATCTGAAAATAGACGGATGACGTTTGTGTTTTGATGCTATGTGATTTGGAATTTGTTATTTTTAGGGTTCCGCACCCAAAGCGTAAAAAACGGGACCCTGTTGCTAAGACAACATTCTGTCCACCTGTCCGTCTGCCCGTCTGTCCACCTGTCCGTCTGTCCGTCTGTCCGTCTGTCCGTCTGTCCGTCTGTCCGTCTGTCCGTCTGTCCGTCTGTCCGTCTGTCCGTCTGTCCGTCTGTCCGTCTGTCCGTCTGTCCGTCTGTCCGTCTGTCCGTCTGTCCGTCTGTCCGTCTGTCCGTCTGTCCGTCCGTCCGTCTGTCCGTCGGTCCGTCTGTCCGTCTGTCCGTCTGTTCGTCTGTCCGTCTGTTTGTCTGTCCGTCTGTCCATCTGTCCGTCTGTCCATCTGTCCGTCTGTCTGTGTCGGTATGTATTTCACCAGGCTGTATCTCATGAACCGTGATAGCTAGACAGTTATTTTTTTACAGATGATGTATTTTTGCTATCTGTTGCCGCTATAACAACAATTACTCAACAAAGAATAAAATATATATTTAAGTGGAGCTCCCATACAACAAACGTGATCGGTTGCGTTAACTTTGCACCTTATTTGTATCCGGCGCCATACATCCAGGTGCAAACTTATCTTAACACGGCCAGTTAGGATAAGTGTTTGTGCGGAACCCTCGGTGCGCGAGTCCAACTCGCACTTGGGCGGTGTTTTTTTGTTTTGATAAGTAACAAGGGGTCCGTAACATAATTTCCATAGTATTGTAATATCATAAATTGACGCAAAAGATTTATAAATATTTAAAATCGGAATGTAAAGCTGAAGATTGGATGTTATGCACTCCACACTACAGAAAATTATAGGTAGGCATTGTGTTAGGGAAGTGGGGGGATGGTGGGCGCCTAGATGGATAATTTTATTGATTAATAGAAGACGTTCCTTTTCTACCGTAGTCGGGATAAAAATATCCTACGACTAGGATTTCCAGCTATTCATCATCATCATTTCAGCCATAGGACGTCCACTGCTGGACACTGGCCTCCTCAATAGACTTCTACATGAGCCGGATAGCAGCGATCCGCATCCAGCGAGTCCGCAACTCTAATCAGGTCGTCCGACCACCTTGCGGGCCATCCTGCACTGCGCTTGCCGGTACGTGGTCTCCATCGGTTCTTCGAGCTACGTGCCCCGCCCATTACCATTTCAGCTTGTTTACCCGGTTTGCTGTGTCGATGGAATTGGTTCGCCTGGGAATCTCCTCATTCCTGATTCGACCTCGTAGAGAAATCCTGAGCATAGCGCTTCAAATAGCTCGCTTAGCCAGCTAATGCCAAAATTAGTAAAAAATATTAAAACCTGTCTTGGCGCTAGCACGCGCTCATACAAAACATAGGCCATCCTGCATCACGCTATTAAGATTTTTCTTGAAATCATGACATCTCAGTAGTAGTACGAGTATATAGGTTGATATACACCAAAGATATTAGTTAATTAGATCGCAGCGTTTGATAATATAATAATAATAAATTTCAAAGTCATCAATTTTGTTAGTTGTACAAGATACCTTACCTATTAAAACTTATGTTAGTAAAAATACAGCATTTACAATTTCCGGACAAACGGAGGCACTATTGTATATAGTTACAACAAACTGTTATAGCAAAAATCCAATTTCTTCATAATTCATGAATCCGCTATTAAAAGAAACATATCGCGTATCACTCAATTCTTCCATTTTCTCTGGTAGATGCTAAACCTACGCATCTCTGCTCTTCTAGCACAACTATGCCACACGATTCTTGTCGCGCGACATAGCCCGTCACTTTCTCACAGTACTACACATAAGGAGATAGGTAATATATCTCGCGCGAGAGAGACGCGTGTCAGAGTTGTGCTAGAGGTGTTGGTCTCATATAATCCTCTGTGCAAGCATCCTTCATACACGTGCAACCGAGCTAACTCATGTGTAAGATAAGAGATCAATAAAGATTATATAAGAACACACACGTTCCAGTGCGTGACAAGACTGCACGGAATTACATTACCAGAATAAAGTTTTTATTGCCAGTATTTTGACTTCATTAACCTTATTAGTTATATTATTGTCAGTATCTGGACCCTGGAATTGCTCTCGGTAATACGAAAAGTACATGGAAGGTGGCCAAGATAAAGAAGCCCAATGCGCTGGTTAGACCAGATCCGTGACATCATGTTTAACACAAAAGTCAACGAAGCACTATACAGTGCCGAAGAACGCGACAAATGGAAAGCGTTGTTCCACATAATAATTCGTGGAGGTCACCACCCTCAGTAATGAGGAACACGACACACAAAGAGAGAGGAGGAGTGGATCTTAACTTCATCATATTTCGATACAAATTTAGAGGCAAGGACCTGACATCTACTTTTCATCACTATGATTTTCATCATCATCAATGTCAATTGCCAGTCAAGTGGAGCCAAAATTTTATTCAAGCATTTTAAGGGCCTCACTTTCGTGGATATATATCAGTTCCGGGGCAATCTGCAGAATTCTGCGCCAGATCAGACGACGCAAGGGAGCCACGCTGCTGTTACGTCGCCTAAATTAAGCTAGTTTTTCTTTAAATGTAATTTTGTAGTTCACAGTGCCTTGGTTTAATTACTGATATATTGTGTAACTAATTTGAATAAATAAATAAATTATTATCAAAGGCTTTGTAGATTTTGTGGCAGGTATTCCGAGCTATTCAGTAGAAGATACTACAATACTACGTAGTATGTAGTTATATTTCATAAAAACGTAAACACGTTTCGACAAAATTACCTAACGCCCGATTAATTAGCCAGTAGTTCAAGTTTTTGACGTGACAACGTCTTAAATTAGGTTGCGCTGGGAGTCACTCATGAAAAAGTGTAACACCCGCTCGCGTCTGATACGAGAGAGTTGTCCCGCTAAAACTCGAGAACAGCTGAACCGATTTGGCTAATTTTAGTATTGAAATATTCGTGGAAGTCAAAGGAAGGTTTAAACGGTGAGAAAATATTGAATAAATGAGTGGAAAATAATAAAAACGATAATTTTATATTCCCATACAAATACAAACTGTTCGTACTTACCTGTCAAACATATGATGTTTGTTCCGTCGGTTCGGTATTTTTAGAATAATTACATGTAGATCTAGACTAAATAAGGGTTTGGAATCGACAACATACATGCATAATAGTCTGATTATCGCATATTTAGATTTAAAACATGTAAAATAAAGACAATATAATGACATTAATGACACATGTGATGGGTGCGTTCAGAAAGTAACACTTAAAATGTTGTTAGGGAAATTGTGAATGGATATGATACAAATAAATATTCTACCGAGAAAAAGACGTTGTCACGTACAATCTTCCTTCGCCCGTAAAACCGACTTTACAGGCAACCATTTTTTTTTCTACTTTTGTGTAATAATTACCTACATGCGATAATTTATATAAGACACAGGTACATAAACAAAAAGTCACCGCTGATCGAAAGAAGCAGTAAGCTTATGTCGAGGCCCTTATGCTCGAAGAATTAAAATATGGAAGAAAATAGGAAAAATATGAACATTCATAAATGTTTATACTTATTACCGAAGTCAAATTAAAACTGTCTACTCGCGATACTTGAGGCCTTTTCCCATCCACCCTCATTTTCACAAATCTCAGTTTGTATAAACTTAAGTTTTCATGTTGCCAATGTAATCCGTGGCGCCATCTAAACACGATTTGCGATGTTAACCATTGCAACGTTTATTTCAAGTCAAAGTACGGTTCGATATAGTTTCGCTGTGACTGCGATGTGTTACACTGTCACGGCTAAGGGCGAGGAATTGGGACAATGTCGGATGCATGGCGCGTGACTATTTCGCTTTGTTTTACTACTTGTACAACCTGTTTGAGTTAACTTTGTACCTGGTTCCGACCGCCTGAGATACAGATTAGGTGCAAATTTAACTTAACCGGGTAATACAACCGTCGGTAGTAAAAATGTAGTAACATAGTATGGATATCATTGGTTGTTCGAACGTATTGATTCTGAGTAGAAATTGGTATTGAAGACCGCATAAAAAGGTCGATTAGTCTCTGATGTAATATTGCTAATAATAATGAGGGTACACTTGCAATGAAGGCATCACAATTCCGAATATTCATTATTACAATAAATGGACATAACTACAAAATTTTAAATTCTTAGCTTCAATATTGGCTGAGATCGTGTCACTGATTCCAATTGAAGCTAAATATCTCGGAAAATACTGGTTCTATTTCCACCAAACATAGATAAGATCCATCACGACGGACAAGTCTCGATTAAAAAAAAACTGTCTTTCGATTAAAAAAAAACCTCACTCAAATTGGTCCACCCGTTTAAGATCTTTTAACGCCATACTACATAACAGACACACACAGACACTTACCCTTTTTAAAAAAAATAGGGTTGTGTGGACGAAGTTGCGGACACTGCCTAGTCATATCATGAAAAATTCCGGCCAAGTGCGAGTGGGACTCGCGCATGAAGGGTTCCGTACCATTATCTGTAAGTTTGTTGTATGGGAGCCCCCCTTAAATATTTATTTTATTTTATTTTTAGTATTTGTTGTTATAGCGGCAATTGAAATACATCATCTGGGAAAATCTCAACTGTCTAGCTATCACCGTTCTTCAGATACAGCCTGGTGACAGACGGATGGACGGACAGCGAAGTCTCAAGTATAGGGTCCCGTTTTTACCCTTTGGGTACGGAACCCTAAAAAAGATGATAAAAGGTTGAATTAAAAAAAAGTTGCAACACCCACGCTACTATAATGTAAACAAATAGCTCCCATATCTTATCAGGCATTTAGCCGTGGTCCTAATTTGAATAATGTGAAACCTAAGGACTAAAAGTAAAGTAGCCATTATTTATTGCTACACACTTATCGCTGACAGTGACATCCACATTAGCGTATCTCCCATACATTAACCTTCAAAACGAGGATAGTTTTAAAAATACATACGGAAATATTCCTACTTAATTCAAGAACAGCCTAAGTGACTATAAAACGTAAAAGCACATAAGTCGTTCTTGGTGAAAGTTTACTGTATGTCATACAGCCTAGACGGTGAGGTGCCTAACCTTCAGTTGACCTCTATTTTGGAATTATCGCGAATACAAATATATCGGGCTATTTTTAGAAGCGTTTTTTGATTTTTGCCGGGTTAGATAAGAGCCAGTCATAGTCGAGGTGAATTTATGTTTCAACGACTTCGTAATAGGACATGACCTTTCTTTTTTTTTTACTTCACTCTAGGCCGTAAGTGGAATTTTCTGCCCGCCATGCGGGGATAAATCCCACTTCCTTGCCAAGGCAAGACGAAAAACTTTAGTAAAACCACGGGCGGTAATTCGTAAAGCCCCAGATCGCATATTTATGGCTCTCACCTTCGGTTCAGGGACCTAATTCGAGAATGCCGTTTGAGTGATCGCCAAACGGCAAATCTCTATTAGATAACAGTTATATCGCCATTGAACTGTCATTAAAATGCGATGAGCTTAAAAGTGACATATCTCATCTCAATTTTGGCAATACGAAGACGATAATGATTGTCAAAAATTTTATTCATGCATATGAATTTCTCTTTGGAACGAAACGTAACGGACTAATTTCACGCACTACGCGGTCAATTTAAAGTATGCGCCTGTTATTTATGCCGTCACATACAAAGGAAACGAAAATTTAGCGCGTCCGAATTGACGAAGTGGCGATGTTCTAGGGATATCGCCACTTGTCAAGTAGGCACACGTCAAAAGTGACGGATGGCGATGAAATGGAGAGATCTCCATCATCTCTCTAAAATTGGTTGAATACCCCCCAGGCCACAATCACCTGCGATCTGGGGCATTCACGAATTCATCGCCCTAGGCATGTAATTACGTCACGTCTCCCGAGTAGCGGGCAGAAAATCTCAAAGATGGCTTAGGGTGACGTCAAATAAAACATAAACTCCAGAATGACTAGCCCTACTATCAGCATTGCTTTCAGTCTCAAGTATTTGCCAGTACCCACGCACGTGGTAATGGAATTCTACTCTAAAGGAATGCAGGGCCTGACATTGTCAGGACTCAATTATCAACATCCAAGAAGCAATCAGTGCTATGTGGGGCATGTCGTTTCTGTCTATTATCTACGTAACACTGTGACGTGGTTAAACGGCAAAAAGTGGAAAACAAGGGCTTTGGGTCATAATGCACGTCATGGACCAACGTCTCAAATGAATTGAACATCAAGACTCGACTCACCACAATTAACAAATGAATAATATTTTTATCCATATTTTTGTTTGTAGGTGCACAGCCCACAGGTTACATTGGTTAGCAAACAATTCTGTTTAAAAGTGTTATAATGCCACCTTATAGTATTTTCCGGGTGAAGTCACTAGAGTAACAAGTATGTGTTTTTACCTAGATAAACAGGGTAGGGTTGTTCCATCTCTCAGCAATGGCCTCTAGAAAGCCATTGGTGCTGTTCCACAAGGGAAGAGGCGACGTGGGCGGAGTCCGATGCGATGGTTTGACCATCCAACAATCTTGACGTGAATATTCACGAAGCTTTACACCGGGATCAATACCTCGACCTGGACTCAATAGTCCAGGTCGAGACCCATGCTATTGCTCTCAACATTGACTAGCTGACATTGGCTGGCTTGACATCCAACTGACTTGCAATGCGATCCTCTATTACCCCAATATGTTTACGAATTAAAAAATAATACTAATAGGTGCCCATGCCTTTTAGCAGACTAAGAGGGATAAAGGATTTAACTAACGTGAAGTTTTCTTCCGCACAAACAAAGTTGCAGAAAACATTAAAATATTGAATGTGTATGCTTTATAATATCTTTAAATCGACATCTTGGGTTTATCGTGGCGAGCTGCACTGAGGGACATTAACAAACTATCGTTTAAAAGTAACTAAAGATCAAATAGTCCACCCAACTAACTATGGACAGAGCTATGTTCGGTGTGTCTCTTAGGGATCAAACCCAAAACGAAGTAACTCGACAGAGAAACAAATTTACCGACATAGGTCAGCAAATCAGCACGCTGAAGTAGCAGTGGGCTGGTCATATCTGTCGTAAACCGACTGCTGGTGCAAATGAGTTCTGGAGTGGACACTGCGAATCGGTAAACGTAGTGTAACAAGGTAGAGCGACGGCATTCGTAGGACAGTGGGTGGTAACTGGAGAGCTGAATCGAGCTCAGTGGTGTTCCATAGGAGAGGCCTATAACTGATACAGGCTGATGATAATGATAAAGATCAAATGAAAATGAAATGAAAAATGAAAATGAAAAATAGTTTATTTGGTTATAGATTATTCTAAACAGCCAAGGTTGGAGCCTCCTATTAAGCAATTAATTCTTGCTTGTGTCAGGAGACACCGCTCTTCCACAACAATGAATGGTAAATTACCCATAATAAACTACTAGGTATGTTTATACTATTGACAACTTAAATACTATTGATTATTGATACATACTTAGATTTTAGACTTAAGTTACATATTAAATTAAACTAAAGATAAGCCAGGATGTACTAATTGGTGTGCGCGTGTGCGTGCGCGCTTGTGTGTGTGTGTGTGTGTGTGTGTATGTGTGTGTGTGTGTGTGTGTGTGTGTTTGTTCCAGTATTTGTGTCCTCCAATATTATGTTGTGTACGTCAGGAGTGCTTCTGTTTCATCATAGGTTAAATTTAATATCATTCAAATAGACATGCGGATGATATAGATCTTAAATTTAATAGCAATTATGACCCATTTGCCCTAGCCGCAATTGAAACCCAGGACCATAGAGAATATTGAATGTATTGTAACCCAGGACCGCCTTCGTAAGCTGCAGTTTTATCCCTAATCTAACCTACAAAGGACGTCCGACGCTATCATCACAATTATCTGATAACAATACTAATCAGTGCAGCGCATGCGTGCACTCGCCCTACTTACTGTGCACTTGACCGACAAACCCACGGTTGTTTATATTTATAGATTCCTGCTTTATTTTTGTAAAGGCACGTGTTTTATGGAGGTGTTATGTTAAGTATGTTGTCACGACAGTGTTTAAATCTAATACAAAATATAGCGAACAATGTTTTGCCATTGTTTTCAAAATCAGATTTCAGGAAAGGGGTCTTTATTACAGGAGTAATCTTAACAGCGCAATACAGGATTTCCATGGGCGCGCAATGCCAGCCAAAGAGTGCCATCTGTCGGAAAAATTTCTGTTGGCCTCTCATATTACCGAAACATATCCTCCTTTGTATTGTACACGTTGCTTGGTTTGTCTACCATTTTCATTTGTGTTTGGCACTCATTTACTCAAAGGTTAACTGGAAGAGATCTTAAAGGGATAAGTTCGCCTCTGTACGTGCTTATTCTTTTGAAATGCATTTATTATTTTTGTGTACAATAAAGTTTTTACATACATACATATTTTAACTTTGGTACAGGGATAGCGGGACATCCTAAGAAGGTTATACGGTATTTTTTACCCAACTACGGAAAAGAGTTTACGCAGACGAAGATGAGTGCTAATTCGACGGAACATAGAGATATTTTCAATGTATCAATTTTTATAGAAAATATCTCCATGTCAGCTATTTGAGTGGTATTTAGAGATATTGAAGTAGGAGATATAGGCTGTTGACGCAGTGTGTAGTGCACCTACTGAGCCAGCGGTCCTGGGTTCGAATCCCGGCCAGGGCAAGTATATTTGTGTGATGAACTCGAATATTTGCGCTTGGGTCTTGGTTGTTCTATGTGTTTAAGTTTATTTATCTATATGCGTATGTTTGTCGTCGTTTAGCGCCCCTAGAACAAGCCTTGATGAGCTTAATTTGTAACTAGATCAATATTTGAGGATGTTTGATATTTATTTCATATTTATTTATTCAATACTAGTAAAGGTGCCTGTAACTTCGTACGCATTTTTTTTTTCCCATAGTCGGGTAAAAAGCATCACATAACCATCTGAGAAAATGTATAAACTAAAGTAAGACGTCACGAGTAGGCCATTTGTATGGAGCGTTTTTAGCGCTCCGTAGGAATGTTGAACTTTGACGGTTATTTTCTGGCTTTGAATAAATAAAAACTGCCAGTTTAAGTGTAGTTAGTTCCACATACTCATTTGATCACAATAAAAAATAGAATCGATTGACATCCTCAAAATATATTTTTTTGTCTTATTAAATGTACTTTTTGATATTTTTATGGCTTACTATACCCCGTGTCGATTGTCTTACCTTACCTTACTCATCCATCGAATTATACCTGTCATATCTCCCTAACCTCTCTATGTATAATGATATGGTATATGTATGCAGTCATAGTGCATTAATTAGTCAGGCAGATGACATTGCATAGAGTGTATTTATGGATAACTAGAGGCCCGTTGCGGCGTCGAACCGCCGCTAGAATATGGAAATCCGGTAGTGTTACAGAAAATAACTACTTTATCGAAAAGAAGTTTTTGGCGAACGAAGAATAAATACTGTAAAAAAACACGTTAAAATAATGTTTTAAAAACGTTGAAACATGCCAGGCTAGAGCTAGGCCTGATAGCCAACTGCCAGTTTCATCGTGACAACTTTTTCAACTCTTTTGTAAAAATAACTTGTGCATTAATGACATGTGATCTGCTGATCTGTTCCACAAATAAAATGTATATTATTTTTTATGGAAAAATTTAATTCATAAAAATAATCCCATATCTTGAAAAAAATATTGACATATTTTCATAGGACCGAAGATTGGTAGAATTTTAATTTGTTGTTCTTTCTTCAGGAAAGAAGAATTTATCGATTTGATCGATTTCTATCAATTTCCAGAAAAAGCACATGAATCGAAACGACAGATTTGGGCACTCACTACGCAGGTTTTAAAAAGGAAATCATGTAGTGCGTAACTGTTTATGTATTCATTTATAATAGCTCGTCCACAATGCCAACTCGTCCACATTTCCAACTCATCCGTATTCCCACCTCGTCCACAATGCCAAGTCGTCCACATTACCAACTCGTCCATACACCCAACTCATCTACATTGCCAACTCGCATTCATTTCCAACTCATCAACAATGCCAACTCGTCCATATTGCTAACTCGTCCACAAATACAACTGGTCCACATTTCCAACTTGTCCATAGGCCCAACTCGTCCACAATTCCAAGTCGTCCACATTTCCAACTCGTCCATATTCCCAACTCGACGATACACCCAACTCGTCTATAGAAACTCGTCCTTATTATCAGCCCGTCTTTATTGCCAACTCGTCCATATTCCCAACTTGTTCATTTTGCCAACTCATCCACATTCCCAACTCGTCCATATTCTCAACTCGTCCGTATTACCAAGTCGTCTTCATTGCCCACTCGTCCGTGTTCCCAACTTGTTCATTTTGCCAACTCATCCACATTCCCAACTCTTCCATATTCCCAACTCATTCACATTGACAACTCGTCCATATTACCAACTTGTCCGTATTACCAACTCGTCTTCATTGCCAACTCGTCCATAATGCGAACTCGTCCACAGGTGTGCAGGTGTCTATGGGCGACGGTAATCGGTTTCCATCAGGCGATTCGTTTGCTCGTTTTCACCCTATGACATAAAAAAAAACTGCCCACTTTTCCATGTTCCCAACTTGTCAATTTTACCAACTCATCCACATTGCCAACTCATCCACATTTCCAACTCGTCCATATTCCCAACTCGACGATACACCCAACTCGTCTACAATACCAACTTGTCCTTATTATCAGCTCGTCTTTATTGCCAAATCTTCCATATCACCAACTTGTCCGTATTACCAAGTCGTCTTCATTGCCAACTCGTCCATATTCTCAACTCGACCACATTTCCAACTCGTCCATTTTACCAACTCATCCATATTGCCAATGTAGATACATTCCCAACTAAGCTACTTTGTCAAGTCGTCCATATTCTCAACTCGACCTCATTTCCAACTCGTCCATTTTACCAACTCATCCATATTACCAATGTAGATAAATTCCCAACTTAGCTACATTGTCAACTCGTCCATATTCTCAACTCGACCACATTTCCCATCCCGTCGACATTCAAGCGGAAGGACTTAGTTTTTTCTAGTAAAATACTATTTAATTTACCATAACTCATGCTATTTGCTTTGGTTTCTTTTTTGATGGACTTATATAATCATATTTAAAATAATCTATCATAAATTTACTTATTTGAATGACGTTTAGTTGTACTTACTACATTTTTTCTGCTTTGATTTATTGTAAAACTCGCTTATAAAAATAATCTATTCTTGAATGACGGTCAGTTTTTCTGGTCTTGCGAGCACCAGTCCAACTCGCACTTAACCGGCTTTTTCCTCCACATTTTTAACATGCGAAAAAAGTTTCCATATCAACATTTTAAAAAGAAAAACAACCTGGCAATTTAGATCATTGACATTATAGCCCCCAATAAAAAATACATTAAAAGTTGTCAGAATATGATTACTGTCATTCATTGTCAACAAACTGTAAAATTATTTTTGCATATTCGTACATGTTTTAAGTGTTGCGGATATTATGTTGCCGACTCAAAAATAATATTTCATCATACTGAACAACTTACTACAGGTTTGTGAGCAAATCATGCTTATTATTATTTGGTCATCTTAAGTCAAAATAGGGATCACAGGTCACGTGGTCAATGTCACGTGGTTAGCGCACAGTAGTTTTTTCAAATCCATTTTTCAGTACTTTTTCGGGAAAAAATTCAAAATCCAAGAGTTTTATGCACATCTCCAGCATGGGACGAATCTAATGACATATCATTTATCAAAATCGGACCATAACTGTAGATCTGATGGGATGTACAAAAATCGGCCTCGCGTAATATATATATAGATAGATAGATGACACTTAGTTCCGCGAGCCTTATCGCGAGGTTACAGCGAACCTGACAATGAATTTGTTTTAGTGATGCGGGTTGGTATCGATAATTTTCCTTATCGAAGATAATACGATAATCGTGAATGTACCAGTTTTCCTTACTGACATTCAATGTATCCTGTACTAACAATTTAGCATAGGCGAGTAATGTCAGCAAAGGTAAGGAACTTACGTGAGAAATCATACGTTAAGAAATGTTAATTTGAATTCAACGTTTGAAATTTATTTAAACAGATACAGTTTGTATGTAAAATTGTGACAAGATTATTTGGATTGCCTATATTTGTAAAAAGTTCGTAAATTTTAAACAATATTGATCATAACATCATGTACCATAATTTTATGTGTAGTTTCAAAATGAATTAGAACTAAGTAGTACATTTGCAATGCCTAGGGGAACAGGAGAAATTGGAATGCAAAAACATCACTAGGTATCCCGACGTTTCATAAATATATATAAGAATTTATTTCTTGGTGAAAACCATTAGCAGGTTTACTTTATATTTTAGAAATCTTCGAGTAATTGCCTTTCCTCACAGTCCTTTTACGTTACCCAGGTCGCTTCACATTGTTTAATAAGTAATATTTATATGTTTAACTAAGTATACTACTCGATTAAAACCGATTCACGTTATCGATAAAAATATCAATGTTTATTTTGCCACATCTCTAAGGATGAGATATAGGGGTCAGGCCTTCGAACAAGCAAAGGAGGGGCTTTCAGTACAAATCACAGGACTTTAAATAATCATATGAAAATAATTCAAATGTAGTTAGCGCACTCGCTTTGGAACGCGCGTGCGCTGACTGTCCTTTGTTTTGTATTTGTTTTTATTTATTTATTATAATTTTAAGTTATTTTACTTTCAGTTTTTAGTAAGTTATTATTTTGATAGTGATCATGTTTCGAGTTTTAGTGATTGTTATTGTTGTGTTGGATTTTGGAGAATGCTTTTTGAATTGTGAGTTTTTCAGCGAAATATTTTAAAAATTGATTTGTTCGTTCAAATAAATTTTCAATCCTGCCATGAAAATACATTCGTACCGATAGAACTGGTTTACTTATTATGTTTTTAAATCAATAATTTAGACATATAAGTGAATATGTCCACTAATGCGGGCTCCGATCATTTTTTAGACAAAGCCGGAGCAGATTTAGCCACATTTAGCTTAATTTTTTTCCAACAATAATAGAATAAGGCTCGTAGAATTAGACAATACACATAGAGTCGGGTTTTGCAAATAGCACGTCACTTTGTGTTAAGTATACTTTTCATGATAGAATTTAATTCTTTGCAATATAATATTAAAAATAAAACAATAACAATTAAACCAAAAGGACACTAACACTAAACAAAAATACTGAAAAAAATAATTAAACTAAATATTCTTATAAAAAAAAGGTCTTAGCCCATATAAATAATATCAAAACAAATTACTTTTTTATGTGTCGCCAAACATTTTCAGTGGCGGACGTCGAATGCGGGATCGACATGTCCCGGCGCGGGCGCATCGTTGGCGGTATTGATAGTCTACCGGCAGAGTTCCCCTGGGCAGCGAGCGTGTGGAGACAGGGGGCCCATCAGTGTGGAGCCACTGTAGTCAGCGATCGGTGGCTGTTGACGGCTGGACATTGTGTTTGTAGGTGAGTGGTGTAAGTCTACCCGCAGAGTTCCCCTGGGCAGCGAGCTTGTGGAGACAGGGAGCCCATCAGTGTGGAGCCACTGTAATCAGCGTTCGGTGGCTGTTGACGGCTGGACATTGTGTTTGTAGGTAAGTGGTGTAACTCTCCCGCAGAGTTCCCCTGGGCAGCGAGTTTGTGGAGATAGAAAGCCCATCAGTGTGAAGCCACTGTTGTCAGAGATTGGTGGTTGTTGACGGCTGGACATTGTGTTTGTAGGTGAGTCGTGTAAGTCTCCCGCAGAGTTCCCCTGGGCAGCGAGCTTGTGGAGACAGAAAGCGCATCAGTGTGGAGCCACTGTAGTCAGCGATCGGTGGCTGTTGACGGCTGGACATTGTGTTTATAGGTGAGTGGTGTAAGTTTACCTGCAGAGTTCCCCTGGGCAGCGAGCTTGTGGAGACAGGGGGCTCATCAATGTGGAGCCACTGTTGTCAGCGATCGGTGGCTGTTGACGGCTGGACATTGTGTTAGTAGTTGAGTGGTGTAAGTCTCCCGCAGAGTTCCCTTGGGCAGCGAGCTTGTGGAGACACAAAGCCCATCAGTGTGGAGCCACTGTAGTCAGCGATCGGTGGCTGTTGACGGCTGGACATTGTGTTTGTAGGTAAGTGGTGGTCCCGCAGAGTTCGCCTGGGCAACCAATCAGTGACGAAAGGGGTTATAAGGGGGCTATATATAAGTACTGTGTCACTGTACTCGGTCTACTACTACTACTCAGCGATCAGTGGTTGTTGACTTTAGGACATTATGTATGTAGGTAAGTGAAATAAATTATCTTAGACACTTATCTTAGAATTTCATCATCATCATCATTATCAGCCAAAAGACGTCCACTGCTGGACATAGGCCGCCTCCAGAGAACGCTACCATGACCGGTCCTGCGCCGCCCGCATCCAGCGGACTCCAGTGACCTTCACCAGGTCATCAGTCCACCTTGTGGGGGCCTACCCAAGCTGCGTCGTCCAGTGCGTGGTCGCCACTCAAGAACTCGATGGCCCCAGCGGCCGTCAGTTCTACGAGCGATGTGCCCTGCCTATTGCCACTTAAGTTTTGCTATCCTTCGGGCTTTGTCGGTTACCCTGGTTCTTCTACGGATCTCGATTCGATTTCCCCAAAAAACTCCGAGCATAGCCCTTTCCATTGCTCTCTAAGTGACTTTGAGCCTTCTTATAAGGCCTCGCGACCACGTTTCAGTCCCCTTAGAATTTACTGTACCTGATACCCAATCTCATGTAATAAATATTTTGAATCCAGTGTGTTCCAAGAGTTCTACAAATCGAAGCAGCTGACAGTGGTCGTCGGCTACACGGACATCTCCAGCAACGAGGATAACATGGCGTTGTCCAAGATCCTGCCTCATCCTGAATACAGGTAAGTATTACAGCGGAATATAAATTAAAAAAATAAAGAATGCAGAGAAAACGCGGTTGGCGCAGTTTGTAGTGCACCTGCCTACTGAGTCGACGGTCCTGGGTTCGAATCCCGGCCAGGGCAGATATTTACAATACAATACAAAATGCTTTATTGCACGCCAAAAAAGTTTACAAATTCAATACAGAACCATAATTTTAATAACGGTAGACAATAGGCGGTCTTATCGCTAAAGAGCGATCTCTTCCAGACAAGCTTTAGGTAGTGAAGTTGATTAGTATAAATTACACAATGAGTAGGTGATGCAGAAGGGGAAGGGAGAACAAAATAATTATCAACAGATAAGCATATCAATAGATATACACATACATAAATAGATATATATAAACCTACTTAAACATACATAAAAACAAGACAGATAGGGAACACATAAACAGTCAGAGGCAAACAAACGAAAGCAGTTTCACAAATCACACCATCAATTTTATTCATCGAGAGATAAATAGTATTCTAATTAGATATTTGTGTGATGAACTCGAATATTTGTTCCTGGGGCATGGATGTTATCTACATATGTACTAACATATTGTCTATATCGTCGTCTAGTACCCATAGTACAAGCTTTGTATAGTTTGGGACTAGGTTGATTTGAGTTACATTATCCCTTAATATTTATAATTATTTATATTTAAAAATAGCGACCCGCCCCAGCTTCGCACGGGTGCAATGCTGATAAATTATACATATAAACCTTCCTCTTGAATCATTCTATCTATTAAAAAAACGCATCAAAATCCGTTGCATACATAGGAACAGACAGCCAGACAGCAGGAACCGACTTTGTTTTATACCAGGCCATGTAGTGATAAGCTCTTTTAAGTTATCTAATACACATATCAACGTATCTTTTTTATATTACTCGCAAGTTACTTTTTAGGGTTCCGTACCTCAATCGGAAAAAACGGAACCCTTATCATTCATCATCGAGGATCACTTTGTTGTCCGTTCGTCCGTCTGTCTGTCTGTCAAGACCCTTTATCTCGAAAACGCGTGGAGGTATCGAGTTTAAATTAACACCATATACTGAGGTCTACGGTCCCTTGAAGCTGTGAAAAATTCAAACTTCTACGTTAACGTTAAAAAAAAAAGATACGGTCGTTTATGTCGCAAAAAACTTACATTTCGACACTCTGAAGGTAATCAAAATGATAGGGTATTTTTCGATGATCTAGAAGTATAAAATTTGGCAAATAATATCGTCACATACTACAAATAGTTATAAAAGTCTGAAAACTATACATTTGTAATAAAATAAAAAAAAAATATAGTCCTTCCAAACAACATCATATTTAGAGAACTCGGTTGCGTTAAGTTTGCACCTCGTTTGTATGCGGTGCAGTTGTTTCAGGTGCAAACTTAACTCAACCAGGCCACTTAAAATGGGATAAGTAAAAGTTTGTACGGAACCCTCGGTGCGCGAGTCAGACTCGCACTTGGCCGGTTTTTTATATTATTGTATGCTACTCTTTCAATAATTTGCTTTGTTGGTAAAAGCTCAATAAGTATTAATACTTAAGTAAATATTGCAATGTATCTCAATGTATTAATATTTGCATGATGGTTGTCGACAGCTTAATTTGGAGACATCAATATACTAAACACCTACATAGCCGTAATCTGACACTATCAAACAAATAAATGACTAATGATTTTATACGACATTATAAGTACATTTCAAGAGAGGATTATGCCATGACAGAACATCGCCTCGTTCACTTGTACTTAATACTTTAAAGTCACTTCAAGATAAGTATGTACAGAACTTAATGCCGGTGAAGTCTTTATTACTACTTTACTTTGAACTTACTGTCATTTCCAGATTCATGTTTGTGATGGGAGTATTGAATTACCTACATAAATAGATACTTCTAGAACTTAAACTAGTTAGTACAAAATTAATATCCGGTTTTCAATCAACATAATTAGATTCTAATAGAATTTCCAAGGTTCTACAATTCAGGAAATTAATTGGGAACCGTAAGAGAAACGATAGATTAATTATTAATCTTGTGTAACAATTGGATCATTAATCGTCGGTTTTGTGTTTGCTTCTTGCGTCTAGTTTCTTGTTTACAATTTGTAGTAACACACCAAACTTTGCTCCAACAGAAATTCAGAAGGATTGTGAAAATGCAGAAATGCTATTAGAAATGAAAATAATAGGGTTTTCTAAAGCATGAATAATTTAATTTCAAATCAAATTGAAGTCTAAAATGTAAAGACATAATTTAAGTAGTAGACGCTGTTATAAATAACACAAACTGTAGTAAAGGGTGTTCCAATAAAAGTGCACAATTTATATTTAGTATAGTTTTTTTGTATGTGACAACTCTTAGAATTGTCCACTAACAAATATAATCACAAGGGCGAGGTGATTTCATATCGGTAAGTTTGCCCGCAATTTAAGTCGCAAAATGTCAAAAAGTGCGCAAATGAAATTGTTGGCGCATTCTCGTTAGATTATCTAGGATTTAAAAAAATGTATTGTTTTTGTAATTTTTCACTACAATCAATTTAATATTATTGATTTTAGTTCTTTAGTTTTATCTTTTTAGTTTTATTTTTAATTTAATTGTCCCTTTAAATTTTCTTTTATTGTCAAATTAGATATATAATTTCTCATGTAAATGACGTTGACGTCATTTAATAGCCGATGTCTCAAGTGTAATTACGTCATCTTTAACTGTCATTAAAACGCGATGTTTGAAAGTGGAGCTGCATAGAGTGACCTTTTCATAATATCACAACCCAGTCAAGCTAAGTTTGCATCTGATATTTTGGCGTCACATATAAATTAGGTGCAAACTTAACGGAAACCGGTTAACGAAGTAGAGATATACTAGTCTAGGTATGTAGCCACTACGGAGATCTCTTCGAGATATCATAGAGATGTATATGGAATTAGGGCAGACTGCTTTTTAGAACAATAACTTAGCATGTGTGCAGTCGCCTTAAACATTTTTTTAATGGATTGAACTTTCGTCAGTCTAAAAGAGTAACTTAAAGACAAAGAAGTAATTCTCGTGAATGGAAGCTAAAACAATCGTTTGACAAATAAATGTTTATTTTAGAGAGATCACTGAAATGCGGAGTGAATGAAAACGTTTCCGCTTTGTCCTCTGTTGTAAAGTGAAACGGTTTTGTTTCATTTTTAATTCTTAATGTTGTTGAGTCGTTGAAAGGTTTTTCGATGTGGCTGTTATTTAAATATATGTATACTACGAAGCTCTACCTAAAAATTGTTTACGTTTTTCAAAATTTAAAGTCAGGGATGACACGTGGGTCAATTGTTAAATATATTGGTGTGAATGTGTATTAACTAAATATTCATTCCCTGGACGGGAACATTCTATTTGACTCGTGAATACTCGATGTCAAAAAAACCCGGTTTCAAAATGTATTACGTCAGGCGGTGATGCTAATAGTTAACTTGAATCTAGAAGGACTTACAAACGCTATATTTCATTAAATAGTAGATTGTTAACCAAGGGTAGCAAGTGACCCATTGCACCCGAGATATTTCTGGCGCTCGAACGAAGTGAGAGCGCCAATAGTTCGAGGGTGAAATGGGTAATTTCACCCGAGTTAAACACTCTACTTTTCATTTCGACTGCGAGGAAAATAAAATACTACACGCACATAAATGTCAAGAGTGAGTTATATTAATGTCCATGTCATTTTTAACAAATAATCAATTAAAGACACTGTATTTATTTTTTATCTCGTGTTCCCGCTTTTTCTACTGCAAACTTTCATTCTTCTTACTTTTAATAGATAAAAAAAGTTAAGATATACGTACCGCCAACATTTAAAAAGTAAAAAAAAAAAACAATCCATTGGTTTAATTTTTTTTTTAAATAAATGTACGATTTATCTATAAATGTGGGACTGAATTATATGTATGTATTATAAATTTAAGGGAAATTTATATTTAATATAAATAAATTAAGCTTGTCTATATCTAACCTTTGGAAAACCTTTTTTCAATGCTAAGTAGCATGTACCACGGCCGACTAGATTGTTCCTAATTTAGTTGGTCACGACGTGATCTAGAAGGGAGTTATCTTTGACTGCGTGACAATTAAAAAAAAATTACTTTCCACCCTAGGGATGGAAAAGCTATTTTCCACCAGGCTATCTACTCATGAAAATGACACTTTCTGAACAGGAGAGATGAAAATTATATTGACTAGGTATCTATCTAAACCACATCTAAACTAAAGCTTTATTTAGACTTAGTTACAGAGTAAATTGTACAAAATGAAATTTAAGCTTAGGTACAAATCTTTCAAAGTTACTAACTGTTTACAGGATTGATTCCTTTCTCGTCGTATTCCTGACTAGCGACCTACCCCGGCTTCGCACGGTTGCAATGCTGATAAATTATGCATGTATTATTTATAAACCTTCCTCTTGAATCACTTTACCTATTTAAAACGTATCAAAATCCGTTGCGTAGTTTTAAAGATCTAAGCATACATAGGGACAGACAGACAGACAGACAGCAGGAAGCGACTTTGTTTTATACTATGTAGTGATTGGACATATTCATGTTTCGGCACATTCCTGTTTAGCCGTATTCCGTTTTCTAAACAGGAATGTCCCGAAACAAGAATACGAGTATGTCCAATCAGGAATACGACGAAAAACAAATCAACCGTTTACAGTCTTGATTTCTTGATTCCTTTATTTACCTAGCGTTAGCCTTGCTACTGATCAACAAGTCGCTGCAATATTCCCAATTTATAACGAAATATTAGGTACATTACATGTTTTGAAGCATAATTGGAAAAAATAATCACTGATTTATTTGAAGGAACTCGAACTATAACAACTCTTAGAAACTTATAACTACTAGAACTATTCAAGCACATTCGTATTAAAAAATCACATCATTTGAGTGTACTAAAACCCAAATGCGAATTAACAAACAATGAGTCGTGTTAAATATAAATATATTAAATTAGTTACCTATTTTGTTTTTCCGCAGATGCAACGCCAAATCTAACGACGTGGCCCTTCTCAAAACCCTGCATCGGCTACAGTGGTCCAGTGATTTGCGTCCTGCTTGTTTACCACAGCCAGAATCCCAGGACTTCAGTGGAGCTATAGCTACGGTCGCTGGGTGGGGGTTCACAAACGAAGACAGGGGGAAAGGTAAGCTTTTAAGTTTTAGGAATCTTCCAAAAGTTGTATCACTTTTTATTGCAGGCTGTTTAAATGTTGGAAAAGTTGAAGCCAAGCGACTGTCAAACTGATTATCACTACTCTTGACATAATAGTAGACAATGTTCTATAAAAAAAAAACAAATATCATTTATTTTACAAAAAAACGTCGTTACCTAAAGGCCCTAATTGCATATATGAATACCTTTTTGCCGTCAATATTGTTATAATAAGATAATTATATCAAAATACTTATTGTCTATGTTACTAGTGGCGCCATCTCTTGAGTGATGTACTTGAAGTGTAGTGTCAGTTTTGAACGAATTAACGTTAGTCTGTTCCGAACAAGCTTGCAGTATTAGATATATTGGAGAGATCTCCGAATTGGCGATATTCTATCGCAATGCAACGTCATAGATATCAGGCGCTTTAATTTGACCGGATAGTTACGTGAAATGTTCTCAAAGCTCGAATCGTACACATCGCGTTCTAATGACAGTTATAAACGATATACCTGAGACATCGCTTATTTGACGATATTTTGATGCACCCTCGAATTAGCGCACAGATCGTATGTTTCGGTAAAGAGGACACAATCTATATTTAGCTATGTAACGGTCACGTCACACACGTCAACTGCTGAATAAAGGCTTCCCCTATAGCTTGAGGTGCAATCAAAAATAATTCAGCATCTGGACATCGTCCATTTGGCTTATCATTCTAGGCTCTCTTTTAACAGGTAGAGCAAAACTAGCGCCGAATATTGAAAAATACTGATTTTATACTATAAAAACTATTTAAAAATAAATACAAGTTTTAATTTCATTATTATTTTTATTTAAAAATGAAGAAAACATAAATCATATTAATTTATGTTGAACAAAATGTAGATGTTGACAGTAACATCGATGTTTTTTTTTGTCGATAATATATTTTGCTACGTCACTGTAGTATCTGTGCCCCGAGTTAGCACAGGTACGGCCATGAGCACTCGGAGTTGGGACGAAAACAATATTTCTAAATTATACTTTAGTGAAATAAAATAGCTACTTTAACAAAGGAAAAAAAAAGGTCTACCCTTAAGTACCATGCCCAGAACTTGCTGAAAACTAAAGAACAAAGGTTCAATTCACAAAAACATTCAGAGAAGTTAGCTCTCATACAAAACAATACCACTTCTTATATCCTCAGAAAGTGTTTTGACCCGGATTTATATTTTATGATATTTATTCGAATCTCAATAATCTACGTACTTACATAATAAAGCATTAAGTAGAAATACTGGGAAGTGAACCCTTTTGAAAGGGTTTGGAGATTTAGTCGGGCCCGTTGAAGAGGACTGATTAGATACTTATGTGAATTCAGGCGTGTACTAACAGATTTTACAAAAACTACATACATTTTTGGAATGCCATTAAATTATTATTTTTTCGATCGACTTTTTTGTAAGGATTAACGAAATGCGGGCCATTAATTTCTCTTTACCTTGCTTTATCGGATTTTTTTAATGTCAATTCGACAGTTCCCTATAAAAGTGGCTTACTTAATAAATAAAAGGGATCTTACTAAAAAAGTTGATGACAAGTGCCAACCCTTGTCAACGCCAAACCGTTGAAATGTTGATATTGAAAACTGTCTACCATCCTGACCTACAAGGCTTTGGGTTTGGGTTTAGGGTTAAAAAAAACGGATTCAAAACGGACCATCCGTAGTCGTAGTCCATCCGTGGGAGCTACGATGTCACAAACAGATACACAAGTTAAACTTATAACACCCCTCTGTCTTGGGGTTAAGAATAATCAGAAAACAATATACATAAAGTTAGGGTGTTGCTTATTTTCTAACCCCGTACTCTCACTCCCCATTCTGTTCTAGGACCCGAAAAAACGTCACTGATTTTTTATTTATTTTTTTAATTCAGTTTTAGGGGTGGCTACCGCCCATTTAAAATCCGAGATAAATGTTAATAAAACTCGGTTCACATAGTTTTCTTTTTAATTTTTTTGCAGTGATATTGTTTGAATAACCTAATGTATCAATCTACTCGTAGTTATATATCAAGTGAATTATTCTGTGTATCAGAAAAAAAATTTGGTAGTTCATATTGAACTAGATTTTTTTTTTAATACAATTATGTACGTTCTGTAAGTATTATGATACAAAGAAAAAAAACTTTTTTTTTCTCATATCTTTTTCAGATTTTTTACTTGCTGGTTTTCGGGTCCTAGAACAGAATGAGGGGCTGAAAGTACGGGGTTAGAAAATAAGCAACACCCTAATAAAAGTATATATTTTACAAAAAGATATAGAGGAAAGAGTGTTCGTTCCATTTTACGTCGTCGCCGTTGAAAGATATGGGCAGTTCGCGCTCGAGTGAGCATTTGTTTATTTACTCAAACGTCACTATCGAACTCTTTGGCTGCCGCTGATATCATTCACGACGACTTCACATTGAGACGTTATAGTTCGTCAAATACCTTGAATTTGACATTTAATTTTTTAGGATTCCGTACCCAAAGGGTAAAAACGCAACCCTATTACAAAGCCGTTGTCCGTCCGTCTGTCCGTCTGTCACCAGGCTGTATCTCATGAACAGTGATAGACAGCTGAAATTTACACAGATGATGTATTTCTGTTGCCGCTATAACAACAAATACCTACTAAAAATAGAATAAATTAAATATTTAAGGGGATTACTACACAACAAACGTGATCGGTTGCGTTAAAAGCAAACTTAACTCAACCAGGCCAATTATGATGAGATAAGTGAAAGTTTGTACGGAACCCTCGGTGCGCGAGTCAGACTCGCACTTGACCGTTTTTTTTTTGTTGTTTTTTTTCAAAAACTGACCGGCGTTTGACCGGTATAAAATTTTAATGCTTAAGAGCGTGGGGATTTGGGATACTTGGGATGCAAAGTAAAACAACGGTCACTTTACTTTTTATCCTGGAAAATGCATTTATCAAAAGATCGAACATAATATTTAAAATTTCTATTCACTTACTTCATTAATCTCAAGGGAGCGAGAATTTGTTTTTAAAATTAGGCGTCTCTCACCCATAAACGAAACTGTTTTCGCATTTCATAAAATAAAGTAACTTAGAGTTAACGTGTTAAGTTACAATGTTTGACCTAATTTAGACGAGAATATATTTAAATTGAAATCACGTTTGTGTATAAACCTACCAAACAAACCAATTACCAACTGTTCCAAGCGTGTAACAAACAAAAGTTAATTAAATTGCCTTAAGAGGCCTTATTCCTTTTTTAGGGTTCCGTATCCAAAGGGTAAAAACGGGACCCTATTACTGAGACTTCGCTGTCCGTCCGTCCGTCCATCCGTCTGTCACCAGGCTTGTATCTCAAGAACGGTGATAGCTAGACAGTTGAAATTTTCACAGATGATGTATTTCTATTGCTGCTATAATAACAAATACTAAAAATAAAATATTTAAGCGGGGCTCCCATACAACAAACTTGTTATAGATTATGGTACGGTACCCTTCATGCACTATTCGGACTCGCATTTGCCCATTTTTTTTTATATTATGACAAATATATTGATTTCAACCAATTTTTGACATTAATTATAGTTTTCCCTGAGTTCTAAAAAGTAACATAGCTATTTCATGCTTTTATTGCGTGCAGTCGAAAATTATTTGAATAAAACAGTTTTCTGCGTGAATTTTGTCTATTGCGAGTAGTTTTTGAAACAAAAATAATCAATGAAAAATGCAAACTGTAGGTTTCAAATATATACCAATGTCGCAATGGCCCTGTTCTAGGTAGAAACACTGATATTACTCGTATTTATGTTAAGGAACGTGTTGGATCATAGGTAGGGAAAAATGTCTAAAACAATTCAGCATTTCTAAGGGATAAGGACCCTTAAAATATATACGTTATAAATAAGCTTGTTTAATAATTATTGAAATGAAATGAAATGAAATGAAATGAAATGAAATGAAATGAAATGAAATGAAATGAAATGAAATGAAATGAAATGAATTGAAATGAAATGAAATGAAATGAAATGAAATGAAATGAAATGAAATGAAATGAAATGAAATGAAATGATTTATTTAATGCATGTGGGAAATCGGGTAACATTTGCAGTCATCATTGCTTAATACATCGTATCACGAAACCCTACCTTTTCAGGCGTACATACATTTTAGAATAATAATATAGAAACAACGAAAACAATTAATTTAAATGTCAGTACAAGAATGTGCAATGCAAAATAATATCATAATTTTAATAAAATAGATAATAGGTCAAATAACGTCATCCAAATAATCCTTAACACTATAGTAACATTTATGTACCAGCCATGTCTTAACATATATATTAAAATAAATACATAATATTTAAATACATTTTGTAGGCTTTATTTAAGAAACAAAGTACTATGGGCTGCAGAAATGCATGGCCCATTTATGAATGAATTTACTGATGAACGGGCCATGCAATTCTGCAGCTCATTGTACATTTAATGTACTTAGTACGATTTATGATTATGCATTTACAATGAAATACTAGTCACACTATTATTATAAAGGCGAAAGCTTGTGAGTGTGTTCGTATGTATTGTTTGTTACTTCTTGACGCTCCAACGGCTGGAACCAATTAAATAAACTTAGTATAGAGGTAGTTGACACCCTGGATAACACATAGGCTACTTTTTGTCCAGAAAAATGTTGTTGTTCAGAAATAAAGTAACAAACAAAAGTGAATTAAATTGCCTTAAGAGGCCTTATTCCTTTTTTAGGGTTCCGTATCCAAAGGGTAAAAACGGGACCCTATTACTGAGACTTCGCTGTCCGTCCGTCCGTCCGTCCGTCTGTCACCAGGCTTGTATCTCAAGAACGGTGATAGCTAGACAGTTGAAATTTTCACAGATGATGTAGGTATTTCTATTGCTGCTATAATAACAAATACTAAAAATAAAATAAAATAAATATTTAAGGGGGGCTCCCATACAACAAACTTGTTATAGATTATGGTACGGTACCCTTCATGCGCGATTCGGACTCGCATTTACCCATTTTTTTAATATTATGACAAATATATTGATTTCAACCAATTTTTGACATTAATTATAGTTTTCCCTGAGTTCTAAAAAGTAACATAGCTATTTCATGCTTTTATTGCGTGCACGCGTGCAGTCGAAAATAATTTGAATAAAACAGTTTTCTGCGTGAATTTTGTCTATTGCGAGTAGATTTTGAAACAAAAATAATCAATGAAAAATTCAAACTGTAGGTTTCAAATATATACCTACCAATGTCGCAATGGCCCTGTTCTAGGTAGAAACACTGATATTACTCGTATTTATGTTAAGGAACGTGTTGGATCATAGGTAGGGAAAAATGTCTAAAACAATTCAGCATTTCTAAGGGATAAGGACCCTTAAAATATATACGTTATAAATAAGCTTGTTTAATAATTATTTAAATACATTTTGTAGGCTTTATTTAAGAAACAAAGTACATTTAGCGCTAGTTCAGACACGGCGGGAACCGCGCGATTATAGAATCACATGGAAATCGCGCGGGGCTTATTTGTATGAGTTATGTCTGAACGATTACTAACCGCTGCGGTTATGTCTGAACGATTACTAACTAACTCATATAAATAAGACCCGCGCGATTTCCATGTGATTCTATAATCGCGCGGTTCCCGCCGTGTCTGAACTAGCGCTTAATGTACTAAGTACGATTTATGATTATGCATTCACAATGAAATACTAGTCACACTATTATTATAAAGGCGAAAGCTTGTGGGTGTGTTCGTATGTATTGTTTGTTACTTCTAGACGCTCAAACGGCTGGAACCAAGTAAATAAACTTAGTATAGAGGTAGTTGACACCCTGGATAACACATAGGCTACTTTTTGTCCAGAAAAATGTTGTGTTCCCGTGGGATGAGCGGGTAACACCGTGGGGCATAGCTACTCAGGTACCTAATCATTTCCACAAACTAGAGCGTACATCACAATATAACCAAAACTATTGTGTGGGCTGAGAGTACTTAAGTACTTAAAACTATTAACATGGGAGCTTAGGCGAAAACATTATGTAAACTCTGAGATCGTCTATCATCATCATAATAAATGTTTATTGATATGGAAACTGTTTCTAGCAAGCAAATTCATTTTGCATCTCGTTTGGACGTGATAGTTTAGCAAGGAGTTTCAATGTCTTTCCAAATAAATTGTAACCGCTCGAACCTTTGTAGGAAGATTAGGTGCTGCTTTAAATGCTGATTCTACTTGAAACATAATTTTGCCTTTGTACGTATTTATTAAAAGCCTCTAAAATTTCCTATTTTGCCCAGGATCTAGACCAAATATTCTCCAGAAGACTGACGTCGTAGTAGTCACAAATGATGAATGCAACGAGTGGTACCAGAGCCAGGGGAAGAAAGTGAACATCATCGCCAGTCAGATGTGCGCGGGCTACGAGGATGGGGGCAGAGATTCTTGCTGGGTATGTATTAGTGGTGTTTATACGCTTAACATCAACGATGAATGCAACAAGAAGTGATACCTGAGCCGGAGGTAGAAGTGAACATCGTCGCCAGCCTGATGTGCGCGGGCTACGAAGATAGATGGGCAGAGATTTTTACTGGGTGTTTTTAAACTGCGACTGAGTTTTTGGATAAGCCGGACTCCGGATCCCTTCTTTAAGCATCCCCAAGCAAGCCGGTGGGCTTTATAAACGACCTTACAACTGTTACTATCTATATGTATTTAGCAAAAAAAAGTTTACTCATACTTTATAATGCGAAGCTACGTGTCGTGTAAGTAATTTTGTTTTGACTGACAGTCTAGGCGCATGTTTAAAATTTCAAAATACCATACATATAACCAACTCACCCAATTTTGCGCTTCCCGCTTCAGCTGATGTTAACTTAAGTAACACCAAATTGACTGATTTCTTATTACAGGCAGACAGCGGCGGTCCTCTCATGATCAAAGACCAAACCCATGCCATGGTGGTGGGAGTGGTGTCCACTGGAAGCGGCTGCGCACGAGCAAAGATGCCAGGAATCTACACCAGGGTGTCCAGGTACACAAATTGGATCGTGAACAGCATTGATGGCGATAAGGCAAAGAGTGGATTTAGCTGGTTCAGGAATCTGGGTTGATAGTTCAGCTACAGACAGAGATTATACTCGTACAGTTAAGGTCAATGGTAGGAATAACAGATCTAGCGAAGACCAAAATTAACTACCACCCTTAGCTTTGGGATAGGTACAAACTTGCTGAAGCTGAACCACCTGCAGCAACAGGCGAAAGACGGAAATTGCATCTCTATTTTGTTTAACTTAGTAAAAACCAACTTTTTGGATGAATGGTAAAACTTGCGCAATGAGATGTTTTTGATAATGCAAACAAAAAAAACAGATGTCTAAGAATAAAACAAAAAACGATTATGAGCTTTCAAAAAACATGACTACAATTCAATGTCGGTAAGAAAAAAAAATATAATCTCGTGTTCGAGATAACTTTAGGTAACTACTTACAATATTAGTAATGGAAACTGTTTTCCCTTTAAGGTCGTTATTTCCTAAGAGAACATCTGTAATTTAGATGGTAAAATAAGCTAAGAACGTGAAATAATAATTAAGTGATATTTAATAATTTATTGTAACAAAATTTAGGGAATAAGAAAATGTGAACAAAGACACAACTGTGATAATTAAAGATAAGGTAACAAACGATTAATAAACGATAACCTAACCTAACAAAAGTAAAAAAATAAACAAAATCAAACGTTGACCTTCTTTTTCTTGCAATATTTGTCGAATTCCTTTTTACTTTCAGAAATTACTGAGAATAACTTCTTACCCGCTAATTCTTCCATATCATCTTTTAGAGAGTCTAGAGCTGCATTAATAGCTGATTTGGCTTCATATATTAATGGTTTCAAATCTTCAATCGATTTCCCGTCTGCATTTGCCTTCTTTATTATCAAAAGTAACGCAGAATGCAATTCATGTTGCAAAACTGCACTGTACAAACTCAGTCTAGCATTACCTGGATCTAATTTCCTTGTAATATCAATAAGACCTTTACACATTTTGACTTTTCTATTTAAAATTTCATCTGAAGTGTAACCCGGTTGTCTCCCATAAAGCTGTATCAATGAGTGCTTTATAGAATACAAGTGATAATGGTTTGGATGAAGAAACGTCGACAGCCTGCATAATAAATTCTCCAACATCTGTATTGAGCCTCCCATCAATTGCACAGTCTCTACTTCCTCACCCATTTGTGATATTATCATCATCACTTGCGAACTATTCACTTTGGCTGAACATTTGTTACAAGCCCAATCAGATTCATCATCTAACGGATCTTCTGGTAAATGTATTCCATCACAGACAGTATTTTCATCTCCTAGACATTTCATTGCGCTGATGTAAGTTCCTAGTTCAGTAGGGTCAGCACATCTTTCGCACCGACAGGCAAAATATTTGGTATCCTTCAAGTGTTGTCTCCTTGCTTGTGTTCCCCATAATGCGTGACTATACATCGTGGTTATATGATTTCCCTTCATCACTGGAACTACAACTTTGACTGTAATCCTGTACAAATCATTTTTGTCCTTTATCAAATGGTTGAAAGTGTGTTTAGTGTTTGGTATACAGCTGTGTTCCATAATGCAGGTATTAGTGTACAGTGCTAGCAGCTCTGTACCTTCTAGTAGACGGATTTCGAGTGCATTGGTATCAATAATACCACAAAATACGTGGAGGTGTTCTGCTGACATTTCTGGAATATATTTCTTTCTTATATCTTCGTCGAGTTTATTGATGAAGTTGTTCATCAAGTATTCCACTATGAACTCGTTTGCCTCACTGAAAAAAATAATGCAGTTGAAAAATTTAAATGTTTCTTCAAGAAGTCATGACATTACAGCTTTTTAAATCTGTTACCTTTTGAAATTATATTTGGAGTTTAAGTAAAATGTTTCGACTATAAACATTTAATAGTAACACTAGAATAGCTGTCGTCGTACTGATTAATAAGTTTTAAAAATGTTTCGCTTGCGACGGCCAGAGCCAATTATATACAAGAAAGGAATTTATAATATATATAATATAGAAACAGAATAGGCACATAATAATATACAAGAGAATTATCTTTTAAACTGTAATTTGTAGGTACTTTGCGTGAAATATTATGATGTAATTGATCATTAGGGTGTCTGCGTCTCTCGACTCCTAGAATTATTTATCGTCCAATGTTTCATTTCGCCGAAAAAGCATTTCGTAGAAAGCATTTTTCTTTGCGACCGTAAACTATTTGCGATTGTTATAAAGCGAACCTTAGCTAAGCAATAGGATGATATTTGCAAGAATTATGAAAAATATATGACTACAGAGGGATAAAAATTCTGCGAAACGATTTTACGGCGAAACATTCGACGAGATAAGTTTCTAGGAAACAAAGGGCTGCCATCTTCAACGTTACTAGCTATGAACGCGCACCGACTTCACCCAAACAAAAACGGACGGCGGAGCCCAGATACTAGCGTTTATTGAGCTCGTATTGGGATAAGATACAAATCTTTTGTTCTATTTAAGCTTCCATCCAAAGATTTGAGTTAAAACGAAAAAGTTAGCTTCCATTATCCGAGTACACGGCAGAAGCGAAGACGGCTTTTCACGCAAACTTAGTACGAAGTTTTTGTGACGGGCACTCTATACGCAAATGTAGGTTTTTACTTTTTACTAAGGTAATTGTTAGAGTTCAGCCTCAAGACATATTACGAGTACAAGCTTTTTTTTTTTTTTTTTATGTCATAGGGGGCAAACGAGCAAACGTATCGCCTGATGGAAAGCGATTACCGTCGCCCATAAACACCTGCAACACCAGAGGAGTCACAAGTGCTTGCCTACCCGGAGGACGAAGATAGAATGCCTCTATGCTAGTAATTTCACCGCTTAGCTCGTTGGTAGAGTTCAGTCTTGTAAGAATCACTCATTTAAAATATATTCACTCATTTAATCTCCTACGGATGTTATGCAACTTCCACCCCCAATGGCAATGCAACAGATTGACTTGTAATAAATATTCTATCATTTTACTAAGGCCAGTAGTATTAAGAAAAAAAATAGGGTATATTTTATAGATTTATAGGTAGATAAATAAAGAAATCACTCTAGAGACAGAAACTTACTCATAAGCCTCAGTGCCAGGGGCACGGCACTCCATATGCGATTGCATTTCTGACAGCTTTGTCCATAACTCTGGATTGGTGGATTGCAGAAGTGCACATCTTAGGGGGAGAAGGGCATCGTGTCTGGAAAATAAAGATAAAACATAAGCGCTACAATTTAAACGCTCACCAAAATGGCTTTTATACCCTAAAACTAAATTCCAAATAAAATGAATTACCTCTATATAAATTAAACCCACTCTATACATAGCTCCCTAAACTAAATCATTTTGTATTCCAAAATTAATATACATTACACCAGAATAATTTTACGTTGAGTCCGTATATCTTTTTGCTTCCCAAAATGGATTTTTTGCTCACCAAATATTGTTTTCATAAAACATCAAAACTATTACCAAAAATTGCAGTCTATTTTGCTTTAGTGTAATAAAATTATCTAACCTTTAGTCAAAATATATTACTGTCAATCTAAAATTATTATTGCACAGCAAATAAAATAAATGCCTAGGAAAAATTGTACTGCAGATAATTAGAAAATACACATCAGCACGATATTACTTTCATCTTTTTAAAGAACCCAGTAGGTTAGGTTTGTTTCATAATTATTCTGAAAAATAAACAGTTTTTGAAAAAAAATAGTGTTTCAGCTAGGTAACCATCTAAACCTGATCACCTTTCAGAGCAGATCCGACTCGGCCGGGTTAGGTTAGGTTAGTTTTTTTATATCCCTAAAAAACGCTTCATAATGTGCGGTAGTCATTATTAGCTATGCATTACTTAAATATGCTTTACTTTTAAATAAATAACCACGCCACAAATATAAATTGTAGTATGTTTAGTAACATTTTGAGTGCAATATTTGCTGTGCAATCAGTAATTTTGATATAAATTTTGATTATTTTTGCATAGAAAAAGGTTTTTTTTTTTATGTGCGTTTAAATACTACCCGTAATTGAAACCTCAATATTTATTTATTAATTTTAGGGTATGAAAACCATTTTGGTGAAGCATTTAAATAGTAACGAATATTTATTTAAGTACTATATCATATATTAATTATTAGGTCAGATGGCAGTCGCTTGCGTAAAACTAGTACCTAAGCCACAACTTGGGATTTAGGTAGCCGACCCCGATTGAGAATTCATTCTCTACAAAGATATGGGACAAAGGCTAGGAGGATGCTGATGATATATCATATATTAATTGAATGCATAAAGTGATAAACAAGTTACTTGTGTTTGGGGTACGTAGTAATATGTTTGGTATACTTAACAAAAAATTTCATGATCAGCAGTTAGTTTTTGCCTCATCAAAAATGACTAAAATGGAAGTAATAATATAAAATATTGGTGACATCCATTTAACAATAATATAGATTATTTGGTCTGAAATTAACTTTAGTTCACATATTTTTATAGCATGTAAAAAAAAGAAATATTAGCTTTATTTATACAATAGTTTGTGATACACTATTTGGTGAGCATTCATCCGTTTTGGCAAGCATTAAGAATTTATTGGAAGTAATTTATCAGCATATTTGGTAGGCGTTTAAACACAAGCCAAACATGAGTACAGTTGAGCTATTAAATTCATGAGCAAAAATGTGATCTATTGGGTCAGGTATTTAGTATATTTTGGGGTTGTACCTTGTTTTGCCTAACAACTTTTTGCCTAATTTCGGTTTGCCTAATTTCATTTAAACTAATATTATTTAGCATAACTATTCACTTTGCCTAATTTTCATTTGAGTGAAAGTCGTTTCGTATAATACTCATTTCACATAATCTTATTTCGTCTAATTTTATTTGGCCTAATTTTTAATTCGTATAAACATATTTTGCCTAACAATTTTTTGGCCTAATTTCGTTTTGCCGAATTTTTGTTCAGACTAATATTCGTTTCGTATAATACTTATTTTACATAATCTTATTTTGTCTAATTTAATTATTGCATCGTCATAAAACAAACCTAACCTAACCTACAGTTTTCGGTGTTTAGTCTAACCTACTAACTGCTAAATTTCAATATACTTCCATGCAAGCAAGCATTCTGACGCTCCGCTCGCTTCGCTCGCTCCGCTATCCATGGTCATAAAACAAACCTAACCTACAGTTTTCGGACCTGCCTTAAGGTGAAATAGGTAATGTTAGGAATCGTAAGCCTGAGTCGGACCTGCGCGGCTCGCTCGCTTCGCTCGCTCGTTAGGGTCATAGTTCAACCTAACACTCCTCCTCGCTTCGCTCGTCGTCGTACCTAACCTAAGCCAAGTTGGATCTGCCTTAAGGTGAAATAGGTAATGTTAGGAATCGTAAGCCTGAGTCGGACCTGCGCGGCTCGCTCGCTTCGCTCGCTCGTTAGGGTCATAGTTCAACCTAACACTCCTCCTCGCTTCGCTCGTCGTCGTACCTAACCTAAGCCAAGTTGGATCTGCCTTAAGATGAAATAGGTAATGTTAGGAATTGTAAGCCAAGTCGGACCTGCGCGGCTCGCTCGCTTCGCTCGCTCGTTAGGGTCGCAGTTCAACCTAACACTCCTCCTCGCTTCGCTCGTCGTCGTACCTAACCTAAGCCAAGTCGGATCTGCCTTAAGGTGAAATTGGTAATATTAGGAATCGTAAGCCAAGTCGGACCTGCGCGGCTCGCTCGCTTCGCTCACTCGTTAGGGTCACAGTTCAACCTAACACTCCTCCTCGCTTCGCTCGTCGTCGTACCTAACCTAAGCCAAGTCGGACCTGCCTTACTTACCTGCCTTGCCTTCGTTTCTGTGAGGGACACAGTTTCAACCTAACCTAACTTTGTTTTCTGGCAGCGATTCGGTTCTGTGGGTATGCTATGGTACAATTATGCCGCAATAAATTCGGCGGGACTTATATTGTGCTACATAAAATTCTGGGAAATAAAAGTTGGCGATATTAGTATTCTGCTATACAAATTTGTGCCAAATGAATATTATGCGACATAACAATTGTGGTGAGTATATAATTATGCGATAGTATCATTCGGCTAAAAATTATTGTGCGAAAACGATTATGCGAAGTGTATTTCGGACAATAGAGATTGTGCAAGATAAGGGGTACCCGTTTAGCCTAACCTACTAACTGCTAAATTTCAATATACTTTCATGCAAGTAAGCATTCTGACGCTCCGCTCGCTTCGCTCGCTCCGCTATCCATGGTCATAAAACAAACCTAACCTAACCTACAGTTTTCGATCTTTAACCTAACCTACTAACTGCTAAATTTGAATATACTTCCATGGAAGAAAGCATTCTGACGCTAATAGTTGAATAAACAAGCTAGTAGTAGGCGTTATAGTACATGTTCAGATATTATGGCGACTGTACATTGTTTTGCCTAACAACATTTTGCCTAATTTCGTTTTGCTTAATTTTCAGCTATGTATTGATTAGACAAAATAAAAATCGACAAGGTTAATATTATGATAATTCAGAATTAGACAAAAAAATTTTAGTTAAAACGTTATTCGGCTATGTAATGATTAGTTAAAATAAGAATCGACAAAGTGAGTTTTAGATAAAATAATATTCGACAAAACAAGAGTTATGAAAATGATCATTTAGGCAAAACGAGTTTCGACAAAATAATAATTATGAGAAATGATATTATACATAATGACTTTAGACAAAATGTTCATTATAATATAATAATAATAATAATAATTCGTTTATTTCAGGCATCAAAGGCCCATAGATAAATACCTTACAATCTAACATACATATTAAATATTAAAATAACTAGGTCACGATGTGTTGTTGTCCATGGTGTTGGATAGCCGACCGCGGAAACGCCGGAATAAAACACCTTTCGGCCAAAATTCTTCCTTCATGAAGGTCGTTAGTTGGTCAGCTGGAACCCCCAACACATAAGAATTAAAATTCACTTTGTGGCGAGACTCCAACTTCACGACCCTCAGGATAATTCCGGTCTTCACACGTACATACTCTACGATCTCCTCGGCCTTCGTAGAGTAATGTAGACGGGACACATACAATTGCGTCGTCGGCAGGGCGGGACGCAGCAGGTGTTTGGGCCCAGTCGGTGCGGTACCGCACTGATTTCGGCAAGCCGGCTTCTTCCTCCTTTCCACCTTGATGAAGCCATCCTTGTCACATTTTGACTCCCGAGGAGCCGGTTTCGGCAGATCCTTGTGAACGGGTTCACAACGGTTCTGCACCCCTTTTGATGCCCGCTGCTTAGATCTTGAAACAGCGGGACTTTTTGCGGCGATCTCAGCACAAGCACGTTGAGGGGTCACAGTGCTTACACGTGACGTACTCGCCTTCACTTCTATAGCAGGCGGGTGATCGGCGGGGCGCGGGGTGAGCGGCGCCGGGTCAGCCGGCGACGCGACGAAATCCGCTACATCAGCAACAGCGATGTCGCTGACGGATGCATTCCGCGCGCCGTGACGTGCGACTATGTTCGAGGCATCGTTTGACCTACATTCTGAAATAGCGTTACGTAGTAATACTACCTCAGAACGCAGATCAGTTATGGTATTATTGGATACCTCTAACTTAGTCTGGACTTCGGTCAGGCTCTTCTTCAGGAACATAATATCCTTCAGCAGCCTGGTGACATCGACGTGGTCGAACGTAACGGGGGGCAGCCGGTGCAGCTGCTTCGCCACGAACGAAGGCACGTCGCTCGAACGAGTCGCCTGGAATAGCGAGATGATGTCCTTGAGACTCTTCACGCCTCCATCCCTTCGGCGGGGTGGCATCTCGGCAGTCTTGCCGAGCGTCTCGTAGAGCAGCGCCTTGCCACTGCAAATGTCCTCCTCCTGGAAGCTTGACTTGCAGATCTGCGCGATGCTGTCCGCGTCCATGGTGCTGATGGCATTTTGTATAAATGCTAATAATTCGTTAACTATGACCTGCGACTCTCGCGAGGAGGCCATAGTGACAATGCGGGCAGCGATTAAAACTGCACGATTCGCGAATTGGGCAATTCGTACTGTGCACTGCGGCACGACCGTTTATGATCGCGCATAGCACTACACTGGTAAAAGTTGTTAGACAAACTGAAATTAGACAAAAAAAAATTAGACAAATCAAGGGAATACCATATTTTGGATCACAATTTTCTAATAACTTGATTGTACAACGTAGCTGTACATTTCCCAATTACACACTATAATTATACAATTGTAATTTACATGGGTTTGATGTATTACATATGAAATATTGAGTAAAATCATTTATTAAATATCGATAGAAAGGATTTTTTTTTTATATGATCCACTGCAACGTAAGGAACTCAAACCTGTGACTTTACGTTTCCGGCGTAGTGCCCAACTGAGATATCACATCGTTAAGTCAATCACACCAATTTTACACTACTAGAGCGCCCTCTGTCAAACCATGACAGTTTCCATAGGATACTGGACAGAGTGACATCTATTTATCCAGGAGTAAGTATAAAGAGTAATGTACCTGTAGTAATCTGCCATGTTGTCCAGCACACATTCGGGGCGGACGCTCAGGATGACGCATTCGGCGCCGTGATGCCTTGGGTCGGTTAATCCTGGACAGTTTCCACTGCATACTGGCCAGCCACACCTGAAATAAAAGAGGAAATATTTAGGTTAGACTTTTTGAAAAAAGTGGGATATATTTCTTGAGCAATTTCCGAAAATAGAATCATTAATAAACACTTTTTGCATAATTTGAGTATGTTGGTATGTTTATTTTATGGTTGCAACATGCAACTGAGGTAGGATGGAAATTTTCACCACTTTTCTTGTAAAAGAAAAATGGAGTTCTTATTCCCGTGCCTGTTAAATGAATATTTTGTGTAATAATTATTTCCGTCTTAAATGCATAGTGGTGGCCGAAACGTGTCTACTCCTAAATGCAGATCTTCTCAAAAAATGTCACTGTGCTTCCGTTTCTTCATATCTGAACCAGACCGTCAGTTCACTTAGTTGGTAGGTCTGTCCCAAATTATATTAAATGCGCCAAAAAAGGAAACAAACAAAAAAAAACTTCTTATAGGTATTATAAAATTAACGAGACATTTTTCTTTTTACAAGTATTCAATGAAAATGCAGTCGACGACCACTTGACTTGACGTCGAGTCCGCGTTGCAGTAAGATAAAATTTGTAGCGTGGCTTTTTACAAACTGCCTTTTGAAGCTTCTTTGAGAAAAATAGCTAAAAGATTGTAAGAAGAAAATGTTTAGTAAAAAACGAGCAGTCGAAACGCGATTGCAGAGTCCAGTAATAGATAAAGTGCTGAAAATGCTTGTTTATAACGGACTTTTATGTAGGTTCAGCGGACTTTGAGGTAAAGCAGCCGATAAAATAAGCAAACAGAGGAAAAATAACACACAACACATAAAAATGGTTAATAATTATTACAAGAGTTTTTTTTGTGCGTTTTCCTTGGTACCGACTTAATGGTATGAAATTTATAAAAACCTATAAAACCGTATAAAATGCGTGAAATAACTAGTTTTGAAACTTTTCACTTTTTTCGGCGTTTCTTCTCCTCTTGTAAAATGCCGGTAGACTTGTAAAAGTTCCCTTACAGTTCATGTGTTCATGTTTCCTCGAGTCTACCTCGCACTTAGGCTGTTTCTTAATAACTTTACAAAAACACAATATTAAATAAACCCATATTTCACCAAACCCGATTTATGAGTCCACGAGACCTATATCAATTACGACTTTGCTAATCCGAACATTGTTTCAAATTTAATTTACATTGCTAGCTGACTCGTTATAAGACTAAACCTTTATCAAATAAAACCCCTTAATATGCTCGCTCCACCAAAAGTTGACTGACATTAACGTCTGGATAGTTTTCTAGTCATCCCGGGAAATTATTTATTCAAAGATGAAATTTATTTGCATTGAAATCCGATATTATCTGTTCTGTATTCTCGCCCACGCCTCTAGTGGATTAGAATGTAAATATATTTAATTTATATACAAGGTGATTCAGGAGTCATGAGCATGTGTTATCGGGTGATCGGGTGGATTACACTGAGCAACTTTCGTCAACTACTCACTTGCTTCAAAATTCGAGTTGAACTCTATTTATAAAATAAAATAAGAGCGTTGACAGGTAGCTGTAGTTACCAAAAGTAATTGATTGGCTATGGGGCCAACCACAAAATCGCAAAACAAAAGACAGCTGTTCCATACATTTCGGACTGTTCTGCTAGCTAGCAATCAACTTTAAAAAATATTTTGTACCTTTTAGTATATTGTCTACATCCTTTGTTATGTATCTTCTTCTTCTTTGCCGTTTCACTCTTTGCAGAGCGGTCGTGATCAACTGCTGCATGATATAACACCATTTATCGCGATTTACAGACATTCTGGTGCACTCATGCAAACGTTCGCCCACACTCCACAGCCGATTTGATCTGGTCCGTCCATCGCATGGGTGATCTTCCACGTGATCTGGTTCTTTCTACTTCACCCTGGACGACGAGACGCTCTTTGGAGTTGTTGTTTCGCCTTATTCTGTATACGGTAGTCCATTTCCAGAGAAAACAATTTTCGGCCTTATTTGGTGTACAAACATCGACATTACAAATTAAGTTACACCGCACCATATTGGGAACCTTCAGGGAATTCTTACAATAAGGATATCAAAAGTATTCGGGTTCCCAGTCTGTTGTTTACCGAACAAAGTTCAGAAACCAATAATTGGTTTGTCGATATTAATTTTGGTTGTAATCTACGTTTCGAGCAATTTAACATTGGGATTCAACTTTTGAGTAAGTACCTTTACGGCCAATTGCAAACATATGATATTGTGGTTCCTATATTCTGTAATTTATTTTAGACTAGAAAGTGCGCGTATCCGTCCACGTCTTTTTTGTTTTATCGTAGTCAGGCAAAAAGAAGTTTGTAATAATCTTTTGGATGTCCAGCTATCCTTATACCGACATTGGTTAACATAATTGTTCAGCCGTTTTGGCGTGATGAGAGGTCAAAGAAAATATGACCAACAGATGGCGCCAGCCTAACTTGGCGCTACGATAAAATACAAAGCAAAAGACGATCGTGCATCGCGCTACTAAGCTGCAGCAGCAAAACCAGCTCACTCGGCAAAGATCAGGCTGCATATGAACTTACTTGGCACATCTCTCTCGAGCTCTTTAGCGAGAAGACCGCCTGTTGTTTACCTCTAATTGTAATTTCTTGCATTGTATATCTCCTGTTATTTTATGAGGTGTGCAATAAAGAGTACTTGTATTGTATTGTATAATACTTACTTACGAATACGCATTAAGCTAAGTAACTATACTCTGTCTGATCACTGGGCTCAAATGGTGTCACTTTGGCATAAGTTACTAACAAACATAATTATACATGTAAACTTTAGTCTTCTCAACCGAGTTTTAAACAGCGTGATCACTGGAAATATAATTTAACTTACTTTTATACTCTGTTTTTTTCACTATATTTTATACTGTCTGTGTTAATTTGTTGATACACATTTAACTTCACTCACTTACAAATAATGTTATATATAAGTACCAATGTGACCGACGACAACTCTTACTTCACCGTGATACAGTTTTAACTAGTACGGGAAGTAATAGGACATCATTGTTTGCATAACTTATGTAACTAACAACTTAAAATTGTAAGGCAAGTGTCTGTTATCAACTTTTTGTGATTTTATGTAGTTGTTTTGGTGAATAAAGTTATTATTATTATTATTATTATTATTATTATCTCGCCAGCATTTATAGACACTGGCTTATAGCAGCCCACACAGGGAGCTGTGGCCTCAGGGTCCAGGGTAGCCTTCGGCCCGAAGACCAGCAGTCGCTTGGTGAGGACCAGGGCTCCCGTCGCCAGATCTGGATGTTGACTTACTTGGCACATCTCTCGCCAGCATCTGTAGACACTGGTTTGTAGCAGCCCACACAGGGAACTGTGGCCTCAGGGTCTTGGGTAGCCTTCGGCCCGAAGACCAGTGGTCGCTCGGCGTGGACTTACTTAGCACATCTCTCGCCAGCATCTGTAGACACTGGTTTGTAGCAGCCCACACACGGAACTGTGGCCTCAGGGTCCAGGGTAGCCTTCGGCCCGAACACCAGTGGTCGCTCGGTGAGGACCAGGTCTCCTGGGGCTAGGTCGCGCGCCGCGATGAGGTACCGCCCGAGCTCTTCTGAGGTACGAGCCTGAAATTAGTTTTAATCTAAACCAATATACTATTATTAAATTATGTTTCAAATTAGTTTTCTACTAAAGGGAAGTCATTATTTTAGAAGAAATCTTGCTATTGCGCTGCAGGATTTGTATAGGCGCGCGCGCCGCCTTACGGACAGCGCCTAAACATCGTTTGTCCTCATCACGACGCCGGATAGATAAATTTTACTCAATTCTGATACAGCGAGCTCCACAGCGATCTCCTGGTTAAGATCGCGGGTAGAAATTGGATGAGGGCGGCGCAAGATCGATCGTTGTGGAGAACTTTGGGGGAGGCCTTTGTCCAGCAGTGGACGTCTATAGGCTGATATGATGATGATGATGAGCTCCACATATCATCGACCGTAGGTTCAATTGGGGTAAGGGATAAAATACGATTTTTCAGGAGAGGCTGACAAAGTTTTTTTTTTAACTAAATCGTTCATATCTTTTTTGTAGTGAACCTTTTTTGGGCCTGATTTCATACATAATCTTGTATTTTAGTGTTCTGTCTATCTATGTAGTGCTCGTTTTAATAATTTCGATATTATAGAAAATGACATGTCCCTTACACCAACTTATTTCGCTGCTGATGTCCCTTACAGACAGAGTATTCTGTAGTCTCGTCCCTTACCTTAAATTGGCCTATTCATTGTATCCACTATATTCATGAAGAAATGGCGTATGGGACTAGTTGAGATTATGTGTGAAAGAAAAAATAACGTAAAGGGTTTGTTGTAAAACTAAATAAGTACATACCTTTGACGTAAGGCGTATTTTAACACCGGAAACCTTTAAAACATTAATGTAAGAGGTATATAAATGTATTGAAACCGTGTGAGCATTTTTTGAGTGTCCGTTACATGCAATATTTGTATCGTTAAACGTAACGTTTCTATAGAGTGGAATAACCCACATTTTAATTTATGATTATTTTTTTATTATAATCACATTAATTATTTCTCAGCCTCTATGATCGAATACTGAAATAAACAACCAATGTAATTTATACAGTAAAATTATTAAAAGTTTGGGGCTTGTGTTGAACGATAAAAGTTACAAAATTAAATACAATTCAGAAATAATCATTTTACATTTGTACTTTTTTAGGAGTCCTGTTAGATAACATAGTAGTTGCTCACAATTCAGTGCCTCCAGTTAATAAGGGATAACTAAAAAACGGCACTTTTCAGAAGAGACAAAAAACTATTTTTCAATAGTAGATATTTAGAACTTGAACTTTTTAAGATTTTTTTATACAAGCTATAGTGTTAGGCTTTCATTTTATAAATAAAGAACTAATGCATTGACCCTATAAATGTGTTTTTTTGTAGTTATAGCTTTTGTTCGCGAGTATTTAAAGACATAGGTACTAACTCAATTTATTTGCACCAATTTTATCCTTATGAACGACGTGCACAAACGAAAGAATACGACTTGTACCTGTGTGAACGACATGCATAAACGAAACGGAACAACTTATTCTATTATTTATTATGGTATTTTATAAATTATACTACTTGTCAAACTTGAAACTTGTTACCTAAGGAGTCAAATGAGGCTGTATAATAAAATGACCATAAGATTAGAGTAATGTACTTGAAAAACATCAATGAAATGAAAAGTTCTTGTTTATAGCTATGAAATATAATCAACATCAACATCAATGGCAGTCAATGAATAGCAAGAGCTCTAGTTAGATCCGTTGATTTCTCAACACTTATCGGTAGCGGAATTTCAGATAATGACAATTAAATTGTGTCATACTTAGGAATGCCTTTTAATTGACAGTGAAAATTTTCCTTTGCAATTCATCAAGTACGGAGACGATTTTAAGAAGCCCAAACTCAGTAGGATTACCTTACCGTTATCTATAAAGTTTTACCCATGTCGACTATCTGGCCTCATAAACCTAATTTCAACTCAGCTAGTCCTCGGAAAGTCAATCTAATCTTCCTTGAGATATTTTTAAACATACAATGTGTAAAGTTAATTAAAAACTTTTAATAAAGAACGTGTTAATACCTCCTCCAGTATTCCATTGGTTATTGCTTTTTTCGACAATCTTAGCCCACTTTTTTAAATCTCTCAAAATATCCGCTTAACAAAACACTTCACGGGTAGAATAACAATCACGAGCTGTCGACAAAGAGTTCAGTACTTACCGTCGTTCAGAGACGCCGAACTGACGAATTATACCTTATAACATAAATCGCCCCCTGGCTGCTATACGGCCACATCTCAAAAAAAAATTTTTTTGGATTTTTGCAGATTCGTAGTCAGGATAGTTTAATTTATGACCTTATTTCGAGAGCCATAAGAAAAAGTGTCCTTAAAAGCCTTTTTCCACAAGTGGCCTTATGGATCTGACTAAAAATTGTCAGTTGACTCCCTGCAAGACAGCCACTTGCCAGTTGTGGCTTTATAGCATTACATTTATAATATCTTTTTTGAGTTGCGTCCTATAACAATAACGTAAATTCTAGTGTTATTACGATGTATCCCTTTAATATAAGCGAAATAAACGTCATTTTTTTTTTTTTTTTTTTATTGTGGCTTTGACCTTCTTGCTGAGCAAGTGGTATTTCGCCAATGACTCGTTTCGAATCGCACACGGCGACAAGATTGAGGATTTATATCACGTTGTACGGTGAGGTGCCTTTTTGTAAATTGATAGCGATTTACAAAAAAACCACGCGGTCTACCGGGCCTTGACCCAAGAAGGGCTATGTACGCTTCAAGTTGAATTCTTCATTAACCATTCACTCATACGTTAGTTCACTGCACAATAGGCTATCAATGCTACACATTGAACAAGCAAAATGAATAAATAACGAATAACTAAACTTAAAGGCATGCGGCCATCTTAAGTCACGAACCGGAAGTCGTCATTTTGATTGTTTCACAACAGTGGGTACCGATAGTACCTACTTATTATTTATTTTATTTATTCGTATGGCATATTATGTAGGTACAGTCATTCATATTATACAATTATAAGTTCTTCTATTGTACGATGGGTGCCTCGACTTCAACCGATGAGGCGGCAGGTTTGCGAACTCTACATGGAGGGGCATATTGGGACAATTCACGAATTTTTGTGCTTCGTGGACCAGTGCTTGTTGTCTTCTTAGCTGGGCGGGAGCTGTATGACTCATGACACAGGCAGCCAAACCAGAGGAGTACATTTGATGGTTCCCAATATGCATCGCATGGTTTGTTCTAACACGTCTATTCGATGCACATCTGCGCTGTTGAGCCAAACTGGCAAGCAGTTCTCTGCCCTGGAGTAAACTAGGCTAGGACCGGTAGTGCGTAGCACGTCAGCTGGTGCTCTCCAAGTAGTTCCCCTTAATCTGTGGAGTATGTTATTCCGCGTCTGTAGCTTCTTCCCTAACTTACTAATGTGTGGCGCATAGGTAAGATTGCGGTCAAGAGTGACAACCAAGTACTTCGGTGTAGGATTTAATTCGCCGTCTCTCTGAAGCAGATATTTGGCTCATAATTTGCTTCTTTCTTACAGAAATGGAATATCGCAACTTCTGTTTTACTAGCATTGGGCTGCAGTATCCATTTTTTTAAGTATTACTCAAAACATTCCAGATCGCAAGGAAGGGCTTTTTTCGAGGGTTTAAATTTGGCATCCTGGTTTGTGAAGGCGATGTCATCCATCAGCATACATAAATTTCCGATTCTCTGTTTTCGGAATCGGTCCTGACCCCACTTCTGTTCAACCTATACACACACGATATAATTATTAGGTTAAACAGGAGCGGGACCAGGACCAATCCTTGCGGTAGTCCATTGTTCAGCTTCCTGACTTTGCCTGAGGTGTTTCCTAGGTGGACGATAAATTTCCTATTGCTGAGCATAGAGTTGATTAGTCCCACCATCTGCACTACGGTCATGAGCTTATAGATAAGCCCCTGTCTCCATACGGTATCGAATGCAGCTGAAAGGTCGATAAAGACTGCCACGGTTTTCTCTTACCTTTGAAACCCAGCCTGTCTTTATGTGTGTTGTGAGCGACAAAACCTGATCCACGCAGTTCGGACCACTACGGAATCCAGCCTGCTCCACAGGAACTATTTTGTCAACTATAGGTTTGATTTGATTGTAGATTGGCTTGTCCAAAAGTTTGTAGAACCCGAATTCCCCGAATTACCCGAATTCAGTGTATGCAGTTGAACTTAGGTGGAATTATATTATTCGAGACTATGTCTAAATAGAACTGTGAGAGCCATGTCCTACATGTTGGTGCAAGGTTTTCTGAAAATTCGTTGTAAATACCGACTCACATAAATTGGGACTTTGATTCGAACCAGTCTTCATCCAGTATTGCTAAACCTAAAAGTAGAAAACGAAAAGCTTATCCTGCACTATGAAAAAGTAATATTGTAAAGAAGTTGAAGAATTCTGAGAAACAGTACACTTATATCAACGGGAACCTAGTCCACGCTAAAACCTAAAACTACGGGGCCTCCTTGAACATGGTACATGTTAACACGATAATTAAAGATACAAGTGCCTTTAAGAGAAGGTACCAGATAGTTATTAATTATATGCAAAATGATGATGATATCTGCATTTAGAAAGTTGGTATTAAAGCTGCATGCACTGATTATCGCTTACAGTGATGTTGTTACTGTAACAAAAGTTGATTAATAAAGGTATTTTAATCATTTTAATGTTTGCATAATAATTTTTATGTTACTATTTTCCAATAATACTTGATCGGTTTTGGGACGCATGTCAAAATTTCAACAAAATGTTTCTGCAATACGGCCACAACTCCAAGTACCTATCTTAAAGGCCTCGTATCTTAGAAAATATACACGTTTTATAAAAAAAAAAGACGTATTCATGAGAAGCGTTATATCATGTAGAATAAAAAAAGCTAAATTTAAAATGAATTGACCGAAAACTCTTGGAGTAAGCCCCGTTTTACTACCACGCACTACGCTGCCAAAACTTTAACAAGCGATTTCTCGAAAAAATGGTTTTTTGAGATGTGGCCGTATAGCAGGCAGGGGGCGAAATAGACACTTACATTTCTCGGTGGATTAATATCTAAATTTTAAATTACCTTACCAAATTTATTTGAATACCTTCATTTATCGTGAAAGTTTGCATGTAAATAAGTCAAACTACGTTAGTAGTTTCAATGATTTAGTAAAGCCAAAAATTAACATCCAGTTAACACAGATACCCGTGTAAACAAAGGTTATAAAACAGATGAAGGTGTTTTTATTGCAACATAACACTTTCTTTATTGTCAATAGATTAAAATAATATGAAGTTAGATGTGTTTGTATATAAAGGTAACAAGGATAAGTAATTCATTGATTCTCACGAGAAAATTAGCGTAACGGACACGGAATCTAAACATAAATCGGGTCAAACCTAAATATCGTCTTAACTAAATTGGTGTAAGGTTCACACTGTTAAAAATATAAGATGGCAAATTGGGGTAAGGAGCATTTTTTTCAAAGCTTGTACAATCATTTTAAGGTATGGGTGTTATTTATTCATGAGCAAAAAAAAGCATTAGTGTAAAAGCCAGTTTCATAAGATTGTCTTCAAAAATAAGTCATGTAAAGGTAATTCCTTAATTGGAATGACCTTTACCTTATTCAACGTGGATTGGTGGCAGTAGTTACCCTATTTGATGTTGCTTTATTAAAATAAAAAACAGATACCTACATGGTTTTTGTGGGTCAGATTTGATTTTGAACCCATAAAAATCAATAGTGTAAGGAACATTTTTTTCAAGCTAGTTTTTTTATATACACCATTCGATAGAGCGGAAAATTCTGAACAAAACTGTATATTCAACTCATTTTGCGTATTTTGTCCCTTACCCCAATTGAACCTACGGCCGACGAATGGTTATGGGATACTTTTTACCCGTTTTAGATTCCCGACGTTTCGAATACTTTAAGTTTTACAGAAACATCAGAAACTCAAATGAATAAATTTCGTAATATATAATTAATCCGTTTAAATACTATAAATCGTTTCAGAGTAAGCAACTTGAAATGGCAAAGGGCTGAGCATAACAACGTAAAGAACCAAAGACGAATGATGACATGTTGTCGAATGGAGACCACGAACCGGAAGACAAGCATATATAAGCTAAATAATACACTTTTTCAAGCGATGGACAATTTCCTATAAGATTGCGCTCAAAAATATCTGACATTCTTGACTCTTGAAATACAGTTGTTCTAGGTATTTGCACTGGGCTTTATTTGATAACAGAATTCAAAACAAAACCAAATTTAGTTACTAAGGCAAGTGATAATGCTAAGGAACTCACTAAATGAGTTTTCATATAAGTGTTTATTGTTACATTAGGCGAATGCTCTCGGTAAGGAATCACCCTAACATATCACTTGCCTAAGTAACTAAGCACCTTAGATAGACCGCTGAGCTTGTTTATGTAACACTTATTAATACAGGTAAGTCAAAATTACATTACATGTTCGTAGCACACGTTCTTCTCTTCAATCAACCGTAACATAGTTGTTGCACTTCTGCTCATCGGCTGGTGATATTTAATTGTCTTTCGATTTGACCAGTATTAATAGATATCAAAGGTTTCATTCTTTTTTTGAGCTAATAACGACATCTAGTTACAATTAAGATAAGTAAAATTCTCAGCTGCACGACATCTATGGACCAAGCGTCAAACTATTGTAAAGCAAAGCGACACTCATGTTGATGTTAGTTAAGCTTGCCTATTTAATGCGTCTATTGATTGGTAGATGACGTGGAAATTAGTGTTGAATTTTGTGAATATTTTCTTCCTGAAGATGTTTGCTTACCTCATATGGTACGTCATTGCTGCCATTTTCTAGTCCCATGTTATTACTGCAAAACAAAATTATATTATCTTATTATTCATCAAAACCGCTTATTTTGTAAATCGTAGAAAAAGGAGTAAGATATCAAATAAATAAAATAGGTTCAAATACTAAGTATATAGTTTTTAGGGTTCCGAAGTCAACTAGGAACCCTTATAGTTTCGCCATGGCCGTCTGTCCATCCGTCCGCGGCTTAGCTCCGTGACCATTAGTACTAGAAAGCTGAAATTTAGTATGAGTATGTGTATGTATGACGCCGACAAAATGGTAAAATAAAATATTTAAAAAAAAACTATTTTTCGGGTACCTCTCGAACACCTAAAGTAGGGGTGAATTTTTTTGTCGTTTCAACTCTAGTGTGTGGGGTGTCGTTGATAGGTCTTTTAAAAATAATAGGGGTCTTCTAACATAATTTTGATAGTTAGCAGTTTTGTAAATATTCGCTCCGAAAATGAAAAGAATAGTGTCCCCCCCTTCTAACTTTTAAACCACGGGTCAACAAATTATGGAAAAATTCATGAAAATTAGGCCTTATAAGTACTTTCAATGAAAACTATATTGAATAAAATCGGTCGAGCCGTTTTTGAGTTACCGCAAAATTTCATATTTTTTTTTAAATGATGTAAGTGCCGCGCGGTGTCCTTATACTTCGAACGTTACACATATTAGTTAACTGCCATATTGCATTAAAAGATTCCGCTCAATCTGGCGCGTATAATGGATGACTTCCAGAAGGTAATAAGTAATTAGAGTAACTTTGGCGTGTACGACCAATTTTATAGAGCTTGAAATCTTTCTCGTACCTAATTTAAGCCCATCTATTGTGAAGGATGGGCAACTACGGAACCCTACACTGAGCGTGGCCTGACATGCTCTTGGCCGGTTTTTTTTTTGTTTGTACGGCATATTTATGTGTGAGTGTGAGGAGCGGTAATATAATTTGCGAAAATAAAATTAGATAATAAAATAAAATTAGCAGCACGATCTACGCTTTCTTTTTTTTGTAGGGATGTGCGTAGATTTTATCGTCATCTGTCGGTCCGAATATATTTGCGGTCTCATCACTCCAAAATACAGCTATATATAATACTGTGCGAGCAAGAAGGGGGATACAAAGTCGCGCGACACAGAAATCGCATCAAGAAGTGCTAGCCCTACAGGAATTATCATGGCTGCCAGTTTGGCGCGTGTCGTATACAGGCCAAGTTCGATAGTTTCTGTAAACTAATTCATTGAGCCGTCTGCTCCGATCACTCGGCGTCGTTAACTAAACGCATCGAAAGTGATAAATCGCGCTGCGCCAACGCAAAGGTGTCGAGATGGTGTCAAGGCGCCGTCCCTGCGTTAGAGCGTTAACACAGCAGCCGATTTGATCCCGAAATAAATACAATAATAGTTTTTTTATAGTCACAATAAATTAATCTCCTTCTCGTTGTCATGGTGGTTATATTTATTATACTTACTTATTAATCAACCGGCACAAATAGAAAAAAAACACGTTCCATTTTCAATTAAACAGCAATAACTCAAAATTTTATATGATTCGATTGTTCATTTTGTATTGACCCGCTTTATTACTAAGCGTGCGATTTAACAAAAACTTTGTAAATTAAAACAGTTACAGGCCCTATATCTTCTGTAGACTTTCTCCTAAACAATACCATTAATATTTACATTATAGCTCTTCAAGCAGATCGCAAGGACTGGTCGACACCACGGGGACCGAAGAGATGGCAGCTTCCTCGCGCAACGTATTAGCGTTGCTAGTCAGCGAGGACATGTTGCCAGCTAGAGCTTCCAGTCCCGGGATACCGGGATTGTCCATATAAAAAATCCCGGCATTTCCAGGCATGCCAGCGGCCTCGAGACCATGCCAAAAGAGCCAGATTTTTGAAGTATTTAGTTTATTCGCCTATTACTTAAGTTTTTAGATTAGAAATGTAATTAATATCTGTATATTTAGATTTAGTTTATAAATATTATGAATCCAATAGTGAATAATACTGGTATTAATATTAGAGATTCATTTGAAAAGAATTTGATAATGCATTTTTAAATCATATTTTTTTTATTATTAAAACAAAAACCAATGGTTTCAAATTGACCCATTAACATCACTGAGGCATGGGTACTAATTATTTATTTTTTTAGCTAGTCTGCTAGTGTTCCCACTGCTGGGCAACGGGATCACCTTTCAATTTCCACAGATCTTTGTTTGACGCTTCCTCCGACCAGTTGCTGAGGAATGCGTCTATGTCATCCCGCCATCTCCGTCTGGGCCGGCCCTATCGCCTATTTTGAGGCACTTAGTTTTTAATTTAATGACTTAAAAATACATTTTACATGGCGCGTTGTCAAATTTTGAAGCAAGAGTTGGCTAGCCCATGTGCACTCTCTCGTCTTAAGTCTCATTCCTGAGGATCGTGATCACAAGGTATCATATTCTTGATCAGGTGTCTCCATCGGTCTCGATCCATTGTTGCTCTCACAGCTTGATGGACTAACATCAATGAAATCTAATGTATTGTCCCATTAAACTCCTTGGCCTACCCAACAGTTTGATGGGACATTACATTAGAGGTCACTTGAGGTAATTGCGACTATCGAGGCAAATACGTCTTTTGACGATACCATAGAAGCACAACACGGCAACATCTTAAGATCACTCATACTACTGCCTAAAGTTTGGCACTATTAACATAAGAAAAGAAAACGTACTCGTGCTGGTAGTTGTAAAATATATCATCAAAATACGGCTATTACCTCGGGTGACTTACCTTTTCGATTGATCAAAATAAGGTAGGGTGAGGTAAGACTGTCACCGGTGAAGACTGCCACAGTCCAATAAATAACTTACTGTCGATTTTATCCCAATCTTACCTTAAATAGTTTTAGGGTTCCTTATTTCATACAGAAACGTGGCTGGTGCGGATGGCGACATACAGAACCCAAACGGGTGAAATAAATCAAAGGGGTTTAAATTTATTCACAGAAAATGTAGGTAATGAACGTACTTGTATAGGTGAACAATTGATTTGTTTTGATTATATATATTCTATATGTATTATTATTTAAACCAAAAATAATAATGCTATTGTATCCTAATATTTAATACGTTTTCTTAAAGAATAACGTGACAAAAGTGTCGTGGTGTGTGACGCTGACGATGCAAAGATACCTTTGACCCAAATACTTCGCTCACGATTTATTTCAGGCGTTTTTATTTTTGACAACTTTTTGTCACTGTATGAAGCGCATTTCCGCTATTCTTCGAGATTACCTCGTTCGTGATGGTTGCGTTTATCTATTCAGATAAATGATGATTATATGCCTTTTAATTGCAAACTAGCATTTGCGCGCGGATTTGCTCGCGTTGAAATATGCATATTTGCGTCCATTATGCTAGGTTGTCTTGAAAAGATCTCTATTAAGTGATAAGACCGCCTTTTCTTTGCTTTCTATTTTTTTTTGTTCCTGTGTATTTAAGGAGTGCAATCAAAAGTATTTGTATTCTATTGTTATTCATGCTGACTGTAGATGCACTGACAATATTACGAGTTTGTATCAATATAATTGTCGGTTGTAGTTTTTTACGTTTTCAACTCCCATCTATCTCCGCTTTTTTCAAAAATGTCGAAAAAATGTAAAGACTTAATTAACTAACTTATCCCCAAATCTTACTGAGAATCGGTTGAGAAATGCGACCGCTACGCGAAAACAGCCAGAAATCCGGATAAATGGACATCCGAGCATGCAAATATCTGGACATACGAAAGAATTTTGGGCCAAGCCGGAACGCTCGCTACGCTCTCTCGGTGAATAATGCTCATAGCGTTACGAAAATCTAGGTAAACACTCATACGCAATAAGCTGGAATCCGGGGGAATTCGCGGAGTTTCACATAATACTCGGCCCGAAATAGCCGCGCTACATCATTTTTAAACGGCTCCATTAAATTTTCCTGCGCGTGCGCTGCGAAATTCGCTTTAAATTGCAATGTGTCAAGAAGTGACGGCGAATGAAATGTGACAACTTGAAATACACATCTACTGTATATTTTGATTTAGGCAACTACAAAAATCCATTCAATTTAAGTAGACGTTTCTGATAACATAATTGTCCGAGCGAGCGATGCGAGCGTGTCTCAGTTTTAACTTGTTACGAAATGGCCAAAATGCTTTTGTATGTTTGGATAAGGTACATACACAGATTATATTTTGAAGTCGGTGCCAAACCTCGCGTAAACTTCTTTATCGAACAAAAATACTCATAAATACCAAATAGTAACATAACAGGTTTCATGCGTGATGGCATCTTTCATGCTTTCATAGTAATTGAGTGATTTCACCGATTTCAAAAGGTGATTCAAATGTAATCAGTACATGAACGGGTTACTTTAGGTTTTTGGGTTTATTTTAAAGTCGTTATCTTTTTTTAATCACTGTATATTTTCAAGTAACCATTTTCCCATAATTTTCTTGTGCGGTTTTGGACGCATCTCAAAATTTCAACAAAATGTGTCTGCATTACGGCCACAACTCTAAGTACCTGACTTAAAGACCTTGTATCTTAAAAAATATACATGTTTTATACAAAAAAAAATGTTTTCATTAGAAGCATTATATCATCTTGAGTAAAAGGAGCTAAATCAAAAATGAATTGACCCAAAACTCAGAGAGTATACACTGAAAAAAATAGCTAGTGGAACCTACTGACATTACAGTAAGACTTACTGCAATAACAGTTAGGCCTACTGACATTTCAATAAACCTAACTGCAATAACGGTTACGAAGCGATTTCTCGAAAAAATGGTTTTTTGAGATATGGCCGTATAGCAGGCAGGGGGCGACTTAATGCAGCTCGAACTGTAAAATCGAATTAGGCCATAGTACTGTTTTCGCTATAAGTACATAATATAATTCTGATAATGACCGAAGGAAGGTTCAGATACAACCATTAACGAGCAAGTTAATAATTTAAAAAATGACTCTATCCTTAATAGGTACATGCAAGCATGTTAGTTTTAGTCCATGACATAGATTGAATCTAGATTTAGCACCAACGTAAATAGTGGCGGATTGATATTAGAACTTGAATTAAATATTTTCTGTAGCCCAGTTTACTGGTAGAAAAATCATTTTTACAACACATGATAAAATATTGAAATCAATAAATTATTAAATAATAATGTTGATGTTCCTGAAGTAGGACACGTGAGAACAAATTAATGAAATAAAATTTGAAAGGCAACATCTCTACACTTCATCATTAGCCATTATGATTTGATTTTACCTAATCATAATAATTAAAAACTAGTTTTGTATTGATATCACAAAATTCAATCACACTTACTAAATTCCTTTCGAAACTTGCAAACAATAAAACAGCAGATAAATCGCGATATATTTAAAATTCGGATCATTCTCTTAAAATCCATTGGCTGGATCCATAAATACCTACCGATACTACCGATACAAATATTTAATCTATTTATATCTACACCATAAAAACACTTAAATGACCGAAAAAACACTTACTTTTTACACCGACCTAAATTCAAATTTTCTAAATTCAAAATTAGAGCGCGCTCCAGTTTTCCGCGCCTTTTTTTTTAAAAATTCCATAGGTTTATAAGTACATAAAATCTATTTATATCTACCTACACCATAAAAACACTTCAATGGCCGAAAAAATCACTTACTTTTTCACACCGACCTAAACTCAAATATTCTAAATTCGAAATTAGAACGCGCGCTCCAGGTTTTCCGCAACGTTTTTTTCATGGAAAGGAGTGGCGCGTGCGCCGGGCTCTTTAAGACTACAACTCATTTTCAATGCCTGCCCCGTGAGCATTTTTTGTTACGTAATCATCACAGTGGACTTTTAAGAAGATTTATGTGACACTAAGACATTTTTTGCAGATTTTATAGCTTCCTTAATTCAGACTGCTAATAAATATGCTTATATTATATTTAAGTGCTTTTATTCAAATTACAATTATTTTTAGTAATTCGACACAATACCAATCTCTCATCCAGAGACGAACGGGGACTATCGATGTCGCATAGCGATGTGCTGGGTGTTTTTCGACGGATCATATCCGGAACGAATGGCTTCAACAGAAAACTAGGCAGAATACCTTGGCCAAAGGCGACCTAGATATTCGATTGCCATTGACCCATTTGAGTGATGTATCGGTCATATTTCAAGCATATCGCAACCATCTAGTTAGATTTAAAGGTAAATAGCAAAATTTCGCGACAGTAAACACACTTTATGTATGTCATTACAAATGTAAAATTTAGCAGAACGATTATTATCATTAGCTCAATAGATCAGCAGGTTGATCCATTTCGGGAAAGAACCAGTAAATCATACATCAGGGCGTCCAGTTACTTAAAAATGGTGGTGCAATGACTATAGACTGGAGAAAAAAAAACGGAGATCGGATTCAAATAAAGAGAGGATTGAGAGTAAGAACTCGAGTCAGGAATGTCAGGATCACAACACTGCTTACACGGTACTGGAGGGAAAGAGACTGGCAATATTTTGTCGCATGATACTGGACCAATGTCAATCGATATTTACAAGATTCTCGTGAGAAAATATTTGTGTGATGAACTCGAATATTTTGTTCTTATATTTATCTATATAAGTTAGTAAGTATATTATGTATATCGCATATCGTCGTCTGGTACCCATCATAACACAAGCGGCAAGCCTACAACTTAATTCGGGACTTCGTCGATTTGTGTAAGGCTGTCAGACTTATAATCATTTATTTATTTATGACTTTGACGCATCTAGAGCAATGACTTTGCGTTGCATTGGCATTGGGACTAGAAGACATCCCGACGTCAGGTGTTCTGATTACTTCTTTAGGATTGCAAGAGCGAGATTAATCAGATCTGCCAGCTGCTGGTAACGAAACGACCAAGCCACATATTTTGACTAGGGTGTAGCGTTTGTGAAGTCAGGCCTTGTAGAGTTAGGGAGTGTACAGTCAGAAGCTTGGTTCTACATGAGATCTGACACTTTTTGATAGCACGAGTCTCATCTTGGCATTATTTTACATGAAAATGTTACTATTAGAGCTTGAGATAACAGAAATGTTTAGGTAGTAACTACTAGGTACTTCTGTAGACAGTCAGGCAACTTGCCCCGCCCCGCGACCGTGTAAAACTTTTTGTTTACCGTAATCGGATAAAATTATATTTCGACTTCGGCTATACTTGTTCAAAAATTGGTAAAGTCCGTCCAGTCATCGGCGTCATAAGCGCCAAGGAAATGTTTACCAACAGATTGTCCGGCTGGCGCCTCAAGCCTGTAAACATAATGCATTTTGTAAAAATTTTTCCTGAAATAATGACGCAATTTTAGCATCATACAATAGTTTAGATATAAACCCACAAGCCTGCCTTAATTTCACATGACGCTAGCCCTCTAATGAAAATGAAATGCATCTAACCTAAGAGATTACAGTGAGAATTTCCAACGCAGCATAACTTTTCAATCGCGTTTACGTTTCCGATGATATCTAAAAAAAAACATTACTTATATTCAGTTACCCCATACTATTTGCGATTGTTGAGCACAAAATAGTGGTGTCACCAGCTATTCCGCGGAAATATAAGGTTTTGAATTTAATAATCTCTACAGAAAATCGCTGAAGTATAGATATTACATACCTAGGGCGCGAATTCGTGAATGTCCCAGATTGCAGATGATTGTGGGCCGAACCAATGGTCCGAACCAACGGGGAGAAAATCTCACTTCCAAGCCAAAGCCAGGCGTGAAACAATAGCCAAATTACGGGCGGTAATTCGTAAAGCCCCAGATCGCATATTTATGACACAAAAACCTGCGGTCTGGCACATTCACAAATACGCCGCCGCCCTAGGTATATAATGTACTATTATTTTAAATTTGTGTGATTAAATGGTCGAATGAAATCCCTAGCTAACAATATTTAATTAATGAAGTAACCTATCCAGTATGTTTAGATATCAGTGTCTCGGCTCAATAACACCTACAAGTCCGTTTATGTCCAAAAGATAGAACTGGTTCAGTTGTCAACTGACACCGCTAATCGAACCACATGTTCTTAAAGTGCTAGTCTGTGTCTTTTAGCGATACAAATTAGTGTGTAAGTATCACGATTAAAACTGCACGGATTAAATTATTTTAGTCTATAAAATAGTGATGGTATATTCTGAAAGTATTTGACGTTTTTTCGCATGACAAACATTTCGTATCCTATAACTGATGTTTGCATTCAACTACAGGCATTTGTTTCGTAATCTATTTGATACTAATTAATGACTTGCAATAGAATATTAATTTACTTTCTCAATCTGTTACCTCATCAAACATCGCATAACCTTCTATTACAAGATAACAGAGTGTTATGTTTTATTTTGTTGGCACGAGTCCCAAGATTCAGCCTGTGATAATTATGTGTATCTATTTAAAACGAGTATTGTGTTCGAGCTCTAACAAGTCGGCCGTGTCGCTTTGACTGAAGTAAACATGGAGAAGAAACGCGAAATACCGACATGCGAAGTCTGCCAGAAACCAGCTAATCAGACTTGTGGAGGATGCAAACTTGTCTACTACTGCTCACGTGCTCACCAGAAATTGGGATGGAGAGAAGGCCACAAGTTCAAATGCTGCGCCTTCAAGATCCAATGCTCGGACACCGTTGGACGACACATGGTAGCAACGAGAGATATTCAACCAGGTGAAATGATTTTAAAAGAAAAACCAGCAGTGATTGGACCGAAGATATCCTCTCCAGCTCTCTGTCTCTCATGTGGAAAGAATCTGGAGCCAATGAAAATAGGAGACAAGCTTGATTTCTATAAGTGCTCGACTTGTTTATGGCCCATGTGTAACCAGAAATGCGAGAAGGCTGACATTCATAAGGCGGAATGCAAAATCATGACCGACATGAAATATAAGTGCACCATCAAATATGAACAGCCGGACAAAAGTGAGGCGGCTTACTGTGTCATTGCTCCACTTAGAGTCTTATTAATGAAACAGTCGAACCCTCAACAATTTGAGAACATCATAAACCTACAAGCGCATTTAGATGAAAGAATAGGGACTCCACTGTACTCTGTTTTAAAGGCTAATCTCAGCACATTCATTATTCAAGTCCTTGGACTTGATTTCGACGAGGAGACCATTCTCAAAGTAGCTTCGATCATTGATACCAACGCGTTTGATGTGCGATCCCCTGACGGATTGAAAAGGTTACGGGCTATTTATGTCACAGCTTCAATGATGAACCATAGCTGTGAACCGAACACTCGGCACATATATTTAGGTGATGATTTTAATATGGCAGTGATTGCAACTGTGCCAATTGCTAAAGGTGAAGCTATAACTGTAACCTATACACAGTCACTATGGGGAACTTTGGATAGACGGAGACATTTAAAAATTAATAAATGTTTTGATTGCGAATGCGAAAGGTGTAAGGACCCAACTGAACTTGGTACAAATTTGGGAAACATTTACTGTTCCCTTTGCAATGGAACAAATGGATCGAATGGAGCTATGTTGATGTCGACTAATCCCTTGGACGAATCAGCGCCCTGGAAATGTGAGAAGTGTGAACACTTTATTTTAAGCAAACAGATGTTTTGGGGCAATAATGCTCTGAAACAGGACCTAAACAAGCTCGACAAGAATGGTCCAAAAGAGTTTGAAGACTTTATCAAAAAGTACAGCCAGACGCTTCATCCTTCGAATCATTTAGTGGTACAAGCGAAATTAGTCCTAATACAAATATATGGCAATTACAAAGGATATTCCTTAACAGGTAATTCTGCGAGTTATCACTGTGTATATTTATATTTCATTTTAAATGTCAACGTACTAATGTATTATGTCATTTTGTCTTTATGCCTGATTGATATTTTTGTATTCGTAGAACTGTCAGACGACCTCTTACAACGCAAGATAGACCTATGCCACGAACTATTGGAAATAGCCGACAAGATTGAGCCTGGATCGACACGGTTCCGGGGTACCTTACTCCTGGACTTGCAGTCTGCTATGACTATCCAGACGAAGAGGGAGTTTGAATCTGAGAAGTTGACTAAGGCTGGTGCCCAGGTAAACTATTGATAAACAAAGTACTGTAAATTTTGAGCCATGTATGCGGGTAACTACCAGTGGCGAAGTTTCGATAAAAGAATATTACGGACGGGAATATCTTATATTAAAGTATTTGAGTTTCGTCTTATTGCTCTTGACTGGGACTAAAGCTCTGGTTTCCTAGGATAACGGCAGCAACGCATAGTGGCAGCGGCGAGCAGCGGGCACAAGTGGGAGCGGAAGGCCCGAGAACGGTGTCTCGCTCATTCCTGTGGCTGCCACTTATCCTAGGAAACCAGAGCTAAATCGAACTAAAAAAACAAAGCCAAATCGAACTTGGCTTTACCAAAGATTTGTTTGACGCCACGTCATTGGTGTAACAAATGCTTTACATTAGTCTTAATGTTACTTCAGTAAAACACGCATTAATGTGAAGACGTTAGATTGAGAAAGGAATACGATACGCTGACATTTATTCTTGTTTCTACAAAAAAAAACATTATGATAAAAAAGCAAGTGCTAAACACGTTTTTATTCATCGCATTGATCCAAAGATTGGAAATGAGCCAAACACAATAAAATATGTTAACACTGCGCTCCCAGGCGTTAATATGTCTAAAATTATATTTTGTGTTTTAGTTCAATACCGGTACGTGATTTACATAGCAGCAGTTAACATTAATAACCAATATCTTAAAAGCAATTGTATCTAGAATTGTTTTCATGTGTGCGTCGTTAGTCGTTACTTTACAACGTGAACCGCTAAGGAATGGAACTCGCTCCCATCGTGTGTATTTCCCTGAGAATTATAATTTGGGTATCTTCAAGACAAGAGTGAATTGACTGTTCTGTTTCAAACCCACCACACATTGAATTTATCAACTAGTTACTTTTTTCCTGTATGCCCTAAGTTGGCATTTTCTCTTCAATACAAACATTTGAGTTAAGCGGCCGTAAAAATTGTTCACAGGATCGTTTAATGGAAAGTATGGTTCTCCTCCAAGAAGCTACCAACATTCTCCGAGTAGAACCTCACATGAAAGATGCCTTGGAAGCCAAGATACAGGAACTAGCCAGTCAACTTGAAGTCTCCGAGAATGGATCTGACAGTCAACCTGTAGGATAAATAAGTAAGAGATAAAGAAATGAAACCATCAAGCTAAAGATAAACTTTTATTTCCCAACTTATTACATAGATTGTTGAACTGATATTTGTAATGAATATTGTAGTAAATCCCTATTTTTTATTAATCTTAAAATATTTATTAAATTTACGTACATAAAGTAAACATATAGTTTGATTAATCGTAACTACAATTACAGTAGAATTCCTTTTTTGAAGCCGAATTCACTTCGCTTTTAACAAACAATGGGACTCAACGCGTGCATTATGAACTGCGGCCGCACACTGCTGCTTCGGAGTTAAAAGTATCATAAGTGCAGATTGTGTCCACAATACCGTACAGTACATTACCATTGAGTGCCATTGTTTATCAGAACAAAGCGAAGTGAATTCAGCCACAAAAAGGATACTTACCATATCACCATTTGTCATTTTTATCTATTCCTATAAGTAATTTTTTTCTGAAATCGGATCAAACTAATTTTCTCCACTGATTAAATCTAAAATCGACACCATGGTTCCTAAGAACAGAATTTCCTATCTCTTATAGTTTGTGACTTCTCTCCACTTACCCATTTGGATTGATTACCCGGTATACTTAAAAGTTCTGGTGAAATGCCCCTCTGGCAGTAGTGACATACGTAGATACAGACCTCGTACTTCTACTTGTTTTTAATCATTATCGTCTTCAGAATGTTAAACGTTTTCAGGATTCAAAGGTGTGACTTTAGTAGGCTTCGTAGTAGCTTCATCGGCTCTTGGTATACTAAGTTCTAGTGTATCCTTATTGATCCGAAGAGCATTTTTGATAACTTTCGTTAGCTTTCTGTTCGGTTTTGGGGAATTCCCTACTACAAAGATCTTTTCCGAGTTTTTATCTGCCGCTGAGGGTCCATGTAGTTTCTTTTTGAACTGTAACAAAGATAGATTTTAGATTTCAGCATTTATTTACTCACCATAAAGTAACACGATTATTACAATGGTTTGTCAATGTATTCATAAAACAATAATTATACTAAATTGGATACAGATTCTATTCAATGTTATTATCATTAGTTACTGGAAATGTACGATATCAATGTTGATGTTCAAAAAAAACCTAACACAGAAAACTAAAACTTGAAATACATTAAAATCGATGATACAACTATAATACCTAAAACTTCCTTAGAAAATTCCAAACCGTAATATTTTCTACTTTACTAAAGCATGCTCTTGTGCCCATTTGTGTTTTACCAAATAAAGTAATCTGAATGAATAGTTGGTTTTTGAAAATTGGTATAGTTACTTTAATTGGAGCTTCATGATTTTGAGTTCAACTCAAAAATAAGGCTAGTAAGTAGTCTCAGTAGGATCTTTTTGCATTATTACTTACCATGGTACACACGCAACACCAGATTCCGAACCTACAGCAAGCGATTCCAGGAGTCCTGTCCATGGCCCTGCGGAACCTCAGATTGGTGAAGCCGTATATGAGGGGATTGATGGCACTGTTGAAGTACATAAGGAAGTTGCCCAAGAACCAGATGACAGCAAAAATTCCGTCCACCTAGACAAACAAAAGATATGTCAGGACACACTGTTGTGATAACGGACAATTATGATTAATTAATAGTTTTCTCAATGACAAACTGTATTCTCTCTTTTAGGGTCGTGTAATTCGCTGGGTCGCATAATTGATCTTTGATTTCAAAGCTAGAATTTGGGTTTTGAGATTATCTGTATTTAAAGTCTACTTACGGAATTTATCGACATGCTGCTTCTTCCCCGCCAGTAGATCATCACAGTGTAAGGTATCCTACAGACCAGAGCTGTGAGCAGAACGCATGCCGTGATCCTCAGAGCGCGGCGCCGGGCTCGCGCAATAGTCACCCCATTTCCACGTTCAGACAGCTTCCGCGCACTCCATTCTAGCTTCCACATTATTGTGCCGTACTGGAGGATAATTTTTTGAATACTTAAGTAAGAGTCAGTTTTGTTAGTATTGCATGAAACTCAGTTAGTAGCTACGAGATCCCGTAGTCACGGGATCCTAAAACATAAATAGGTATCATATTTTAACAGATAGATAGACTGGAAATTATGTTAAGTGTATTTATAACTAGCGGTGATGGAGGATTAAAACTGACTGGAGCATTCGGTTGTCTTACTTATTTTCTTTTCCATTCCAAAATGGAAGGATTTGTCAAATAAGGGTAGCTTTAGACAACTTCTTTAAAACTGTACTAAAACTATTGTAGTTACTAGTTTATGATGCAAATGTTATAAAAGATGCAATGTCGTCAGGACCAATTTTAAAATTGGTAACTACATATACGTACGTTGTTTGTCTCGAGGTAGCTTGAGGTAGCCATTTGACGGTAACGTACAAGGCTAAATTATTTTCAATGTTTATAAACATAAAGTAGGTTGTAGGAATACGTAAAGAAACTGTATTAATCAAATACTTACTGTGATTAACATAACTCCCAGAGGAATCCAAACCAACATGCTAAGAGTGAAATGCCAGTAGATACCAAGGAATTCAACGTCTTCAACGCAGAATGTCTCGAGATAATCCAACCATTGGCGTTCCTTAAATAATGAGTTTATATTTAATATACCCATACACAAACTGACCAAAATATATTTTTAAAGATTATGGTTGCAGTTTCAGGAATACTTAAAAACGCATAAAACACGTACATCAATCTGAAGTCAAGAGATCACTTACATTGCAAACGTTTATCTCTTATGTTTTGGGTTCTATAAATATTGCTTTATATCTACTTAGTCAGCTAAATTCTTTGTCTCTTGCTGTTCTGAAGATATTTGTATGTTCAGCATTTTTAGAAGAGTAACCCTCCTTTTGATCATTTAAATTTAAACATTTTCGGAGTGCATTTGCAAGGACTGTGATGTGATTCATTACCTATCTATGTTAAGTGTGCTCTCTTTTATGAATGAATGAATGTTTATTTGCAAGAACATAGTAGGTACATTAGATGATGTAGTAAACAGTAAGTGCTTATGTTCTACCGTAGAGGCATGCAAACATTTAATGTGTGTTGAATTTAACCCTGCTTATTGTATGGATACTAATGAATATACAGAAACATAATAATAAGATAATTGCTATTCTAGTTACTTAATAATTAATAATAATAATATAATTGATATTCTAGTTGCAATATAAACTAACTTAAATAAATATGAGATTTCATATTAAATGTTGCCAGACAAAAATTATTTTATAGAGTAGAAACAATTAGATAGAAGCCATTTATGAAGAGCTCCTGCAAATAGTTTAGGATGACATTCTCTTATTTCCTTAGGTAATTTATTATAAATCTGTACTGACATACATGGAGCATTGTTTTTAAACATATTAAATTTAGCCCTTGGCAAGTGTATTTTGTCTCTATGTCTAGTCGATCTGGGGTACCGACTACTATGCGTATCAAAATACGAAATCAATCTTCGTGACCATGACATCAGCTGGCAAAGCTGCCGAAGCTATTATTTCGTAGCACACTACCATCAATGCCTCAACTGTTGCTAGCAACTCTCCTATGGCTAACTTACCATGTATTCCCTTTTAATAATCCAAGGCAGTGATAACCCAATGGCTGCCACCCAGCAAATAGTGATTAGCTTCGGTGCCGCTGACTTTGTAACCCTCGCATCAGCTGGCAAGGCAGCTGCAGCCATTCTGTCGTAAGAAACTAGCATAACAGCCCCGACGGCTGCTAGGAGCATTGTAGCTTGAAAAGAAGAACAAAATGTAAGATCACGAAGATTATCATATAATATATACGCAGGAAAAATTAAGTAAGCGTAAGAAGAAAGTTTTCTTCACGAATTGGACTGTATTGTTTAAAAATCGATTACAAAATACAAAACTGAGAAACTAAACTTTAAAATTGTATATCCTGACGGACAAACGAACTTTGTCTACACTTCATTTTGTCCAATATCACTGTTCATACTTATAAGACAAAAAGTTGCACTCAATTATCCTTTATAATTAACTCTTCAAGAAACATCATTCTAAACCATTACTGAGTTTTGAAGCAAGATAATAAACTACAGAAGTTTGGAATACAAACCTTGCATGAATCCCTCAAACCGGCAGCCAAAATTCTTCAACACATAGTTTTGATAAAATTCTCGAACCAGCATGAACCATGGGCAAAAAACCAGCGTCAGCAAATCAATAAAAGCCATATTGCCAATGAGGTAGTTGCTGGCCGTCCACAACCACTTATTTCTGGCTAGGGTGATCAGAATGATGGCATTTAGGAGGATCCCGACTACTCCTACGATGAGCATGGCCGTTGTTTTCATGGCTATTTCTTTTGGTGATTTTACGTGCCATAGAGTGTTTGGAAACGGATATTGGGACGTATCTATCTGTAAAATGTAGCGAAGAATTAGATAACCTGTCCTTACTGGACAGAAAATGAACTAAGTGGGCAGAAAAGAAAGCTTCTCATTTAAAAATTAACTAAATGTTTTTGAGTGAAATAGTTGACGATCTGAATCGGCCGTGAAATCAGAAGCACAATCTACATAGTTTTCTAGACTAGGTATCTTAAATAGCAGTTTCATTGCAGTAGAGTAAAATGTAAATTTATTAGTTACAATGTAAATTTCCAAAGTTTACGTTTGGTCATGTATGACGACTGTCAACTTAAGCGCAATATTTCAAGAACTATGTAAATAATAAGCATTTCCTATACTAGAGGCTGCCCCGCAACTCGTCTGCATGCAATTATTTCGTAACCATTTGCTTGTAAAAGTTGTTCTATAAGATGGCGTGCTCTTAGCCTCTTAGTGTTGGAGGCCTGAACTCTTTATGGGTTGCTGCACCAAAGCAGCTTTAGTTAGTGTGTTGCACTTTTTTATAGAAAACATAAATTTGTATTACTCACATCAACAAGGTAGTCGTTACTCCAATTAGTACGAGCGGCTAACTCGTCATAATCCAGCATCCTATCAAACGTATTATTTATGTCACTATCTACTCCACAAAACATTATACTTTAAGATGTATCATAATCACCAAAAACAAGTACGGAGCTTAAAAAAAAATCATTAACCAAGTTTATAAAAACAGCACCACTCATAATCTAAACGATAGTGTCAATGAAAACAAATGCCGATCACAGAAAATCTAAATAAAACATTAGCAAAGAGAAAAATCGCAACTAATCGAGAACAAATGAACGAACGTGAAACAATGCACTATCGCGAAGCTTTTACGACAATGGCTGGAGGAACCTATAATTTTTGAAGCACTAGAGATTGCTAGCAAACCATTTATCGACTATCGACAACCTTACTCCGTTGAAATAACGTAGCTTTTATTTTCAACAACGCCAATATTTGATTGGTTCTGCTTTATTATCATGTGAGCGGTAGCTACTCCATTATGATAAGAGCTTCGCTATCTATGAATCAGAAATACCTTTTTATTGATAATGGGAAAGTGTCAAAACACATGAAACAACCCCAAGGTTAATTGGAAGGTTAACGCGTTACGCTACACCCGAAACACATAATTATACTTGGGATAACTTGGGGCACCTATACGAAAGTGACGTAGCAAAATATTTTATCCACAAAAAAATATATCGATGTAACTGTCAACATCGAAATGTCATGCACATAAATCAATATTACTTATTTCTCCACATTTTCAAATAAAAAAATAAACATATTAAAACGTGTATTTATATGGTTATTTTAAAATAATTTTCATAATATACGTAAATTGTCATTTTAATTGAAATGACATCCTCATACGTTTATTTCTTAATTTAAGAGGCTCGATAGCAGATCAGATATGACATCGAACCTCTTTATAGTAATCGAGAATGTTCAATGAGCACATAGTTATATTAATTTAATTATATCGACATCTTTTTTATCGATATCCTATCCCTAGAACGTGCCCCAAGTTAGCACAGCTACATAAACATAAAGCCAGATTTTATATAATAAACTCCCGTGAATTTCAGACATATTAAAAGTACGAAACGGGCTTACTTATACATCGTTTAAGTCAAATAACGCTCGATATGTTCCGAATCAATTCGCTTTTCATCTTCATGAGCTCCGATCGGTCGTGTCGCGAAAGCGCGGCGTCTAATTGCGAGAAAGGATTGGACCCGTCGTATACCTACTTATTTAAATCTAGCCAGATTGATAACATTTTTGAAGTTTTTTTTTCACTAGAGTGGGCTGTAATTTACAATTATAAGAACGAATTCAGTAAAAGAGTAAATCTTAATAAACGACGCAATTGAAAGTAAAGAACCGATACTACGATATAGGATAATAGTATATTACCGCAGACGCCGGGAAAGAAGAGCTTGCCGGGTGAGTAGGTATATACAGCCGACCGTAGGGAGGCCGGATAGTGATACGAAGCCGGGAAGCCCTATTCACGGCTGAGGCGTGTATAGTGCTTTTCTCAAACATATACATATAATAAAAAAACACTTTAATAGTTAATTGATCGCTAACTATCAGAAATGCACGAGTATTATGGAAATACCATTTTTGGTGCGACTTCGTGGTTGCCCTCATAGTGGTAGTTGCTCAGTGTAACAGAACTCTCCTCATCAGCTCTTATCACTAATTCTCATGACGTCTGAGTCACCCTGTATATTCCATTAAATTTAATGGTTCTAAGGCTGAGAGATTACCTAACATTGGAGGATAGTACAAAGCCTCATTTTATCGAAGAAGCCAGAAAAGTATTTCATTCAAATCAAAGCGACATCTTTTATCGCTCTGCAAAACTATTCTTCAGGCGTCACCTAACTTAAGCGACATCTTGTGCGGAAATGCGGTACTAGTACGTCTAAAAGCGTGCCTACACTTTTGAATACGCAAGCTTTTGTTTCGCTTTGCATGTTAGTTCTTGTCTTTGCCGGTAGATGTGTCCGTTTTCAAATGCAGATAAATTAAATTTGAAGAATACATTGGCATAGTCATGCCTGCACATTGCACATTGAAAAAGGCATGCATGTATAAAATAAGAATAAAAGATCGATTTTTTTGTTTCTTAGCAGGAATAACCCGTTACTATTTGTAGAAAAATGTTTTTTCCCACCAAACCAAACCCGTGGCTCAGTGACCCAAAGTGACTCTTGGCCTCCGATAAGAGATTTACCTAAATACATATTTAGGTATACTAGGGCACCCGGGTTAGGTTTCCTAGGATGCCGTTGTGATGGCCGTACAAGGCGAGAATATTTTTTTTTTATTTTTTTTTTACTACAGGAAAATCTATAACATTTCTATAATAATGAGGGTGTTTTTCCACCTTTAAAAAAAATTGTTTTTTTAAATTTCATCCATTCCGTTTCATACGGATTTTATCAACATTGGGTATAGGTATAACACGATGAAACGTGGGTAAAACTAGTGTCTTTATTTTGTAGTAAAACTTTCTAATCCAGAACTGAACTGATGAATGATGATGAGGACTACAGGAAGCCACAAAAAAAATTGTCCGATATTTATTTATTTATTTATCTAACAAAGAACAAAGGTAAATGTGGTTTAGCTACATCAATATGCACTCAAATTAAAGTGATTCTCCATAATTTAGACTTGTTTTCTCAAACGTTATCCACCCACTGATCTGAATGTCACACATCAAAACACCATTTGGACAGGTCATGTGAAACATAAGACAATACGATATAAAACTTCATTAAAATATACTTATGGATGCATTACTTTGGATAAATTGGGTAAATGTGCTGAGATGGGTTTGGGACATGAAATTACTTGCAAGTCGTTTACCGTTAAGTATTTTGGGATGGGAACGTAGGTCCAACAAATTGGTCGTTAGCCCACACGATTGCGGATTTTTAGTGGTTCTAATATTTATTATACTAGCACATTGGTAACTGACGTTGAAACACAGCGAATATCACTGATGTAAACAAAGAGGAAATATGTCTAAATATGTCGCAAATTTCGAGTAATTTTCGCATAATGAAGCCAATACTATCAACAGTGAATGCAAGTCAAGTATTTTTCAATACACCCAATTTAGTATTAATATTTTGTTATTTGATGGTTTTTTAATAAATGAAATTTATTATTTATTTTGGAAGAAGAACGAAGGAATCAGCAGCATTCCGGTAAAGAATGTTTGGAATTTTGTTGATGATAAATTGCTATTGACATTTTATAATGCAAATATATGACGTATACAATACACATTTTTGCCATATGAAAGATGTTGGTAGAGCCATTATCCCAGGGCAAAACCGCAACTTATTAGGCTAAAAAATTAAAATTTTATGAGTAGGTTCGTGAATTATAATTCATTTACGGCTCACTTTTCCAAAAATTGACAAAGTGGCGGATTTGAAAATTACTATTCAAAAGAAACTCACGAGGTTTACTAATTCAAAAATTTTCTAAAAACAGACCATATAATTGACTAACCTCACAAAATTTCAAGAAATCGGTTGAAAAATATGACCACTAGGCGAGAACAGCGGAATAATCTGGACATCCGAACATACGAATCAATTTTAGGCCGAGCTGTAGGTAATGATACTGCATAAAAATAAAACAAGAACACACATTTATACATTGCGCAGAGATTACGCGCTGAAGACCCTCCACACGCCAAACAAGACAAAGGGATTTGTATAAAATTCATTAAGCCCTGAGATGAATGTGACCATAATTGTTCACTATTTCAGCAAATTGCAGGAAATGTGAGGAAAGAATACGCAAACGTCAACCGTGTTCGCAATTACTGATGGCTGCCATCACCGGTGTGCGAAATTATGGATGTGGCATAAACTAGTAGCGACTAGTGAACTCAGTGTTGCAGACTATTCGCCAGGATTGAGCCAAATTTTATCACACACACACACACACAATCATTACTATGCGAAGCGGTTACTTTGTAAAACTACGATTCCTAATACAAATCGTATAAAACGCAGTCGCTAGCGACAACCGTCATTGTAAACAGTAGGGCCCTTCTGCCTTTCTACTCGCGAAAGTTTTCCGAAATGGCTGCAATATGTATTTTTACGTTTGTAAACCGGATACTTCGCCATTTTGAAAAAAAAACTTGAATAACTGATTTGACAAAAATCTTTATGAAATGACAACCTCGCTAAATTAAATTACTAGCTCGCGCAGTGCGACTCGACTTGGTAGGACCTACCTACTCCACCGATTCTCAGCTCCTTGGGCTCGTGCGGTAATTTGCGACAGACAGACAGACGTGCAATCTCACACGACCGCCGTCTCATTTGTTCAACGGTGTTAATATTCCTGTGTGCTTATTAATTTTTTCCCTGTGTTGCGCTGAAAGATAAGCCTTATTCTGATGAATCTAAAATTCGTAAGTTTAAAAAACAGGCTAAGTGCGAGTCTGCCTCGTGCACCGAGGGTTCCGTACGACTAAACCATTTCTTTAGGTTTTCTGTATTTGATGTTATAGTGGCAACAAAAATATATCAGCTGTGAAAATTTCAACTGCTCGACAGACTATAACGGTGAAGACCAAAAAGTTGACCACCTTAACTCATTCAATTTATATTTGTATCAAAGTCTCTGTTGTGCGGCGACCAGTTAACCTTTCAATGACGTACCTTAAGGTTGTATTTTAAGAATCCTTATTGTATCGTTAATTTTTGTCGCACAATGGAACTTATTCCAATCGCTTTTATTTCTTCGTTTTGTATGGCTAACTACGCCTTAATTTCATCAAACTTTTTGGTCCTAAACCCTCACAGTACATGAGATACAGCCTGGTGACAGTATCGAGAAAAAAACGGCAAAAAAATGACGTTTTTTGTATGGGAGCCCCACTCAAATATCTTCTGTATTCTGTTTTTAGTATTTGTTGTTAGCGCAAAGTGTGATATTCAAGATGCGGTTATTATTTCAGGAAAAATCTTATTAGCGCGATGCAGGATTTGTATGGGCGCGCGCGCCATCTTTAGGCAAATATTTATTAGTCCTTTTATCAGGCCAAAGCGGTTGGCCGGATTTTAACCAATTTTCGTGCGGAGATAGCTGGACAGGGTGCGCCAAAGTTCACATAATTTTTCAACCCCGATTATTGGAACTCCGAAAATTTTCTCATACAATTTTTCATCATAACATAATATTTAGTCACTATAATTATACTTAGTCACTACCGATCATGACTCCGAATCATTCAAAATAATAAAGTCATTTATCATCATAAATATCTCTAATACTACTTTTTATTTTCATACATTCATCATAATTGAATTTTGATCCTATTTTTCACTGTCATACATTTTTTAAGCAGACTGGTTTGTACTCATTAACTCCATAATCATGTATTTTATAAGCAGACAACAGCAAGGATGGTTATAGGATACTTTATACGATTACGATTAAAAAAAATACAAAGATGAAGTTTCAGTTTAAGTTAAAGTTGAATTCTGAGAAGTTTCCAGAATACTCCCCCACCGACCGCAGATGTCGACTGTAATTTGTTCGAATGAGGTTAGCTTACACGTCTTAATAATTTAATTGCACACGGGCCATTACGTTTTACGCCTTACTCCACCGCAATAAGGGCTATAAGGCTGAGGGAGGTAAACTTGTTTGTGTTTAATAGAAAACGTGAGGACGACATGTCGACGCCGACTGTTTTGAAGTTTTGTAAGAGGTTTTACATTGGGACATGTTTGATAAATAAAACAATAATACATCGCCTAAATCACACAATACAATACAACAATACTTTATTGCACACCATTAAAAGTTTACAAAAGGAAACAAGACAAAATACTAATATTAAAAGGCGAAAGTTTGTGAGTGTATTCGTATATCTGTATGTAAGTATGTTTGTTACTTCTTCACGCTCAAACGGCTGGACCAATTTTATCAATTTTGGTACGAAGGTAACTGACACTCTGGATTAACACATAGGCTACTTTTTATCCCGAAAAAATTTAGTGTTCCCGTGGGATGAGCGGGTAACCGCGTGCAGCTAGTCAAACATATAGAGATAAAATGCGAGTGTGAAGGTGAAACTTCCTCCGTTAGTTTTCTTTACCATAGTCGGATGAAAAGTGCCCTATAACCATCTTTGGATGTCCAGCTATCCCTGTACCTGAATTGGTTAAAATTTGTCCAGCCGTTTCGGTGTGATGAGAGGACAAAAAAATTATGACCATCAGATGGCGCCAGGGTGGCTTCGCACGCCCAATACAAAACAAAGGCGATCCTGCATCTCCATAGAAAACTGATTTTCAAAAAAATCTAGAATTTTATATTAAGATAGAACACATGCTATAATTATAAACTAAACAGTGGTAACATGAGTAAAAAATTGAAAAAAGGAATGAAATAAACGGAACCAGCTTGGATTTTTTTTATAGTCATGGCAGTGAATCAAAGGAGTTAGTAACATCTCTTTTTACACTAAACATACAAATGGTTTTTCTTCTATTCCGGTTGTAAAATCACCCACTCAGCAAACGGTCTTGAAATAAAGTTTATTAAGCCTTGAAGTAAATGCCGAATATCAAAGCGATACCGGCAAAAGGTATAAAACCGTTTAAATTAGAAGACTAGACTACTGTTTAAGCAAAAATCAATCCGAATCGATTTCCTCCATATCAACGACGGTTTCAATAAAAATCTTAGACAGTTTGATCTCTTCATTTTCCCAATCTCACATCTCTAAATGGAGTCGTTGTAATTGGAATCTTATTTTCAGGACGCAAAATTCCTTGTGGGATTTCAATTGAATAAGTTAAGAGGTTTTAAAAATAAATCACAGTCACCAGACAGTGAAAATCTAATAATGTAGACATGCGGTATGTAGAATTAAGCAAACGACAAAATGATGTGGAAGTATCGGAATCGGTTCGGTTTTAGAACGACGTATCTTAATACTTCTTTCGAATGCCCGAAAGATGTTTGCGGTTTAAATATCGCACCTTAATTTCCTAAATTCTAAAGATAGGTAGGTAACATATATTACACTATCACTATCTACGCACTGGTCACTGTCCAGTATGAGTTAGTTAGTACCAATTTCCGCCACATGTCCTTATTTCAAATTGGAATATCTCAGCTCTGCAATGGAATCCAGCTTGGTGCCCATAATAAAAAGTGAAGTATATTCAAATACCTATCTAATGATTTAACTCTCATCTCTGTCAGTTCTTGGTCCAATTTGCCCATTGTCCTTTATGAAACTTGTAATGTCTAATTTTTTTAATGTGGGTACACCACAATTTTTTATTTAAAGCTTAAAGAAAAATTTAAAAAGGAGCTGCCTGGTGGAAGAGATCGGGAATCGAACCCGGTAAAAGGAGCTAGGGTAGCTCCTATAAAAGGAGCTAGGATAGGGAAATGGTTAACGCGCTGGACCGGCAATCCAGAGGTACCGGGTTCGATTCCCAGATCTTCCACCAGGTAGCTCCTTTTAAAAAAAATCTCTAAGCTTTGATCTTTGTATTAAAGGCTTAAACATAATTATATTAGGTTGAGTAAAAATGAATGAGTGACTCTTTCGGCGTTTCTTCTAAACACTGGTGTCATCTTGTGACGGTAGACTCAGACAAGTAAAAAACCATTGAGACCTACTTACAGAATAAAGTTCATTATCGAAATATTTTACACTAGCTGTGCCCCGCGATGTTACCCGCTTATCCGATTGGAATACTAAACTCAAACTATCTCCATAGCAAATTTCATCTAAGTCGGTTCAGCTGTTTAAGCGTGAAGAGGTAACAGACAGACAGACAGACAGACAGATAGACACACTTTCGCATTTATAATATTAGTATGGATATGGATAGTATGGATTAAAAAAAATCATTTTTAGTGAAATAGGTACAGTGGGGGTAATCAAAACATAATGGAATCATAATATCCCTAATCCGCAACAGAATTTCGAGTTAAATATATTCTGAAGTGTTATCACCCTCGTCTCCTTTCTTTTCGCGATTCTATACAAAAGTTTGAGTAAGAGTAATACACGGCGTGCGTCTTGAAACTAGGGTGACCAGGCTTTAACACATTCATGGACAGCCGAGAGACTTAAATTAGGACCCTTGTGAGGCATTAAAGAATATTAAGTAAAACACCGTAGTCTTGTTATTACTTATCTTGTATTCAATATCTTCTTATAATAACTCTTGCTGAAACTTATCCTTGTTAATAAATATAATGAATTGTCTTGTGCCGTTTTTGGCTAAGTAGAGCTTTATTACCTAAGCTTTTTGTTACGTCATAGGGGGCATACGGGTCACCTTATGGAAAGCGATTACCATCGCTCATAGAAACCCCTGTAATACCAGAGGAGTCACAAGTGTTCAGGTGGGAGTGTGCTCTTTTCTTGAAGATTTTTGAAGGCCGTAACTGTCCGTAAATACCGGAAGCGACAATTCAATCCTCAATGCAGCTAAGTCTGCGCCACTGAATGCAATGGTCAGGGCCATTTTTACAAATAGTCGTGAAAAGTTGAACTGAAAGTTTCGGATAATATGACGACATAATAGGTAGTATCATCCATAATAATAATTATGAACATTTTCTCGCCTTAGAGAAAATCTATATCCCAAAAAAATCCTACCTGATGGCCACCCTACTCGCATAAGAAGCCAATTGTTCCCGAGATTGGTTTAAGCCTCCGCATGTGATCTTAATTAATGAAACGAATGACTAAGCTCATTCCGTTAATTTATTCCGTGAATTTGCGTTCTTGTGAATTTCTGTTAATTTATTTACGCGTCGTATGAAAGCACCCTGTATACAATGTGTGAATTATTGCGTAATTGAGTGTTTATGTGGAGTTCGGATTCGAATTGAGTTTGGGTTGAGGAAATGTTTTGTTTTTGACAGACTTCAAAAAATAAGGTTTTGTCAGTTCGTTCGTTCGTTTTTAGGGTTCCGTACCCAAAGGGTAAAAACGGGACCCTATTACTGACTTCGCTGTCCGTCCGTCCGTCCGTCCGTCCGTCTGTCACCAGGCTGTATCTCAAGAACGGTGATAGCTAGACAGTTGAAATTTTCACAGATGATGTATTTCTATTACCGCTATAATAACAAATACTAAAAATAAAATAAAATAAATATTTAAGGGGGGCTCCCATACAACAAACGGGTTGGTTGCGTTAACTTTGCACCTCATTTGTATCGGGCGCTATACATACCAGGTGCAAACTTAACTTAACCACTTAAGGATGAAAAGTATTTGTACGGAACCCTCGGTGCACTAGTCCGACTCGCACTTGACCGGTTTTATTTTATGTATGTTCTCCGTTTACACAAAGATGCATGGTCTGATTTGGGAAACGTTTTTTTTTTTGTTTTAGAATGTAGTTGGCTCCATTGAGAGAATCTGACGATGGAATCCTGGAGAAATTGATGGTGAACCCTTCAAATATTATAGGTCCTTCTTAAATCTTGAAGTAAGCTCATTATACGTAAAGGAAACATTTTTTTTATATAAAACAATGTTTACCATCAGATACGGCTGGCGCCACACTTCTGCATCGCGCATTTAAGTATTTTCCTAAAATAATGAACTGATTTTCGATACAATTTTCGAATTTTAATAGTAAAGTATAGATTTATCACTTTTTGTAATGTGTCCCAAACCCGTCTAGCACAAACTAGGCTTGGCCACTCTTATCGCGCGACATAGCGTCGCCCGTCACTCTCTCACAGTACTGCGAAGAAAGAGATAGGTAATATTTCTCGCGCGAGAAAGAGTCGCGTGTCACAGTTTGACGACGCAGTTTGTAGTGCATCTGAGCCGGCGGTCCTGGGTTCGAATCCCTGTCGCAATATTCGCAAATTATTCCATCAGAATAGACGAAATATCTTAAAATCGCAATACTTGTACCGACTATATAAATACATCCGCACGATGTCTTTTAAAATCCACATTTTCCCAAAGCTGCAAAATTTCCTTTAAAAACGAAGTTAAAATAAAACTCCGCTAAATCTACCAGCCGTGACAGACGAACAGACGTAGATAGAGCTTCATTGAACATTAATGTTCTCTAGTTGCCGTATGAATATTTCAAATATGCCCGATGTTCCGATAATGTGGAGAAATATTCGCAAAGGAGCGTCAGCAAAAGAAGGAAAGAAAATAAAGAATGTAGAATTGGGATTTCACTATTAAAATATAGGTATAGCTATAGACATATCGACACACTAGTAAGGCATCTGTGAGTTCGTACTGAAGAAATAGGTAACTATAGTAAATTGTTTGACAAGAGGCTAAAATAAGGCATTATGACGAAGTGATTATTTGGTCGTTCGCTCGTACGAACGAAAGGCAAATATATCGAGTGTCATAATAGCTTTTTGCCACGTGTTATTAGCACTCTGCTTTACACTTCGACTGAAGTTCGGCTGAAAACGCCCAAGATATTTTATTTCTATTTTTATATAGAACAAGGAGACGATCGGAAGTGTTGGCCGGTTTGCTTGTTATTAATTATCTGAAAGTAATATGTAGCTAGTCACAAGCGTTTTTCTTAGTGTCAAAGTTAATTCGCTTTGCGAAAATAAAATGACGTGCTTTTTTGGCTTTTAGTCTTCTTGGCTGATTTTTTAAAATGTAGGTTTCGTCGCTCATTTTTAATTTTATTTAATAACATTTTTTATTCTGCCAACCGTCCTCAGTCCTGGCGGCAGTCGATAAGAACCGCACACATTACCGGCAAGTAAGGTCAGCAAAGCGCGCTAATCAAATTGATTTGCATTCATGTATTCAGAGCAGTGTGTGATGAAGATTGGTTTATTTTTGCTAGCTGACTTGAAATCTGGTCTGTTATGTTACTATTACGATATACTGTTATCTAAGTTGTATTTAAAATTCAAATTTCTCCGCTTTCCAAACATTGGTTGAAAAAGATCGCTCTTTAGTGACATGACCGCCTGGGGTTTACCTTTAATTGTAAATTGTTTCATAGTACATTTTTTTTTGTTTTGTGAGTTTTGCAATCGTGTACAACGCGGTTGGCGCCGTTTGTAAGTGCCAAGCTTTCTGAACTGGAATATTTGTTACTAATAAATCATGGATGTTAACTATGTATGTATTTATCAAAAGAATGAAGAAAGAGAAAGAGTGAAGGAGTTTGAAGAGGCGCGTCTCGAAGCGCTGGATATGAAACGTCAAGAGCGTAAGGCGCGACCGAGGCCATCTTATGCATACACTTACAATGTCCGTGGTGAGCTCCACTGCGCGCGCTGTGACCGGATTTTCACCAACAAGCTGGGTTTTGCGAGTCATATCCGCGCCCATCGTCGTAGGAGTCTTACGAGCCCTACAACTTGAAGTCGCTGTCATCGGACCCGATGAAGAGGACATCAATCAAAAAATCATCATGTATTTATAATATATTACGTATATCGTCGTCTAGTACCTACCCATTGCTTACTTTAGGACTCGATTTGTGTAAGATTGTCCCTCAATATTTATTTATTGTATAGCTACTGCAGGTGTTTTGTTTGCCGCTTACCTACTATGTATAGTTAACTTATGGGCAAATTATATCTGGCAATTTCCAATCTTAACCTTTTTTAAACTAAAGGATTTTCTCACACAACACTAAGACCTTTAAAAAATCAAATTATACATAGAACTATTTCCAACAAGAATCAATGCTATTTGTAAATATGCTCCGCCAGTCGAAGGTCTGATGTTGTAGGACCTGTGATCCAAAGGTACTGCGTACACGATATTCACGAAATTAAAAAGAAAAGTAAAATAACTTATTAAGATTACATTGTTGTTATAACATAATTTTTCGTCACATAATTCGAAGTTCTCCCGAAATGTGTCCTTAAACAAAGCAACCCTTCCGAAGTTCAACAATGCATAATAACGCTTTCAGGCGATACGTTCATTAAGCCGCCTTTTGTTCGCACGTTCTGAGCAAAAATTATGACATACTGTGGTTGCGGGCGGCAGGCGTAGGGCTGCCACTCTATGAAACTCTTTCTTATTATCAAAAAAGGAACTAAATATAAAAAAAAAAAAACAAAAAAAATGGTATATAACGGAGCAGCAGGTAGGGGCAGACATGCGGTGAAGCTAAGAAATTTAAAAAATAATAAAAAAAAAAACATTAGGACTTTCTTTACAAGGTCGAATCAGAAACTAAGTATGAAATCTGCAGGTGAACCAAAGTAGCTGACTTAGCATGTAGAATTTTCAAACTTAAGCGGCAGTGGGCACAGCATATCGCTTGTAAGTAGTACCTGACGGCGGCTGAGGCAGAAATGTGCACGAGTGGCGACCACGCACTGGAAGACGCAGCGTTTGACTGGGAAGATCCCTGCACGTTGAACAGACGTTCTTAAGACGTTTTGTAAGATCGTTCAACGTGGAGAGCCCTGGGGGTGAAGGTCATTCGATTGAAATGAAATGAGGATACTAATGTTGACTTATCGAGGAAATATTTTTTAGTCTAATAATCCAAATATAGAACTGCCTTATAAATTAAGCATTCATTTCCTATTAGTTATCCATATGAGTCGTATACATAATAATGGAAAAAAAATATTTATGTTAAAATCAAAATAAAAAACATGATTTTTCTATATTTCAATAATTACGTCGTCATTCTAATGAAATAATTACTACTATTAATTTTTAAGGAACTTACCTAGTACTTTTCTTATATTTTTTCTTAACTTTTTATGATTTATGAAAGGTATTATTTTTCTTCAGCTATAACCATATATTATCATTACATAGTAGAGGTAAATAAAAAATATTTACATACAAAAAATAAGACACACACATTTAAAACAAAAAAGGCAACGTTGCCAACCCTAGCACGCATTGCCAGAATCCGAATAGCTACCTCACGTTAATGCTAAGAAAACACCAAATCTACAGGGTGTTCTAAATTCATTCGCGGCGCAAATTATGTGCCGTCTCCCTCATACGTCCTGCTTACGTAATCCATAGGAGATTCGATGTTTCGTTGTTTAAGGTAAAAATATGGCTTTATTTATGGTAATCGTAAAAGATCTTTAATGCGTATTCTGGGTGATATGTATAATGTATTCCAGTTTGATTATGATTTACTGCGGGTAGATTTGAGTTAAAATAAATACAAGAAAAATTAAATAAGTAAACGGAAACAAGATGAAATAGGACGATTTAGAAGGGGAAACAGTCCAGACAGATCAGGTGCCATTAGAGATGGGCGCTCATGGGTAAATACCCAATCTACTACTACTACTGCCCGGTAGATTGGGTATTTACCCGGTATTTATCGGGTATTTACCCATGAGCGCCCATCTCTAGGTGCCATACGAGTGATGTTTTATTTGGTGCTATCTGTATGTATATCCAGCTGCATTTCTTCATCTACTCGGACTTATCCACATCTTTTTTCCATTCTTATCATCAGCTGAACGACGTCCACAGACACTAGACATAGAGAGCTAGAGCTATCCATTGGATCGCAGCAACCTTCACCAGATCATCAGTCCCATAGACGTGGATTTACTCATGCAGCATCTTATAGCCACTCAAGAACCCATCAGCAACAGCGACCGACGGTTCCACAAGAAATGTGTCCTACCCATTACTTGTAGTATATAATCTGTGCCATTGGTACATAATTAGGCCATGAACACACATGTGATCATATAATGAAACTCGCCCACGGCTCGTTTCGTAAAACCACACTTGTATTGTAAAACTTTTCATTATGTAACAGTTACAATAAAGTATTATTATGTCCGTGGCCATGTAGTGTCACTCTTTAACGTAAAATTACCATATATTTAAAATTCCACCCACACTCATTTGTTTTTCTTTGATGGTTAAACAAAAAATAAAATACGATCAAAGGCGAAAGATTTCCTTCGATCTGCGTCAATACGTCTAGCATCACTTTGAGACGCGACTCTTTGTCGTGCGACAAAATACTACCTGTCACTTTCCTTTTCATACCGTGCGAGCAAGACAGGATAAGCTGACACGCGCGACAAGTGAAGTCGCGACAAGATATACTAACCCAGTTGGTTTACTACGAATCTTTTAATTCCTAATTTAATCTCGCAAAGAAACTGAATATGGAAGACGTGGCAGTGTCAACTGACAAGGCACCGCTGCTGGTTTCTTGTCAGTTGCCATTGTGACTTGGGCTCCCATTTTTGCTTAACATCAGATTAATAGGAGCCACTAAGTATGTTGGACCTTAGAAATAAATACTTAGTAGTAGTAGTAATTAATTACAATAATGACGTTTGAAATAATGTGTCATCCCCTTTTAATTTTAACGCAAATAAATTTTTACACCATTATTACAAGATTCAGATGTATGACTGATAGGATAACATATGAATGCTTCATTTATAATGCAACTTTGTAATGTGGTTAGTATATTAAAAAAAATGTGTCGTCAGAAGTCAACGTCATATTCATCGCAGTAGAATGACCTCCACTGAGACAAAGACTTCCCCAAGGCTCTCCACGTCGAGACGGTTCTGCGATAAGTATGTTGTGCCAAAAATATAAATAACAAGCAAACATAAAAAATGCAGTCGAATTGAGAAGCCTCCTCCTTTTTTGAAGTGGGTTAAAAAGACGTTTCCATAACAATCAATCAAAATTATTTTTAAAATACAAACAGCCTGTACACTTAAGTATCCTTCATATTGAGCGTCAGATCGTTCATAAGCAGATATTTAAAGCGAAAATTATAATTTTGCACGCGTGACTTCGTACATTTACGCGTATTGAGTGTACTTATGATGTCAATAGATGGATTTTATTATAGGGGAGGGACTATCTGACTGACGAAAATGCACGAATCAGAAACCAAATATTTTAATCTTTAATATCTGTAATATTTAATCTAATATAAGTGACTCAGTTCTTACAAAAATACGTACCTACGTCGTTGGATTGTTTGACTTTTACAATCAAAAGCTTATAAATAATTTTGAGAGAATACATACTTTAAAGATTATATTTTGTTGTATAACCGTGCCTTTAGTTAACCAGCACTAGTTATTTTTTTTTTAATTATCATTTTATTTGCGTATTTGAGAAAAATACAAATAGTTTTCGTTGAAAGCAAGAGTTGACAGTTTTAGTGCCGCTACTCGGCAACAGATGGCGCTACAATGCACAAAATGAGCTTTGTTCGATACGTTCACTCTCGAGTCAGAACACCAAATTATGTAGGTATATTACATGGAAATTGTAATAATATAGATGTATAATGTTTCACTTTTTTTATATTAACTCGATTTCTTGTAATACGATAACAAACATTGTGTAATTGGGAACTATCCCGAAATCCCGATTAATTTTTGTGTGTAATTAATGTTTTATTAAACACTTATTATAATTTTTCTGTCTTTCAATAAATTTCTACATAAATTGTGTATTTTGAGAACGATTACACGCTGTTTTGAAAAATCCTATGAAACTCGTGTACATTTATTACACATTGGGTTTTATACAGTCTTTTTCTAAGCAGGGTATAAAAGCTTCGGGTATTTTTAGTAGAAAACCTCTGAAGCTTCTTATTAACTTTATATTTTCTTAAAATGACTGTTAACAAACTTGTGTTCAACCAACAAACGTCAAAAACAGTGTTGCCAGTAAGAGTAGGATAACAAATATCTAACAGGTGGGACACAAAATAGCTCCATAATTTAATGACCAACATTATACACACTTGTATCATCCATAGGTAGTTATTATTATTATATAATTCTATAATTATATCATTTTATCATTATAAAATTATATTCACAACAGTCTTCTATAAAGAGATAAAAACCCTTCCCGTTTTTATTTCACGAAAAATCTTAACAACGCGATATAGTATCTGTATCGGTCCACAGCAACACCCAGATAGCAAGCAGGATATATAAGATCTTATACAGCAACAATTCAATTCTAATTGACGACGTGGTTGGCTCAGTCATTAACACTTGCCTACTGAGCCGGCGGTCCTGGGTTCGAATCCCGGCCAGGGCAAATATTTGTGTGATGAACTCGAATAGGTATTTGTGATTGGGTCATGAATGTTATCTAGATATATATTTATATATATCATCGTCTAGTAGGTACCCATAGTACCTACAACCTTTGCTTAATTATTGTATTAAGCGGTTTACACTCACGTGAAATTGTCAGGAACGGCCCGACATGTTTCGAATTCGAAACCGCTTAATACAATTATTAAATATGTCTCACGAAAGTTTTAATAAAACCTTTGCTTAGTTTGAGACTGGGTCGATTTGTGTAAGACTGTCCTTTAATATTTATTTATTATTGAAGCTGTATAAAGGCTGTATAAGTGCTTATGCAGCCTATGTGCTTCTTAAGCAGCCGTGCACTGCCATTTGTTGGTAAACAAATCTTTCCACATCACTCCGAAACGACTAGACGGATTGAAACCAGTTTCGATACAGGAATAGCTAGCTATTCCTTTTTTCGTTTCGTTTAGTAGTTTTTACACCAACTACGGTAAAGACAAATTTTAAGGGGACGAAGTTGGAGTGGGGGCACCACCTAGTAATGTAATATTTACCAATACAATTTAGTCTTCGGAATGACAAAATTATCCTTGGAATTAGTCGTTATATCCCCTTTTTACGCCTTTTCGGTGACTGCAATGTTTTTGTTACTTATTAAAACAAGGGCTACTGCGCGATAAAGAAAATGTATCTAATTGATTTTATTTCAAAAAAAAAATTGGGCAAGAGCATGAAGGGTTCCGTACCTATATATATGTATATATAGGAATAACAAGTTTGTTGTATGGGAGCCCCCCCTTAAATATTTATTTTATTTCATTTTTAGTATTTGTTGTTATAGCGGCAATAGAAATACATCATCTGTGAAAATTTCAAGCGTCTAGCTATCACCGTTCTTGAGATACAGCCTGGTGACAGACGGACGGACGGACGGACGGACGGACGGACGGACGGACGGACGGACAGCGAAGTCTCAGTAATAGGGTCCCGTTTTTACCCTTTGGGTACGGAACCCTAAAAAGTATTTATTAGGCTCATCTTACTCAAAATCTTTTAAACATTCGAACCTTATACAAGAAAAAATGTTCCAAAGTGTTGTATGATAAGATACCATACCTATATCTTTCCAATTCCGTTGACAAAAATAAAAAAACATTCATACTAAAACGTGACGATCTGGAATTGAAATGTTTGGACACTTTTTTCTCTATTTGCTTATTATAAATAATCGGGTTACAGTTTATGATAGCAGTCTTCCTCGTAATTATCTATTTAGTACCATGGTTAAGATCAAAAGGGGATAGCTATCACAAAATCTGTTTCAAGCATTTTATTGAGCTGTCAACAAATCAAAATATCATTATCAAAGTATTGTTCTATACTTGATTATCTAAACAAGCTTCATTAAAACCACGGAACTTATACCATTCCAATAAGAATCAAAATTCTTCGGCAAATCACGATATGACTATGATTTTGTTATGAAGAACATAACAAATGACTACAACCTTTATTCATAAAGTAATAAAATCTATTATTCCTTGTTTGGTCTCATTTGGTGCCGTTACCGGGATTATGCAAGTACCTTATTACAAAGTTAATAAAGACGATTTTAGATAACAACTGAATATGAACATATTGTTATGTTATTGAACTAACGTTTAATATTAGATATGTTTTGAAGATAATCTTGATAATTGGGTATGGTTATGTTGTATATCTAAGTTTAATTAAGGTTTGAGATGAGTCCGACGGTGATACAGATAATTGGAATTTTTGACATGATTCCAATTCAAAGAACAGGGAGGTACTAATTATGAAGTAGTCATGTCATTAATAACCAGGGTTTGTAAAATGCTCACTGTCTTGCATCATTCCAATAGATTTTGCTCGCATTTTACGATCCCTGATAATAACGCTACTATTCTCGTGTAAACAAAATTTATAGAAATAGCTTGTTTCTAGACAGATCAAATTCGCATTTTTCCATGGAACGCCAAACACTGGAATAGTTTATTTATAAGAGGACTTCAAATACTCACGTCACAATCCTGTACGGTTAAATTGCTTTCATTTAATTTGGTTTTGCTAAATTTAAAATATACGATTAGGCAAAAAATACTGGTGGATTCATTAAAGATTTAAGAATCATTTTGGTGTCAATTAATTCATAATAACAATTATAACCTGAATAAACTATAAATTACCTTAATGAGTTTATTAAATGCATGCTTGGATTTTACATGTAGATAGGTAATACTCATAGATTATTGTTTCAGATTTTAATATATCATTTTATTTTTAGATCAGACATAAAAAGCGTTATCCAATAAAAAAAGTCAAGGACCAAATTGCAATTTAACATTCCGGATTTGTAATTCATTCGACATAAAAATTGTAAATTTTAAACACAACAGTCACACGTCTTCTCTCAGACGCCTTCATTGTTGTTTTTTCCAATACTTTCTTTTTATGAAACACAATAAAACAAAAAACTTCCTTAGTATCTGCCAAACTGCACAGGAGTTTGTTGGCAGAAAAAGCTTAAAAAAAACCGGCCAAGAGAGAGTCGGACTCGCACACGAAGGGTTCCGTACCAATATTGAACAAAAAACATTTATTACTTTTATTATTTGTTGTTATAGCGGTAACAAAAATATACACTCTGTGAAAATTTCAACTGTCTACCTAATAACGGTTCATGAGAAAATGCCCGTTGAACGAAATATCATGCAAAAAGCCCTAATTTTATATGGGAGCCCCCCTTAACTATTATTGTTTTATCATGAATAGTATTTGTTGCTATAGCGGCAACAGAAATACATCATCTGTGAAAATTTCAATTGTCTAGCTACCGTTCTTGAGACAGACGGACAGCGAAGTCTCCGTAATAGGGTCCCGTTTTTTAGCCTTTGGGTACAGAACCCTAAAAATTACCCACGAGACTGGGCGGGAAAATATAAAAAAAAAAACTCTCAACAAGTAGCTTAGTAATTGTTCGAAAAAAACCCACGCATCGAAAGACACGTCGTCTTACAAAAAGTATCGATTCTCGATCGAATACTCGATTCAGATCGGACAAAAGACAGGATGTGGTCGTCGCGTCCGAACGCGCATGCGTCTGTAACACAAAGTTTTCTGACAAATTAATGAGTTACTGTACGCTCTAGGGAACAAAGTTGAATTTGGATGAGCTGATGGTTGAGTGATGGAAAAAAAATGATATGGCGGGGTCGCGTGCGTGCAAATCGATTATCGAAAGGATTAACGATCTTCGTGATTGAGATCACGGGGGTATTCTTAAGATATTAATGTTATTTGAGTTTTAACATATGTTTTACTGTGAAAATAAGACTATGTCTATAGAATTATATATAGTTCATGACAAAAATACAATGTACAGGAGTAGGTAGGTAGTTGGTAAGATAAACGGCAAAAAATCGTAATTTAGTTTACCTACTTAATACAAGATAATAATAATAGAGCTATAAAACTGTGCTATTTCCTAAATTATAAGTTTTATTCGATAATATCTTTTATACTTGTAATATAATGTTATTTTGAATTAAAACATTTAGGTAAGTACATCACTTAAAAACAATATTATAGAGTTATGAGCTTTTAAAGTCAAATTATTCTGCCACCCTTTACAACCAAAACGACAACACTATTGACGCCTCCAAGTATTTCTTCATTGTCTGAACTACATTATATTTTGCTAGCAGAGCAAACTTATACCGATATCTTCGGACTAATCGCGTTCGTTCGTCTCGTTTGAATTTAGAATTTCCCAAACCTGGTCGTTCCCACGGCACATCACAACTTAACCATCATCTTACCATTACTTGACCGTTCCGATATAAGGGAAACCCAACCGTAAACCCTATTGAAAGGGTTCATACTTTATTGAGTACCGTCATGTTCTGCATTATACTAGTTCCAATTTTAAAATTCGTTGTGCTCGAAACGGATCAATCAAAATTGTGAAGTATTGACTGGATTTAGAGATTCATGTAGCTTGTGAAGAATTGACAGCTGGGTCGGTTTTAGTGTGGCAAATCTGTCAGTTGTTACAGTGTTCAAAAATTACGTGAGTCATGAGCATTCGTGTGTATAATTACGTTTTTACAAGCGCTTAGCTGATCGGCCAGGGGTTTTCAATGTTTGCTGAACTAATAAAATGCTTTTTAATGATATAAATAAATAAATATCGGACAACCTCACACAAATCGATCTAGTCCCAAATTAAACTCTAACTGATCTTTTAATAGCCGTTAATTATAATTAGTGCAGTGCAGGCAAAGATGCTAATTATAATAAGTGCATATTAACGCTAAGATTCCTCATAGGATCAGTCCTATCGTTCTATCAATAGGACTTGAAAAATAGTCTTATACTAGGTCGATGCAGAGTCAGCCACCGGCTAAGCTTGCACCATAGATTGGAGCGGTTTTGTTTTTTTTTTCGAAATTTTCTCTTCGTCTTCGTCTCCAAAACAAAAATTTCTAAAATCGGTTGAGAACTCGCTGAGATCTGCGCATTGTCACAAAGTCCATTCGAGTCGATCCATGGGAGCTTCGCTCGCTCCGCTCCAATTAAAGTTGTATCTGTCACTCAATTCCTGTTGAAAAATATTAGTCAAAAATAAGAAATATATCAGACCGCAGGTGTTCTTTGCACAAGCCGAAGGTGAAGCCGATAAACATGCAACATGAGACCGACTTTCGTGCCTGTGTATATTTAATCGCTGAATATTAGGCGGAAATAATAACTGTCAAAATAGAGATCGGTATACATACATTTAACTTCTTAACCCATTATAAAATAGTATATTGATAACAAAAAAAAATTATGGCTTCTTTCGTCTCATAGAAGGTCTATTCCTATTTTTATACCTATACGCCAGTTTTGTACACCTATTCATTGATATTAATATCTCCACCTCAATAGAGAAGATCTGTAGGTATCAATCCACTTCAATCCGATAAGAGTGCTACCACCACGAACATTCGCCTGTAATTAAACCAAAAATATGTAATTTGGAAATCTATTTTTTTGTATAGACTCTCGCGGTCCCTATACCCCCTAACGCGAAGCTATAGTGAACAATGTATGCCATCGCATTATATTTTGTTAGATAAGTTCGTGCTCTCTAAATAAGCTACAACGGAAAAGGTTGAGACAAATAAATAAATAAGGAAATTATACGACATACTACGACATCACAATTTTATTCACTACATTTAGCATATAAATAATTGAATAAAACATCTCACAATCACTCCAAACATCAATATGCATCCGTGTCCCTCGTTACTTTTTTTATTTTATTGTGGCAGTGGAGTTCAGCGGCCCTGCTAACGGTTGCGTAGCTCGGTAGCGTATTTGCATGGCCAGTGCCATGCCCCCGCTGATCTGTGACCTCGGTAATTGGAGCTTCCATTTTTTGAAATTCGAACGCCAGCGTTCGAAATTTAAATTTGTTTTTTTTTTACATATGATCGGTGAAACTTGTACGCAACTTCTTGGCTGTTGACATTCACGATTCACGTATACGTTAACGGACATATGACTAAATAAAAATAAAAATAAAAAAATGTCGTGTACTGATGGCTCTGTGTGTGTGTTTGTTGGATTTGTTGCATTGAAGCTTCTTTTTAACCGACTTCAAAAAAGGAGGAGGTTCTCAATTCGAACTAATTTTTTTTTTTTTTTGTATGTGTGTTACTCGATATCTCCGAGAACCGTGAACCGATTTTCAATTTTTTTTTTTAATCGAAAGGGTATAACTCCGAGTTGGTCCCGTTGGCACTAAGTCGGGATCTGATGATGGAATCTTGGAGAAATCGAGGGAACTCTTCAAATGTTATAGGGACATGTACGGCGCTTTCGGTAATTTATTGATAAAGTCAAGAATTTACATTCAGTAAATAGGATTTGGTTTCGACGATTTCAGGATTTGGTGTAAGGAAACTGATGATGAACACCACAGATGGCCGCTAGAACTTTTTTAGTTTTACTGAAGTCGGTTCCTTTTTTTGTTAAAAATTATAGTTATTGAAATACGAATCGGAGCTTGACATTTGAATCTTTCGTTCAAAATAATGGTGTTTTTTTAGCTTAGGCTGAGTGATTGTGTGATTAGGATTCAGTAGTTTTAAAAACTAATAGAATACTCACTGGACTAAACAAAATTTTCTGCTAATCACACGTCATAATACACACACAAAAAAAAACTATATTTTAATTATTATTTAAGTTGGTTACGTAGGTTTGGTGTTTGAAATTAATGTTCCCCACATAATTTTTCGCATATGTCCTTCGTATATCAAACATTCTTTTAATTATTTTGGCTTTTGATAGAGTAATGATGCTGTATTAAGGACAGTGACATAAATTTCTACATATATTTCCCACAAGCGACCGCAAAACGTCAGACAAGAATGCATTTAAATTATATACTATCGTAAGTATATCGACCACTCACATTCACAAACTAGTATCTGATGAAATCATTATGGAAATATACATTTTATAATATACAAATACAGGCGCCTTTTCTATTAAATACGTATCAGATACGAGGTTTGGAAAATTAAGAACCAATATGGTTCACGCACAAAAGGACGTAAGTCTCAAGCGGTCACTATTAAGAACTACCGTTCTGTATTACGAAGGTGATATGTACTAGCACATAGATTTAATGATAACTGGCAGGTATTAGGCCAAGGAGGTGGGTAAACAAGTGAACGTAAAACTAACACACAATTTCAATCAAGTATGTGTGTAGATATGTGTGTGTGTGTGTGTGTGTAATAATTAATGTCATTTGATGGGCGTGGCCTGCGCTCGGATAAAGATTGGTTCTTTAGTAGGTAAGTCAAGTTGATTCTAGTTCTATGTTGCAGGCACTTGCCAAATTTCACAAAAATTCATAAGTTTTTGGGATTTTGCTGAAACGTGCCTACTCATTCGTTGGCTCAAAGTCACTAAAGGGCAATGCTATGCATAGAAGAATTTCTGGGCAACCGATTTAATAATAATGAGATTCTTATCTTCATCTCAGCCGAATGACGTCCACTGCTGGACAAAGGCCTCACTCAAGGATCTCCACGTTGATCAGCAATGTGAAATCCGTATCCAACAGCTTCCCGCAACCTTCACAAAATTGTCGGCCACCTTGTAGGAGCGTTCCTACGCTGTCTTCGAGTAAATGGTTGGAATCTGCTTTTTCGGGCCTTTCTGCTAGACTGAAAATAATTTATCGAGATCAATTTTTTTTTGAAGTGATCGTGGAAAGTGCAAACCTCAAATCCCCTCAAACTGACGATCGATGTGTGGTGTGGCTCAATAAGCGTTTCAACCACTCGCTTCTAACGTTATTCTTGTCTCGCAATTATTATCGCGACGGAAAATCTGAACTACGTATCAGGCATAGGTACATAAGAAGTTAACTAATAATCTAATAAACAATGCTAAGATCAACACACAAAGCATAGGGAAAAAATTGGAAGGGGTTTACTGGCGTTGGGGTGGTGGAGTGGTTGACACGTTGAACCGGTAATCCAGTGGTACCGGTTTCGATGCTCGGTCCTCCCGCCAGGGTTACGCATTAAAATTTTTCTTTGTCCTTTGATTTTTGTAATGGTTCAATAAAACGTAAACTAGAAAAAAATCGTCTCGTCACCTTAATATTCTGGTGAAAATAGGCATGAATATAATTGCATACGGATAATGTAGTTGGAGATTTTTTCCCATTTAAAACGGTTTTCATATTAACTTTGATTAGTATGCAAAGTTAAACTACTTTACTTCGACTCAGGCAATTCCACATCCAAAACTTTTCACGCTTTATTGCGCTATAAGGAAACTTTCCAAACTCTCGTCACTCCGAGAAAACTCATAAAGTCAAAACTGTCTACAACTTATACATGTCTGATTTATAACGTATACTGCCCCCACACGGTGACCGATTTAGAAACAAACTTAACTTTGCGGCTGAAGAAACCAGTCTAAAATCAATCGTGCACTGCGAATAGAAAGCGAAATCTAAAACGGTTGATTTTCGAACTACATTAATAACTTTGTAATTTTAAATTTAGAAGCTTCGATAACTTTGCTGTCATTTATAGCTATGCGTTTCAAACTGAACCTTATTTCAAAATCTATACGAGAGTTTAAACTAAAAGGGTTGAAGTTATGGCAGTATCGATACGTGGACGAGTTTATGCACAGTGTAGTTAAAGAAAGTATTACTTTGTATTGATTTAGTTCGCGGATGGTGTTATGCAAAACGGGATAAGCTTGGCGAAGCTGGTTCTTTATGGAGTACTTTCATTTGTGTCAAGTATTTTATGATATTAGAAAGGAAATAAATACATTTGAATATTAGTGGGAGTAACCATAGAGCTAAATAGTCGTACTTATGATGGACTAAGTCGTATATTGAGTATACCCTCGATAGTACGAATAACTGGTTAATGTTTCAAATAAAAGAGTATTTAGTCACATAATTTGACGGTCAAAACGTGCGTTCTTTGCAATCTTCGGGCATTTTTATTGGTGAACTACGCATATATACTATAACTTCTTTTGTATTGAACGATTTATACACAGATCCAAGCACAAAGAAAAAATTAAATGCGTAACCTGGTAGAAGAGGCCGGGAATCGAACCCGGTACCTCTAGATTACCGGTCCAACGTGTTAACCTCTCCACCACCCTAACGGATAGCTGTTCGAAATTTTCCTTTTGCTTTGTGTGTCGTTCGCATTGTTTATTTGAAAGGCTTTACTCCTTAGCTTCGATCTTTGTATCAATGGTTTAATATAGAAAAAAAATATCATAAACTAGCTTTTGCCCGCGACTACGTATGCGTGGAACTTGATAAAAAGGATTATTAAAAGCGCCTAAGCAAATGTAAGAGCAATTGTGCTATTGGTCTAATAATTACATTTCCTACAGGGTCACCGCACCCCAACATAAATGTTCACTCACTTTTCAATGTTTTTAGGTATAATTTCCAGGACCAAAACTATTCTATGTCCTTCCTCGGATCTTAAACTATCTCTATGCCAAATTTCATCAAAATCGATTCAGCGGTATAAGCGTGAAGAGGTAACAGACAGACATACACACTTTCGCATTTATAATATTAGTATATTACAATCTATCACCATTTAAAAAACAGGTTTATTTATTAGCATACTAGTACGACCGCAATTAATAACTTAAGTTATTTGTTTGCTATACCATTGGGCATTAACCCTTTGTATGTTATGTCCATGGATCCTAAAATGCGAGCAAAATCGATTGACATGACGTATGACAATCAGTGACGACCCTAGCACATCAATGAATTTTTCTCGCATTTTACAAACCCTGGTTATGTCAACGTTTTGCGAATCTAATTATAACTAACCTGATAGTAGCGGAAAGTTACATTTTTCCGTACTGATCAGTGCCTAAGCATTGTACTGACTTTTGTTTTGTTAAATAAAGTAAAGTTAAAATAAATAAATTCTTCGACTAGTGAGCTAGTCTAGTAGTCGTAAATGTATGGGAAATGGTACAGCTCTCCTGGCGATTGTTTTGTAGAACTACAATTCTTCATACAAATCCTTTATGCAGTTCGCAAGTACTGTCACTCTAAACTCATGGTAAGGTTACTGTACACATGAGTACATTAGGTATATGTGTACTTAACTAGAGGGCGTTCCAAACGGATTAATCTATTTATTGCCTTATTAAGAAGCGGGTTTTAGTTTAATTAGTCTTAATGGTTAATTAACCCCATCGTTAACCCGTCCGCGCTCGCCTTACGTGCTATTTATATATTAATTAAATATAACTGACTCAATAACAAAGAGCCCAAGTATTTTCACAGTACTACGGTACTTAAGCCCATTTTCAATGAGACGATCAAGTTAACCCTGATTGTGTAACTGAATAACGAAATGAAAAGGTTTCGAAAAGGTTATTTTGGTATTATTTGAATTGGTCGGTGATAGCCAGTTTAGCCCCCATGGAAAATTGGGACGTGGGACGTTTCCGGGATAACTTTGAAGAAAGAGTAAAGAATTTGAGGTTTCTCATGATATCTGTCCAACAGTGTCCCCTCCATCCCTAGAAAGGCAAAAAAACAGCATAATACTATAATTTTTACTTACGCCATACGATAATAGCCGTATGGCGTAAGTAAAAATTATAGTATTTTTGTGACCATAGAACTCAAAAAACATCAATTAAAAAAATATTAGGTACAGTCGAGTTCATTTACATCTATACACGCTTACGAAAACAAAAATATCTGAACACGACCCTATTGTCAGGAGCATAAAGTTGTGTTCAGATATTTTTGTTGTCGTAAGTGTGTAGATGTAAATGAACTCGACTGTACTAAGACAATTTTTCCCTTTTAGTCTAGACTTCTCAAAAGCCAAGAGTTAAATTTGATATTTCTGACAAGCTAATGTTGAAAATTTTACCACTACATTATTTATTAGCTATGTGGTCCTTTGACCATGACTCGTTTTTAATTATGTACTTATCTATTATTCAAACCACATGCAAGAAAAAAAATACCCTTTCCAAATCGTCACGTTTTTGTATCAATATATTTTTTAATTTCTATGAACATGACGCAGCGGAAAAAAATGGTTTCAGGAAAAAATCGAAACACTTAATTTCTTGTATCGAATCTTATACAATCTTGTACAGACAACTTTTTTAAAAGATGAGCCTAAAAAAATATAAAAAAAAAGTTCATGTAATTAAAAAAAAACGCTCAATTACCTACACAAAAACGATCCCATCGTGGTGTATCCGCTGGACCTCCAACGTTACGATAAGACAAAAATAATTTTCACCAAACTAAGGAACAAATTACTTATATTATAATCACTCAATTGCTTCGAATTTTGAGTTGGACTCTATTAATAAAATGAGCGGTGACAGGTAGCCGTAGTTACCAAAAGCAATTGAGTGGGTAGTAGATGGCAGATTAATATATCTCTTCCAGTTTCCTAAAACTTACATAGAATGAGCCCAATGAGTTTCATAATAGACATCCAAGTTTCGGCGACAATCGAATGCTCATTAAACTAATCAGAGATTACAACATAGTAGATATCTGTGTGCGGAGATGACGCATAGTTGGCGCGGAGGGAAATGCACAGTGCGATAAGCCGATCCGAGCGGACTTTGTGATGTCTACTGTCCGCGCGTCTCCGCTTGCGTCAGTGCAACGTGGACATGACGCACTAGTTATTTAAATATTACAGGATTATTTTATTGTAAAACGACATAGCATCTAGATAGATGCGTGCGGAGATAATGCATAGTTGGCACGGACGGAAATGTCGATCCGAACGGATTTTGTGATGTGTACTGTCCGCGCGTCTTCGCAACGTGGATATTACGTGCTCGTGCAATGTTTTTGTAGACTTTTTCATTGTAAAGATATAAAGCAAATAGATGACTGTGTGCGAAGATGGCGCATAATTGGCGCGGTGGGAAATGCACAGTGCAATAGCTGATCCGAGCGGACATTGTGATGTCTACTGTCCGCGCGTGTCCACTTGCGTCAGTGCAACGTGGACATGACGCGCTAATTATTTATTAAAGGGTTGTTTTGTAAAGGGATGTGTAAGTTAGTTGCACCCACCTACATGTTTTCTTCTTTGCCCTAAGGTTGACTAGTAGAGAATGCCTCATGTCATTATGTCCGGTAAGTTTTCTTTTATGCAATAAAAATAAATAAATAAATAGCATATAGATAGATGTGTGCGGAGATCACGCATTGTTGGCGCGGTGGGAAATGCACAATGCGATAAGCCGATCCCAGCGGACTTTGTGATGACTACTGTCCGTGTATCTCCGCTCAATTCAGTGGAACGTGGACATGACGCACTAATTCTTCATTATGGGGTTGTCTTATTATAGAACAACATAGCATGCAGATAGCTGATGCCGTTCGGCTTTTCTCATGATTGCATTTTAGTGTGGTTGCACATGATGAAGCATTGTTGGCTTCTCTTTCCCACAAGCGCAATCTGAGACACCGGCGTGCAGCTCTTCCCCCTTCATCAACATTTATTTGTAATTATGCTGCCACGGCTGTCACTCTCGTTTCGGGCTATCCAGCCATCTTCGTAAGTGCCGCACTTTATTAGACGCTGCTTAACTCAACTGTTACGTCATTATTCATAATCGTATCCACAGTAATCCAACGTCCACCTACGAGCAAATCAGAACAAGCTAGCGCCGCATTGTTGCAGATTTAGAGCGGCAGACATCTCCAAACTAAGTCGAGCACGTATTAATATATTCGACATCGATTCCAGACGATGTATCGATAGGAGATTATCGAGTTGTGCGATCGTTCAGAGCTGCGGGATGAGTTTCGATATGGAAAGTTTAGGATTTAGTTGTACGAGTAGGTTTAATATTAGGATCACCATCACCATGCAGTGAGGTGTTTGTACTGAAAAATATGTAATTACTAAACGTGGATACTCTAATAATAGATTCGTTTAGTAGATGGTGTGCCTGCAGGGCCTTCGAAGCTCGTGTTTTAAAGTATTATACGATATAACAGTACTTTTTTGCACTCCAATAAAAGTTTACGAGCTGTATACTGAGCGTTTGATTGCGATAAAATTGTTTTTATAAAAAGCGGTAGACAACAAGTGGTCTTAATGCTAAAAAAAGGGGCCACGCTTAGTGTAGGGTTCCGTACCCATCCTTCACAATAGACGAAATTTTTAAATTACGAGAAAGATTTCAAGCTCTATAAAAAGGTCGTAAACGCCAAAGTAACTGTAATTACTTATTACCTTCTGGAAGTTATCGATTATACGCACCAGATTGAGCGGAATGCTTTAATGCAGTATGACACTTAACTAATATGTGTAACGTTCAAAGTATAAGGACACCGCGCGGCACTTACGTCATTTTAAAGAAAATTATGAAATTTTGCGATAACTCAAAAGCGGCTTGACCGATTTTGTTCAATATAGTTTTCGTTGAAAGTACTTATAAGGTTTAATTTTCATGAATTTTTCCATATTTTTTTGACCCATGGTTGAAAAGTTAGAGGGGGGACACAATTTTTTTTTATTTTTGGGGCGCCTATTTACGAAACTGCTGACTTTATAAAAAAAATATGTTTGGAGACCCCTACTATAGAGCTATTCAACGATACCCCACACACACTTGTGTTGAAACGAAAAAAAAAATCACCCTCACTTTAGGTGTTCGAGAGGTACCCGAATTTTTTTTTTTTTTTAGATATTATTTTACCGTTTTATCGGCGTGATACATACACATACTAATACCAAATTTCAGCTTTCTAGTACTAATGATTACGGAGCTAAGCCGCGGACGGACGGACAGACGGACAGACGGACATGGCAAAACTATAAGGGTTCCTAGTTGACTACGGAACCCTAAAAAGCGATCTATTCCATACAACTTTGGTTAGCGCAATTGATGAAAAATTTCAGTTTTAATAGAGTAGGTGCTGCAGAAGGCGAAGTGAACACATAATTAGATACAAACGGAAAACAAGTACGCATATGGGTACACACAGACACAAGATATAAATAAACAATTAAACATACATCATCATCATCATACTTTTATTAAAAAATTATATTACAACTCAACAGACGTTTAGAATCGCTAGATTTGTTAACCATCTATAGTCTAATTTTATCTGCAATGGAGTATAGAAACATCAAATGTAGCCCCTCTGAAGTTTTGCTTTGTGATGTGATCCATTAGTTGGACTGTCCAGTGGGGACATTGCGATTAAACTCAAGCTACGAAAACTCCCGCATAACAATTTGCAGTACGATTACGATTACTAGTAAGTAATTGTTAAGTTTTGTCCTAGGACACCGAACGTCATTTCAGAACTCAGCTCTTAAAATATACCTACAGTGTTAGATACATCGCATGTCATCAGACCTTTGCTCGAAAGAGCTGTACTCGGGATTTCTCTACGAGATCGAATGAGGAGATTCGTAGACGAACCAAGGTCATCGACATAGCAAACCGGGTAAGCAAGCTAAAGTGGCAATGGGCGGGGCTCGTACGAAGAACTGATGGTCATTGGGGCAGAAAGGTTCTTGAGTGGAGACCACGTATCGGCAAGCGCGGTGTACAACGGCCACACGCAACGTCGAGCGAGGTTAGAGTGGCGGGGACTCGCTGGATGCGGGTCGCTGTTATCCGGCCCATGTGGAAGTCTATTGAGGAGGCCTGTGTATCCAGCACGTGGACGTTCTATGGCTGAAATGATGATGATGATGATGCCATCAGACCAATTGCTTAATTTATTAAAAAGCTTCTATATCCAAAATCACATACAAATAATTATTTTATTATTTACGGCATGAACATTTTGGGATAATTATCTTCAACCATCTAGCAACTAATTCTAAATATTTTTACTTCATTTTCACCATAAAAGCATTTTACAAGCACAAAAATGACAGTAAAATGTTATAACCACTTTACACGGTACCTAAAACAAGAACTCGTTAATAATAGTAACCCGTGCAGTATCCCTTAAAGATCCAATTCACCCAACAACTTACCAAACCTCAGATCTCGTCGGCCGATCAAATCGGTTTTGAAACCTTAGAGGTGAGACTTTAAAGTTGGAAGCCCCTTGGCGTCAGAGAGGATGTTTCTAGATACTGGCAGTTAATAATGAATTCGCTCATCCCGGTTCGCATGCGCCGTGACTAGCACAGACATTTTATTACCATAATTTAAAACAAATATCTGATTGTGTGCTCGCATTAAAGTGTTAAAGCTGGGTAAGGATGTATCTATCAAAGAGTTCGGGAAAGGGGTTTTATAGTGAAATTCCTTGTTAGTTTTTGTGGCCGGAGGTAATTGTGTTTTGAATAAGTATTTGATGGCTTGTATCCACTGAGATGTAAATGAAAAGTATTATACGTTTATTTTACACAATAAAAAGCCATATCGATTTACTGCACAGTAAAGAGAGGAAGCCGTTTATGGAAATGAAAAAAACACATCCTAATTACAGCAAGTGACAGTTGTAACCGATCGAACCTTATGACAATGACCTACGATTGCTTAAAAAGACTTAGCGTAAGCCTTATACTAGTTGTACTGTCATATTACCAGGGTTCGTTAAATGCCAGAGAACTTCATTAAATTGCTAGGGCCTTTACTGGTCATACGTCATTTCAATAGATTTTGCTCGCATTTTACGATCACTGGTCGTAACATAAAGTAGGAACTGCTGTCAATATCTTACAGAACTAAAAAATTAAGTACGCATAGCACATCTCACACACCTCAAGTAGAACCAACGGCCGCTGGGGCAGAAAGATACTCGAGTGGTGACCACGTACTGAAAGACAAAGCGTGGTTAAACCCCTAAGATGTGAACTGACGAACAATTTTAAGACGACTTTTAAAACAATTGTACAGCTGTGGACGCCGTTCGGATGATACGATTATGATGATAATCTTGAAGAACGTTGCTTTAAACCATAGATTCAAAGCTCAAAGAAAAATTTAAATGCGTAACCTGGTGGAAGAGACCGGGAATCGAACCCGGTACCTCTGGATTGCCGGTCCAGCGCGTTAACCTTTCCGCCACCCTAACGCCCAAGCAACTTTTCGAATTCTTCCTTATGCTTTGTGTGTAGATCTTTGCATTGTTTATTTGAATGGCTTCACAGCTAAGCTTAACGTTGCTTTAGTCTGGAGTAGCCCTAGCTTGTCAAAACCCCTCAAAGCGGCTCCAATAAACATTCTCCGCAGTCACGCGGCCATCACACCATACGGCACACACGGACGGGCGCGTGCGTTGCATAATATGGGAGCTGGCGTTGGGAAATTTGTATAATTTGTATATTGAATCGTTTGTTTCACTTGTTGCGGGTCTTACCGCATCTTCTGGTACGTGGAAATCAAGAACTTTCCGTCCATTTTGCCATCGGTTTTATGAGTAGGTAGTATGCCTACTTCCTCTTAAATCTTCCTATTAAAACTTGTCTTCTTGTATGAACTAGATTCTCCTTCGTGAAAAGACGCTGCACGAGGGCAGCGTATGATAGTTCGTTGTGGAGAAATTCGGGGGAGACTTTGTTCGGTAGTAGATGTTTTACAGCTGATATGATGATTATAATAAACATTTATAGATTCGGGTCTAGGCGATGTCGTACGATACGAGTGTTAGTGCCACTGATCGTGATCTTTATATACATATAGGAGCTTCGCGTAGCGGAACAAGCATCTAATAGTGTTCCATTTGAGAAGTATTATGATATATAAATAAATCAAAGTAATGTATTTACGACTCCGGGCCTAGCCGGAATGTCGTACGATTCAAGTGTTCGTGCCGCATGCCGCGGAAGCACCGCGGACGCAATCTTTATAAGGAACATGGGAGCCCCGCAAAACGTCCATATTATTAAATCAAGCATCTAGTTACATTGGTGCAGTATTTATCACAGAAATCCAGAAATGTAAAAAAAAAATACAGTACAAAAAAAGAAAAAATAAATATCATTGATACAAACATCAAAGCTCAAAGAAAATTTTAAATGAGTCACCTGGTGGAAGAGATTGGGAATCGAGCCCAGAGCGTTAATCTCTCCAATTTTTCCCAGCATCTGCAGTAATGTACTATTAAAGGATATTAAACGTGTACGACTCCGGGTCTAACCAGTTGTCGTACGATACGAGTGTTCGTGCCGCATGCCGCGGGCGCATCACTATTAAATCAAGCATCTAGTATTGTTACATTCGCGTAGTATTTATTATACAAATCCAACCAACGTATTTAAAGGATATTAAACGTATACGACTCCGGGTCTAACCAGTTGTCGTACGATACGAGTGTTCGTGCCGCATGCCGAGGGCGCATCACTATTAAATCAAGCATCTAGTATTGTTACATTCGCGTATTATTAATTATACAAATCAAACCAACGTATTTAAAGGATATTAAACGTGTACGACTCCGGGTCTAACCAGTTGTCGTACGATACGAGTGTTCGTGCCGCATGCCGCGGGCGCATCACTATTAAATCAAGCATCTAGTATTGTTACATTCGCGTATTAGTATTAATTATACACATCCAACCAACGTATTTAAAGGATATTAAACGTGTACGACTCCGGGTCTAACCAGTTGTCGTACGATACGAGTGTTCGTGCCGCATGCCGCGGGCGCATCGCAGACGCAATCTTTATAAGGTGGTAAAACATATATTTAATGTTAAACCTGAGCACGAGCGGTGTGAGGGTTAGGTTACTTGGTTGTGTTAGATTTTTTGTGTTAAAGATTGTGTGAAAATTGTTGTTTAACGTTTGTGTAATATTTTCATTCGGGTTTTGTCCGAAATGAAGATTGGCGATTTTTGGTAAATAAGAATAACAAACAATATAACAGTGATTTCTACAGTACATAGCTTACAATACTTGAAGTATAGTACATTTTGTGATAATGACACTAAACCATAATTGGTTGTGCATAGGGTATCATGTATACATCAAGTCATAGTTCCTTAAAAAGTGACTTTTAGTATTACGTATTTTAATAAAGTTGATCTTAAGTTATTTATTTACGACTATTAAAAAAAGTTTATACTAGTACTCTCGATATTTAGTACAAGTGAGTTATTAGGTTTAACAATTAACTAGGGCATGTAAAATTAGTTTAACAATATCAGAGCTAACGAAAATAATATCCAACACAAATGTAGATACTGTTTATATGGGGGCCCTTTTGTCTCCTAGAAACTTATTTCGTCGAATGCTTCATTTCACCGAAAAAATATTTCGCAGAATTTTTATTCCTCTGCCTTTAGTAATAATTTTTTCTTAATTCTTGCAAATACCATCCTTTTGATAAGCTTTGTTTTATAACAATCTCAAATAGTTTTCGCTTACGGTTGCAAAGAAAAGAGCTTTCTACGAAATAATTTTCATCGAAATGAGACGTATGACGAAAAATAATTCTAGAAGTCAATATAGACTCTGTTTATATACCTATATGTACACCGATAGCTGTATCAATATACAATACATTGGAATAGAAACTATCCCAACTTTTAAGTCAGCGAGACAATTAAACGGCTAAATCCTGGCCATATTTCAGAGCAGTTTCATTAGGGATGGGATGAGGCGGGTGGTCAGTGTTTGTGATTTGTAAATGGGCAGACCTTAGCCCTTCCTGGCGACGGGGATATATCACGTAACGGAATGATAACTCGGTTTTAGTGATAGCTATAGAGCTGATGCAATATTGAATTTTTCGATTTACTTATTTATGATTTGGGCTGGATAGTGGATATTTATTTATTTATTTATTTATTTAAACTTTATTGCACAAAATACATAAGTAAAAGTACAAATGGCGGACTTAATGCCATGAGGCATTCTCTACCAGTCAACCACAAGGTCAAACAGAGACATTATACGTGCGGGAAGGGTGTACAACAATACGTGTATACACACGATGCAAATATCGAAACAAAAAAAAAAAAAACACTAGTTACGTTGATAAATACATAATTATGGGAATATATATATATATATATATATATATATATAATATTTATTTATACTATATATATATGAGTATGAATATATATGTCGAATTGTGAGGGTGGCGCCACCAGTCGGCAACGATTTAATATTTTGATTATTCTTTTTTTTTAATGCGGGTATCACCGTGCACTGAGAATTCTCTTTATTTCTTGTTAAAGCTGCCAACAGATGGCGACACCATATGACACTTAATAAAATTGATTCGATTTTTATTACTGGTAACATTTAATTGGTTATGTTGGCCAACCTGTATGATTTCCGTTCGTTCTATTTTTGTGATTGGTTGTAATTTAATTTGTTAGGTTGGTAGACTGGAAACGCAAGCGATTGGCTGACAGCTTTTCCCCCTCGCTTGGACATGGCCCTTGGCGGGAATTGTACTCCACGTGGTCGAGTTGATTTAGTTTTTGGACACTTTACTTTGGTTCGTGATCGAGTAAACATCTCCGCCAAGAGACTTGTCTGTTTCCGTGCTGCCATAAGTTATTTTTAGCTTACAATTATTAAGTAGGCCGTTACGCTAATTAAGTTTAAAGTCTATCGTGCATAATCGTGAATTATAATAATGGTGTTTCTAGTACAGTGATGGTTGTAAATAAAATACAGTGATTGTGCGAATAGTGTTTCTTTCCTCTCGTAGTCAAATAACCTATCGCTATGTCCGATGTCCCTGAAAACGCCCAGTTTCCCGCCCCGGCTGTCCATGATGCGACATCAGAAGAAGTGGGATTCAATCGGACACAAAGCGATGGACGTTTTGACGAAAATTTTCTGCGTACATTACTGGAAGTGCAAAACAAGAACATGATGGCTCTGATTGACTCCATACGACCTGTGAGTAACCGAAAAATAATTTTACCGGCTTTTGACCCCGATAAGGCCGATGTTGATGCTCGTGCATGGTGTACCACAGTGGATTTGTGCCTCACTGAAAGTGAACAACAGGGAAGTGCATTGATTCTGGCACTCAGTGGAGCATTAAAGGGCAACGCTTCACAATGGTTATCCCAGATTTCCTTTGCTGGTATGACATGGCTCCAGTTTAAAGATTTATTTCTGGCACGATATGGATTGATTGAAACCCCTGCTGCTACCCTCATCAACATGCACAATAGCAAACCCAAGGATGATGAAAACATGGCGTCGTATGCTGCGCGACTGTCAACGACATTGATGGCTCGATTTAAAGACATGACGACGGAGCAAATAACCTTAGCCATGGTACTGGCTCACGTGTCTCAATTTGATGGAAGACTTCAACGCACGGCTTTTACCACTGAAGTAAAGACCAGAGAGCAAATGCAACGTGAACTGCAAGCCAGCTGCTACATGAAGAGGAAGAATAGCGACTATTCAAACGATGCATCCTACCATAAGCGACCGCGACCTGCTCCTGCTGCACCTGCTGGACCTGTACGTTGCTTCTCGTGTGGGAAGTTGGGACATCGTAGCATCGACTGCCGCTCCAAGGATCCCAAAAGGTCATGTGATCGTTCCACTTTTAATAAAGATACTTCTTCAACCAAACAGCAACCCAATGTGTCCGGCGTCACATGTTACAGATGCGGACTGGCGGGTCACTTCGCCAACAAGTGTCCTCGTGCACCACACTCCACCCTGGGCAAGACCGCTCCTGGCAATGGCGGTGCAAGCAACAGCAGCAATCCCGGCGCCGCAGCAGCCAGCACTAGCAACAACCAGCGGCGGGTGGAACTGTGCACAATCGGCAACCCTACAGGACTATTGAAAGTTGCTGGTGAGTCGTTTTCTTTTCACTATGATTCCGGTGCTGAATGCTCTCTCATTAAAGAATCCGTTGCTTCCAAATTTCCCGGTAAACGGTTGAACAACACTGTGACATTAACTGGCATTGGTCAATCGCGTGTTCATAGTTTGATGCAAATAGATTGTCAAGTAGAAATTGATGGCCTGAATTTAGAAATTCTTTTTCACGTCATACCCGATTCCTTTCTTAACAGTGACATAATGATAGGTCGTGAGATTTTAACACAGGGTTTAAATGTAAACATGACTCGTGACAAGCTGACCTTTTCTCGTAGTGTTGAAGTAAATGCATGCTCATTGGACAAGTCCCATCCTGAGGCAATCTCTTTTGATGACATTGTTACTGATATACCTTCCGCGAATAGAGGGCAATTAGTTGACACCCTGGAACAGTTCAGGGCTTCGTTCTCGACGGGGATAGCTACTACACGAGTCACCACGGGACAGTTAGATATTCGTCTTGTAGATCCTAATCGAACTGTTCAAAGGCGACCCTATAGGTTAGGTGTGGAGGAAAGGGCTATTGTTCGTGACAAGGTGAACGAGCTGTTGAGGGCGGAGGTCATCAGGCCAAGTTGCTCTCCATTCTCTAGTCCGGTGCTGCTCGTCAAAAAGAAAGATGGTTCGGAGCGCATGTGTGTCGATTACAGAGAGCTCAACGATAACACAGTTGACGATAGGTATCCTCTTCCCCTCATCAGTGATCAAGTTGCAAGGTTAGGTAATGCGAAGTGGTTCACAGCTCTCGATATGCTAAGTGGTTATCATCAGATTCCGGTTGCACCTGAGTCTATTGAAAAGACTGCATTTGTCACACCAGAAGGACAATGGGAGTACCTCACAATGCCTTTTGGTTTGAAAAATGCAAGTTCGGTCTATCAGAGGGCAATCATGAAGGCGCTAGGTGATCTTGCATATTCTTTTGTTGTGGTCTATATAGATGATGTGCTGATCCTGTCCTCTACAGTTGAAGAGGGTCTCGAGCGTCTTCGTCTAGTATTAGATGTCTTGACAAAAGCGGGTTTTTCATTAAACTTGTCAAAATGTTCCTTTTTAAAGAAACGAATCGAGTATTTAGGCTTTGTTATTGAGGATGGTCGTGTGCAACCCAATCCGGGTAAAGTTGAAGCGCTTACCAAGCTCCCTTCCCCTTCCACTATCACACAACTTCGCCAATTTATTGGCCTTGCCTCATACTTTCGGCAATTCATTCGCGATTTCTCAAAGATTATGACTCCCTTGTATAAGCTCACTAGTAGCAAGAACAATTCTCTTAATTGGCAGCCCGAGAATGAAGAGATTCGTCAAAAGATTATAGCGCAGTTGACTAGCGAGCCTGTGTTGATGATCTTCAATCCCGATCTCCCAATTGAAGTGCACACCGATGCGAGCGCAGACGGTTACGGTGCTATGCTGCTTCAAAAGGTAGACAACAAACAGCATGTGGTAGCCTATTACAGTCGTCGTACTTCTCCAGCTGAATCAAGGTATCACTCGTATGAGTTGGAGACCTTGGCGGTTGTCAATGCGATCAAATATTTCAAACATTACCTTCAGGGTCGTAAATTCAAGGTTGTAACCGATTGCAACTCTGTCAAGGCCTCCAAAACAAAGGTTGATTTGTCCCCACGAGTACATCGCTGGTGGGCATACCTCCAATCGTTTGACTTCAGCATTGAACATCGGGAAGGCGCCAGGATGTCCCACGTTGATTGTCTGTCTCGAAATCCCATTCCTGCTAAATCCCCACCTCCAATGAAGCGTCAAGAGCAGAAGCGTGTCGATTTAGCATCTCTGTCTAGTACTTGGCTGCAGGCTGAACAAGAGAAGGATGAGGAAATTCGCAAGATCGTGTCTGATTTGCAGAATGAGTGCTTGTCCGAGGATATTAGGCAAACGTATGAGGTTCGTTCAAATATTCTCCATCGCAAGGTACAGCGCAATGGACGTACTCGGTGTATCCCAATGGTTCCTCGTGCCTTTCGTTGGGCAGTTATCAACAACGTTCACGAATCAATCATGCATCTTGGGTGGGAAAAAACGCTCGAAAAAGTGTATGACCATTATTGGTTCCCAGGCATGTCGAAATACGTGCGCAAGTTTGTTGACAGCTGCATCACGTGCAAAGTGTCTAAACCCCACACTGGTCGAGTTCAAGCTGAAATGCATCCAATTCCTAAGACCGCGATTCCTTGGCACACCATTCATATAGACGCCTCTGGCAAACTTAGCGGCAAGAATAATGTCAAAGAATACGTCTTCGTCATAATAGACGCATTTACGAAGTTTGTTCTTTTGAACCACTCCAAAAACATCGACAGCGTTAATAGCATTAGGGCTCTTAAGAGTGCAATTACATTGTTCGGTGCTCCGCAAAGGGTTATTGCAGATCAAGGTCGTTGTTTTTCTAGTAAGGAATTCGCAAGTTTTTGTACTAGTCACAATATCGAATTGCATCTTATCGCTACCGGTGCTAGTCGTGCTAATGGCCAGTTCGAAAGAGTCATGGGTACCCTAAAAAGTATGTTGACGTCAGTAGAGACCAGTAGAGATCGCTCCTGGCAAGATGCATTAGGTGACATTCAGTTGGCCATGAATTCTACCATTAACCGTGTCACTAAAGCGAGTCCTCTCGAATTGTTAGTCGGTAAGGTGGCCAGACCTTTAAATTTAATGACTATTGATGACAATGACGAAATTGATTTGGATGCAATGAGAGAGCAGGCATCACGGAATATAGCTGAAAGTTCCAAATATGACAAAAATCGGTTTGATAGTACAAAGGCTAAGATTCAAAGTTGTGTAGCAGGTGATTATGTTTTAATAGAAAATGAGGAGAGAAATCAATTGAAACTTGATCCAAAATTCAAAGGACCGTTCAAAGTTATTGAGGTGTTAGATGGAGATAGGTATGTGCTAAAGTCACTTACATCGAATAGAACATACAAATATCCCCATGATAGAATCAGAAAAATTCCTGAACAACAGGTTCCCACTGAATTAGATATTGTATGTGACGATGACGATGATGATAATGCCACTGTTCCGAGTTAGGTCTGTGTGTAATTATGATAATAATTGTTTTGATTTTAATGGATTCACTGTTCACAAGTACTATGTTTTCAATGGACCGAAAGCATACCCGATGGACTGGGTATTATTGTGGCCGCATCAGAAGTTCCGGAGCATGTAAGAGGTGCACGTTGACTGCTTTTTCTGTGCAGTATACTCTTTGCGAGGAGTAGCACTTACGCAGCTGTGATGGTTACCTTCTGACGATGGGTTCACTGTTAATTTAACATTTGCCGATGGACTGGCTCGTGCCGATGGACTGGCACATCTTACGTCATCACCTGCCGATGGACTGGCAAATTGGTTTTACTGTTGTGAAGAATGATTCCACACATGAGATACATTTTCTCGTTATGATTTGTTGATGACTCACGTGTTTTAGTACCTGGCATGATCATGATCATGATCTAATTTGATGGCTGAAATTGTAATGATATTTTTTTTTGTTACTGATTATTTCATAGGATTTATGTCAGGTTAGCCGAACGGATTACCTTTCTATTATTTCTTTGTCCACAGATAACACACCCGAGGACGGGTGAAGGTCAAGACGGCCGTGTCGAATTGTGAGGGTGGCGCCACCAGTCGGCAACGATTTAATATTTTGATTATTCTTTTTTTTTAATGCGGGTATCACCGTGCACTGAGAATTCTCTTTATTTCTTGTTAAAGCTGCCAACAGATGGCGACACCATATGACACTTAATAAAATTGATTCGATTTTTATTACTGGTAACATTTAATTGGTTATGTTGGCCAACCTGTATGATTTCCGTTCGTTCTATTTTTGTGATTGGTTGTAATTTAATTTGTTAGGTTGGTAGACTGGAAACGCAAGCGATTGGCTGACAGCTTTTCCCCCTCGCTTGGACATGGCCCTTGGCGGGAATTGTACTCCACGTGGTCGAGTTGATTTAGTTTTTGGACACTTTACTTTGGTTCGTGATCGAGTAAACATCTCCGCCAAGAGACTTGTCTGTTTCCGTGCTGCCATAAGTTATTTTTAGCTTACAATTATTAAGTAGGCCGTTACGCTAATTAAGTTTAAAGTCTATCGTGCATAATCGTGAATTATAATAATGGTGTTTCTAGTACAGTGATGGTTGTAAATAAAATACAGTGATTGTGCGAATAGTGTTTCTTTCCTCTCGTAGTCAAATAACCTATCGCTATGTCCGATGTCCCTGAAAACGCCCAGTTTCCCGCCCCGGCTGTCCATGATGCGACATATATGAATATGGATTATATATATAGGGTACCTGCTGTTAAATGACTACGACGAGATTTACCTAATGTTGAAGATTTTCCAAAAGGTGCTTGCGCACCAAGCGCTTGAAAGAGAGCTTGTTCTCAGCTTGACGTATACAGAGGGGAAGGGCATTCCAGAGATGAATTGCCTGCACTGTGAACGAATTGCCCATGGCGCCAGAGCGATGGGGAGGAACAGAGAGTAGTAGTTTACGGGAGGTACGGAGCTCGCCGCCTGGCCGGGCACTTACGAACTGAAACTTTGATCTGAGGTAATCTGGTGCCACAGGGTCATAAAGAATAGAGAAGAGAGTACACAAAATCCTTAGCGACCTACGCTCGCGAATCGGAAGCCACTGCAGCTGTCGACGATACGCGGAGACATGATCATATTTGCGTAGCCCAAAAATAAAACGGATACAGTTGTTCAGGAGCCGGTCTAGTCTGTCCAAAAGTCCTTGGGTTACATTAGTGTAGCACACATCCCCATAATCTATCACTGGCAGCACCAAAGTCTGTATAAGGAGTCTCTTTGTACTTACCGGGAGGAAATGTTTAAATCTGTAAAGAGATCGTAACGTACATGTAACTCTACGACAGACCTCAGACACTTGCGGCTCCCAACTAAGGCCACCATCAATTATTAAGCCCAGGTCTTTCACCTGCGCGTCAAAAGGGATCACTATGTTCTCGAAACAGACTGGTGACAATTGCGTCAGATCCCTAGTGACCAGTGTGCGGGGACTTCCAAGAACTAGTGCTTGACACTTAGAAGGATTGACAGCAATGCCAAAGAGTCTAGACCAAGATGAAATGTGGTCGAGATCCATATTTAAACGAGATACAGCACTGTTCAAATCATCAGGCCTCACATGGGTGTATAGTTGGAGGTCATCAGCATAGAGATGATATGAGCAATTGATGTTGGGGGTGATGAGATTTATAAATATGGAGAAAAGTAAAGGTGACAAAATTCCACCCTGCGGAACCCCAGAACTCAAATCGCACCAATCAGAGTAAGACCGATTGGCACGTACAGCCTGGCGACGATCACGCAGATAGGAAGCAAGCCACCGAGCCACCGACGACGAGATATTTAGGCGATGAAGCGCAGCAAGGAGAAGCTCGTGATTAACGGCGTTGAAGGCGTTAGAGAAGTCAATGAGGACCATAATAGTGAGCTGGGAAGATTCAATACCGTGCCTAACATCTTCAATAACCTTTAGCAGAGCGGTGGATGTACTGTGACCAGGACGGAAGCCCGACTGGAGTGGTGAGAGAAGCTGGTTGGAGTAGATGTAGGCAGACACTTGCCTATGCACAACGGCTTCTAGGATTTTCGACAAAAACGGAAGAATTGAAATGGGGCGGAATTCTTTAAGCAAAGTAGGGTTGGGGACTTTTGGAAGAGGAATAACATAAGCACTACGCCATAAGGAGGGAAAATCACCTGAACACATAGAAAAATTGACAATATAAGTAATAATTGGCACAATACTTCCCAGGATGCTCACTATCATTACTCTGCTTACATCATCATGGCCAGTCGCGTTCGACTTCACGGATATAATCACCTTTCGTATCTCGTCCTCAGTGACAGAAGTGAAATTAAACATACTGTTTGAAAGGTTTGGAAGTGCGTTTATCAGCGAAATACTGTGAGATATAGTGGCGGGGTCTAAGGTTGAAGATTTTGAGAAGTGAACGTTTAAATCGTTTAGAGGAAAAGTTGACAAACTATTACACTTACATTGAGGGTTACCCACGCCAATAGACTTCAGAAACTTCCATGTGTCAGCCGCTGAAGATGAAAGGATGTTGTCATGAATATATTTGCGTTTTGCCGATCTAACCATGGAATTACAACGATTTCTTACGATTTTGAACGCACACCAGTTTTCCTGACAACGATCGCGTTTAAATTTATTAAACGCCCGATTTCGCCTGGTCATTGCAATACGGACCGCGCGGGTGATCCACGGGGCGGGCGGTCGTTTCAATCTGACGTTTCGAACGGGCGCGTGCTTGTCGTAAAGTTGCAACACTGTCGCATTAAGTGCAACCACCGCCTCATCAACGGTAGCTGCAGTTAATACGGGTGTCCAGTCTGTGCTTTGAGCGTCCCGGTTTAACGATTCGAAGTCAAGTCTCGCAAAACTACGAGATTCTATATAGACAGGTTCCGCTTTAGGCGGACGGACCTTGTAGCACAAGAAAATAAGATCGTGCCGCGAAAATCCAGGTGCTGATAACTGTCCAAACTTGCCCACGTGATCTTTTGAAGAGGACAACATAAGGTCCAACCAGGTGTCCGTTGTATCGACATTGTGGTGTGTGGGCTTTAGGGGGAGAACAGTCAAGGCCGCAGACGTTGTAGTTGACAGCAACTTACGTGTTCTACTACTATCCGTCATAAGATCAGTATTAAAGTCACCCATTATAATGAGATGTGGGCATTCCGTTGCAACAGAAGCAAACAATGTTTCAAGATTTGAAAAATAATCGACCATGGGCGGACAATACACGACTCCAAGAACAACCTTTAAACCCTTAATGTTAACCTCAATGACCAAATGTTCCATGGAGTGAGAGAAAACAGAGGGAGACGAAGATATGATTTTAAACGGGATATCGCTACGGAGGTAGATGGCGACTCCACCGCCACCCTTGCCCGTGCGATCATTTCGCAACAAAATGTAGCCAGGCAGACCGTACCACGCAGAGGACAGACTGGGCTTAAGCCAACTTTCAGAAATAAGGACTGCATGGACACAGGAAGTTGAGAAGGTATCAAGCAAGTCATTGTAATGGCTCGGAATGCTTTGCGCGTTTATGTGACATATATTGAAAAAACTACTTGAATTCGAAAGTTCGCGCGAAATTAGAGTACAGAGAGTTTCAGACTCAGGTAACTCTGAGCTATCAAGTGAGTGAAAAGAGGAGGACAATTCGCAGGCAGAGTGAAAGGATTCATCATCTGTCATAATATTATAAAAGCAGGTATGAGGAAAATATAATATATAAATAAAAATAAATACAATGTATAGTTAATAAGCACTTATTATGGTACGAATAGGCCTCGTTTGACCCGCCGGTCGACCATAAACACACTAGTTACAATCGAAGAAAAAAAGAAAAATAGTTACAAACGAAGAAAAAACAAATTCATAACATGACACTAAATAAATAAATATCACACGACCACCGCCGATCACCGAACATCAATCGCACTTCAGCAATTTACTTAATTTCTAAACGAAACAAAGCCGTCAGGTTCATCCGTCATTTCAAATGTCATTGTCAATTCAATTTTATTTAGTATCATGTTAGTAGCAAACAAAGTGGGTAATTTCATTAAGTCACGAATTGAATTGTGGGTAAACTTAATCTTAAATGTTTAAAAAAGCAACTAATTGAGATGGACGGTCGAAAATTACAACGACATAGTGGGATGATAAGATTTAACAACTGATAAACAAATACCCACCGTAGCCGCGTGATACATACGTTAAACATAACAAAAACAAAACGAAAATTGAAACACTGACTAAAATACACTAAAGTTGGTGTTATGTTGCACGTCTCGTACGGCGCTCCTCAATGGGCTTCGGCTTGCTGGGCCCGGGGATAGGAGGTATACCCTTCACTGGCGCGGGCGGCACGGGCTGAGGCGCAGCAGCCGTTGCAGTTCCCCGGGGTGCCACAGACCTCGGCACATGTTCGGACGTGGGCGTGGACATAAGCACAGGCGCAGGCGAGGACGTTGAGGTGGACACGGAGGTTGGAATTGACGATGAAGAAGACTGGACTGGAGCGTGGTTAGCGGCCAAGGACTGGAATTTCTCAAAAGAACTCAATCGCTCCTTTTTACCATTGGGCAATTTGGCGTAAACATTCCCATCAAGGGTCCAAACATTGCGCATTCCAAAATGTTTTCGCGCCGAGATGAACAGAGTCTGCCGCTGCCTTGTCAGGAACTCAGACAGCACAACTGATGTGCCCTTGAGTGATGTTTTCTTCTTCCAAACAGAGTTCCTGACATCCCAACTGGAAAACCTGACTAAAACAGGTCTGGGCCGCTCTGCCTTAGTGCCAATCCGGTGACAGACAGTAATTGAGGTGCGGGTCAAGTCAGAAAGCTGAAGATTTGTTTGGCAGACAGATAATACTGAGCCTAAAATGTCCTCATCATCAGCCTCTGAAATTCCACCAAACAGCAAATACTTTCTTCGGTGTCGCATCTCCATGGAGTCAACTGTGCTGCTGACTGTCTCAATCTGTTGCCGAAGAAGTTGCAACATACCATTCACATGCTCTTTAAAGCAACTAAGCTCTTTATTTAAGCTGCTAATTGTGGAATGTGAGTGCGGTGAAGTCGACTTCAGTGCTGTTTCCAACTCTGCAAACCGCTGTGAAAATGTGGATTCCAGCGTCTTCTGTGTTTCAAAAATTGTTTCCAAGGATTGAAATGAAAAGAAAATTGTGTGTGACTATGGGCTTATCAGAAGCACCAGAGCATCTAAAAATATTAAAGAAATTAAAGGTGGTAGAAAAATCCACTAAATAAAAGATCAAACAAATCGACCAGAAGGGTCGCTGACCTATATCAGGTGATTAGATCAATACAAAAAAATATAAAAAAAGAAATCGGGCGCCAGGCTCTCACCTTCGGATAGCTAAGAGCAGGAAAATGAACTTTTAATCACAAGCCAAGTTTGAATAGGTTCTATATGTGGGAAAGAAATTAAACCAAATTTTCAAAACCAGAAGGGTTTATTTTTCACATTCATGCAAAAAGTACAGACAAATTTTATAACCTTGTTGTAGTGAAGGATCGCTTAAAGTTATTTATTCTAAACTTACAATGTTAAGCCTGAAGGGCACAGAAACTAAATTTTCAGTTTGGGCGGTATCGCTTAAAATTAAGACCTTATTTTACAGTACTCATTGGGGCCACGTTTAGGTGTTACAGTGTTTCATCTTTTGAACGAAGGCAGATTAAATTAGAATAATGTCACCAACCTGGTGTCAGTAGGTACAAAGCCTAAGAGTTGGTGGTTTTGCAGGCCCGTCTGCCCCAGCGACGCTTCCTGCCACGAAGGCGGCTCCGACAGATGGGTCTCCAACGAAGATGCTTCTACTATATCCCACGTAGGGCAAAGTAAAGAGTGAGAGGCACTCAGAAAAAGGAATTTAAATCTTACTTTGGGTGAAGAAAAATGGAATGGTGGAAATAAACAGGGCTAGGCCTGGGGAAAATGATCCTCCCACTGCTGGGTGGTGAGGTTCTGCAGGTCCGTCTGCCCCAGCGACGCTTCCTGCCACGAAGGCTGCTCAGGCAGATGGATCTCCAGCGATGAAGCTACTAATTAATCCCATGTAGGGCAAAGAATGGGGTGAGAAGCACCCGGGGCAAATTTTATTACTAGTCGCGCGAGGCGAGAGAAATTTCTAAAGCCACATAGGCGGTAATTAGTACCAGGGGTAAAACCCGGGGAAAGAAATTTAAGGTAAACGTTTGCGTCAAAGCGCCACGACTCGCTAACGCATAACTAAAGAAATAATTGACATGAAAGGTCGTCACAGAAGGACGCCAAAAATATGCATTTAGTTTGCCCTAACAGTTGTAGTGGGCGAGCACATTGTCCCAAAAAGTATCCAAAAATGCTAGTCCATAAGGGAATCCGCAAGCGGGGAACGAAGTCGTTCAAAGGTTGGCGATCACGTCGCCCAAAGGTAGGTGGACGGGGTAGTCCAAAAGGGCAAACGTTCAGGCGGAACCTGAAGCAGATGAGAAAAAACTACGATTAGAACTTGTGACGTCATAGTGAAATTTAAGAGTGAGAAACGAAAAGGCACGAGTACTTACGTTTGCCCCGCTCCAACATCTCTGGAGGCTTCTCCATTCCGGCGGCTTCCGCACGCACGAAAACTAAAACAAGCGTCAAACAAAACAAATGAGGAACCATTTTCACAAACTAATTTCGCGAGAAAAAATATGGCCATGAATTATCGAAATACTTACAAGAAAGGCTGCGGCCGATCGCCACAAACTGTAAGCCGACCCGAAAGATCTCGGCAAAGCGAAGATTGCTTTAATTAATTAGGATATTCTCTGAAGCTGTGTCACTCCCAAGGCGCTCCACAGAAAAAGAAGACGTCAAACCATCCTTGCCAACAGAATGAACGAAAAAAAACTATCGAATATAATCTATGGTCATTAAGCTGCATTCAAACGTCACGACGAAATTGCAATCGATCCTCGTATAAGGACGATGAAATTGATTAATAAACTAGAGTTTGAGGTTTCAAAACAAACTTCAACTGTCAAACTAGCGAAAGGTTATCTGCGTAACGAAACGCACTGAAGCTGTCAAACAAATAAATGGAATAATTCTAATGTTTAGATGTCAAAACTAGGGGAAAATAATGTACGCAAATGGGATTTATTTCTTCTATGTAACAAGCTGAAAACGCGCGTTACATTACCCCCGTTCGACGAAAAATAAAAAATAGGAGCTATTTTTTATGACAAAAAACCAAAACAGGAACAAGACAGAACCTAGCAACAAGGTTAACCTATCTACGAGGCTTAGGGTATAAAAAAACCTAAAAAATAAAGAAAAGAAACCAGCTCTACCAACTCTACCCAACTCTACCAACTCTCTAACCAGCTCTACCAACTCCCCTCCCAACTCTACCAACTCTCCTCCCAACTCTACCAACTATCTACCAAACTCTACCGACTCACTAGCTACTTGTCGGTTAGGCATCCTAGCCACCGATAGTGCCAAAAGCAGGAAAGCTAGGTCTCAACATCTAAACCATAAAGAGTACAAACAAATTAGTTTTAAATTAACTAAAACCTATAATAGGATATTACTAAACAAAGAAGTTGTTAGTAGATGCGGATAGGCACTCTCGCCTCCGACTACTACAATGAAAAAGCAAACGATACTAGCATTAAGCTATGTCTAAAAGAAAAAGTAAGTTAAACCGGTTCGTAGATACAGATAGGCTCCTTCGCCTCCGACTACTACAAGTCTAAAAGGAAAAAAGAATAAATTCAAAACGTGCAAACAAAACTGCCTAGTTTATGTAGATGCGGTTAAGCACCTTCGCCACCGACTACTGTAGAACAGTTAAAAAATTCCCTGCAATAGGAAAGAATTCGAAACCGGTAAGGCTAAACGCTACCGTCCGACTCAAAACTTCTATGTGAGTGTGTCAGTGACATCACTACTCATTACTATGAGAGAAAATGAAAAAGGTTTCAATTTTCGAAGGAAAACTGAGAATATGTTGGAATAAAAAGGAACTAAGTATGAAGTATAATGATATGTCACTGAGACACTCAAGGGGGAAAAATATTGTTTTTGGAAAAAACCCCAAAAAGAACAAAAGTGAGTAAGACTCCTCTTAAAACGGGCAACGAAAAAACCCCCGTGTGACTGGTGCAACACCGCCAGACTTCCAGGCACACGTAAAAAGTCGTGGAAAAAGGGAAAAAAAACAGCCAAATAGCCTTTCAAATGTGACTGGCACGACACCACCAGACTACCATGCACATTGAAAAGAAGAAACGTCGGGCCGCAAACCTAAAAAGTGCGGACGACAAAGAGAAATGTCTGTCACAGACAGGACAGGCAAAAAAGTCCAATGCGACTGGCTCAACACCACCAGACTCCCAGGCGCATGGCAAAAGAAACGTCATATCGCAATCTTGTGCGGATGACAAAGAAAAGTGACCGTCGCAGACGCGACAGGCCAAAAAATCCAATGCGACTGGCTCAACACCACCAGACTTCCAGGCGCATGGAAAAGAATGTTGAGCCGCGGCTGCAGCAAAAGCGGCCAACAAAGGAGGCAACCACCATATCAGATGGTGGAGCAAAATTGATCCTACACCCCGGCAGTGTGGTCAAAAAGAAGATCAATCGCTGCAATAGCGAGATCTGAGAAAGACGACCTTCAAATCAGGCACGCCAAAAAGAACAACCGCATTGCATTCGCAATGAAAAATCGGAAGTCTAAAAGTTACACTACTAACAAGTAGGTAAAAAGTCTAATCAGGGAAAGTCAAGTCCAGGAGATGCTTATTCATCTAAGCTTAACAAAAACTAGAAGTATTCTAAACAAGAATTTAAGCTAATATTACACTCACAAATATTCTAAAGAGTCATGACAAAAGAAAATTAAGTACAACCTTTACTCTATAACAGCGATAGAAAGAAAAGTGTACAATAAGCAACAAGATACTATACAAGGGTTCTATAACCCAATATGTACAAAAACAAAAAGGTTATGTTGTTGGATTAAATTTGGAATAGAGTTCTTAAAATGTCCAAGGTTAACTTTAAAATTAACAACGGTTGGGAGAAAAATTCAAAGCAGTCTTACCTTTCATACATCTCTAACAAAGGTCCAATAACTCTAATATACATCTCTAACAAAGACCATGACTTCCCCAAAATGTCCCCCCAGCGAAGCTAAGAGTTCCAAATATCAAATTTTAATAATATCTTTAACATGAAAACGACCAGAAGTGCCTTTTGAAAGGTCTTTCAAAACATAAACTACATCAGAAATTTTGTCAACAATTTCACATTTAACAAACCTTGGAGCCAGCTTGGCCGAAAAATAATGAGCTGCGCTAGATTGCACAAAATTTCTCCTCCAAACAACATTACCCACGTCGTAAGTGACAGCCTTACGACCCTTATTATAAAAAGAGGCATTACGTTTATATGCCTTTAAAAGAGAGACGGATACCCGTTCAAAAATTGACTTGAGTCTATCAAAAGAACTAGCCAACTTGTGACGATCACCTATTGTTAGATCGTCCAAGTTATCAAAAGAATCGCTAAAGCGATGCAAAGAAGAATCTATAATAAGTTCTCTACCGAACATTAAAAAATTAGGAGTAAAGTCTGTAGCTAAGTTAACAGCACTATTTAACGCTACTTGGATATGAGGCAAAAGTGATGACCAAGTCCGATGATCATCTTTAACAAAACAAGCAATACAAGTGTACCAGGTGACAACCCTATTATACTGGATGTAGTACCTATGAAAAGTATTTATTATTCAAAAGTAGAAAAAAGTTTTTTAACAAAAATATTAAACTAAGGTATGTCAGGTGACAACCCTATCTACTGGATAAAGTACCAATTAAAAAATGTTTCAAATGTAAATGAAAATTATAGCACTAATTACTTTCCACCCTGTAATGAAAGTGATATTAAAATCTTGAGACTCCGAGGAAAATATCAATTAAGAGAAATTTCAAATTCAAAACAATGTCGCAGTCAAAAAACACTCCGAAGTACAGATATGAAACACCAAGAAATATTGTTTATAATTAACAAGTAAAAAATTAAAGTTGAGACCAACTGTCACAACACCCTGTATAAGAATATAATAAACACTCCGTATATAACAATTATGAAATTTTAACCACTCTGTTCACCTTCAGAAAAACAAACTATGTAAACAGATTTCAATTGCACAGTGTGATAATGTTCACTAAATGTTAACCAATATGTAATCAAGACCGATGCAAAAAAACTCTAAAGTTAAATATTATAACAATGTCACTTTTATAAATTGAAACTTTTTTATGAAGCTGAGTGTACAACAGCAGTACTAATATTTGAAACAAAGATTCTAAATTGTTTACTAGTTAAGACAACAAATGTATACTAATAATAAATGCAAAAGTTACTTTAAGGTTAACAATAACTGATCAGCTGTTCAGTAAAACTGTGAAATTATTATTCAATTACTTTGCAAAACAAACTCTGATATTTAAATTTACTTGTCACTATTAAACTTGAGAAACACTGTACTTTAACTGGATAAATGCACAACAAAAGTTTTACTCCTCAAAACACATCCATAGAACAATAAGTAACACTGTATTGTGAACACTTCAAAAAAAAATAACAATGTACTGAAAAATATAACAACAGTGGTATATATCAGTACTGTCTGAAAAATACAATAATAATAATATAAGGTAACAGAAAACTAAAAATGTTACCAGAGGCCTTCGTTCAAAGAGAATAAACAATTCCACTCAAAAGAAAAGTAAACACATATAGAAACCTATTTTTCAGTCCCTGCTTCGGTGAGCGCCAAATGTAATGAAAAGAAAATTGTGTGTGACTATGGGCTTATCAGAAGCACCAGAGCATCTAAAAATATTAAAGAAATTAAAGGTGGTAGAAAAATCCACTAAATAAAAGATCAAACAAATCGACCAGAAGGGTCGCTGACCTATATCAGGTGATTAGATCAATACAAAAAAATATAAAAAAAGAAATCGGGCGCCAGGCTCTCACCTTCGGATAGCTAAGAGCAGGAAAATGAACTTTTAATCACAAGCCAAGTTTGAATAGGTTCTATATGTGGGAAAGAAATTAAACCAAATTTTCAAAACCAGAAGGGTTTATTTTTCACATTCATGCAAAAAGTACAGACAAATTTTATAACCTTGTTGTAGTGAAGGATCGCTTAAAGTTATTTATTCTAAACTTACAATGTTAAGCCTGAAGGGCACAGAAACTAAATTTTCAGTTTGGGCGGTATCGCTTAAAATTAAGACCTTATTTTACAGTACTCATTGGGGCCACGTTTAGGTGTTACAGTGTTTCATCTTTTGAACGAAGGCAGATTAAATTAGAATAATGTCACCAACCTGGTGTCAGTAGGTACAAAGCCTAAGAGTTGGTGGTTTTGCAGGCCCGTCTGCCCCAGCGACGCTTCCTGCCACGAAGGCGGCTCCGACAGATGGGTCTCCAACGAAGATGCTTCTACTATATCCCACGTAGGGCAAAGTAAAGAGTGAGAGGCACTCAGAAAAAGGAATTTAAATCTTACTTTGGGTGAAGAAAAATGGAATGGTGGAAATAAACAGGGCTAGGCCTGGGGAAAATGATCCTCCCACTGCTGGGTGGTGAGGTTCTGCAGGTCCGTCTGCCCCAGCGACGCTTCCTGCCACGAAGGCTGCTCAGGCAGATGGATCTCCAGCGATGAAGCTACTAATTAATCCCATGTAGGGCAAAGAATGGGGTGAGAAGCACCCGGGGCAAATTTTATTACTAGTCGCGCGAGGCGAGAGAAATTTCTAAAGCCACATAGGCGGTAATTAGTACCAGGGGTAAAACCCGGGGAAAGAAATTTAAGGTAAACGTTTGCGTCAAAGCGCCACGACTCGCTAACGCATAACTAAAGAAATAATTGACATGAAAGGTCGTCACAGAAGGACGCCAAAAATATGCATTTAGTTTGCCCTAACAGTTGTAGTGGGCGAGCACATTGTCCCAAAAAGTATCCAAAAATGCTAGTCCATAAGGGAATCCGCAAGCGGGGAACGAAGTCGTTCAAAGGTTGGCGATCACGTCGCCCAAAGGTAGGTGGACGGGGTAGTCCAAAAGGGCAAACGTTCAGGCGGAACCTGAAGCAGATGAGAAAAAACTACGATTAGAACTTGTGACGTCATAGTGAAATTTAAGAGTGAGAAACGAAAAGGCACGAGTACTTACGTTTGCCCCGCTCCAACATCTCTGGAGGCTTCTCCATTCCGGCGGCTTCCGCACGCACGAAAACTAAAACAAGCGTCAAACAAAACAAATGAGGAACCATTTTCACAAACTAATTTCGCGAGAAAAAATATGGCCATGAATTATCGAAATACTTACAAGAAAGGCTGCGGCCGATCGCCACAAACTGTAAGCCGACCCGAAAGATCTCGGCAAAGCGAAGATTGCTTTAATTAATTAGGATATTCTCTGAAGCTGTGTCACTCCCAAGGCGCTCCACAGAAAAAGAAGACGTCAAACCATCCTTGCCAACAGAATGAACGAAAAAAAACTATCGAATATAATCTATGGTCATTAAGCTGCATTCAAACGTCACGACGAAATTGCAATCGATCCTCGTATAAGGACGATGAAATTGATTAATAAACTAGAGTTTGAGGTTTCAAAACAAACTTCAACTGTCAAACTAGCGAAAGGTTATCTGCGTAACGAAACGCACTGAAGCTGTCAAACAAATAAATGGAATAATTCTAATGTTTAGATGTCAAAACTAGGGGAAAATAATGTACGCAAATGGGATTTATTTCTTCTATGTAACAAGCTGAAAACGCGCGTTACAGGATGTCATAGTGAAAACTGACAGTGTTTGTGATCAATGTTGTGTCAGTGAACTTGGGTCCAAAGGTCAACCGGCAGGTGTTTTATACCAACTTTTCAGCTGTGCATGGGATTGAGAAACCCACACTGTATGTATATAAGAATATAATATACTAACTATGTACACAAAAATATTGGTAAACTTTTGTGATTCAAAATAAATTATTAATTAATACACAAAAAGTGACTTGTCTTGGTTTTGACACCTACCCCTACTCAGATATCGGATATGTCTGCCACATGCATCTGAAACGACAAGAAGTATATATATATAAGTATGTAATAGGTTCAGGACAACATCACTAAAATTGGTCTAGTCCGACATTAAACACTGGGAGGCTTGTGTTATGGGTACTAGATGACCGACAATATTCATATACAAATAATACATTTACATAAAAATACAGAAAACATCAATAACCCTGAACTCATTATCCATTCATCACACAAATACTCACTGGAAGAAATCCCTTATAGAAATAAAATGAAAATGAAATGAAATGAAATGAAATTAAATATATTTATTTGCAATAGATATAGTTAACATATTGGTCTTAAAATATAAAAAAAAAATCGTATCATATATCTAGACGTGAGTAAGTCATGCAAATCTTTAATTGTCAACATTGACATTATATCCTACTATTTAACAATTTTATTCTACTTATGTGCTACATCAAAGTATTCTTTAATATCGTAAAAACATTTTTCAACAAGCCAAGTAAACAGTTTGTTTTTAAATTTATTAGAAGATAGTTGCTTGAGGTGATTTGGTAGGTGATTAAAAATTTTAATACACATGGCATAGCAATTTCTACCCTTCATTGTCGTGTGCATTTTGGGAACTACCAGTCTGTCCGGGTATCTAGTATTAAAATTCACAATATCACTTTTCTTCTTGAATAATTCAGTGTGTAATTTCACGAACATACAGACCTCCAAAATATATATTGAGCACACAGTAAGCAAGCTGAGTTCAATAAACGAGCTCTTACACGACGTGCGTGAACTAATATTTGTAATAGCCCTAACGCATTGTTTTTGCGCTATAAAGGCACGATTAATATGGACAGAGTTTCCCCAAATTAGTATTCCATAACGAAGATTAGAAGCCACAAAACCATGATAAGCTTTTAAAGCAGTTTTTCTATCGGTTATTCGTGAGAGTCGGCGCAAAACATATGCAAATCTATTAATTTTTGAGCAGACTTTATTGACATGCAGTTTCCAATTACAATGGTCATCGAGTACAAACCCAAGAAATGTAGTGTTATCACATTCTGTCAGTGTGTGGTCGTTATATGTTACTGACAGTGTTTCCTTTCTTCCTCTATGATTGATGAATTGAATATATTTTGTTTTTCCTAAATTTACATTTAAATTATTATTCTTTAACCATTTTATAATTTTATTGACAGTGTTGTTAATTTCATCATTGTAGTTTTGTCCTTCTGTTTCGAAAATTACTATTGATATGTCATCCGCAAATAATGTACAGTCGTGCTCAGTAATTGATGGCAAATCATTAATGTAAATTAAAAACAGTAGGGGACCAAGAATAGTCCCTTGAGGTACACCTACTCGATTAACTTGTGTGTCCGATCTGTAAATGCCTTCTACTTTATCAGTGCTGGTACCTGTAATTTCTACTATTTGGTGTCGATTGCTGAGATAACTCTTAAGCCAGTCATTAACCACGCCTCTCAAACCGTAAGCTTCACATTTTTTTAATAGTAGTTCATGAGAGACATGGTCAAATGCTTTGCTCATATCGAAGAAAATAGCCATTGTTTTAGTCCCCGTATCTACGTTATTAATAATTTTATTAATAAGATTGAAGGCAGCTAAAGTGGTGGATTTCCTTTTTTGAAATCCATGTTGCTGCATGCATAGTATTGCACATTTATTAATAAATTTCATTAACCTGGTGTGCATGGCCTTCTCGAAGACTTTAGCTAGGATTGGTATAAGCGCAATCGGTCTATAGTTACTAGGCTGCAGCATGTCACCCGTTTTAAAAATGGGCTTGATAATAGAAACTTTCAATTTATCGGGAAAAGTGCCTTGTAGAAAAGTCAGGTTTATCAAATGCGATAGTACGGGTGCAATGATGTCACTAGTTATTTTAATAATATTTGTTGTGATATTGTCGTAACCTACAGAAGTTGTATTATTAAGTGTCTTTATTATATTTAGTACTTCATTGGGATTTGAAGGCGAGAGAAACATGTTGATATTATTAGAATTTACAGAGTAGTTATATTTAATGTTCAAAATATTGTCAGTATTAGCAAGTTTAATGTAGTATTCATTGAAAGCATTGGCTATAGCATGAGGGTCATGGATTACCATTTCATCATGAATTAGTTTATCTATGATTTTCCTTTTTATGTTTGGTTTACCCATGTCTTTTTTTATTACGTCCCAGCTGGGCTTTTGAAATATTTTTGGCTTTTTGTATTGATCTTTTGTTTTCTCTTTTCCTAGACGTAATTATGCATTTTTTGAGTAATTTATTGTATTTATTATAGTTAAGTTTATTTTCTTTTGTTCTGTTCCGATAATATCTGTATCTTAGACTACGTTTAGTTTTTAAGGCGTTCCTTATTCCCTTGGTTATCCATTTCGTATCATTGCGCTTAGTCCTAATTTTAATTTTACTAATCGGGAAGCATAAATTGAAAAATAATGCATACATTTCATGAAATTTGCTAAATGCTATATTAGCATCTGTTTCGGAGTACACTTCATTCCATGATAAGCTCATCAAACTGCATCTAACTAATATTATCCTGGTTAAAATCCCTTCTCTTAAGAATCTTAAATGTGGGAGGAATGTATTTTTCTTCTATCGGTACATGTAGCAATTGAGCAGTATGGTCCGAGAGACCTAGCGGAAGGACTTGTCCTTTCGCGAGTGGAACATTGGATAGCATTTGGTCAATACATGCATTTAGCCTTGTTGGAGTTTTAATGTGAATTTGGAAGTGGTAATTTTGAGTAATTCTATAAAATTCATTGAGTGTTGTAGTTGACTTCCCTAGGTCGATGTTAAAATCACCCACTATAATTATTTTGTTTCTTTTTGTCCTATTATTAACAATTTTTAACAGACTCTCCAGTTTAGATAAAAATATTTTAGTGCTTGAATCAGGAGTTCTGTATATACAAATAAGAATACATTTTAGTTCTGGAAAGACTACATCACAGATTTCAAAATTAAATTCACTCTTCAGTTCATCTAGGAAGGTTAAAGGCTTAGTTTCTAGATAATCTCTACACAGTATACAAGTTCCTCCTCGTTTTTTTGGTCTTGAAAACCAGGCTGCTAATTTGAAACCATTAATATTAATATTTGGTTCGTCACCTATTTTCACAAATGTTTCTGATATACAAATCAGGTCTATGTATTTTTTTTCTCTAACATCTAGATCCTTTAATGTAACTTGGAGCAGGTCTTTTTTCATTAATAACCCTGCTATATTTTGATGAAGGATTAACAAAGTTTCGTTGCTCTCGAAAAAAACAGTCTTCGGTTTGAGTGCTCGTAGAAATGCGGTTTTCGCGCAAAACTGTTTTTGATAGGGAGTCACAATCAAGCTTGTTTTTATCATCAGCAGAGATATTTAAGTTAAATAAATCTAAATCGCTGATATAGTCCCTTAAATCTATAAAAATTTGGCGCACAGCTGTGTTGTTTATAAGGCCTGACACTTTATTAAACATTCTATTTGAATATTCAATGTTTTTGTTACTATCTAGCACGTTAGCATATTGATATGTGCAAACGTCAGAATACAATAAATTGTTAAAATATTCAACCCGTCTATTAAAAAGACCGTCATATTTATGCACTTTAAAGTTTGGTAAGCAGATAATTATGTTAGTGTGCTTGATTTTCTCTAATTTACCTCTTAGGAAACTAACAATGTCATGGTAATTTATGGTATCCTTAAAATCGATCGCTCCAACAAATATTACACAGTAATCGTTAAATGTAAAATTCTTAATTTTTGAATCGATACCATCCAACAAGTGGCAAAGTCCGGCGTCAGTCTTGATATAGTGACAGATGTCATTTGAACCAAAGGTATTTCTTGCTGTTTGTAGAATCTTGTTTCTGCTGTTGTTGCTGATAATGCATATTTTCCTTTTTTCAGAGGTACAAGAGCCGTCTTCTTTGTCCTCCTTTCCTAGTGTGGCTTTTATTGGAGATGAGGGCACAGTCGAAGTGCTTGAGGCAGAGTATAGTTGCAGTAGAGGCACGATTGGATCTTCAGGTAGGGAAGTTACTGGCGATGGCGACCGAGGTTCTGAATGTATTTTGTCTCGTTCGTCTTTCGTTGGAGTTGTGGGTAGAGTTGGAGTACTTAAAGCGGCAGGTGGCTGCTGTTTGGAGGGGAGTACATGCTCATCTTGTCCAGAACTTGGAGCTGGCTTGGGTGGCGTATCATCATCGCTATCTAGCGCCTCTGTTCTTTTGGTTTTAAGAACCAGTAGATCTTTTTTTATGGGGGTCAGTTTTCTTAGAGGCCCTTTATCTGTTAGTAATTTTTTGTAGATCTCTGCCTTTTTCTGGTGATCTTCTAGTATTTTGTGTAGCTTAACTATTTCCGTGTTGAGGCAGTCTATTTCCTCATTGGCGCTTGCTAGTTGGATTGATAGAGAACTAACTTCTGATTTTAGCTCGTGAACTTGCAAGCTTTCAGACGACGTTATATTAGGAAGACTATGTGAGCTGATATCTAAGTCAGTATTTCCCAAACAATCATAGTCCGACTCAGGATCTGAAAGTATTTCCTGCGTAACACGTATTATTTGTTTCGGCTTTCTCAGGGTTACATTGTCCTGTTTCCAAGTCTGTATTTTGGACGTATCGACAGTGCTAACGCTAGAGGGGGACACTGGGAGGGGGAACTAATAAGTTTGCCTGTATACATAATCTATTGCTATTATGTATAATTTGTCATTTCTTTTTATGTACAATAAAGTGTTTACATACATAAATACAAATATTTGCCCTTGCGGGGACTCTAACCCCGGACCGCCGGCTTCGTACTACGACTATGCCAACGATGGACCAGAATAATTACCGGATACCGCAAGGCTACCTAGTGACAGACTGAAAAGTGATGGCAGGGTGACTTCGACGTATCTATTCATTAACGAGTGAATGGAGCAGCCAATAGAGTCGACTGATGCAAGAGAGAGATGCCTTTGCCCAGCAGTGGAACGCATCTCTATAGGATAGGAAATCAAAATAATCTAACTTCAAGAACGATAGCAGAAGTGTAAGATACGTTGAATATTTGTTCCGAATCACACTAAAATACCCCAGTCACACCTGCCCAACTCTATACAACCCAACACCACCCACAATAGTCTGACGAGATATCTTAAGGGCACAAAGGTTCCCGCAAATTGCCAAAGTAAGTGTAGCGTCCGAACAGAAATACATTATCTGGACTCGAAGGCTGTGTGTCGGAGATTTATTAGTTTAGACCTTAGATGACTACTCCATTTCCTTGGAGATAAATCGGTTGAATTTAGGTTGTTTGTTAAATATTGGATATTCTGCCCAGTGACTTCGTTAACGTGGATTTTCAACCTTTTCATAGAAACTTTATTTCGATTAGAAGTTGATTTTGGAAAAATCTTGTCTTGTTTTTTTACAGTTTGTACATGTCTGTTTCATTACATTATATCGAAAGCATTTTTCGATTAAACCGTGAAAAGTTAGGGGTTGTTATAAAACAAAGCTAACCTTACCTAATAATTTACGACGACGCGTTTGGCTCGGTTGGTAGACACCTGCCTACTGAGTCGGCGGTCCCGGGTTCGAATCCCGGCCGGGGCAAATATTTGTGCAAAATATTTGTTCTTGGGTCATGGATGTTATCTATATATGTATTTATATATTATGTATATCGTCGTCTAGTACCCATAGTACAAGCTTTGCTTAGTTTGGGACTAGGTCGATTTGTGTATGATTGTCCCTTAATATTTATTTATTTATTATTTATTAATGAAAAATGTGTGACTTAAAAGGAAAACATTGTCGACGAAAAACTCGATGACACTTCGATGAAACGTTTGTCGGTGAAACAAGGGGTGACTTAAATACCTACTTAGGTTAACTTTGGTACGACGAAAATCGTGTATAGCCACGTACCTAATTTTCGATGTCGATTAATCTCCTTTAGTACAGCACAAGCTTAAAAAAGAACTAATTTGTTTTGTCCCGTTTCACTGGTATTTTGAAAGTGTATAAAATTAAAGTTGCCTTTATCGGTGTAAATCCCTGGTTTACACAAGCGGAACATTTTCTTTGCTCCCAATCAATCCAACGTCGCATGTTAAATAAAAGCTCATTAAATAGGTCAACTTAATCAACCCTCTCCACATTTGAATAACTATCGTCACTTAATTCTTCGGCCGCCATGTTGCCGCCCGCTTCCGCCGGAAGACCAACTTGGACGGATTCAAACTCGACCGGAACTGGATGGAACGGCGACATATATTTCAAATTTCGAACGGCTATTGTCCGTTGGAGTTCGATATTTAAAGGGTGTGATGTAGGATTGCTATTATTGTTCATTTTGCATTGTTTTCAGTGCTGAAATATAGTTATTTTAGTTTGTTCTTGTAAGCTTAATATTAAAATCGAAGAAGAGAGAGTGCCACGCTGAACTTATTACATAATTCTGCAGTTTTTTCAATCTTATTTTCCAAATTTGATTCAGGCGGAAGGATTTTCATTTATGTTCACCAACTTCAAAAAATAGGTGGTTCTATGTTTCCTTGTATGTATATTTTTTTATATATTTCCACCATTCACAAAATTCTTTTTTCACCGGCACCGGCTTTAAAAGGTGATTCAAATGTAATCTGTACATGAACGGATTCTTTTTGGCTTTTCAGTTTATTTTGAAATCGGTTCTTTTTTTTGCAATGTAGGTTTAGTGCTTAATACGAGATAAATATGCCTTGAACGAGATACTTCATCTTTATACACAAGTGATCTGCGAAAGTAGAAGCCGCTTTTGATGTCATTGTGTGCGTGACATTGACGTTGTGACAGATGCGCCAAAAAACGATACATAGCCTGTGGCTAACCAAAACTGGCTACAGTTTCAAGCGCTAGACTAGGTTTCTAAGCGTATTTATTCTAAGGTTTAGTGTATTGGACAGATTGTTACTTAAAATTTATTATGTGATACTACTGATGCATCGCTTAAATAGCAAAATATCAATGTTAATAAAATCACACCCAAGGTTTAACGATATATTTTGAATAAAGGTCCTCGCGCTCCAACGAACACTGCGCCATCTATTGGCTAATTAAGGTGTTCGCTTATTACCAGTGGTCACTTGACCACGGCTTTGTAAGGGGAGGCGCACACTGAATCGTCCGATTCCGTCAGGTAGTTTTGTCCAACATTGCTTCAACGTTGAACGAAAAATATGGTGCTGAACATATTTGGCAAATACGGCTATTGAGATGACAATGAAAATGGTTGTTCTATATATTTAAGTATATATTTATCTATGTAAGTACGTATGTCGTCGTCATAACACAAGCCTTCTATTCTTGAGCTTAATTTGGGACTAGATATCCGATATTAAAAGAAATACTAAACCGAAAGTAATGTTTCGCATAATACTCATTTCGCAGAAATTTCCTACCGCTTAAACGGGAAATATATTTTGAAATGTTTTTGTGTATCCTGGTAGATTACGATAGGTTAGGTTAGGTTTATTTTATAGCTTTTCAGCAAAATGTATGGTATCAGTAGAATAACAGTTATGCGAAACGTTACTTTCGGTAAAACAAGTTTCTGCCAGATGAGGGTAAACCGTAGAGAGGCACTTCGCTACAGAAACTCATACTTCGGTCAACTTCGCGATAGTGTGGAGCCGGGGGTAGATTAAAGCATTCACTGCCGCTAATAAACATTTTCTTATTTTTTTCCCGGTGCCTTGAAAAGGGGTTGGGAGCTTATATTGAGACATTTTAATACTTTTCAATCAAATTATTCTTCTTCTGTCAGCGAAATTTTAATACATTTTTGTTATTCTTTTTTTTTTAACCCCCGACGAGAAAAGAGTTTAACATGTGCATCTGTGTGTCCGTCTGTGACGGGTTCCCTTTATCTTGCATAATATCGATTCTCCGAATTTAATTTCGCATAACAGCTATCAACGAAACATTTTTAGCCGAATGATTCTTTAGCATAATCATTAAGTTTCATAATTGTCAGTTGGCATACTATTCATTTAGCATAATTTTAAATGGCAGAACACTAGTATCACCGACTTTTATTTCTCATAATTTTATATGGCAGAACATTAATATCGCCGAATTTATTATGGTATAAAGACATGGTTTACGGAACAGACGAGTGCTAGGAAACTAGTTTAGGTTTTAGGTTAGATTAGGCGATTATTAACTAAACTGATACCAGTTAAATCGTTAGGTTAGTTTAGAACTTAGAACTATGAGCACAACAGAACTGAACTGCTGCCAGTAAAGTAGGTTAGGTTAGGACCGAAGTTAATGGGTTAGGTTAGGTTAATAGAACTGCGACCATAACAGGATCGAACTATAAATATTATGAGATATAAATTTCTTCGAAATAACTATTCGGACATGTAAATATTATGCTTATTCATATTCTGCCATATGAATGGTCTGATAAAAAAAATTATGTGACATCACAATATGAGAAAAAAATTATGCAAAATAAAATTCGGAGAAATGATGTTTCTGTCAAAGGTTGTAATGCAAAATGAAAATATGAGTATCAATTTTATGCAACATATTAGTGAACCGTCTGTGACATCGTAGCTCCCAAACGGATTGACCAATTTTTAGTGCGGTTAATCGAAAGACGTGTCCGTTAAGATGGTTGTTAACTATGTTTGGTGGAAATTAGAACAGTAGTTTCCAACATAATTATTCAGCTTTAATCGGAACAAGTGACATGATCTGAGCCAATATTGAAGCTAATCGTTCCAAATTATGTAGTTATGTTTAATTTTAGAAGCATTTTCTATATCACCTATTGTATGAGGTTCTCATGATGACCAGCTATGCCAGACAAGTATGTAACTCGAGTTTTAGGAGTAGACAGTCTCTGTAGTGTCTGGCCCTGCAAAATATATGATGCAGCGGTCTGTTAGTGTATTAATATGAAAATACTTGTGACTGACTCCTGTTTCAAATGTATCACCAATAGGGTGTCCCTTATATGAGCAAAAAATTTTTTTTGTATTTTTTTGAAACGCATACCCCGCAATTATTTTAGAAATGCTAAAACAAACATACTTGCAAAGTTTCAGCACTCTGTGATAACGGGAACCCGTGCCGACTTGGCTTCAAAGTTTTGTATGTTATTTTAGTAGGCAAATATACTAATAATTCGGATTTATGCCCAAACGACCGAAATAAATATGAAAATAAGCAAAAATCAACTTATTAATCATCATAATATACTGTACTAGCTGTGCCCCGCAGTGTTACCCGCTCATCCCAAGGGAACACTAAATTTATTCAGGATGAAAAGTATCCTATGTCCTTTCCCGGGTCTCAAACTATCTCCATACCAAATTTCATCTAAGTCGGTTCAGCGTTTTAAGCGTGAAGAGGTAACAGACAGACAGACAGACAGACACACTTTCGCATTTATAATATTATAGTAAGTATGGATGGTATGGATTATACCTATTATGTAATTACTATCTCACTTGAGATACTTATTTCGCAGAGCAGCTTCTTTTAGTAGGATAAAGTTTTCTGTGCTCCTAAACACAACGTAGTAGAACTTGTTTCTGCTCTTCGTCGCCGTTATCAATCCGTAAAAGTCTTCCATCAGCTTAACTGCCCTTTCTGCTGTATCATTTACAGCTCTAAGAGTTGAGCTTTAAGATTTAGCATTCAAATAGGCATCATTTTCGGGCGTCAATAAAACAGGACCACGCAAAAAACTATTGTCAATTTTCAAGCGTGTAAACAAATGTTTGCTCTTTGTGGACACAAAATCATCAATCTCTGAGTCAGCAAATAATCACATGATGAGGAAGGTTCAGCGATGGATGTGTTTTTTTGTCTTCTTTTCTCTTTATCTATCTTCCGTTGGCGGGCTCGCTCTTCCTTTTCTGCCAATTTTTGGTCGACTACTGCCAAACACCCCTGACGCCCCGCTCTGTTGCTCTAAAAATACTCTATCTTCTTCTATCTTTATCGTTTGAAGAGCATCGGCATGTGCGATATGAAACAAATTGTCCAAGTTGTTTTGAAAATTTTGCTCCCGACGTTTGTGAATGTCATTGCTCTTCTTACAATTGTTTTGTAGGTTACGCCAAACTTGGTAAGGGTCTACAAGCCTCTTAACACAGTTAGGTACTAAAATAATAATATTGCTTTGCTAATTCACGATATATAATAACGTGCCAGTTAATTTCTAACTTTTCCTAAAAGATAATACACTCGTGAATTGCAAGAGTAGCACCTTCGTTTACTTTTAATTTCACCTCGCGAATATTATAATATTATAGGTAGTCTGGAAGAGATCGCTTTTTAGCGATAAGATCGCCTATTATTTACCTCTATTGTGGTGATAAGTGCTATGTGTATTTGTATTTTTTCTTCTTGAGGTGTGCAATAAAGAGTATTCTATTCTATCTAACACAAAACTGCTAATACCTGCCTATTTGAAGGCAATTTCGAACCTGTTATCTGATGTTTTATATAACCAACTAAGAAAATATCCTTCTTGGAACTTCTTAATTCATTATCTATTTTACAAAACCAAACTAATACGTCTCAGATAAAATGAACTGTCACTGCACTAAGTAATTACGCGGCACGCGCCGAGCGGTCCAAGCAGTTTGTATGGACAAGATTCACCTGCAAGTCGGCACGGGTTCCCGTTCGTAGATCAAGCTAATTTTCATTTTGGGAGCATTTTAGTACATATCGAACAAATTTAGAGGGTATGCGTCAAAAAAGAATTTGGTCGAAAAATAAGGGACACCCTAATCACCAATGTTGAACATCTGTTTGGAACGGACATGTTGACTGTGTCTGATTCTACTTAGTTTAAAATCTTATTTTTTTTATGTAACCAATGGATAACTGTTATTGGCCCTCTGTTATGTAACTTTATATCATATGTATATTTACGGCTGTTGTTATCCTGAATACCAATAAAAAAAAAAGCTACTTGTGTCGGGAATATAATTATTCAAGTTTGAACTTAAGTCTTGTTAGTCCGGTGTTTCTTAACACAAGCATTAATTATTGAATAAAATGAGGCACCAACGCAAATTCTGTGAAATATTTTTTTAATTTAAAAAAAAATGCGTCAATCTGCACGCAAAAATAATATATAACGATTCGTTTATTGTGCGCTGATCTTTACATTTAGTCGGTAAGGGGGAAATCAATTAAAACAATATTTGGCCTTACCTTAACCGAGGGAGATGCGAATGATAACAAGTACGTAGGTAGTTACAATAACAGATTTGTAAATAGAACATGGCTTCTTATGATTAGATTTTTACCGTTATGTTTCCTGTATCGCGGTTATTTCTGTTGGAAAGTAATGAAATAATGAAATTTATTCTGGAAGTAGGCCACAAGAGCACTTTTACATGTCTGAGTCTACCGGCATTTCACAAGAGGAGACCACTGTTGAGAAGAAACTCCGAAGGAAACTCAACAGTCCGTAACTATTACAGTAATACGAACTTAACTTAATTTGTAGCTATCTTAAGAATTAAGGCGTACCTAGAGTGCATGCGTATTTTGTTAATAGGCGTACCGCCTATTAACTAAATCATTTTTCAAGTTCTCCACTACCCAAAGGTTGTCTGGAAGAGCGATTTTTTGCGATAAGACCGCCTGTTGGTTACCTCTAATTGTAATTTCTTGCATTGTATTTCTCCTGTATGTTTTATGAGGTGTGCAATAAAGAGTACTTGTATTGTATTGTATACGTAGTCTTCGAAGAAAACATATTAAAACTGTTATTTCAGATATAAATAAGGAAAAATATAAGAATAAAATGGAAACTACCAGAAAGTATGACGGTTTATCACAATTTATGTACGTTTGATATGGTTTCTTATTAGAACTGTGTCCCTTAAACTAGTCAGGTACAATCTAACACGAATTAAGGAGTCCGTTACTTAGTTTTTGGTTCAGGCCATGCATTTGTGTCTGTCAGATAGTCCTCTACTGTATACGTAATATGCCTTTGAAATTGAAGATGTTTTAAATACATTTTGAGAGATGGAACTTTAGGCTAATTTTAAAACATGATCAGGCAACATTAGGTAACTAAGTGTCCTTTAGTACTGGGCAGTACTAAGCGTAGCTTTATTATTAAGAATATAATATTCAACGGAAGGTTGTGGGAGCAGGCGGCATCCTTTCCTATTTATCTACGAGTTTGTTTCGAAATGAACGATTTTTTTTTACGTTTTCTGTCATTTGGAAAAATAATGGAAAAACTGAATTGACATACAATTCCATATTCTTATCAAACCTTCTCTCATGAGAATTGAGAAATGCACTTTAGGTAATCATAAAAAAAAAACAATAAAATGAATAAATAAATATTAAGCGACAATCTTACACAAATCGACCTAGTCCCAAACTAAGCAAAGCTTGTACTATGGGTACTAGACGATGATATATATAATATATAACATACATATATAGATAACATCCATGACCCAGGAATAAATATTCGAGTTCATCACACAAATATTTGCCCTGGCCGGGATTCGAATCAAGGACCGCCGGGCTCAGTATGCAGCTGCACAAACCGAGCCAACCACGTCGTCAAAAGTAATAATCCAGTATTGTTCACTAGTCCAGACAATACAATGAGTAGGGAAATAGTTTTCTATCAATAGATTTCTCATTTGTCAAAGTTAATAATTATTACATGCAACCCTTCCATACGTTTGAATCCAATATCTTACGCAAAACCTCATCCTACTTAATACCAGAAGCACCCACATCGCAACGAAGACAATTATAATCGTCCAAGTATTTCATACGTCAACCGCCCCGCCCCCTCGCCCCTCCGGTCAAGATATGGTCGAATTAATATTCATACGGCCGGCCCAGGTGGCCGCTGAGAAGGGTGGACGAAGGAATGGACATCAGGGTTGCGAATAAGAAAACAGACGGAAGAATAGGGTGGATACAAGGATTGTGCCTTTGTGAGGCAAAGGGTTAAGAGAATTTTAATGACGATAGTAAAATCCTTTCTGTAATCAGAAGACTGGCAGTAGATTTAGAGATTTTACCCGGTAAAATTGACCTATTTACCCACAACCTTCTTTTTCACGCTTTTTTCTGGATTTATTTCATTTTACAAGTTCAGATCGTGTTATAAATATTTTGAGGGTTTTCTTGGCGTCGTCCTAAGAAGGTCAGGACACGAGCCCTTGTCTTATCTGTGCCCACGGCCGAGGACAAGACCTGATGGATTAACTTTATTGTTCTAAGGTCCAGTGACGTGGAATACATAATTGTGTGCCGTTTTATTTAACGTGGCTCCATTGCCACGGCAACGGTCTTTCCATGAGATTTTCTTCGATATTTATTTATCTGCCATCAAAAGTCAACCGTAAGATGCCAGTTTTCCAATATTTCAATAACTGTCTAATCCACCTTTTCAAAAACTAATTTCATTCGATGGTAGTATACTTTAAAGCTATTTTCTGAGATCAGCGTTTGAAACAAGCTTTTTCACAATTTTTAAACCGGTTATTTTATAGTAAATGAACCGGTTTTGCATTCTCTACCCGTGTGACCGCTCTGCAGCATCACTCTTCCAGCGGGTGGCGTCGACCCAAGACGGTCGGGACACGGGCCCTTGTCTTATCTGTGCCCACGCCCGGGGACAAGACCTGATGGATTAACTTCATTGTTCCACAGTCCAGTGACGTGGAATATATAATTGCGTGCCGTTTTATTTAACGTGGCTCGGTGGCTATGGCAACGGATTGTGCTTCAGGGAGTGTTGTAATTGGTTTCCTATTTGCGTTTGCGGGTTCTTAATCAAGCTTAGTGTTGACATAGATATTGAAATAAGAAATGTTTACTGTTTTTCTCACCAACACTTAAAAATTTGAGGAGAGAAAATGAAATTACTAATGGTGTATTTTCTAAAAGTAGACCTACAACAGCGAACTAAAACAATATTGTTCCCGAAATTATGCTGATGTTTTTGATCAAATGGAAAAGGAATTTGCTCAATGGCTTACACTTATTTTCATATCCCTTAATGATTAGCAGATAAAATAAACGGCGATCTAAATTTAATTTTTGTTTGTTTTACTGCCAAGGAGGAATGAAGTTTTAAGTAATATTTTACGTTTGGCATCTTATTCAAATAACTAAGCATCAGTATACGTATAATTACCTTATCAACGTCTACCCAACAATACAGAACCAATATTTGTCCCAGATTTGCTGACCGTACCTGAAGGATTCCTTAAAAGGTCCGACCCTCATCAAAGCAAACTAAATTAACGGCTCGAAACATCTTGACCAAGTTACAGTTCCCCAAATCCAAAAAGTCACATGTCCTATATATGTCCAAGAATTTCTGACCGATAGGTTATGCGGTTCAGAGTTATTGTTCGGTAAAGTTAGAAGGCATTCTGGCGTTCCAAATTCGAAAAACAAACGTTCACTAGTGGACGTATGCAAATAACGTTCGTAAACTAATTATTGGGTTCGGGGGAGATCGGGGGAGGTCGGTGATGCTCGGGCTTAAGTGTTTGCTCATTGTGATTATTGAAATGGTCGAAAATGGTTGAGATAATTCTGTTAGTAGAAGAGTGTAAGACCAAAACGTGCTTGTATACGGATACTCTTCCATGAACTGACTTATCCCGGCCTCTGAGGTAATGTACTATTAACTGATATAGCTTTCACATAACTGCATTTATTTTTTACTCATAAACTGATATATTATAATATACAACATTGATAAACAATTTAAATTGTATTAATTGACTACCACGCGACTACCACACCTTAAAATATACCACGTAGTAGAAATACCGAGTGCTCAGTTGGCCGCCGCCACGACTGATCGGCTCTCCTGATGATGAATCGCATACCGATTCGATGTCGAGCCATATTCAACTTCTTTGACATGAGCAAACCCATTTTATATCTTACTATGTCTGAGTTTTCTATTTAAAACACCTTAAACTGCCTTAAATGTTACATTATTGATTCTTTTTGCTTAAATGTCTAGCTATAGCTACCTCTGTAGTCGTTCAAGTATACTTTTCTCATTTCTTCACCAACATCAAAACTAAATTCAACACCGTTAATGACGAAAATGATTTCAACCGCAACCGAAGTTTCAAGCTTAACCCTAAACGCATGCCCTGACCCGGCCGGCCCTTCAGACAGTGAAAAATGCGAGTTGCCCAAGTAAAACGCAGCTACTTCGGCCTACCTTATCTCTGTGTAAGTTCGACATTGAGTGTCATTTGTCTTCGTCAATGCCCGGTGATCATTTATGCTACAGCACACCCTACCCTTTCGGTAAAACATACGGGTGGCGATTGCAACGAGCGATGATTTTGGTCGCCGGTTAAGCGTGATGCCTGGAACAACTAGGAATAACAGCCCTGCCCAGTAATCTGACTTATGATAACAATGTCCTACTCCAGTGTTTTACGCAGCTAGTACATTGACGCCTGAAAAATGACAGTACATGTCACCGTCGTTATAAATTGTACTGTTATATTGTAGATCATTATAAATTATATCATAATGTTACATTATGTAGGTTGTCTGAAAGAGATCGCTCTTTAGCGATAAGACCGCCTGTTGTTTACCTCTATTGAATGTTACTTGTAATCTGATTTTGTTGTATTTATTTCCTGTTGAGGTGTGCAATAAAGAATATTCTATTCTATTCTATTCTATGTATCTGCTGAGAAGTCTATCTTTTTTCGGAACCGGAGGAAGAAATTTGTGTTAAACAGTAGACACAGATGTATCTTACGAATGTTATCCCGGTTATTGTTGAGTACCTAGTATTGTAGTTTTTTTTGTATTCCTATAAGAAGTTTTTTCATTCAACACATTTCACAGCATAAAATAAATGAAGCATTACTGTCAAACTAAAGCATAATTACGTGCAACGAAGGTACAATTTTAAAGAAAACCGTTCATATTTGAATGTAACATGACTTTCTTCTGTATATTTCTAGTACAAAATTGTATTTACATTACTTATGTTTTGATTTGTTTTTACGCTGTGAAGTTTAATTTATAAATGACAATCTTACATTCATATTTTTCAGTCTCAAACAATTCACAGTGCTTACTCGTATATCTTCAAGCGCACATAACACGTACAGTCAGAAAATGATAATGGGTTCGTTTTACGACATCTAGACCCGTATGTCCCAACCACAAACATTCCTGCCTTGTCACCTCTATTCCCAGGCCTCTAGAAGTGTATTTCCAGTGACATATGTGGTGAAAGCATGACTTTAAGTTTCTGAAGGAAATTGGAAACGCTCATTTAAAGGGTGTACAATGATATTGCGTTTTGGTTTACTTTTTTGTTTGTTGCAGTGTGAGAAAACATGGGTTTGTGCTGAAGAGGTTTATTGGAAAACTTCAGTGTCTCTAAGAAGTTGAAAAGAAACATCGTAAGATTTAACTTCCTGGTAACCGTTGGTGATCTTTAGGTAAATGGAGTGCTGAAATTTTTATAAGAGATTTAAGACAAAATACAACAAATTTTGTATGCTTAGTTTCCTTCAAGAATGTTTTTAAATTTGAGTATAATTAAAAGTTTACGTATGAGATTCTACAAAGTGATAATATTAGAATATATAGATAATTTTATTACTAGTTGACGTGGGATCAATCGTTAATCAGACTTTAAATAAATAAATAAATAACGAATAGGCAAATTTTGTGTATTCCAAATTATTTCATTTTGCCAATTTGGGTCTTCTCTGACAGAAGAAGCAAAGAAAAAAAGAATAGTAGGTAATACTTTTATTTTTAACGCAGGTGAGCTTGCTTTCGGTAGCGCTGGGGGCCTATGGTTGCTTTTATCAAGCGATACATAATTGACAAAGCATCCGTCATGTTTTGACAAAATGCGAGTGTGAGTGACAGGATGCTTTGACTAGTCACTATTATTATCACGTGATAAACGCAACCATCATTGGCATCTCTAGTCAAGACATATAATTGAAATATTCCAAGTTCACAAATAACAAACATTTCCAATGGCATGACTGTCTCCGACAGTTACAGGTGTAATTTGTTGCCAAGCAATGGTTCGCCAATTCAAAATATTCTATCGCCAGCACCCATAGGGTCAGAACCACTCGTAAATTCCGGGCGTCTTCAAATTCAACTATTTCCAACTATTGGTCAAGCAGATGTCAATAGCAACTGGAAGAGCTTTACTTCCTTTAGTTTGATAATGATGAACAATTGTTTACTTATTAGTGTAAATTGATTGAATTCTGATATCAGAAGACTGATCCTAGGCATAGGGAGGAATCTCCTTTTCATCAACAATGTTTACCCATTCCAGGGAATAAAGTTCATTAGGGGCAACCTACCAAATCCAACACCCGAGATGTCGGAACAACGGAGCCACGCCGTTTCGCCGTCAAAATAAACATTGTTCAGTTCATGACGCAGTGGTGAAAACTGTAATGTTATGTAACCTGTTTTTCAATAAATAAATAAATAAATTATATCAGCCGATAGACGTCTACTGTTCAACAAAGGCCTGCCCAAAAGTTCTCCACAACGATCGGTCTTGCGCCGCACTCGTCCAATATCTGCCCGCGTTCGTGGATAGTGCTTGCTGCAAGGTTCTACGAACTGCAGGTAATTAATTTTCCTTTACTACAGTTTTTCCTGAAACTCAATTTCGAATGCAAACTTCCTTTCAGCCACTATTATTGAGAACTTTAAAATTGACAATAAAAAAAACATTTTGGATAAAACTTGTAGCTTCTTACAGCAAGGACTTTTGAAAAAAAAACATGGTCATCCAATAATTGTACCAAGCCAATTGGATTTTCTTATGCGTTGATTCTCTTATCCATGTCACAGTAATAAAAACCCAATCCCTGCCAGCATGCCTACCTCCTCTCAATTATGTCGCGGGGATTTTGGACCTGAGTGCTGTGCTGTAATTGATTCCGGTAGGTAACCTAGTTTCTTCTTTCTTAAAACAACACCATTTGGGCAATAAAGGAAACTTAAGCGTTATTAGATTACAAAAATGGTCGTGAATGATGACTTTATAGATAAAAAATCTGAATACGAAGTGCATGGCCGGTAAAAAAACCTTGCCGGCTCAGTTTGCTCTACAATAATGTTGTATGAAATTCCTTTATTTATCGAGGTACAAACTTTTAAAAAAGTTTAACGGCCATATAAAAAAGGCATAAGGATCAGTATCCTCAGTTTAACTCCTGAGTTACGACTTATCACTTTTTTAGTTGCCTCAAATAGCTTATTAGTGGAAGAAAAATTCACTTCTACTTTATTACAAAAAAAGGCGGCAATGCAAGAATTCATTTTTAAAATATAATAAAACGTATTACTTATTATGTTTTCTTGCAAAATTTTTGAGAAAAGCAGTACTGTTATTTGTCTTAGCCGGAAGGGCTTCGTATTAAATTGAACGGTCTCCCAACGTCCGCTTAAAATTAATACTCAGCCAGCAATTGCCTACTTCCCTCGCTTCGATCTTCGACAGTAATGTATTATTTCTTTACGCATTGCATATAGCAGCAATAGGAATCCCAAGCCCATCCAGCGTCTCTACCTCCTCTCCGTCAACTATGTCTTGGCCCGTACCGTTATTATTGCGCCGCTGTCAACGGAATATGAAATGTATTGGAGCGGGATGAGCTAACTCCTTGACCACCCTCCCCCCCGTGACCTCGGGTGGTCAGTTGGGGGGATTAATTAGGAATAAACAGGTAAATGGGTTTTTGGAATGTTGCATAAATCTTCCTTTTTGTTTCGTTATGGAGACGATTGGAGTTCGTAAAAGGTGGCCGTGTGTGCTTATAGGAAAAGAATGCCTACTTAATTATTATAATAGATGTAGTCAGGATGGTATAATTACCTTTGGTAATTAACAGGCTTATTCTTCTAGTACTTTTGCAGGAAAATTATGTAAAAGACTTCAATTACCAGCTAGAATATAAATAATTAAATAAGATTAATGACTATAGTTTTGGCCGCAGCTTCGCTCGCACAGGTCTGGAAGCGTCTGAATTTAATTGTCTATTCGTTTTCTTGTTACCTACTTAAAAGAAGAGAAATCGGTGAACCTAACAATATTATAGACGGAAAGTTGCGTAACAGAAGCAGCTCAACAAACTCTCCCCGTTTTATTGAAAGAAAGATACCAGAACTTCTGAAATTTGCAGCATATGAAACCACCAAGCGTAAAAATGTCTAGACTACATAGGTCTCAAAATAAAAAGTGTCATTTAATTTTAATAATACAATTCTGCTAAATATGTCGAATATTGATTCCTTACAGTCCTGAAAGTACAGAATTTTCAGCAGCCCCATTCTTCACGAGAGCCAGAGGCGTCTTCAGGACGCGGTGCCCCGAGGTGTGGCGAGATTTAGGAACGGGCTTCTGCAGACTTACGGCTTCCATAGACAGTACGGAGCTACCAATTAGTCATAGACAACTTCACCTTTATGTAAATTGTAAGTTCGTTTATTGATCGGTGATTTTTGGTGTCTTCAGCGCGCATCAAGGAGGAATAGGTAGCTCTATTTTAAAACTGTTGCAAATAACAGCAATCTAGGAGCATGTCATTGACAAACCATACCATTCAGTTAAGGTTACTAGTAGTAGGTACTTCAGTGCTTCCTTCTTAAACATAATTTTATCAAGGGTTAAAACAAGATATACACAATCGGAAAAACCTACCACCGTACAATATAAAACATTTGTTATAAAAATAATGTTATATATTATATGTATAATGTACGAATGAACTATTATTATAGAACATAAAATGTCTCAATCATCAAAATATTAAGGATTTTCTCATGTATGTGACTCATGCAATGTAATTTATAATGTATATGTTAGTTTCTTTAGTCTAGTATTCTTTCTTATATAAAGAAAAGTCCGTACTACACAAAGATTATGCTAATTCAAATAACCAACGTCTTGAGCTAACTTCCCGCGTCACCTCTATCCTAACTAAACCCCTAAACTGGACACTCAACTTACCCATTTCAAATTGGAAAACACTACCCCACGACTTATCCTTACACAACCTGCCTCCACCGTCCTACTTGCTGTTTGACTTGCCGGAGCCGTGTAGCACTGTTACTTGGACAAGTTCTAAGTTACGAGAGATTGCTATTTGCTTTAATTTGTGCACAGCATTAGGGATTATGTGTTTTTATTAACGCTAGTTTTAGTATACAATTGGAGACCGCAGCAATCTTATTAATTTTCTTTACTGCTATCGCGACTCACTCAGGAGCTAGGGACTGTATTGCATCTTCTGTACGCTATTGCTTCATGTGGATATATTGATCGAATTGGAGAGGAGTTTATATTGCTTCATTCATCAATATTCTATATAATACATAGTTAACGCTCGAAAGTGAAGCCAGCTTTGGTTAGCCATGAGCTAAATTTCGTCTGTGCGCATCTATCACAATTCACGACCTCAATTATGTCACCAGCAAAACGTCTCTGTGATTGGTTCGTAGACACACATACATACAACCAAGAGCGACCATCGAGAAAAGATGCAGCATCTTTCGCAAATCTGTTGTAAGAAGATTCTCGTTCTAGGCCTCCTTATTCTAAGGACTAAACTTCATATTCAAAAAGGATAGATACTACAGAAGTGACAGATATTATATAAATTCAAAGCAGAGGCCACAACAGCCTAAGCTTTAACTGTCATAAAAAATTCCACCAATATTTTATGTTACTCACGTGTGTATTGAAATCTGATGAAGCAACAATTGTGTAAAAACGTCATTGTGTTATTTTGGTTGTAATAATTTCCTATCTCCTTATGTCATACTTTATGTGTACTTATTTCGATAAGTCTGAGGTAGCTCCGTGTGTCATACACGCACACATTCACATTTGATATTGGGTTCGCCTCGTGACTGAAACACAGAGCTCAGGGTCTATCTAAATTGTAGAAAAGAAACCAATCAAGGGGACATATCCCTTAAATAATAAAAACATATTTTACTCTAAAAAACTTCACGTATTTAAATTAAGTAAAAACTGTCGAACAACTGCTAAGGATCGGGACAAGTGGCTCTCGTTTTGGATGCTAGGATCATTTTTGGGTCACTGAATCAAAATAGTCAGACAGTCATTTAAATTTTATAAAAACGCTACGTTCCTTTTTTTTGGACCAAGCCCAATTTCAACTGGATTGACTTAATGTATTTATATGCGGTCAAAGCTAATTTTCGGACGATTACTGCGGCCTTGTGTGGCGGGATCGGGTAAACAATTTTGAACGGTAAATAAACCTGAGATAATATTTATCGTAGGTATATACATAATTCGGAAGAACTCAACGATTCTCCGATACAGCATTTTCGGGATTATTAAAGCCATAAAACGGAGACACACCGATTTTTTCTATTCGGCAAACATTCAGTGACGAGTAGGGATTTAAGGAATGCAAACCGGTCATTTTTTCTATGAAAATTACCGGTCATTTACCGGTAATCCAGTAATTTCTAATCAAAAATTTTGCATTCCCTAGTGACGTGGTAATATTTTTAAGAGAGATGTGACTTCAATTAGAATGAAAAGAACAATTTTATATTAAATAACTATTTTATAGTTAAAAAAGACACAGTGCTGAGATCTTGACCTCCTGTCATTAAGTCGAATTTGACCTCTCTGTAATATTTTATTTTAACCCCGCTGATAGCATAATTTTTTTCTATTAGGTTCTATACAAAAAACTTTTTCACCTCTCTTTATGCTTTTAATTTGTGGTCAACCGAAGACAATCATGTGAATATCAATTTTCTTTTCGTTTTGTGAATTCGTTTGTTAGTTTTATTTTTAACTTTACTTTGCTGTTCGTAAGTTTTACCTAAAAGATATAATTTAAACTTTTTATTTACACAGGTTTACTGTCTAAGCTCTTGAATGTTGAAATTAACAAAAAACACCACAATAAGAACCAATTCAGATATACTTACATAATAAAGACCTTTTTTTATTAAAATTGTAAAACATAAACCAATTTAAGATACTTTTTTAATCCGTTCACCAATTACGTACCTATTTACTTAATTGTTGTTCTCCTCAAAAGGCTTTTTTGATGACATCACTATTTACTATTTACTTGATAGTCGTAAAATTATACATTTATGAATAACCTTTTCACAGGTTTCATGTTGTTGCAGTATAAGAACCCTTTCTATAAATGGTTTCTGAATTAATATATCGTATTTTTTTTTGTATATCCCAATAAGGAAGAAGTTTCATTTGCCTTTAAGAACGTCTAGGTTTATATTTCTTCCTCTGATCCAATTCCTTAACTTAAGTCTGATTTCTATAATTCATTCTCATTAATTCAATACAATAACCGTCTTGAAATCACCTAAGTAAACCATCACAAATCAATACTAGAAACTCCAGTCGTAGCTTAGACTATGTCTGAAATGAAATTGCCCAAATTCAATTCATACGTAAGCTATTGTCCGTTCTTGGGGCATCTTGCCCCCCTAATTGGAGTTGTGTGAGTGTGAGTGTGTGTGTGATAATTGCATTAGTGAGATTTCAATGTGTTGTAATTGTGTGACTGTTGGAGCGTGTCAATAATATCTTTGTAGTTTATAGAATTATTTTGATTCCAAGTAAGTCGTCCGTCAGTCACTAGATTTTAGAATTCCGCACTCTCCGCACAGTTCCTTTTTTTTAAACATGACTTGAACTGTATCAAGGCTGTTTAGCCAGTGATTCTGATATTCTGAGGGTTATAACCCGCACTGTTCCGCAAATTTAAGGGTCGTTCTCAAAATATTTGCACCGCCACCTGTCAACAGGTTTGTCTTAGAAGAAGTTTTTTACACCGCATTATTTTAAATATTCAATTATCATCACATATCTAAAGACACTTTTTACATAGAGGCCAAATGCTTTCAATTAAAAGTAAAGTATATTAATAGACAAAAAAACGATTTAAAACTAGGTTTTGTCGGTCACTTGCCGTGTCCCAACGCGAGGTACTCATGTTTCGTTGTAATAAAAACATATACATTACCGACTTAGCTTAAGTTCAGTACTCCAGTTTATTTTCATATATGATGAAGATTGAATACTACCATATCGAATAATAATACTATGCTTATTTTGCGAATTATTTTCAATTTAAGTTTGTCCACGCCATTTTTTGTCGTTCACTTGTCATGAGACAAACATTACAATTGTGTGACTACTATTTCGTTTCCCCTGCCTCACCCTGCATAAATCGAGACCTTCAGTTGCCACCTAACACTGTTCCGAGTGACACGTCGTCAGTGTGCTGCACTAAAAAAATATGATACTTACACTTACGCGAGCGGGAGTTTGTAATGGGTATGTAGTCTATATTCTGCCTTCCATATTTTGGTTGACGTGTGTACTATTGCATTGATTTTAATTTATAACGCGTAAAGTATGGTCTACTTTTATGTGTATAAATATGCAGTTCATCAACGAAATACTTTATTTGTTTTGATGACATAACTGTCATTTTGTCCATCACCTGTATGTCGTTCACTTGTCTATATAAAAACAGGTGAACGACACATACGGCAGGTGAACGACAATTATTTAAACACTTATACAAAATTATTTAAAAACCAAGTTTTATCGGTCACTCGCCGTGTCTCAACTCATGTTTCGTTGTTATAAAAACATATATTTTACCGAAGTAGCTTAGTTTGAGTATTCCACTTTACTTTGAAGCTGTCTTAAGAATCCTTAGCAGGCGGCGCCCGCACCAGATTTTTAAAGCATCAATCCTCTGCCTGTCAGCGGCTTTGAGCGTCCAGGTATCTGCCCTATAAAGAGATATGGAGAAGACAAGTGCACAGACGAGGTGCATGTTAGTTCAGTTAGGGATGTGTCTATCTTTCCATATTTTGCCGCGTTGGGTCATCGCTGTTTTGGCCATTCCGATTCGCCTGCGCATCTCTGGTTTCCATGTGCCTCAATTTGTGACAATGGAGCCAAGGTACTGGAACTGATCAACAGTTTCGAACTCTTGAAGCAGGTTAGTACTTTGTCGACTAGTAATGGTCGACTATCATCAGCTCGGTCTTATATTTATTAATATCGAGACCCATTTTGAGGCTGGTTGTTTTGAGTCATTCCAAAAGTCGGGCCACCCGAAGCAGACTTCGGGTGATGCAAAATAGGCGATGTCTACCTTCAAGGGCTCCATATCTGTTAAATAGTATTGGGGATATTATGCATCCATGTCGTAGGCCTTTCCGGAACTTAAAGTTCTTGTATGTGACATCTCCTACTGACACCATTCTGTATCCAGACTCGTAAAGGCTTTATAAAGTGTTACCAGATGTGCTGGCAGCTTCAGACAATACCTCCCATAGCTTATCCCACCTAACGCAGCCGAAGGCTTTCTGGTTATCAGATGTGAAGGAATTCCTTGAAGATGACGAAAACAGCAGTAGGTTACTCAGCGGGTAGGAAAGAATATGTCAAAAGAGGCAGTATTAGGATGCAGAAACGTTATTTAAATGATTCGCTGTTGAACCTTCATAAGAAATTTGTAAAATCACGCGGGTATGCTTGAGTTTTGCATCTTTTTGCCGGTTATGACCTTTCAGGATTGTACAGGCTTTAAAAAACCTCCTGAGAAATGTCCTATGATATGAGAATTAAATGCTTGTTTTTTTATGCAAATTACTAACATAAGGAAAAAAGAAAAACAAAAACAATCAAAAAAGCACTATTTGACAGTTCAACGTAGGTTTTATTTAAAATGTCACTTACCTGCAACCGTCGTCGTTAACCTGCTAACAAATTCAGTGAAGTTGGAACATGTTTGTCGCAAACCTGCACCCATTGTCGATAACTTGGTAACAAATGTCGTTTACCTGACATCGATGTCTTTCACCTGTCGACCTAAAATTTCAAACACCTATATCTTCTAAGATATCCAATTGAACTACTTCCCTCGACGTGATATCAATTGTCTGAATATATTTCTAGCGATCCTATGAAAAATAAAAGAAGAAATCACAACTTAAAAAAATAATGCACAATTAACGCAGCGGTGCAAATTTTTTGAGAACGACCCTTAAAGCCTGAAATGATAGTTGTGTGATGTAATACATAAGTAAAGAACTACAAGTAACTAATCGAAATCTACGTTGTTAAGGCCGCCGAATTTTCAGCTGTTGCTAAAATACTTAAATATGTTAAAATGCATTTACACTGTAGGTCCGGAAGAAGCTTTTATCTGAGAAATTATCTGCTGGATCCGTAATCTCCAGTCCCCCATCACTTCGCGGTGATGGCACGTGTATAAGCTAACACGTGCCGAGGCTTGAGCTAAGTTTGGCTCGGCTATGTAGTACACAGCTTGTAGTATACATATACTCGTAGTATGTATATCATTATATTTATACGAAATGATAACATACTAATTTTTGCGTCTCTGTTTCAGCTTCGCCATTTATTTCGTAGGTATATTTTATGACAGATGTCCACTGACATCTCAAGTTCATGACAACGAAAGTTCGTTCCGTAAAACGCCCACAACCTACACAAAAGACTCACACTAGAGACCGAAGGGCAGGCAGCGTCCTCGTGCATGTGCAACGTATCAGCATAGTTGTTCAGCAAGGAAATGCTGCCAGCACCTTCGCTACCATAGACTGGTAGTTCAAATAAAAAATTTCAAGTCTAACGGCATTTTGTGAGCCATTTTAGCAACATGACTTTTCCGACGTAAAAAAGCCTGCTGAATTTGATTCTGGATGTTGCCAAGCCGAATTTTGCCCCCCTCCCCCTATTTCCCCCTTTTTACCTCAAAATATGTCCCTGATCACGGTTTTTACGGTTTTATACAAAAAGTATTACAGCTAGAAAAAAAGTGTCAAACACAAGACTGATCTCTATAAAATTTGCTATAACATGGTGTATATTTTTTTTTAGTAGGCCTTATGGTTTGTGAGCAATATCTTCCCGAACTTCAGAAAATGGTAGAAAATTCTAAATATCGGCTTCCTTTACCGTCCTAACGTCCCTTTTTTCTGCTGCAAGATCCTGGGTAACTGCATTTCTGAGGCCCGTTTCTGGAGAATCTGGCGTGAGCATTTTAAATGACATCATGGTCAGAAGTAAAGCATTATTTTTATAGAGATCAATCTTGTCTTTGACATTTTTTTTCTAGCTGTAATACTTTTTGTATAAAACCGTAAAAACCGTGATCAGGGACATATTTTGAGGTAAAAAGGGGGGAAATAGGGGGACGGGGGCAAAATTCGGCTTGGCAACATCCAGAATCAAATTCAGCAGGCTTTTTTACGTCGGAAAAGTCATGTTGCCAAAATGGCTCACAAAATGCCGTTAGGACGGTAAAGGAAGCCGATATTTGGATTTTTCTACCAGTCTACCATACCGTGGGCAGTAACATTCCAAATTTCAAGTTTTATTTGATTTTTTTTCTTTTATGCAGTTTTTATTTTCGTTTCTCTTGTTGTGCTGTTTTTATTGTTGAACAAAAGGACATTATTAACAGTGACAACTTCAGTTTGAACAATCATACCTGTCAGACACAACTACCGGATATCATTTCCCCAACAGACTTTAGTTTTCTGTCTATACGTCTCGAAATCCACGTGTTATAGTTAACCCCATTTAAATCCTTAACTCCTCGAAACACAGATAGATTTATTAATAACGGGGGAGGCTGGGGCCGCAAGGCCTTAGGGGAAGGGGGAAACTTGGCAAACGTAAGCCGTGTGCCGGACAGGAGTGGTCATAACTAAGATATTTTGACCGTCAAGAAATTTCTTGGCCGTTGGCATAACTAGGTGGGGTACAGGGTGCTCGGTTTTGGAGTGTTTTTGTTTGAAAGGGATTTGATGTGGGTTGGGGAGAGACAAAGGCGTGTAGATTCAAAGTCAGTTAAATATATTCTTTGTTGATACTTTGTATTGTGATTGTCTTCTTAATTCGTATTTACTCCTGTTAGAATTGGCGTGGTATTATAATAATAGTTTATACGAGATATACCTATCGCTCTTTTTACATATGTTTACCTTTATCTGTAGTTAAGCCCATGTATAGTAAGTTTGTTTATTTGATAGGGTATTTATTTGGTAAACTCAACGCTGTTGTTTTTACCAGTGTGTACGGACCTCTATGGCATGATGTTTCCTCCGATAAACCCATAAACGTTTCTCGTTTGGATATTGATCAGTTTCGATCGATTAATTTCGAAAATACGTGTTTTTTTAGGGAATTCATGTTTTCTTTTCAGGAAAAAAAATAAATTAGGTTGAAATACTTATGTTCATGAATAATGAATGCAGTAGCTAGTCGTAGTATTTCGGAAAAAGTAACGTTATTTACAAACTGTAGTTAATTTTGGCATAAAAAAAAAACAGTTTACTTTGCTATCTTTAGTTTAGAATAGTGTTCAGCAAAAAAGGCTTTGTGTACTGTACATGTCATAGATTTTAAAATAAACATTTATATTAACAGGTCTCACATCGAACGCACCCTGTATAAGACAGAGGCACCAACAGGATGAATACATTTGTATCTCACAGACGTTTGTGTATGGGGCAATATTAAATTCCGACTGACCATCGCTATATATAGCGAGCGTTTATAGTGTTATATACATTGCAGAACTAGCTTAGTTTTATTCCACTTGGGACCCTCTGATATTATTACGACAATGATGACTGCAGGGCTATGATATTTTGCCGCGACTCAGCGTCACCTGTACTTATTGTTCGCACGGTATTAACGGTAAAGTAACCGTGAAACACCGACTATCATAACTGGTACCTATTTAATAATATTGTGTTTTCTTTTTTGTACATCACGATACTCGACATCTTCATTGTTTAGCATTGTTTTCTAGATAGGTAAACGTTTCATGAAATTTTCATTTCATCCAAAGCATTTTTTTCTGAAACCATAAAATATTTGAAATGTTATAAGTTTAACACAATCCTAACCGAATCTTACCTAATCTATAGGTTGATTTTCAAGATTTTTGAAAAATGTACGACTTCCGAGGAAAAGAAAATGTCTATGAAACGAAAATTCTATGAAATGAATCATTCGGTGGAGTGTTTTTTATAAAAGAAGATCCCCGTCTTGATAATATCCCTTAATAAATACAATGCAAGAGACCCATTAACTTTGTTTATTTATTTCTTTGTGTACAATAAAGAGCTTACAAAAATACATACTCCAATACAATTCTCTACCAGTTCAATACTAAGCAAAACGAATAGTTACTGTAACTTGTTGTAAAACTTATTGGATTTACGAGGAAGCAAAGTGAGGAACGTTTTCTTTTTTACTTTTTTGGGATTGTTATAAAACAAACCGAACGCTGTACGAAAAAATGTATGGCTTCAGGTGAAAATGTTATCAATGAAAAAAAATCTCAAATTTTATGAAACAATGCATTCTACGAATCATTTATCGGTGAAAAGGAGGGCCTGAACTAAATAGGTTTTTACGTGCTTTTTCTTTATTTTGCCCAGTATGATAATTAATATACTTCGACCATTGACTATCAAAGGCAGGCAGAGTGCCAAGAGGTACCAACCCTTTCCTCTATCCAGGACTTGGAATTAATTTTATATGCAAATTTATTTTACGCACTGCTTTCGCAAGTAACAGAGTTGGTATATTTGACTTGGTTATATAAATTTCGGCTGGGTTATCACTTCATAGTTTATGTAGATTTATATGTAGCTAGTTTATGTGTGCTGTGAGCAGTTGCTTCGAATTTGGGTTCGTCTTGGGTGAATAGTATAATGCTAATCCTAAAGATAACACAATACTGGCAAATATTGAAAATATTTATGTAGATGATGGTATCTTATAATGATCATAGCAAACCCCATTTTTTTAGATACTCGTACTTTGTCACTGTTTTTGTTTTACTGGTCGTTTCATTATTTCAGCTGTTCCAACATTCTTTTTAAATGTAAATCTATTAATATAATTGTTATGTGTGCCTCTATTAAAATGTAACTAGTGATGTGCCGTTTCTGAAACATTCCACATTCTTCATACAAAATGAGGAAAGTTTCCTAAAAGTTTCCCAACTGGGTGATTTTTTAGTCGTGAATGGGAGTGCCACACCGAGCAACTTTTATTTGGCTTGGGTTTAAACGCCTACCAAATATGATTAAACGCCTACCAAATATATTGATAAATTACTACCAATAAATTCTTAATGCTCACCAAAACGGATGAATGCTCACCAAATAGTGTACCCCAAACTATTCTATAAATAAAGCAAATACCTAATTCTTTTTCTTACATCCTATAAAAATATATGCACACCTAAAAAGTTAATTTCAGACCAAATAATCTAAATTACTGTTAAATGGATGTCACCAATATTTTATATTATTACTTCCATTTTAGTCATTTTTGCTGAGACAAAAAACTAAATGCTCAACAAAATGGCTTTTTCTCAAACATCCAATGAAATGTCTTTACGTTCCTTAAAATAGGCTCGGAAGTATCGCTTTTTGGGCGCAACAACTCGAGAACTCGTAAAGGGATTTCATACTGCTTTTCAGGCCTAGGCCTGCAAAGTAACTTTTTTTTGGTTTAAACAACAAGGTCATTCACACAGCTGGCTGGTTTGACAAAAAGCAGGTTTTGTTTTTAAAGATTGGTTGTTAGACACTTGTGGAAAAAAAAATCAAGATGGCGACTTTTTTTTTTCAAAATTTTAAATTGGTGCTAGGTGGCTATAACTCGGTATCGGGGGGCTCTCGGGGCTCAAAAATATGAATCTGAAATCTTGTCCGAAAATTCGGTCAAATTCGGAAAATATCGAAAAAAAAAACGATTTTTTTTTCAAAATTTCAAATTGGTGCTACGCGGCTAAAACTCGGTATCGGAGCTCAAAAATATGAATCTGAAATCTTGTCCGAAAATTCGGTCGAAATCGGAAAATATCGAAAAAAAACGATTCAAAATTTCTAAATTGGTGCTAGGCGGCTAAAACTCGGTATCGGGGGGCTATCGGGGTTCAAAAATATGCATCTGAAATCTTGTCCGAAAATTCGGTCAAATTCCGAAAATATCGAAAAAACAACGATTCAAAATTTCAAATTGGTGCTAGGCAGCTAAAACTCGGTATCGGGGGGCTCTCGGGGCTCAAAAATATGAATCTGAAATCTTGTCCGAAAATTCGGTCAAATTCGGAAAATATCGAAAAAAAAAACGATTTGTATGGAGAAAATTTCAAATTGATATAGCATAGCTAATAATGACTACCGCACATTATGGAGCGTTTTTTAAAGATATAAAAAAAAACTAACCTAACCTAACCCGGCCGAGTCGGAGCTGAAACACTAATTTATGAAAACAATATTTGGTGAGCAAAACATTCATTTTGGTGAGCAAAACATCCATTTTGGGAGGCAAAAAGATATTTTTTGGTAATCATTTTGATGTTTTATGAAAACAATATTTGGTGAGCAAAAAATCCATTTTGGGAAGCAAAAATATATTCTGACTCAACATAAAATTATTCTGGTGTAATGTATATCGATTTTGGTATACAAAATGATTTAATTTGGGGAGCACTGTATAGAGTGAATTTATATTAAATGGAGGCAATTCAATTTATTTGGAATTTAGTTTTGGGGGTATAAAAGCCATTTTGGTGAGCATTTAAATTGTTCCCCTTTTATTTTGGGGTCAACTACGAAATCTGCTGCATATATTTTCGGTAATTTGTTCCATTAACCCCTCATTAGCTATTTTATTTTTACGATTCCATAGTTGGTTGCAAGAAAAAGTTGCTCAGTGTAACCCTCCGCAAACCCTGGCACTCCCATGGTCACGACTAAAAAATCACCCAGTATAATACTTTTCATCCATTAAACAAATGGGTGTAGGTCGTTTCTATTTCGTATCCTTTACTATATATATTTAAAATTCTCCAAGGCGCAATTCTGTCGTCTTTCGAAACCAGCGAAACGAAAATCATATGAAGCCAACTTCTACGTATAATTGAAACATTGTTTGTTAGGAAATTCACACGTTTCACTCCAGTCTGATGTTTCAGCGCCACCTATGGGGAACTCTGAACAACTATTTAAACCCTAACTAAAGTAATTAACTCACCGTTTAAACACACGGCGATGGGCCCTTGACGGATCGCAGCCGACTTAACCTCAAATTAAGTAATTTGTACACTTAACTACAGTTTGGAGATTCTTACTTACATCGCTTAAGTTGTTGGTAGACTTCGGAATGGCACAAAGTGCATGAATTAATACGGTAGGTATTTGATGAATAAAAATGCAATTTCCCAAATCAAGAGTTATCATACATTTAAAAATGGATTATAATAAAATAGGAACCAATACGAATTAGGACTTTGGTCAATTTAAAAATAAACACAAATAAAAAAAAAATTGTGTTATCAATAGGTATTTTCATACAAAAAACAGACTAGCGTACCTTGTTTGACATTTAAGAAACAAGTCGCTGATTTATCGTGTCAATAAATTCAAGTAAAGCAGACTTTAGAAAACCTGTAAGACACGAGATGCGTGTGCTTCTTTTATCTTTAGTTATGTGCCTGTATTTACTTAAATAATTAAAATAAGTACATTTGTACTTATTTTAATTATTTAAGTAAATAACTAACCATTAAGTAAACGATAAACAAGTAAAAAACAACAATAACCAACTCAACCTACTTTAAGAGAACCTTACTAAATCCGATATCCCCAAGATCACGGCCCTGCGGTACCCATGATGTCAACTACATTCCCCCGCTGAATACCCAAGCTAATCTTTTGGCCGAAGTATAAGCCGGCTCTGTGGTCCGAAGAACATACCGGCAGTTTTTTTTATTGGCTGCACAGCCTATAGGCGTCCGGGCTCCACGATCCGAGTGCCTGCACTCTTGCTGTAGTATCATAAATTAGTCATTTCTAAGAGAGTCTTTGGTCACGTAGAGCAAATTTGGGCAAGACGGATAGACGGAGTTAGGCCCGAGTGGGCTCTAACGACTGCTTCAGGTGCCAATCGCCATTACACCCTTCCACGTCTTATTAATCAATGATTGTGCAAGAAGCTCAAGGACTTACCACTTCTAGAGTTACATAGGTTTACAACATGTTTTTCTGTATCGCTTTTCACCAAGTTTACATTTCAACATGTGTAATGTGGAAATTTCTGCATTGAAGTATGAGAGAAACGGGAAGTGTTTATTCAGGGAGATTAAAATGAATAAAAATCCGTGTATTTCAGATAATTATAATTTGGGTCTCTTCAAGGTAGGAGTGAATAACTGAACCAGCGAACTTCTGAATTGAAAAATGTGTGAGAAAAGATTCAAGGAGAGTAAAATATAAATCCGTGTATTTCAGATAATTATGATTTGGGTCTCTTCAAGGTAAGAGTGAATTATTGAACCAGCAAGCTAGTAGTCACTTACCGTCAGGTGATACTGAGGTCAATCGCTGGTCCATTTTGTGAATAAAAATTAAATTATCCAGTAATTTTCGTGTGGTTTACTGCGGCTAGATATATCAAGACTGACTTAGAAGAAGACATGCAAGCATATCTTCTTAGAAGAAGACATGCAAGCATATCTTCTTCTAGGTCAATCTCTCACTGCTGAGGATCGTGACTCCGCCGATTAATATTTTTGATAGCAGCTCTTCTCCCTGTCGGTTGCCTTGTGAAGCTCTCTGCTTAACGTCGTATCCAGTTGGCTGGATATCTGATCGCACCATCGTATTGGGCTTCATCCCCATGGTCTAGTGCCGTCCATCTTTTCCATCACTATCAGGGACTCCAAATTGCCAGGGTCTTTGCGAGCTATGTGACCAAAGTATTGTAGCACTTTGGACGCAGAATGGCTTTCCAGTTTGAGTTGGGCTACAATGAAGATATTAGTGCAGCGTGCTGTCCAGGGTATACTTAGCATTCTTCGCCACACCCACATCTTTAAAGCATCGAGCTTCTTCCGGAAAGCTCTGTGCGCCATATCTTAACTTCCCAAAAATATTTTTGATTGCTTAGAGACCTCAAAATAGCATAATTCATTTAATTTTAGCGTCATAATAGCTAGTCGCAAAGAGACTATTCTGTAAGATAACACATATTATGACAAATATTTATTTGCTGCACGAAGGACACAAAACATACCTTTTCCATGTAACCAGGTGCAGCATGAAGAATAAAAACAAAAGCACGAGGCGCTCAATTTATTTATTGTTGTTCTAATTCACGCAAAATCGTGGCGCGAGAGTCGTTACCGCCGTGCGTCGGATGCTCGGTATAGTCAGCCTGTTTGTTATGGTGCTTTTATTATAGCACTAGCTGGAAAGTATAACTTTGTTCGCGGAGGAAAAAATTACCATACTGAAACAAATAAACATAATCATTTAAATATTAATTTTATTTTGTTTTTAGTCACTATTTCTTCTTAAAGCGGCAATAGAAATACAATCTGTGAACATTTTCAACTGTATATTTATCACGGTTCATGGCATACAGCCTGGTGACAGACAGACGAATAGTGGAGTCTTAGTACTAGGGTCCCGCTTTAACCCTTTGCATACGGAACCCTAAAATAATATGAATTCATGCCACACTACACTGGCTGCACTACACTGGCTGCACTACAACGTGGCTATTGTTACGGGCAGCGCATCGCGGGAACAGACACATTGCTCTTTAGGGTCACATTCATAGGGCGCCCTTAAAATTATCCGTGAACTTCCCAAAAATATTTTTTTTAAAACAGAAAAGGCCTCTTTGGTATCAAGAATGCGTGGTTATTAATGAGATGAGAAGTATTAACTAACAAAACTTAAGTAAACGGTATGGAACCTCATAGCATCTCGTCCCTTTTTGTCATATTTGTGTGTTGTTTTAATCTTTAATTATTCCGTGGCGTAGAGATAATCACATTAGCGGGCTATACTCCCACATAAATTCCGACTACTGGTAGCGAGGGTCAACCAGCCCTGATACAGTTCAAGTCATATTATAAATAAAAAGAAGTAAAAATATTAATAATAAATAATAATCTTTAATCCATGATTTACAGTTTCTAGGAATGCAGTTAAATTACTAAGCGTTCTTTTATATTTGCATTCTATTTCTAAACTGTTTATTTTACAGTTTTTGAATAACTAGACATGATGTTCAGTTAATGCAATAAATCCCTTAATCTATCCATATTGAAATTCCAAAACAAGAATAAAGGAAATATATATTTTTTCTACTGTAGTACAAACTATGAATAGCAAACACTTGAAACTAGCCCTTTAAGTGGCTCAATGTCAGATCGCGTCGGAACACGAATTTCACACTGTTTTCTTCTTATTACTTACCTGACCTCGTATGATACACAATCGTGTAATTTCAAAAGCAAACCAGATCCTGTAACATAAAGTTCGTTTTGCAAATCACCATTAAAAGAAGATCCAATGAAAAAAATAGTAAGTTGATGTGCAACATTAATGCTAAGATCATCTGCGTGATGATTCTACTTTTATTAGCCTACTGTGGTTTCTATAAATGATTAGTTTACAGATTTGTTTTGTTTAATAATTTCTCTATATCAGTTTTACAGCATATATACATTGATAAAAACATTGTTTCAATTATATCTATGTTTCTACTATAATAATATGATCACTATTATATTGACACTAGCAATAGCGTACTAAACTTAAATTTTCGAGTTGGTCAATATTCATTAAAAAAAGTCCTCGGACATTACAAATTAACATGATGCCTTTTGGTCTAACAATAGCACGCTATACTTTCCAATTTCCAAGTTGGTAAATATTCAAAAGTCCTCGAACATTACAAATTTTATGTCGTGCCTTTTGGTCTAACGATAGCGCACTATACTTTCTAATTTGCGAGTTAGTCAATGTTCAACATTAAAAAAGTCCTTGGACATTACATATGTGATGCCTTTTGGCCTAACAATAGCGCGCCATACTTGACGACGCGTTTGGCTCGGTCTGTAGACACCTGCCTACTGAGTCGGCGGTCCCGGGTTCGAATCCCGGCCGGGGCAAATATTTGTGCAAAATATTTGTTCTTGGGTCATGGATGTTATCTATATATGTATTTATATATTATGTATATCGTCGTCTAGTACCCATAGTACAAGCTTTGCTTAGTTTGGGACTAGGTCGATTTGTGTATGATTGTCCCTTAATATTTATTTATTATTATTTATTATACTTTCCAATTTGCGAGCTTCCCGGCCGATCCTTTATGTCACTTTTACGAGCAATAACAGGCTGTAGTTTGCAAAATACACAGTTACACCTTGTCAACATGATCCCACATTACCGCACCGGTTATTACCGATAATTCCTCGCATTACGTTTCTCCAAACGCCCCGATCACGATGCGGCCCGTCGTGCAAATAGACGTCCATTGCTTGAGCATTGCTCTAAATCACGAGTGGCCGCGTATCAAGATTGGCCGGACTGGGATGAGCTAGGGCGAGTGTCCACTGGTAGTGTTTTAAACTAGAATTTTCAGCTGTTCAGAAACAAACATTTCCAAATTCAATGTCTTTATTTCAGATTTAAAATCCATATTATTTATTAGTAAAGATAACTTACAAAACCTTGTGTTAGTATTATTGCAGAAAATAAATTTAAATAAATCATACGATGTGAACCTTTATAAGTGTATACATTTTTGCAGGAGTGGAGAGTCCCATCAGTCTGAGAACACATGAAGGATGCTAAATTGGAGCTCTTACGTAAGGGCTTTAATGCAGATGCACATCGCTTTCTCCTCAACCGTGCAAATAAATCGATTCAGGATAAAACTCATATCTCTATTTAAAGTCACAATGTTTTTTTTATGATATACACTTCTTTAGATGAATCGTACTTGGGCGATTAATTTGAATTACAGGGCCCTAATGAGAATGTTACACCTGAAACTAACGATGTGAATCGGAAAACGACATATGCTACTTATCACCAAAAATTCACCAAATAATGAGGAGTCTCCGCAGTTTTATTCGCATGGCTACTGCGGAGAATTTAGCATAGATATAAATAGATTTCAGATAATGTTGTGTTCTTTATTATCTTTACCTAGTTTATTAACAATTGAAGTTTTTAAAAATTAATCACACATTATTTGAGTGTTTAACTGGCCTAAATCTTTAGTGGTCACTAAGTGGTCCCAAGTAAGAAAAATCTAAATTACGATTGCCATGAAGCGTAGATATTGCTAACGTGCGGGTATAATGCGTCGTCGGATAGCTGCCCAGTTACTGTATCGTGTACATACCCCGTGGTTTTCGATGCACGAATGACGCGTACTGTCGGCATAGTGTTAAATCTTTCTTGCACCGAAAACCCCTGAATCCATGTGTATTATGTGTTTAGTGCAAAAGCTCTATTTAACATACCATACAGTGGAAAACCGCCTTAGCCCTGAGGATTACCGCAACCACAATACGTTACTTGTTAAAATATGTTCCTGCAGTTAATTTCGCTCAAGATAAGCATATTTTATTTATTGGACTCGGGCATAATGGTGTACTTAGCTCAGATAAGGGAACATGTGTTACTTGAGGATGCAAAATAGGTGACATTATGAGCTAAAGTATAGAACTTCCCAAGATGAAATGGTTTGGCTGCTAAACTAATTCATCTTGGGACGTTGTAGGGATATTCAGAATGGATTGCAAAGATAAAAGTCGTCGTCCACACACGTGGTGCCGTATTACGTGGGTTGTAATTTACGTCTCTCGACGCGCTGTCCGTGAAAGTGTCTCATGGGGTAACGTTTTATTTTTCTGAGTTTTCTGGCTTTTAATGAGAATCATTTCCGAGGTTCAAGTGTAAATTGGCTTTTAACGCAACTAAACATTTATGACAATGTTATACCGGAAACGTAAACGCGATCGAGACGATTGGTTGCGTTGGAAACTTACACTTGAGGCTCAGGACGCTAATTCGATGGAACTACTCGGTTTTTTAAATTCCACTTCAGCTAAATAATTATTCGAATTTAAATGTTACTCAATGTAAAGATAGAGATTATTCATCTCAACAATATATATTTCAAAATATATAAGATCAAAAAGTTAAATTATAGTTGTGACCTCTCTAATGAATGTCAGACCCTGCCCGGCACTAATTTTACCGACTATAATTTTTTTTTTATTACTTACTTGTAAAATCAGTGTCCAGTTTTGGTATTTTTATGCAATTTGTAAATTATTATAGTGTAGTTAATGATATATTACTCAAAGTTTTGGCGGGAAATTTGAAAAATCTGCGGCTGGGTACTGGGGGTATATGTGTAGTAGTAATTATAGTTTTGATACGAGAACATATTTTTGATTTTCTATGCACACGCAAGCTACCTAAAGAAATAAGTTAAAATATGTTGACGTGCACTCATAGTCAGCTCACATAATTTCTACCAATATGTACAGTACAGTCAACGAAAAACACATATGTTTACACTTTCTAACCATATACAAGGCGAAAAATTAAATGTTGGGTAAATAAGACCTAGCTCGATAATACCGTATTAATCCGTCACCAAAAAAATTACATAAGTACTATGCCACAACTCGAGCGGAATGTTTGAACTAGTACATAAAGTATCAAAATTATTTATAGAGGACCTACTTACTAAATTGTTTAATTCATAGACAATTGGTAAAACCACAAGGAAAAATCTGTCAACATTATTTGGCTAGCCAGACTCTAGCTTGTAAGTTTTCATTTAAGTCAACATGTAGTTTTGTTCTTATGACAATAAATTCTTTAAACAAAAACGAAATTAATAATAGAAAAAATACTTAAACAAAATTAATTTTAATGATAATGTACAATGACTATAACAAAACCAAGTAAAACATCAAATTTTACATACGAGTACAACTTTTCTTGCAATGACGATTCGCTATAACCATGAACAGTTTCGTTTTCATTCGTATGTAAACTGACACTTCGCCATAGATCTCTCGATCGTGATAACAGGATCGTAGGTAAGAGTATCGATTCTGGGGGGCCCGTGTTAGACCAGTTTGTTACTATGAAGTAGTTATAGTGTGGTAGGTATTCATACTAATTTTAAAAGGGTAGTAATAAGAGCTCCGAAAAATAAATAAAAATAGTGCTCTTTAAAAATTTGATTTTTGCTGTTCTTTTATTAAGTTTCCGAAAACTTACGTACGAATAAAAATATAGAAACGAACAAATGAAGTAACTGGAAGTTGCGAAACATTTATGTATAATTCACTGACATAATACTTTTGTACTAAATGAAATTACGTTTACCGAAAACGATGGTTTGTCATTTTTATCGTTACTCATATATCATAAGTCTTAAATCACCCGTATGCATTTCATTTAATGTGGGACTTGTAAAACTATAACGACATTGTGGAAATATAAAATATTCTGTATGATTCCACAAACAAAAAATAAAATGTATTTTTAATAATATTGTTGATTACTTACACATATACCAATGAATATAATTTAGGTGCGGCTCAGGAGCGTTTTAGCCGCCCCTCTTCGTGTGTTATGTAAGTATTTCATGGATATAAGAACTTCAATGAATTATTGTTGAAGTAAATACATTTTTTGAGTTTGTTTTAGTTTATTTAAAAATAGGGCTTCTATACGCTATAGTATCAGTATTGTGCAATTACCTTGTGTTTGTAATGATAAGTATCCAAAGTTTCGACCGACGAACTACCTCGTCACAGTCATGGTCTAGAATCGAATGGACATGGAGTCAGTAACGTTTTCGGGCTTTAGGTAATAACGTAACTTTTACATAAATGTCGCACTAATGTGAATAAATAACTAAGGGGCCAGAGCACTATTCCAAGGTAAGTAGAGATCGTAGTTTTAATCCCCAACAGAAGTAGATAGCGTTAATTCTGTATTTATATTTAGCCTCTGTATCAATATTTATAATCATAATGAATAAAGTAGAGTAAAGTAGATAGTTATCAATATCAGCAAGTATTATCAAGTCATATCATATCCCATAATAACTTAATACGTATTATGTCAGAAACTAACAAGATCGTCCAGGCAAATCAATTATAGTACAGCAAACAAGAACATATAATCCTCAGGCGACCTTTGCACTCTTAAACAACCTCAGATCTAGCATCAGCCCGGAATGTAAACAGCGAACCATCTCCTAAGGCGCCATCTATAATTTTCTAACAATACCATCAATATGTCCAATAAAACTTGATCCCGCACCTCCACCTAAAAGCCCCTCGGGCGCCTTCACTATTATAAAAGGGGGAGACTGTAGCAGGTTTGTGTTAGCTGGTTTTAGAATCACGCTCGATCGATCTAGCTCCGATCTGAGGATATTGCATATTTATCAACCTTTGACATAGGTAACAACGCGAAGGTAACATCTTCATAGCAAAAAGTTTAAAACAAACAGACATTAGGGTGTTTGAACCCGGCGCGTGAGATTGTATGGGAAGGAAATTGGCTTAGAGTTTATATGGCGCTGGGATGCAGGTATTGGAGTTCAAAGACATGAGGTCGTGATGAAGTGTGGACTAATGAGGTTATTGGTTTGTTTACTTGAATCAGCTTTTATACTGGCTTAAAGTATGCGTTTAATTTACGTATGTAGTTATTGTGATCGATTATCTTGCAGTTACGTTCAGGGGGATAATTCAACGGAGCTTTGTCTTATTTAAGAGTGACGGTGTCCCACTGCTAATCAAAGGCCTTTCTCTTATTATTCCATGTGTCTTGGGCTATGTCACCAGTTTTTATGGAAGACCTATTTTTACTATTCGAGCAGTAATTAGTGATATTAACAAGTTGACATTTTTAGAGGGGATAATGGTACAATGAAAACGTTGCTTTCAAAATCATTTGTACTTACGATAAAATATATTGAGGTGGTATATCGCATTCAAAAATTCGTTATGATAGAGGTCAAATAACTCATATCGCGTTAAGTAGAAATATAGTTAAGAAATCTATACTAAATTATACAGACAATATTATAAGAATCCTATAAAAAAATCATATTAATGCTTATCTTGGTTTAACTCAAACCAGTAACCCATAGAATAGATGCAATTACATTATCATCATACAGTCATGGAGAAATCTACATACGCTACAAAATGAGCCTTCGTACATTGAATGTAAGAGCCTAAAGGATGCAACAGGGATTTTGATTGGTTATTCGTAAATTATGCTAATTTGAAATTTAAGGCAAGACACAAGCAGAGTGAGCAAGAGGCAAACTGCATAACTCAGTTTTTGACTATACCATGATATTTATTGGTAAATCCGTCAATTAAGCTTTCGAAATTAAAAAAAATATGCTTGTTAAGAAACAGTAGCAATAATCAGAATTACCTACCGTGATTTGAGTATTTTTAGTAATTCGGAAAGTTGTTTTCGGCAGGCATCGTTTCTCATAATATAAATAGCCTGGATTAGGTTCTAATTTAATATAGTCTCACATTGCCGACAACGGTTGATGATAAAATTTATAAATTTTTATTTCGCCATACCATCAAAGTTTCCCGAATAAAAACTAAGAAATAATAACCCAAGCAGCACATTAGTGAATTTTGCAGCTTATCTTATAGCTTTAAGTTCTAAATGAGTGGTTTAACAGTGTTTGATACAACTTATAGCTTTAAACACAACTCAAAACTGTATATGAGTTCATCCTATCACTTTTAGTTGCATAGGAGCGTTTTTTGTTTCTACTTTATTACTTATGGTGGGATAAAGTCGATTTTGCTACTTAAAGTTGCATGCAGGTTCAAATTGTCACTCAATAAGAAGCAATAGTGCTATATAAGGCCTTAAAATCACTTATAAGCAACTTTTACATATAAGTGGGAACATACCCTTATTTGGAACTAAAAGTTCCAAATGACTAGTACAATAGCGAATTATATCACCAATAGTGGCTAAAGGGATAATTTTACGGCTCTTTTGGAACCAAAAAATATTGCAACTTTAAGGCCTAAGAAGTACCTTATTGCCACTCCAACGCATAAATAGGTCTCAGTAGGAGGTTCTTGGAACCAAAAGCAGTTATTTTCACTTATTTCAAACCACTAACGAACTAAAAGTTCTATTATAGTTCCTATTTGCGCCTTGTCAAAATATATTTAATAGTCTTGCTTGTTTAATAGTCTACAAAAGAGCAAATAATTACTATTGGTAATATCATTCACTGCTTTGCCACTCGCAAGATACAAATAAGTGATTATTAGACTTGATAGTTCCAAATAAGGAACAAATAAGTGAAAATAAACACTGTAGGATCTTTTTTGTTTCGCCATGTTAACAAATGGAAGCCTATGAAAATTGATTATTTTAACCAGAATTTTATCACACTCACGCATAATCACAGAGTTTTGATAGTTGTGACGATGTTACTTTAACATTGTACGTAACCTACAATCATTAGGTCAGGTTTTTAACAGTTTTATTTCTTATCAGTATCTATTCCTTATTTAATTTAGCACTCTCTTTTTTAATATTCCTGATCAAATGAAGGGCGCGTCGAAATTTACAAAGAAAACATACTATAGTTTTCACAGTAAAAAAAAATTCGCAAGAATTTCGTGCTTATTTCAATGCTTGTATAACGTAAAGTTTTAATCACAATCAAACAGACATATAAATCCAAAATGAATATGGCAGATCACGTATTACTTTTAATAAAACACAATTTGACAGTTGCCTCGCCACTCAAAGATAATTTTGGCGACTCATTTATCACTCATTGACCGAACTGAAATGTTTTCATTCGTTCACTGCGCATAACTTTCACCCATAGTTCTAATTACCACTTAAGGTAATTGTGAGATCTCTTATGGATTCTATTTAGCACCAAAAATAGGCTGCAATTTTTCTCCTTTTGGTTCTATACTGGTGGCATAAGGGTTCTTGCCACCTATATAGCACTTAGTCATGGTGGTAAATTTCACTTAAGCATCTAAGTAGATATGATATACGAGCTATTTAGACCCAGTTGTGCTACTTGGGAATAATCAAAGCGCAATGAAATGGTACGTATTTTGTATCACAGTCAAACGCACATAGTAAACTCGCGACTAAGCGGGTCCGAGGGGGCCTTACACAGCCGAGAGGTTATCATTTTACGTCAACTTAGGCCGTAAGTGAAGTTTTCTGCCCGCTATGCGGGTTTGGCTAAGGCAAGACGTAAAACTTTAGAAAAACCACGGGCGGTAATTCGTAAAGCTCCAGATCGTATATTTTTGGCCCTGCCCCACAAACACCTGCAACCTGATGGGACATTCACGAATTAATAAATAATAATAAATAAATAAATATTAAGGGACAACCATACACAAATCGACCTTTTTTTTATGTCATAGAGGGCAAACGAGCAAACGTATCGCCTGATGGAAAGCGATTACCGTCGCCCATAAACACCTGCAAGCTTATACTATGGGTACTAGACGATGATATATATAATATATAAACACATATATCGATAACATCCATGACCCAGGAACAAATATTCACATTTATCACTCAAATATTGGCCCTGGCCGGGATTCGAACCCAGGACCGCCGGCTCAGTAGGCAGGTGTCTACAAACTGCGCCAAACGCGTCGTCAACAATTCACCGACCTAGGTATGTAACTAATATACTATCAAAAGCCTACATTTAACAAAATGTACGTCATTTCAATGCGTATATAGTAGGTACCCATACAATATCTGCGTATTGTTTCTTAGAGATAGAGGTCATTAGAAATTAAATACTTATTGTTAAAACGAGGGTTACCTCCCTATACTGCGCACGTCACGCATTGGGCAGTGAGTGTTGCACAACCTACTTGAAATTCGCGCGTGACACGACCGGGCCACGGACCAATTTACTGTAATCGCACTACACCGATTACCGATTAAGCGTTTTAGTATTTACTATTCTGGGAACGGATTTTTAGGGATCAGTAGGATGGTTTAATTTATGCAGTAATGAAGGCAATCATAATAATCTAACACTACTGGGATTTTTGTTTTTTTTTTATTGTGTGATACTTCTACGTCCTTTACCCAGGCTTCCGTGAAAGAAATTAGGGCTTTGATACCCTTGCTAACATGACCGGCCTAATATGACCGGGTTTACTAGCTTGCGCTTCTTTCATGCTAGAACTTAAGTTATTTACGCAATTTTCTGCACAATGTCGAAGATAGTCCTACAGGTGTCTTTCAGACAATTGAGTTCGGGGGAAAATGATAGTCAAGCTATAAACAAGAGTTACTCATGGCTTTAGACCTGGCGAGTTGTTTCGAAATGTTTTCGAATTGTAGATTTTTTACATTTTTAGGTCTCCGCCATTTTGAAAAAAATCGAAAAAATTAATCGACAAAAAAAGAGGTAACTAACGAACCTACTCACAAAATTTGAGAATGAGAATCGGTTGAGAAATGCGACGTCTAGGCGAAAACAGCCGGAAATCCCGAAATCCAAACATCCAAACATCCGGACATCACACTAATAATATAAAGGCGAAAATTCATGAGTGTATTTATGTGTATGTTTGTTACTTCTGCACGCTCAAACAGCTGGACCAATTTTGATAAATTTTAATATGAAGGTAGCTGATACCCTGGATTAACACGTAGGCTAGGTACTTTTAATCCCGAAAAAAAATAGGGTTCCCGCGGGATGAGCGGGGTCACACAGCGCAGTTCAGCGAGTACGAAATAATTTGAGGCCAAGTTGAAACGGAGACCCTTTTTTTTTATTATACAGAGGGTCAGGGTATAAAAACTTACATTTAAGAAAGTTCCTACAAAACTGTAGTCTGTAGATAATCGTCTCTGTATATTATAGATAGGTACTTTATAAGCTTCGCTCATTCGCTCATTATTATTAAATCCCCGTATGAAACCACAATGATCACGCATTGCCATCCACCCACTCATTTCATTCAATTGAAACAACAAAATCCTTGTACTCGTAATAACCCATAATTACGCAAGCGGTACAATTCATTGTTAAAGAGATTTGGATCACATGTTACAATTGCTAGGCCAAATTACTTCGTAACTGTTTAGATGTAATTTGGACTACGCTAAAGACTGCTTTTTTGAAAGCGTTTTAGTTTGTTGGTTTTAATTTTTGGAGTTTACTCCTTATGAATCGATTTTCATATATAAGCCCGGGGTATGAAAAATATGGGGTGTAAAATCGAACGTATCTACCGTGCTAATTTAAAAAGTCGTATCTCAGTATACGATCGGGGTAAAAATACGACTTCGTAATTTAGCAGGTTATGCGTTATGCGTTATAGACTAAGATCCCGATATGAAATAACCTTCACCGAGATGTTTATTTGATGAAATGTATTTTATATTTAATTTAATATGTCAATAATTATATTGCATATGGGTTGCCTAACAAATTTTAGTCCAGGGTATGTTTAATTAATATTAAAAAAAAATGTTTTAAACATTTCACCGCTTTGATTAATATTAGATAAATTCTATACCAATCGAAAGTATGAAGCCCATAGAATATGCAAACGTTAGGTTGCCTATTATTTCCCGTCACAACTATTGGGTAGCCAGGTATAAACAGGTAAATCTATACCTACTAGAATTTTGCAAAGGTCTGATTGTTGAATTGAAATTAAATAAAATTAAAGATTATTTAATTATGAATTTATCTAATAATCAAATCGGCGAAATGTAAAAAAAAAATTTTTTAATTTTAAACTAAACATACCCTGGACTAAACTTTGTTAGGCAAAATAGGCAACCCATATGCAATATATTTATTGACATATTAAACTAAATATAAAATACATTTCATCAAATAAACATCTCTGTGAAGGTCATTTTATATCGGGAGCTTAGTCTATAACGCTTAACGCATAACCTGCTAAATTAAGAAGTCGTATTTTTACCCCGATCGTATACTGAGATACGACTTTTTAAATTAGCACGGCAGATACGTTCCAATTGCGAGGATTGACGTTTGGTTGTCAAAGGCGACGGTTGAAAATTTTATCAAATTTTATTTTATTTATAAGTTAATTCAGTTTTAGAGTCCTTTTCGCTGTTTTTGCGATGAGTGAGTCAAGTCGAGGTGTCGTGAGTGATACGTCACTTTTAGAATGTGGGCAGCGGGCAGCTCCGTCGTGGCTATCTGAAGTGGAGTTTGATAATAAGGCAGGGCCGAGTCAATCGGATATTGTATCGGACGCTGAGTCCATGTCGGATGTGCGGCATATAGCGGTGAAGCGTGCTTGTTTGTGGTCTGAGCGACGAAAGCTGTGGTTGTAGTGATAGTTTTATCACAATAGGCAGGAAACCTAAACGCTTGCGGATTTTAGCAACCGCCAAAACGCAGCTGGAGCCGGACGGTGTGCCTGACAAGCTATTTGAAGTTTATATAGTGTCAAAAGAAGATTTACCGAAACAGATTGGTTTGGCAAAGTTGCTGCAATTTCCTTAAATTACCCTTATACCCTTGTATAAAAGGAATTTTATCCGTCAAGTTTATGGGTCCACGTAAAGTTCGCATACAGTTTAACTCTAAGGATGATGCGGAGAAGCTTCTGGCTTCTCAGGAGTTTAACAATGAGACGAGACGTTCTTAGTGGTCTAATATGGCATGCTGCACTTATGGAATTATAAGGCAGGTTGAGTTGGAGGTTGAGGAAGACGAATTTTTAAAGAATATTGAAGGGTCTGAAGACATTTTGTCAATATGTAGACTGAACCGTTAGGATCATGATGGGCGTTGGGTTAAGGCTGAAGCTATTCGTCTGTGTTTTAAGGGAACTTCTTTACCGCCATATGTTTATGCCTACGGTTGCCGATTTAAGGTAAATCAGTACACTTTCCCGGTTACCCAATGTTCAATATGTTGGAAGTTCGGTCATCTGAGCAGGTTTTGTCCTACTACTAAAGTTACTTGTCCGAAATGCGGCGGGGAGCATGCCAATTGCGAAACGACTATTTTTAGATGCATTAATTGTAAAGGCAGCCATATGGCCTTAGATAAGTCGTGCCCGGTTTTTGTGAAGGAGTAAGAAATTCGCAGGATTATGTCTGCTGAGGGATGTATATATAAACGGGCTTTTTGGTTGTATATGCAAAATAAGGAAAAAAAGGATACGGATGTTTGTAGTCAGGATGCGCCATCTGTTTTTGAGAATGACTTAAGTTCTGGAAAGTCATATAGAGATGCTGTTTTGTCGAAGCCGTTACAATCTAAAGAGTCTGAAGATTCTGTCTGTCAGGCTGAGGGCCAGCGATCAGTAAGTCAGTACAGATTAGAGAGCGAGCCACAACAAGAGGTTCGTAAGCCGCGGAAGTCAAAAAGAGTAACAGATGTGAAGAGGTCCGAGTGTCTATTGGTCAATCAGCCTACTATTGAGCGGGCTGATATGGAAGATCAAAGACAAAATAAGGACAAGAAGAAGAGACGTATTACTTTTGAAAGGCTGGTTGAGAAGACGAAGGATATTTTGTTTTCTACCGAAAGTTGGGAGGAGAAGTTCAAAACGCTGTTTGGAGTTGTTGTTAAGGAGATTTTGGATTTATTTAAGGATTTTTTTAAGGAAGGTGATTTTGTACGTTTGTTTTTGTCTAATGTAAATGGCTAGGTCTAATACCAGATCTTTCTTGAATGTAATGTTCAATATCAATTCAATATTGGCGGAACCCTTATCGGAATCGGCTAAATTTGTATACAGTTTTTTTTATGTAAATAGTGTATACAAATTTAGTTGTTTTCGTGTACATGTTATTTTTAAGTTTATCCGGTTTATGTTTTTATTTATCTATGGCTTTTAGATGAATGATGTTGTGTATTAGGCCTGCTGGAGCTGGCATGTTCATAAAAATGATCAAAGCTCCTTAATTAATAGATTAAAAAAAAGTATTGCGATACTACGGTAGAAAGGTCGTATCTTTGTATGGATTTCATAGTAAGATACGGTTTTTTTTCCGTAGCACTGCAGACTGTAGTAACTAAACTAGCCGCTCGAGGGCGCTTTACATCACGCTTCCTTATTTATACTACGATTTTTAATTCAAGACCAAAAAAACTACGACAGATACGTCACTGTCAAAATTGACAACATTTAAATGACATCTGAGTTTGTTTCTTGGCTTGCGCCAAATGGTCAATGTTACAAGTACAATACCAGATTTTGTACCAAAAATCTCCGATGTTTAAGTTTTTATTATCTCCTCTCGTAATTATGTAATAATAAGTATTCCTAGTTATTTTGTTAAAACATAGAGTTAAAGTTACCAATAAATAAATTATCTTAACGTGTTTAAAAAATAAAAATAAGTTTATTATTGTAAAAATATTTTATTGTAGTGGCAACCTTGTGGTAGTTTTTTTGGTCTTGAATTAGAAATCGTAGTATAGTTACTACGCATGATCTCTCCAATTTGTTAAAAATGAATCGGAAGTAATTTTGCTGTATATTATACTCGTATATTAATATTATGTAAGTGCCTACCTTCTCGTTCTTGTTTGCAGCACCCAACAGGGTACATAATGTGATACTTAAACTATTTACTAATCATTATGTGCAATAAACGTATTGAGTATTGAGTATATATTTTATAATCGTTCTTAAGGCCAGGCGCGCACCACGATTTTAGTCGCGCGATAATTTTGTCGCATAAATGCAAGATATGGGTTTATATGAGAGTGCGCGCACCACGATTATCATACAACGCGACAAAATTATCGCGCGACTAAAAAAAAATCGTGGTGCGCGCCTGGCCTGAAGAGTAAACTCCAGTCGTGCGTCGGAGCTGACACACACACTTTTTTTATACTTTTTATCAGGTATATTATGTTTATTCAGAAACATTTCTAAAACAATCATAATTTTTGCACCAATAAGGACCCTTGATATTAACTTATACTAAAAATTATATACAGCCAGCTATTTGATGAATTAATAGTTAGTTGAATATGAGTATTAAGCATATGAAATACAAACTGAACATTAGGTAGAGACCTTTAATGAGACGATTGATAGATTGATCGATATCGATAAATCCGATAGCCCCATCCTAATTATTATAATACATAAGTATTTGATAAATATATACTACACGAGCTCTACCTGTTCTTCATAACATTTCAGTGATTTTGTTATTTTAACTAAATGCCTTTATTTTATTTTAGTAAACGCCATACGATTAAAATTCTTAAAATGTGTACAGATCTAACCGATTGTACTGCCAACATACTGCCACCCTGTATACTTCTTACATTTAACTTTACTTTAAGCTTGTACCTCACTCGTAGAGCTCTAAACTTTGTATCGAATTAGCATACGCGTGTGTGTGTTATCGGAGGTCAGGATCTTATCGCGCGATCTCACAAGAAGGTAGCGTGTGTGTAACAAATTTCACGATAATTTATGCTAGAGTCGCGGGGTTTCTAGTTTCAAGTAATCGATATCGATGTTTGTCATTTTAAGCGAATTATGACTGTGCGGTGTAGTTTTTTTGTTGTAGTACTCTAGTTTACAATGTAAAGTGCATAGTTACTAGATGGAGTGATTGGAGTGACAGTAAATGTAGACTAGAAAACGATTAACTGACGTGTGAATGAAGAAGCATAGTGTTGATTCAAAATAAATTTAGATCTTTCGATGTTTGTCGCAATGATAGGATTAAGGAATTATTTTGCGATACATACCAGAAATAAGTATCGTTAATGAATAACTCACAACCTCTAACACCATTTAGGGTCGGAGTTAATGACATACATAGTTCTTAGTATTTTTTTTTTCTATTAGAGCTGTACGTCTAGCATAACTGTGACGTGAATCTTTGTAGCGCGACAAACACTCCCTGTCTCTTGCCTATCAATACCGTGCAAGCAAGACAGGTAATGCTGAGTCGCACGACAAGCGAAGTCGCGGCAAGATATGCTAGCCCTGCTGCACCCAGCGACATTGAAAAGTAACTATATCACATCGTAACATATTTTACTCCAAGCTAAGGTGTAGGTAAAGCCTTTCAAATAAAAAATGCGAAGATCGACACACAAAGCATAAGGAAAAAATCGAAAGGATACCTGGGTGTTAGGGTGGCGGAAAGGTTAACACGCTGGACCGGCATCCAGAGGTTCCGGGTTCGATTTCCGGTCTCTTCCACCAGGTTACGCATTTAATGTTTTCTTTGAGCTTAGAGCTTTGTATCAATGGTTTAATATTTTAATCCAATCTAAAGCTGTATCGATATCAAACCTTTAGCACCTCTAGCAAGTTTTGTTTAGTTTCGGAAGTAGTTTGGGTAATGACACACATTGTTCTCCGCGTTTCCATCATTCGGCACACATTAGTGTTGCGTGAACCGGCATTAGCGATTATGATCTGATTGTTCGGTTGCGGGATTAATTGGTGAAATCAAACCGCCATTAACGAATTTGAATAATCTACTTCATTTTATGTAAGTACTTCGCTTATTTTTTAATGCGTTTAAGACTTTTATTTCATTAAACTTTCCGGAATTGGAACTTAAAGTAACGGGAAGCCTTTTTTCATTAAAATATAAGGTTGTTCATCATAATGCTTAAAGCTCCTTAATAGAAAGATACAAAAAATTGGTTGCCTGTAAAGTCGGTATACGGGCGAAAGTTTTACGTGACAACGACTTTGAGTGGTAAAATAATTTTAATGTGAATATTCATTCGTATAGTAGGAAGAAGGATGAAATAATAGTAACAATTTAAAACATTTATTTATACACACTACACAATCGTTTTACAATTAACTGGCAACGTGTAAACTTGTATGCAGGCGCCTAAGCGAAATAGAAGCGCAAGACATGAACCGGTGTGTATGCCTATCTCTCTCACTCTCTCCCTCTCACTCGCTCTCATTGTGAGCGCATAACGTGAGCGGAGCGTAACGCAGTTTCTTGAAGTGTCACCCGGCAAACCAATTTATAAGACGTTGTCACGTCAAAAAGTTTTACATGCCAACTATTAGCACATTTTTGACACAATGTCCGGACCACATGGCCAATAAAATTGACCACCATAATGGCACTGTGAGAAAACGCTAGTAAAGCCTGCTAAAGCTATACTAGTTACTTTCTGAGCTATTCTCGCAAATTTTATTCGAAATGCTTGAAATTTGTTTTTATAGGATTGCGTACCTCAAAAGGAAAACATCGGAACGGAACCCTTATTGGAGAACTTTGTTGTCCGTCCGTCTGTCTGTCCCTTTATATCGGGAACGCGTGGAGGTAACGAGTTGAAATTAAAACCATAAACTTAGGTCTATAGTCTGTCGTGGCTGTGAAAAAATTGAACTTCTAAGTCAATGTAAAAAAAAAAGATATTGATGCCGCAAAAACAATTCGACACTCTCAAGGTAAGTAATTAAAATTAATTGGGTATTTTCCGTTGACCTTGTGAGTAGTTTTAAAGTACAAGTAAGTATAGGTAATAATCCAATAACTATACATTTGTAATGAAATTATAAAAAATACTCTTTATTAAAGGTACGTTTAACTGTTTTACAACGGTAAAGTTAAGTTTAACGCTTAGTACAGTTTATCTTTTCGTTAGAGCAATGACTGCATTGCTCTAACGAAAAGAATTATCTTGCATAGATTCTATGGAATCCTCGGTCCCACTGGCACTTGATCAAAAGCTGATCAATTATCTCTGCCTGCATCATAAACGTTGTCATGAATCACACAATCCAGTAAGCAACTGGCGAGCATCCGAACGACCCGTTAGTAATTATGACCCGCCGTGGGATCGGGTGCATTTTTTTAAATTATTTAAGCGCGGGCTTTGTTAATGTGTCAACTCTTAGGATTGTTATACCACATTTTCCTTATTATTATAAAACATAAAAATACCCTATTTATCTAAGCTTGCATCGTAATGCCGTCATGTATCACAAAATTCATTAAAAACTTACGAGCATTCAAACGACCTGCTAGTAATTATGAACCCGGGGATCGGGTACATTTCATCAAATTGATTCAATAACTTTAGACTTATGTCTGAGATATATAGCCGACACATTACTCACATAGCTATATACCAATATCAACCAAATCAGGCCTCCAATATTAATAATTCACAGGCTGTCCGTCACATCATTTGATATGAAGTGAAGTTTAAGGTGCCAACTCTTGGGGTAGTGTCAACCACATTTATACTAAATTTCCAAATATTATTATTATCAATATCTGTATCATAAACGTTGTCACGTATCATATCACACAATCCAGTAAGCAACTTGCGAGCATCCGAACGACCCGTTAGTAATTATGACCCCCCGGGGGGTCGGGTGCATTTTTACAAATTGATACAAATTATTTAAGCGCGCGCTTTGTTCCAACGACGCTTGTTACGACTGTGGAGCGGCATTTTATTATTTTTGAGGGAGCGACGCACAGTGGCATTAGAAAACGCTGTAGTGTGAACTTTATTATACGATTTTTTATAATATTTATAAAAAGGTTTATTGTGATTATGAAATTGAATTTGATTCACTGTCGTATACGTGACATTTAAACCTGCTCCTACTTTTCCGGAGTACGTATAGTGCTCGACCTGCTTCAAACACCATACACCATAGTCCGACACTACCATAGATCAGGAGAGACGCTAAGATAACATGAACGTTTTGGAAATATTTACCCAACCTAAAACCTCTGAAATATTCATGGAAAATTATTTTGGACCCTTGATTGCGGAAACAATATGTCAATAATCCGATTTACGTTTTCCTTTGTTTTGTATGAGCATTGATTACAATGTCCTCTCTAACCAAATGTTTTGCGGCCGGTTCATCTCAATACGGCTTGACGGATTTTTTAATTATATTTGTAAAGACATGACCTAGGATGGGTTAAGTAGATAAACGAATCCTCGAGCAAGCACCTTCTAGTTAAAGACATTTCTGTCCCAAATAAGTAATACCATTGCTATTGAAAGCAACTCGTACCTACTCTTGTCGATATTTTTCGGTAATGTATGTAATATACCTTGCCCATTTGGCTTAATGCCAACATCAGATAAATCAGGCCTCCTATTACTCTTTTTCTGATAAAAATCAATAAAAAAAGTATAAATCGGTCAGAGATTTCCATAATTAGTAATTTTCTTTTTTTTTATAGTAATCTAACAATTGTAATAACAATATGAATAGGTGGATAGCTTTAATGGTGTTACAGTTTAATGATAGTTACAGCGATCAAATAATTACCAATATTTGATCGCTGTAACCCCGGCAAGTTAATATTATAAACAAATTAGTACCATAATTTTGAGAAGAATTGCAGAAAACCACGACTCCTACATGAAATAGCACTAAATTCACACGGATCATTATTAAATTTGCGATCAAGGGAAACAGACAGTTTAAACCGTAACTGCGACTTTTTACTGTCAAACGTCAAACCTCTGCGCATTTACGGATTTCATGTCTATTTGTTTCACAAGTTCAAACGATCAATTTTTTCATTTACGATTGCAAGCGTTTAAAAAACCTCTCAGCAGTTTTCCAGCCCAGTAACCGCCATCCCTTCTCTCTCATTCCTTAGACGGAGTCCGAAACATCTTATTCGCGCCCTCATAAAAGTAACTGCTTTGCCTCGTTTTTATTTCTACCTCTGTACCTGTACGGCCACAGTATTTTAATAAACCAACTTCCTTTCTACACCAATTTCAACTTTATACCGAGGTTGCAAAATGTATTTTTCCTTAAGGGTGTGTGGAAAATCATGCCTTGCCCACTTATCTAGGACAAGACGATTGTAAGGACACGAGGAATTTCAATTACATTATTAGTGAGTATTTTATTATAGTCGGCACGAGTACTTAATCGATTTGTGCTTTCTTTTTTGGGATTCTTATTTTGGACATTTCTACCTCTTAACCATTCCAAGATATCGTAATTTAGCTAAAATTAAGTTAAATCAATATGACCTTTTGCTGGCTTCGCCAACTCTTCATGTTATAAAAATATAGCTTTATACATTTAAGTACCTAATGGCAAACATCGACAGCATTATATATGTATACAGGATGACTTCAAATTGATAGTACAAAATTAGAGTTTTGCACACATCATGCCTAACGTAAACCCATGTAGAAAAGTATCTTAATTGTAAAATTTTAAATTATCCCTTTTTGTTAGGCTTTATGCAGTTACGCTGCCACTGTGATTTAAAACGAAGAGGTTTAAAGTAATTCAAATCAACGCTTTCCTCTTTGGCTATCATGCTGATTGCTGACATAGCTTTTATAAAGTAAACGTGTTTTGATTATTAATGTGGATACTGTATTTTTTTTTATTTTGCTACGCGAAGTTACAGTACTCAGGAATTATTTTAGTGACAGATATGACAGTTAGCTATTGAATTTGCGCTGACCATTAGGTAATTACAGATCTCCTAATTTTTCGTTTAATTATTTGTTTTGTTAGAAAATTAACGATAGTTAAAGATAGCTTATTTTAAGAATTGACTTAATGTAATACATTACTCGTATTAGGGATCACTCAAAAATTCCTTAGTTTCATTAATTCGAAACCATCAATATTCCGAATTTTTTAAATTCCGAAATGAAATAATGCGTACCGATAATTTTCGTCTTGGATCATAAATGTTACATACTGTAATTAGGTTAGGTTAGGGTTATATGATATAAAAAATAAATAAATAAAAAAACTATCGGGAGAACAGTGTTCGGTTGGCCGCCGCCGCGACTGATCGGCTCTCCTGATGATGAATCGCGTAACGATTCGAATCATGTCGAGCGTCATTCGCTTTCTACGACATGAGTTAACCCGTTTATGAGTTTTAATATGACAGAACATGGTTTTCAGAATTACGAAAATTAGGGATGATCATGCATTCGGACAAATGATGAAATTTCGGAGTACTGTAGTGTATCCATATTATTTACCATTAACTGAGCCATTGCCAATTTGATACTCGTATATATATTTTTTCGTTATTTGCATCGTGTGCATACACGTATTTTTGTATACCAATCCCGAATCTATGTGTCTGTTTGGCCTTACACTGTTGACTAATAGAGAATGCCTTTATGGCTTAAGTCCGTCATTTATACTTTTTTGTAACGTGTAATAAAGTTAAAATAAAAATATGTATATTCACGGAAACCAGAGCAATTTAGACACAGAGATAAGTGAAAAACATGACATACTTAGGTGAAAAACATAACTCACACTTGTGTTCCTGTAATTTGGACAGCACATATTAGGTATCACATTGGTACTTTAATTATTTGCTTTATTATAAAATTAACGATAGCTACAAAAAAAAATACTAAATGTATAATATATTATTACTAAGCCACAAACGAGTGTTTTTTATTACTAATTTAAAGTCAGCCTGTACTCGTATATATTGTTTCGTTATTTTACATCGTGTGCATACTGTGCATATTTAGATACCGATTTACAATGACATTAGTGTCCCTATTGCAAACTTTCGTGGTATTAATATTACGTAGTTGTTTCCAAGTTACCTATATGGAAGTTTTGTTGAATCTAATAACTCCTTAATAAATAATTACCGATTAATAAAAAAAATACTAGTGAGTCTAGTGCTAGTGACTACTACATTTACAATGACTAGATATTTAAAATAGTAAAGTCTACTTACTATGTTTACATTTTTTTCAAAGCAAAGCCTAAGAATCTAGTTTAAATCTTGTAATCTAATCCTTTATTATTATTATTGTTTGTTGCCTTAATTGTAGGTTTTATTAGTGTGTATCCAAGCGGGCAAGTCAATACAGACAGCTCGAACTCTCAAACTCTACAAACGCAATCAAATCAGATCTAAATCAGATCTAAATCAGAGCAAAATCTCAATACATTCCTAAGGAATCCTCGGAATTACCGGAATTACATGGCAACTCGTTAAGGCCCCTGGATTAAAGAGTTGGACTTAAAAAAGGGGAAAAACGTCTCAGTAAGACCGGCCGCAAAATTCTTAAACGCAGTCCGGGGAAATGGGATGATTACTTCATCAAAACACACTTTAAACGTGTTACGTAAATCTAGTACCGCTCGGCCCCAGCCTCCCCTCAAAGGGTGTCGGGTGGACAGGGGTGACTTACCCCCCTAGAGGAAGTGGGGGTAAGACGATATGGGCGAACGTGAGCGTCAAGAAACCTTGATTGCTTTTTTAATTAGTTTTTTTTTCGTTCCCCCTTTTTCGCATCTTGCCGATCGTGCAAGAAATATGTACTTCGATTTTTTGTGCGTGCGTTATGTACGTACGTTTGTTTACGACTTTGCGATGTTTCTTAGCATTCTTCAGGAATAAGCGGTCAATATTTTTATTGGGATTTGATGGAAATTCAGTGCAAAATTTTAATAACTCTGCTGCTGTTTTAGTAATCAAACAGAGTAATAAAATAAGTAATAAGGCGAAAAACTTAGATATTAATTTTGTTTATATTTTGTTCAGTACAAATGAAATGCATTTTATGGAAATGGATGAAAGCAGTCTTCTCATAAACAAGATATTTCTATAACGCAAAGGATCTTCGTAACGCCTCCTGTGATCTTGTCCAAATCATCGTTCCGCCTTTTTGGTAGTATAGTCCGGTAATAAAGTAATTATTGATATACGATAATTGCTTTAGAATAAATTGAGAAGGTACTCTTTAGAATAATACTATATTAGTTTTTCTAGACATATTCTTACAACATATAATTATAATAAATCTCCTTAATCCATTGCTATCGCTGGAATCCCTAACGTTTCATTTTTATATGTCGGAAACATGTCGAGTATATTGACAAATGTTTCAATTATTGTGTGATGATGACAATGATGATGATATTATGCGTCCTGTTATCCCTCATCATGGACATATATATATATAAGTAGCACAACTGGGTCTAAATAGCTCGTATATCATATCTAATTAGATGCTTAAGTGAAATTTACCACCATGACTAAGTGCTATATAGGTGGCAAGAACCCTTATGCCACCAGTATAGAACCAAAAGGAGAAAAATTGCAGCCTATTTTTGGTGCTAAATAGAATCCATAAGAGATCTCACAATTACCTTAAGTGGTAATTAGAACTATGGGTGAAAGTTATGCGCAGTGAACGAATGAAAACATTTCAGTTCGGTCAATGAGTGATAAATGAGTCGCCAAAATTATCTTTGAGTGGCGAGGCAACTGTCAAATTGTGTTTTATTAAAAGTAATACGTGATCGGCCATATTCATTTTGGATTTATATGTCTGTTTGATTGTGATTAAAACTTTACGTTATATGTACAAGTATTGAAATAAGCACGAAATTCTTGCGAATTTTTTTTTACTGTGAAACTATAGTATGTTTTCTTTGTAAATTTCGACGCGCCCTTCATTTGATCAGGAATATTAAAAAAGAGAGTGCTAAATTAAATAAGGAATAGATACTGATAAGAAATAAAACTGTTAAAAACCTGACCTAACGATTGTAGGTTACGTACAATGTTAAAGTAACATCGTCACAACTATCAAAAGTCTGTGATTATGCGTGAGTGTGATAAAATTCTGGTTAAAATAATCAATTTTCATAGGCTTCCATTTGTAAACATGGCGAAACAAAAAAGATCCTACAGTGTTTATTTTCACTTATTTGTTCCTTATTTGGAACTATCAAGTCTAATAATCACTTATTTGTATCTTGCGAGTGGCAAAGCAGTGAATGATATTACCAATAGTAATTATTTGCTCTTTTGTAGACTATTAAACAAGCAAGACTATTAAATATATTTTGACAAGGCGCAAATAGGAACTATAATAGAACTTTTAGTTCGTTAGTGGTTTGAAATAAGTGAAAATAACTGCTTTTGGTTCCAAGAACCACCTATTGAGACCTATTTATGCGTTGGAGTGGCAATAAGGTACTTCTTAGGCCTTAAAGTTGTAATATTTTTTGGTTCCAAAAGAGCCGTAAAATTATCCCTTTAGCCACTATTGGTGATATAATTCGCTATTGTACTAATCATTTGGAACTTTTAGTTCCAAATAAGGGTATGTTCCCACTTATATGTAAAAGTTGCTTATAAGTGATTTTAAGGCCTCATATAGCACTATTGCTTCTTATTGAGTGACAATTTGAACCTGCATGCAACTTTAAGTAGCAAAATCGACTTTATTCTACCATAAGTAATAAAGTAGAAACAAAAAACGCTCCTATGCAACTACAAGTAATTTTGAAAAATCATTATTTTTGCTATTTAATAAGTACTAATTTTAAGAAATTAGGCGCCTGCTTAAAATTGGCCACCTAGAACAACGAAACGTTATATAATATTTATTTTACGTATCATATGTTATGTATTACAAAAGAAACAGGGTACAAAACATGCTACATTGAAAGTATATAAGTTATTAACGCCGAATTTAATTAAAAAAAACCGTATACAAGTCTTTAAAAACGCCCTTACACACTTACTATTTTATTCACTGCCCCATAATACCCCGACAACCCCATTCTCTATAACGTGAATATTAAACTTCAAAAATAGCCAAATTAATTGCTAACCACGCAAATTTTAGTGTCCATTTTAGCCGACAACGGCGCGAAATCAAGAGAGGGACGCGCGGGAATGTCCATTAGTTGTCCATAATATCTACGTAATGAGGGGAGAGCGGGCTCAATCGGCCATGCCGGCTTAGCGCTCTGACACGTACGAAAAATTTAAAATCATTAGCTTTTGCTACTGTTTTTTTAAGGTGAATTATATGAAGTCCATTAGTTATCCATAATATCTGCGTAATGAGGGGAGAGCGGGCTCAATCGACGATGCCGGCTAAGCGGTTTGACACGTTCTTGAAACTTAAAATCGTCAGGTTCTGAACAATTTTTTTTCGACATTATAAAATATAATTCTGGCACCTTGTACCTCGACAAGAAATAAATAATTATAGACATATAGATACAAAAATTTAAACCACAGACTGACTTATGACTAAAGAGCGATTTCTTACCAACCGTTGAGTAGTTGATTTATTGAAATAAATTTTAAAATTGAGTTGGTGAGACATATGAATAAAAATTAAATCAAGAATTAGAAATAAATACATTTTGCGATTCAATATTTTGAAATAACTTTTGTTGTAAATAAGAAATTACCGTTTAAATTATTAATCAATAGATATGTTACATTAAATTTCAATAAAGCAGAGCTCATATTAACTTTTTTTTGGAATTCAAGTTCATGCATGCAAATAGATATATTTCTGATTTCAGTTACATAATATAAAATAGTATACTTAACTAATCTATATTCGCCTAAAAATATTAGCATGTTATTAATTATGCATGTACCTAATTAAAAAAAAAACTTCATGATATTTATTTTTAGAGCGTCAACACACATTTTTTCTATCTGACTTACATTATTATGACTAAGTATTTCAACTTGGCAAATCATACGTATTAAAGAAGCCATACAACATCTTCATGTTTTCCTCATTCGCCGCACACACAACCAACAGACATAAAACACACCCACACATTAACCGGTTTTAAGACCGCGTCCCCACTAATTTATACGTTCTTACGTTCTTTCGCTTTCATTATAATTATTATTCTTGGCAATTTATTTTCGCACACGGGGGGACCCCCTAGGGGGAAGGGGGGGAGCTTCTTACAAATTCCCGTTTTTCGGTGGAACTTTACGCACCCTTTTCTTGGCCCTTTTTGTTTTTCATCACATTAACTTTTGAGCTGGATAATGTGGTGCAAGTGTGTTAGTGCAAATGAGTGTAATCAAGACTGTACGCATGTCTGTTTTCTTTTTTTTTTACATATTCTTACAATTTAATGAAGAGTGAGTGAATTACACCTTAATAAATTTTATGATGATTTATTTACTGATAAAGATATTCTTAAGTAGCAGAGCAAAAAGTTGCGTATACGATGAGTGAATTTAATTTAATTGAAAGACACCTTATTAAAACCTATTATCACACATGTAAACCTTTTTAATATGTTAATACAAGTTTAATGGTAAATACATATTTAATTTGATAACATAATATATTTTAGCACATAATATAATTTTACTAAAAATATTTTAGTACTAATGCACAATAAATATTGACCTAGTGTTATAAATAAGTGTTCCTTGTGTGACATAAGTATAAACCAGTTATGTAATTAGCGTAAAATAATTAGTATCAGTTAAATAATTTCCCCAGTAAAAACGAGAAAAAACCCATTACACAGAAATAGACCTGTTATTAAACTTAAGACGTAATCTTGAATTGTTCGCGCAAAGACGAAAGGCAAAACTTAATGAATGCACTCAAGAACTTTTTACCCAGTCTACAGACAAGCGGTAAGACCAAAAAAACTTTTCTCTATACATAACACCTTAACTATCTAGTCGTCTCCACAATTCCGTCCCGAACTTTAAAGTACACAATTTACGGTATACCGTTCACATGCGCGAAGCGCCGGAGAACTTCTACAAAACAAAAGCGATTACGACAGACTTCGACTACTCGAAAACAAAACGCAATTTTCTCTTAAGAAAATGAGGGAACTCTTTCTCCCCATTGAAAAATCATCAACACCCCCGCGTATGGACCCACCGCCCGCCTTCTCGGGGGAGATACGCCGTCGACTTGCGTACGCTTTAATTAAAAATAAAACATAAGAACGATGTAACTGGATGAGCCGAGGAGCGAAGGAAAAATGAAAGAGAAAGCCGTCCACCCCTCCAGAGGAATGGGCGCCTCGAAGACGGGGAGGGCGACCAAAGTCAGTCGCTCAGCGGCCGTCGGGGGGCGCGGACCTCCCTCCAACATGCTGCTGTGTCACAACGGAATGACATCACTTTTCTTGTCGCTAATGAAGAGTACGTCTTGAATTGTCTTTTTTCCCGCTTTCTCTGACCATGCGGTTCTATCCTTTCCCTAATTTATTGAATTATGACATCTCCAACTCAGACGTTTTGGAATTAGGTTACGCGGGAATTTTAATTTTCCTTTCAAATGCATGGGGGGTAGCGCTCGCCAAGGTCTTAAACTCTTGTAACAAAAAGACGAAGTCGTCTAGACGTTTTGATTTTCCTATCGGTACGTCTGCGAGGCATCGGAACCGAGATCCGACTCTTTTCATTAGTAGCTAACACATGTGTAGGAAATCTTTGAAGTAGACGTCGTTAGTGGCAAGATAAGGGTATTATGGTTCAGCACAGACGTCGGCTTTGTATTTCTATTTTTATGCGCTCCTTTCATTCCCGAATAAGGAGGTAGAATGAGGTCGCTCAATTTTATGATATTGACTTTTCAATTTAAATAAAGTTCTTCCACATCAACCTACGCGTTTTTCATATTAAAAATTAAAAGTGATTCCTGTAAAGAGAATATTCTGTTGATTGCGTAAAAATGGCGGGAAAAGGGTTGAATTTAAAATATCTAAAGTTGGAGGGAAATTGCGAGTTAATAGACCAGCACTCAAAAGTTAGTGGCGACTTGTTGAATGATTTCCTTCTTGCTTTATAAATGTTTAAGCTGCTGAGAAAAATCTTTTAGATTCGCACGCATAAATAAGTATATTTTATTTGCAAATGTGAATAAACAAAGCGTCTTAATTCATGTAAAGTCGAGTCACTTAGACAATGCAAAACACGCTAAACAACTTAAAAGGAAACAATCAACAATTTGATGATCCAATAAAGAGATGTATTCCAAAACAAACCTCTTCGCATACGCTCAACACTTAACCAAACAACTCAACTCGGCATACGCTCATTCAATTTTCTAACCCATTTACGTCTCAGACAGACGGGAAAAAAAGAATTATTCCTTTATTCCACGACTTTTTCGAGCATAGATTTTCGCGGTATAATTTCATAAGCAGTGTGTGTTCCTTTTGCCTCGTTTCCCCGGTTTCCCCGATTTGAATTGATTAGTCTGCCTCATATTTGAATGCAGGATGTTTTAGTTCGGTTCTTTTTCTTTCGGTTCGTTTTCCGATGCATTTATGGTTGGAGTTATTTGCGTTCATTTTTTATCGGTTTAGTATTTGATTTGAAGTTGGAAGTCGTTAATGGAAAGTGGAAAATACATCAATAGATGAGGAATCTTCTCATAACCCTGTAATATTATAATATTTAAGATTTTAAAAAGGATTAAAATTATACAAGGCAGAATCTTGAATTGAAACTTGTTTGTACTTCGTGTTACATATTTTTGATATTTAGAGTAATATTGTATGTCTATTTTTAATATATAACCGTCACACTAATCAGCAATTATTGCTGATTTGTGTGATTGTTATGCACACCACCTATGCATGTTAAATTGCGCAATATACATAAAGAATTTATAATATTAAATTTTACTTAGAAACAATTTTTTTCAAAATCATTTTGAATATGGGTAAATTAACACCACATTTTTATAATTGCTAATATAGATACAAAAGTCAACACGCAAAGAATAGATTAAATTGCACTCTTGCTGTGGTCTACACCGAACCGACTCAAACCCGGTATCCTTAGATTACCGGTTCAACGCCTTAATTTTATTTTTCTTTGCGTGTTAATCTTGGTATCTACAGTGTGTTACCGCCAAGTAGACTTTTCTTAAAGTAGAGTAAAGTAACATAGATCTTTAACGTATCCATGACCTTAATTTAATTAGATAGCATTCAGGCTTTATTAACTTTCTAACAGAATTTTAATTGCCAGTAATGTACAGTAAAGTAAATTGACAAGTGAGTGTTAAATGACAGCGTGATATGAGTAACGACAATTACGCTGTACACCCACTACATTGAAGGTGCGTATTTAAGAAATTTAATTGTGCAGTTCATTTACATAATTATGATTGGCAAATACATGCAAACAATTACTAATGGATCATATAATTATCAGTTTTAATAAATGCCCGCATGCCGGTAACAGGCTGTATATAGATAGCAATAAAATACATAGTTTTCTTATATCTCATTTACAAAGCTATATGGTCAAAATGCTGACAAAACATCATCACTCATGCTAAGGAGCTGAAAGTGCCAATAACAGGTTCACATGCCATGAATATTAAGATAAATTTAAATATTGATAAAATATCTACACATACATATATAAGCCTCACGCACACTAAAAAACGCATAATCGGAGGGTGCTTAGCCCTGCTTAATGATCCAATTCCTGTCATGTTCAGGAAAGGGTTTACCCCCTAAAAAACTTGAAACAAACGCCGCAAAAACCGAAGACGTTCCATCGCGCCCGGGGGGAGGTTGGGGAGACGTGAATAATTATAAAAGAAATAAGATAGACATCGACTGCGCCGCGTCAGCCGTAGATGAATAATAATGGATTCTTGTTTACGTGTGTACGTCTTTATGAGCGAAGGTTTATAGGCTGAAATATTGCGGGTAAATAAGCTTGTTAAATTTGACGTTTAATGGCTATTGAGGTCAAGGAAGTGCTGCAGTAGGCCAAACGATGTTGTATTAGAAATGAAGCAAAAATAGCGTAAATTCAATTACACTTCTTAATTTTCCAGTATGGAAAATAAAATATTGCAATGCATTTTTAGAATAGTATCAAAAGTGTAGTACCCGTTATATCTTTTATCGTTTTAGATTTTAGTGTTAAGTAGTCAAAATAGTGTAACATTCTTTTAATAATATATTGTCGTGTGAAAAATAATTTTAGAAATATTCTGTGTCAAATTAATTTCAAGTCTTTATTGCTTAAGATCGTGCCCATCTTGAAACTTTAGGTGACTTCTGCCAATTGTCGTCATCGTATTCCTACCGCTTTAAGCTCTTTTAATCAGATGTAGATATTCATATATATCGCCTCATTGCTTTCGTAACTATTCATATCCTAACAGCTAAGATTAGTTTTACCTACCAATGCTATCTATCTATCAGCCGCAGACGTCCACTGCTGAACATAGGCCTCCCTCCCCACAAAGTGCAATCCCGCTCAGACATCAATTGATTCCCCGCTATCCTCACGAGGTCGTCCAACCATCTAGTCAGGGGCCAACTACGCTGCGCTTTCCTATACGTGGTCGCCACTCCAAGACTTTGCTTCCCCAAAGGCCGTCCATTCTCCAGGCTGCACGACCTGCCCATTGTCACTTGGAAAATGTTACCAATGCTACCATATACATAAAAGCGGGAATACTGATAGTAAAATATAATGTCTCAAAGTCAATATTCAATATTAATCAGCATCCATATTTCCCATTACGGTGCCTGTATTCAACCGACATGTCGCAAAGAGCCCGATAAAAGAATACCCAGTGGAGCGAGAGCAATAACCGTCGCGACTTGAGCCGAGTGCGGGAAAAGTAATCACGGCAAGGTAACTTTGTTTGGTGGCTGGATTTTATGTACATTTTTACGTGGTTTATTGCGGGTTGAATGCGGATTTCAATAACTGGAAAGGACATGGAAATTGGATTAGGTTGGGATTGGAATAAATTGTTATATAATTCATATTCTTTATGCCGCCTAAACGTCTTGCATAACGGTGACAAGCGAGTCTTTGACGCGCGATAAATACCTACTACCTGTCGCTTTCCTGCCAATACCGTGCGAGCAAGACAGGTGACACTGAGTCGCGTGACAAACGAAGTCGCGGAAAGACATGCTACGTTTCCAAACTAATACTATAATTGTACGCACGGTGAAAAATAAGTAAAATGAATGTGTATATTCTTTAAATAACTTAAACAAGTGATTATTAATTAAACTACTTATACCATAGGCCCTTACATTAATTATCGATACCTCCTACTACTACTGGTCAATTTTGTGAAGTTTTCTGTACATTTATGACAAAAAAATCGAACTTCACAAAAGTGTCACCTGTACCAGTTTACGTATAGGAGGTATCGTTATAATAATGAAATAAACCAGATAACTATCAATGTACTCAATATAGATCTTATCATAGGATTTAATAATTTTCGTTAAAGCTTAAATTACTAGTCATACTCATTACAAACCTTCACTAGGTAGTTACTTAGTACAAACGATTCATTTAGTATACATTTTCTGAACCGTAAAAATAAATGTACTCGTAGTTTTAATTTACTCCGGTCGTGATAACTGAATCTGGCGAGGAGACGGGGAAAAGCGGCACTGTAAACTGATTAGGTGTAAAATTGTTAGCTCAGACTACTTATGTGCGCCTCACCTCGATGTGCTGGGCAAATGGGGCGGTTCAGGTGAAACGAGGTGTCTTGATGTTATTTTAAAGTGTGTCGATTGATACTCGGTTTCATGCCGTCGATGCTATTTAAAATAAATACGTATGACACTGAATAAAGACGATTTTGAATGTTCACTATCGTGTATATTATACCGGGTGATCAAACCAAATGGGTCAGTAGGGAGAAGTCATAAACTATAAGAGATATAGAAATCTGTTCTTAGGAATCATGACGTCGATTTACTGACCCATTTGGATTGATTATCCTGTATAGTGTCTGTGTGACAATTACGCTTTGCGAAATATTCGATAGTGTATTATGAACATAGTTATTTATGGAGGAGAGCGTTATTCGACATGATTACACCCGTTTCATCGTGTTTCAATAACGTCAATAGTTCAATACATGTTTAAACAATAAAGGTGATTAAATAAAAATATCACCATTATTTCCTTCTTTTTTTCGCATAAAAGAGGCTAAGTATAGAATTTCATTAAAATAAACAAACAAACTGCTTAAAATTGTTTTGATTTTTTTCTGTACCATTGTCACACAATTAATTATCTACAAACAGACGAACCATCGGTCCATTCAAGTCCTTGAAACCGTCTAGACTTAAAAAACTTAAAAATTCCGTTTTTGGCAAAAAGAATAAAACGATCATATGCACATAGTGTAATTAAAGAGTTGCGATGAATATTTAAAAGAGGGGCGGCGGCACAATGACATTCGGGACGCCAAATCTAGAAAGATACTTATTTTTGGGAGTCAAGTTCCGCGTTTTGGTACACTGGGAGCAAAATAACTTATGATGCTTTTTATGAGACGACCTATTTTATATCTTGTCAGGAATGTAGCCTGAATATAGGAAATAGCTAAAATTATACTAAAAGATTATGTTTAGTGACTGAAACACAATTGGTCCAGTAAAAAAATGCCTGAAATAGATACTTGGAAAAAAGAAATATTTTACACTGATCATACCTATATAAATACCCGTTACAGTAAATTAAACTTTGCTCTCTTTGAATTGTTTTTGTAAAATCCATTAAAAAAGATGACGATTATTGAAATAAAAACATCACGGTTTTAATTCATATTTCTGCTGATTTTGTTAAAACTGAACATTTCGTTCTCTGCTATGTGTCAATATAATTTTGTATTTTTTTCTTAAAACATTTTTTTTTTATTTATGATTATTTTGTATTAATTAATTTCATGCAACCCCATTGTACCACAATCCGAACCGCCGGCGGGACAAGTCAAAGATACAGATACACGGCTAGGGGCGGAAATGTTTGCCAAAAATTATAATTTTAATTGCAGGCCCTCTCTCCCCAACCTCCCGAGATAAATGTGAAGTATCCGCGATGCGAATTGAATAAGTAGGTAAAAAAGGTAACCATAGATGATACCGGTATGGGGAATGCAATTTCAATGCATTAAGTGGGTACAATGCAAGCTTCAAGTCAGTTTGAATATTTTCAGCCAATGAACTGCTTGAAATGAGTGCATCAGATGAAAACGGAGGTTTATTAGGTGCTTGAATTCGGAGTATGGTCTGTTTCTATTTGAGAAGCTTTTAAATAAGCAAAATGTATTACATGCTTTAACAGCAAACTGCTACATATTTTTGGTGAATTTTTATTAAAGCATAGAGGGTTAAGTACTGCACCATGAGTTGAAGTGATCGTACTCCCTAGTGACAGCGTAAACAATTTGTATGGAGAATAGTACGGCGCAGTAGTGTTGTTGTGTTCCGGTGTGGGGGTAAGATAGCCGGTGAAATTACTAGCATAGAGGCATTCTATCTTCGTCCTCCGGGTAGGCAAGCACTCGTGACTCCTCTGGTGTTGCAGGTGTTTATGGGCGACGGTAATCGCGCACCATCAGGCGATACGTTTGCTCGTTTGCCCCCTATGACATAAAAAAAAAAAAAAAAAAAAAGCGCCCCAGGCGGTTGTTTGTAGAACTACAATTCTCCATACAAACCGTTTACGTAGTCGCTGTAAACTCATCGTAAGGATACTGAAGAGTGGAGGATGTAATGATACTGTCTGTATTTCAAACGTTATGATTACCTATCGCTATCAATATATCTCAATTCTCAACGCAAATACATATCGATCCGTAGCTCTGCTACTGCGTAAAAACGGCAAACTTGCTTTACTAGTACATTACTGCAGACAGCGGGAAAGAAGGGCTTGCTGGATGAGTAGGTATAGACGGATAGTGATATGAAGCCGGCAAGCCATTTTCTCGGCTAAGGCATGTATAGCGCTTTTCTCAAACATATGCAATAAAATATTCAGCTGTCCTGTTCATGAACACAGGCCATGTTTAAAAAAAATAACTTCCCGGCCTAGGCCTTCAATTTTGTATGAAATTCCTTTACAGTTATCCCGAGTTGTACCGCCCGGAACGTAATACTTCGAAGCCTGTTATAACGAACGTTATGACGACATTTCAATGCAAGTTTGAGAAAATACGTAAATTACGTGGTTAAAAAATCCTTGTCCTGCATATACAACCAAACATACGAGTGTGTCAAATAAGGGCCTATATGAAGCAGCCCGAGGCAAACCGAGGCAAAAAGAGGCGAGAATTCGGCTACCAAAATCCACCGACTCGTTAACCAAAATTCTCATTACCTCGACTAACGACTTCCCAAACACACATGCGTAAGACAAAGCGCCGAAAAAATTGCAAAAACCAACGCTAACAATTTCCTCGATTCATTATCCCTAACTGCATTCTGCATACAAATAATGGGGTTTTTGGGAGCGTATAATTTCAAGGGTTTTCGGGGATTTGTGGCTTTGTTTGTTTTAAAATGATACGGCGTAAAGGAATTAAGTAAATAAATGGAATGCTTTACGAAGTATACCCCGGATATTTCCACTAAATCCTTACATGGTAATTATACATGATTGTTTTTCAATAAAGTAGTAACGCCTGCTAACGTAAACCAAAGTTTAGAATGAAGCGAAAAATTTAAAAAATTAATGGCTCAGACAGGGTTGGGACCTGCGTCTCTAACGGCTTTCTGTGCCTACACGGGCGTTTGAACCGTGCCTGAGCCATTTTTTTTCGCTTTATTCTAAACATTTGGCAATTATACAATTAAAACATACTTTTTTTCGAGGGAATATCATACAGTGACAGTTAGAAGATGTAAGTAACTCTTTGCTTCGATTATTAGCTTATTGACTTAAAAACCGGCCAAGTGCGAGTCGGACTCGCGCACCGAGGGTTCCGTACAAACACTTTCCATCCCTAAGTGGTTAAGTTAAGTTTGCACCTGGTATATATAGCGCCCCATGTAAATTAGGTGCAAAGTTAGGTATTAAAAAAAAAAATATGGTTTTCGTAATTTTTCCTTTATCTATGCTATAAGACGTTGCTTCGTACCAAATTTCAAGATTCTGAGTTCACGGGAAGCACCCTGTAGGTTTTGATTCCCTTGCAAGTGTCGAAAATTTGCGGCATAAACGGCTGTATCTTTTGATTGCGTTGGCTTAGAAGTTTGATTTTTTCACAGCTTCAAGGGACAGTAGACCTGAGTAATTGATATAAATTTCAGCTTCATACCTCCACGCGTTCCTGAGAAAAAGGGTCTTGACAGACGGACGGACGGACGGACAGACGGACAACAAAGTGATCCTATAAGGGTTCCGTTTTTTCCTTTTGAGGTACGGAACCCTAAAAACGGAGGAAGTATGAGTTATGAAACGTAGCTTATAATTTACTAAATTGAGCAGGGATGGTTGCGATCAGGTATCCTTAATTACGTATTCTCGATATCGATTCTCAAGTTTTCTATTATTAGTTATCTTGAACTTTCAACAATATCTTTTGAATAAGACATAGGTCCTAACTTAGGTAGATATTCTCCTAATATCTTTCTGGTATTTACATTTTGAGAGACTAATTGGAGACTTATCTTAAAGATAGCTGAGCAGAATGTAAATAATACATTATTAGGTTGAATTTTGCGGTGGCAGTTCTTTCAAGGGAAAAAGAACAACTTGTAAAGTGATTCATTGCATGTTGCATGGAATCAATAAGATTAGGCTAGCATGCTAATGAAGATATTTTTGATAACAACAGTAAAAATGCATCTTGCGCTTTAAATATGCATGAGTTAATAGCTTATTATTTATCAATTATAAGGATGTATCATGGAGTGAAAGTAAATCTCGGAATATTTTAGTTGGCCCCAAGTTGGGCGCCATTTTTCAACTTCATGTTTTATTTGATATATGTAGGTACGGAACCAATAAGTCTACAGTGGTACAAATAATTGAGATTCAGTAGTCAATAATATCGAATAAGATGTCAAAATAATGATGAAATTTTCAAATGAAAGATGTTTATTTAGGACTCATCCATGAACTCAATTATACTAGCACAAACTTCACAATTCCAGTCACCGTACACCGGCTCCAAGTATAAATACCAAGTATATAGTTACCAGTCTTCCCTGCCTCTCCAATCCTTCCGCAATCCACCATCTTATCCGCATTTGCTTATTACTCCTTACGGAACTGCGGAGTACTGAAAAAAATACCTTTGAGTATTTTTACCTTGAGGGTATACGGCTTAGGTTTCCGGTTTTTACGAGGGTGAAAATGTTAGGATTGAGAAATCTATGTCTATATGACGTATGTTCATACCGTCATATGTACGTATGTATAAAGCAAATTAGCAAATACAAATATAATATGTATATTATGACGTGTTGATCTTTTTACACAGGTATGTAGTACAGTCGAGTTCATTTACATCTACACACTTACGAGAACAAAAATATCTGAACACGACCCAATTGTCAGGAGCATAAAATCGTGTTCAGATATTTTTGTTCTCGTAAGTGTGTAGATGACAATGAACTCGACTGTACATACACTTTTAAAATATAATGCAGCTATTTTTATAAATTTATGAAACATGTACTGTCTAATTTTTTGTAATGTGGGTGCACACCACAATTTGTATATTAAATCATTGATACAGATCAAAGCGCAAAAAAAATTGAAATGGGTTTCAAATAAACAATGCAAAGATCGACACACAAAGCATAATGAAAAATTCGAAGGTTATCTGGGCGTTAGGGTGGTGGAAATGTTAACACGCTGGATCGGTAATCCAGAGGTACCGGGTTCGATTCCCGGTATCTTCCACCATCTCACGCATTATACATTTTTCTTTGAGCTTTGATATTTGTATCAATGGTTTAAAAGCTTTTTTCTACTCCAGTACTTTTTTCTGTCATTTATATAGTTACTAACTCTAATATAAAGACATAAATTATGAAAGTCTGTAAAAGTCTATACTCTACTGCCCAAAAACACACTGCTAACCGATGGTATAATGTCGCCAAAAAAGCATCACTTAGTACCACAGATTACAAGATGAACAGCTGCATTCACACAATTTGCAAATTAAAAAAAAAACTTATTGTACTAAGGCATTGCTGCCAACTTAAAAAAAAGTTTTATCTTCAGTGCATGGATGTTTAGTATAGTGAACGTAACCTTTATGTATAAGTTAAATTTTTTTGACAGATGTTTAGTATGGTGATCGTATACCTTTATGTATAAGTTAATATTTTTTTGACAGATGGATGTCAATAAAAAAAAGTTTATCAGAGACAATTTTTCTTTTTAATTTTGTTGATTCCGAGCGGGAACATGTAATTATTTTCTTTGTTGTTTATTTGCATTTTATTTATGAAATGTCGAGTCGTAGAAAAAGTATTGTATGCAACGTTGTATAAGTAGGTCAAAAAACGCTCGTGGCATCTTTCTTACGATGTTCGCTACGCTCACATCGTAACCCATGCCACTCGCGTTTTTTGGCCCCTCTTATACAACGGTTGCATAAAATACTATTATCTACGCACATATCATTAGTGCTCTAAAATGCGTTCAGAAACCGTAGGAAATGACCAGCATTACTACAACCGATTTTACTATGAGAACTTTCTTATCTGTGGCAGTAGGTAAAATCTGTACTGTAATGTTATAACAGTATCAATTTTTGTAAGGTTATGAGTTTAAATTTGGAACAGCTGTCAAAACTAAAGTAGGTTTCTATTCTAGTATCCATAGATATTAATATTGTTTTCGATACGAAACGTCAATTCAGTATGTTTTTTTATAAAAACCGCACGACATTTGATCTCGAGTGACATGAGAATATGGATACATTCGTTTGTATATGATTTAGAAAAAAAAAACATTCGTCAATTGCCGCCATTATTGTTGTCATTTGTTTGTTGGTTCTTTGCTGTTACGAAAGTATAATTGTGATAAGTTTATTGTAATTCACATTTTAGTTGAAAATATTGTATAAATGTAAATTACAACTATTACAATAAATAATCTGTTTATGTATTTGTTCAGATTTATTTCTTACTGCATTAGTATATGTCGTTTTTAGATATTTTACAAGTAGCACTAGTGGTGCCGGTCATTTCCTTATGGCTTCTGAACCCATCTTAGAGTACTTATGATATGTGTGTAGATAAAGTAGTGTATACAACTGTACATAATTAGGCCTTAAAACACTCGTGTGATCCTATTATGAAACTCGCTAACGCTCGTTTCATAAAACCACACTCGTGTTTTAATGCCTCTCATTATGTATCAGTTGCATAAACTACTATTTCTTTTGATTATACTTATAATACTTATAAATTGCCTGCATAGGTACCATATTTATTGGATTTGTTTAAAATGCGGCGCTATTGGCGACTTACAAGTTAAATATGTCCGACAAAGATGATATGAATATTATATAGCTCAGCTTTTATTATCGCTCAGGGATCACAGCACTACTCCAGATAAGGACAGGTTATGGGCTCGATCCCCACCCGCAATGAAGTGGATCGCATAAAATGTTGTATTTCATATTTAACCGCTGTCAGTAATAAAAAAGATACACGTATTGCTAAATTGTGGATATCGCATAACCTCGTCGAATCAGGACTCTGGCTGACCATTCAAGGGCCTCATGAGAGCTAGCCCGTTTGTCTCAAGGACCAGTCTTGGCTACTGTTTTAAAATTCAGCTTCAATGTCTGAGTACAAGGCCAAAGATGTTGTTAAAGGGCTTGTAAATATACGTATATTTTAGCCTTACGCAATTACTTCTCTGCACGTTTAGGAGTACGCAATGTTTTACATAATTACTTTCTAACTAATGTAATGACCTTATTAGGTCAATGTTTGATATAACACGTTTTCTGGAAATGTCTGAGTACAAGGCCAAGGATGTTGTTAGGCTTCTGGGCTTTTAAATATACGTATATTTTTGCCTTACGCAATTAATTCTTTGGACGTTTAGGAGTACGCAATGTTTTACATAATTACTTTTTATGTAATGACCTTATTAGGTCGATGTTTGATATAACACGTTTTCTGGAAATATGACAGTTTCCAACCTGACTCAAGTGATTTACAAGTTGATAGATTTGAGAGGAAGTAAATCAAAGAAAAAAGCGCATTGTATCAAACGTTACATTATTTACTATGATTAGATACGAATCGTTAGATTAGGTCATAAAACGTTATATCAAACGTCGGGTACCCGTTTAGAACAGATGCGTTTTAAATAATATTGTGTGTAGTTTTGTTTTAAACTGCAATCCAATGTTTTTCTTAAAACCTTTAATTTATAAATAATCAAGTAAAACAATTTAAACTGATTATATCGCGTATATTCATTACTTCCTGGCGTTTCGGCAACTATAACAGTTACCGTTGTGTGTCAGTCACGGAAACCGAAGAAAATATCTTATTCAGTAGGTATTATTGCAGTATTCAACTATTTTAATATTTACTAGCGATTAAATAATTTGGGAGTAGAAAGCTATGGCTCCGTAAACTGTAAGACGCAGATTGGCGTGAGTTGTCAGTAAGTATTAAACAGATATAGGTATTTGCCCTTGCAGGAATTCGAACCCACGACCGCCACCACATTAAACAGCTGCACTACCACTACGCCAAACGCGTCGTCTTCAATGTTTTTATAAAACCTTTAGCAAAATTGATACATTTTATTTTAGAAATATCTTCCACCTTTAACAGACGACGCTATTGGTGCAGTTTTGTAGAGCACCTGCTCTGCCAACAGTTCATCACACACATATTTTCCCTTGCCGGGATTCGAACCCACGACCGCCACCTCATTAGACTACACTACCACAGCGCTATGGGTAGCGAGGTGGGCCTCGTTGTCAATGTTTTTCTTAAACCTTCAATTTATAGATTTTATTAAAGTATTAAACTATATTGCGTAATTAACTAATTTGCACGTGAAAGCTATGCTTCTGCACTGTAAGGCAGAGATTGACGTGAGTTGTCAGTATAAGCAAGGCTGTCAATATTAGTTAACCGTAATGGAGACTGGCCGCGCCCGCACTCTATCGGAGAGGTGTGTTTTCGTTACGTTAAGATTGTTTTGTTGTATTAAAAATCTATTTTCTTTGATAGGTAAGGATAAGTTAGGTTAGGACAAGGAAGGATGATCGCTTGAAAAAAATCAGCCGATAGACGTCCACTGCTGGACAAAGGCCTCCCCAAGTTCTCATCCAATTTTTGCCTGCGATCCTATCCTAGGTCGTCGGTCCACCTTGTTGGAGTCCTTCCCACGCCGCGCCTTCCGGGCCGCGGTCGCCACTGGAGAACCTTTCTGCCCCAACAGCCATCGGTTCTACGAGCAATGTGCCCCGCCCACTGCCGCTTATTTTGTTTCATATGGACATTGATTACATCGCCTTGTATCGGCCGGATCGTAACATCTTTGCAATCTCATTTGTTGTTGCATAGTGGGAACTTTCAACTTCGTCCGTGTACTTAACCATCTCTTTTTACCATAACTGATTAATGATTACAGGGTACTTCCTGTAATCATTATCAAACCTCTGTATCTCAATTATTTTGGTGACGAGGCCGCAACTAGAGCTTCCAATCCTCCGGATCCCAGGAGTACCCATAAGGAAAATCCCGTGATACCCTAATTTCAACCAATATATTTAGCGTAGTTATAACCAATGCCCTTAAAAAAAAGAGTACATCGCACTGTTACGTTTTTTCCCACAGTTATGACATGTGTAGAAAATAGTTTTTCTATCCAATTTTAAAATAAATCGTTTATAATATTATTGATATGGCATCGCATGTATCGATAGAGATTACGTTTTGTTTCTGTCATAATTATAAATGTCGAAACGGAACTCGGGTAGCACAAGAGCAGCCCGCACTCGCGTGTCGATGCCCACTTAACTCGACGTCAAAACAGGAACTTTTTTCACGCTGACAGTAATGTAACGTATATTGAATCGTCTAATAATAAAGAAAGTCAAATAAAAGACCTTCCAATAAGTCTGGTAAACATTATTAGGGAAAATAATTTGACAGCGACAATGTATTGTAAAAATAAAATAGACTTTAACGCTTTTATTTCTAATTTGATTACTTTCCCTATTGTCTGTTTGAACGCTCACCAATTAAAACTAAATCATACTTTCGGACATCCAGTACTTTTGCTTACGCAAACTCAATACAATATGTTTATTGTATTGAAAACCCATAAAAAAGGAATAACAAAACGCGTACCAACTTTCCCCAAACACGATACAAATAAAACCATCGATAAACAAGGCGGAAAGAAAACGCATCTGTCAAATTAAAAACAAAACACATGCCAGCAATACACTTAAAACATTCGCACGGTGTAACAGAAGAAACATATTTGAAAAAAGAAAAAACGCGTTCTTAAAAAAATTCGTTCCCTCGCAATGAATAAAGCGCCCCATTCACGTCACAATGGTGGTTTTGTATAAAGGTTACGTGTGTCACAATGTATGCACTCAGTGAATTGTTTTTGTTTTCCCTCCGTTTTTCCTTTATTTCGTTTCCTCGATTTTTCATATTTGAGAGTATAATTTCACAGCGAGCTTTCTTGAGACTGCACTGAACTATGCGTTTAAGTAGCGTATAAAATAGAAAATGTGCGGTTGGAATTTTTATTCTACTTTTTGTGCGCTTACTGCTGAATAGGGTTATGCAAGGGTTCCTAAGTTTTGCTTTTTAATTGGGTATATCACCTGGAAACGAATTGGGAATCTACTAGAACAATGTTTTGAAAATAGTATGTATGTATGTATGTATGTAAACGCTTTATTGTACACAACAACTGGTTATAAATACATTGATAACAAATGAAATATGTACAAAGGCGAACTTATCCCTATTAGGGATCTCTTCCAGTTAACCTTTGAGCAATTGAAGGAATGGGTATACGAAGAAAATAGGCAAACTACACTGCGTACAACCAAGATATCTATATTTACTTAATAAAACTATAATAAGTACATAAACTAAGTAAGTAATAATACACATATATTTGTACTATTTATAAGATAATACACATATAATATTTGTACTATTTATAATAGTATTTTTAACTTTGGATTTATTTTATAACAATTGCTTTGTGTACAGGGTGATCAATCCAAATGGATCAGTAGGTAGAAAACGAAAACTATAAGAGATAGGGAAATCTGTTCTTAGGAACCATGGCGTTGATTTTAGATTTAATAGAAACTGTATTAATTGTAAATATATTTTTTATAAACCTAATGCGTATCACGGAATTGAACCTGGTTAAATAAAATTCTGTATGGAATCGCATGTCGTAGTTTAACATTCTTTACATAGTGCAGCGGTTTTGAGCGAGTTTTGTATGATGTATAAAAAAATGAAAATGCATTTTTTATTTAATATAAAATCGACGCCATGGTTCTTAAGAACAGATTTCCCTATCTCTAATAGTTTCTGATTTCTCCCTACTGACCCATTTGGATTGATCACCCTATATAGACGGTAAAAGAAAAAGTGTAATAAGTAAGTAATTTAATTCTAATCTGCACAACGAATGCTTAGAACTATTAGCTGAACAATGAGATTATAGCTATCAGAGATCACGACGTAGAATGTGATTCTTAGAACTAAAATTATTGGAAAGGATGGGTAAAACCTATTTCCAATTGCCTATATAGTTTGTAAACGGAATGGCTGGCAATTATGATTGGGTTCAAGCATGGTTATTATTATGAACTTTTTTAAATGCTTTTTCTTACAACAACGGTACAAAAGTTAAAATGCGTCGGCGGTTCCGGGTTCGAATCCCGGCCGTGGCAAATATTTGTGCAAAATATTTGTTCTTGGGTCATGGATGTTATCTATATTATGTATTTATATATTATGTATATCGTCGTCTAGTACCCATAGTACAAGCTTTGCTTAGTTTGGGACTAGGTCGATTTGTGTATGATTGTCCCTTAATATTTATTTATTATTTATTTATTTATTTATTTATGCTCTTAAAAGACGTTTACTTTACAAAAAAAGTTAAATATCATCAAATATAATCAGGGGTAATAAGATAAAAGCCCTGTGAAGAAATGAGGACCTGGCCCTGGCCCTGGGCCTGGTCCTGTGAAGGATGATGGCTATTTGCCCAACAGTGTGACAGATAAATGGCTAGTTTAAAAAATGTTTTTTTTTTTTAAAGTTTCTGTATGTTTGTATATGAGTTTTTTGTAGCATGAATATCTCCGATTACTTACTAACTTATGTCAGGTGTAGTCGAGTTCTTAAATTTATGAGCAAAATTTGATCAAAAATATCGGAGCACATCTCTACGCAGTTAACAATAAAGGTGTGTTCACATACATAATTCTGACCAAACTATTTATTTATTATTTCGTCAGTTTTTTATCGTGAGAAATTAAAATAATTGTAATTGCATTCTCCTGAACCACAGATATTGATTGAGCAACTGATAGTAATGGATATGCGAATGAGTACAGGTAACTCCAGTCTTTGCTTATTCCGTATTTAATCAGTGAAATAAACTCATTACCCTTTCACACCGGCATCGTTACATGCGGTTAAAATTACTCATTAAAGCATCGCGATGAGGTGTGACTGCAATCAGTGATTTAATGAGGTCGGTCTGATCACGTGTCTTGTTAACACATTCCTAATGAATGTGTGAGGGTGTCGAGTGTGTCATCAAAGATGAACTGAACCTATATTCAATACTGGCACTCATGGGTATATCGCTATCTATTTTCAGCTGCAATAACTTAGTATAGCCACAGAATAAGATACCTACTACAGAAGGTTCTCTCTTTTGACGTTTTGCAAACCTTTTTATTGGTTGTTTGTGTAAAATACAACACTTTTGACTGTTGAGGGTGGCGATATATTATACTGAAACACGAACATAGTTGGATTTCACCCATTTTAGTACCCAACAAGTTATCCAAAGATGGTTGGGTCGGGTAGATAGTAGATAGTGTACCATTTTTTACCCGATTACGGTAAAAAATGGCTTACGCGGGTGAAGTTCTGGACAACTTCTATTGAAGATAATAAACTACAACACAATACTAAAACTTGCACTTTTCTGATGCTGTACACTCTGCAGCTGCTTTAATTTTTTTTATGTCATAGGGGGCAAACGAGCAGACAAATCGCCTGCTGGAAAGCGATTACCGGCGTCCAGTAACACCTGCAACACCAGAGGAGTCACAAGTACGTTGCCGTCATAAAGGCCGAGGTACGCTCTTTTCTTGAAGGTTTGATGTTCGTTGGTTGTGGATATATAAATTAACAATAATAATAATTTATTTTCGTTTAACCTTAGCTGATATGTACAAAATGTGGCCGAGCCGTTCTATTAGGTTTATTGAAATCTGTATCAGGAGGGCTCGTTCTTCCAATTTTCAATACCTACTTAACAAGTTTTCTTGCAAGGCTTAAAATGTTTGTGTGTATTTGTATGTGTGTACGAATGTGCGTGGCTGCGCGTTAGATAATAAAACTACTATTATTTTATTTTATTTTACACAATTTTATTTTATTTTAGAAATTCTATGTATCTTGATTTTCTTGATCTCCTTTATATTGTATGTGACAATAGAAAGAACACGCTTATAATTTTTTGAATACTTGCGTGGCAAAAGTCGATTAAAATAAGAGCAGCGTTTTACTAAGTATTTATTGACAGCCTTCTTAAACAGACATACACTTACAATGTTCCATAACATAGACAACTCTAATTCCTTTCTCAACTATATGGCATCCAGATAAAAGCCAACCAGCGTCTGTTGCACAGATTCAATTATCGAAAACAAATTACAATCGAGTCTAAACGACTCGAATCGATCGCACAAGGGAACTCGGTTTCAGTAATTTGATTACACAAAATCGACGACTAATTACTTAATCGTGATATCGTGTTTTTGTCGCAATGTATCCGTTTTGATTTTTTTAAGAAATGGCCGGTATAGATTAAATCTTTAATGCTGATATTTTTACGAAAGGTATGCTTACCTCACGTGTTGCGCTTTGCCCCACTGACCTTACTTTAAAACTCATAAGCCCCTTTTCTAAGTAGTTTGCTACCAGTGCACTTATCCAAGCTAGTCGGTTCAGTCGCAAAGGCACATACATACAAAAAATAAATGTTTCAATTCAGTAACCACTAAATTTAATTTCAGAATTGTCAGAGACAAAGTTATTGCGCCGCTGTACGTTATTTGGTACACATTCAACCATGGGTGTATAGTAAGAGCATTGAAATCCACATTTTTATTTAACATTTATGGTAACCTCAAATGTAACTGGCCAGTAAAGGTCATGGGCGTGGTTCGATTGAGATTGTGATTGTATTTCATTTGAATTTAGAGTCGTGTTCCAAAATTGAAACAGCAGGTCGTCGCTACCCGAAAACATCTCTAAGGCCATCTCTATTTGTCCTACATTCTAAATTTAATCTAAATTCGTTGCGTAATTTTACGTTCATTCAATCACCAAACTTGTTGAATCGAATATATTCGCAAGTTTCTGCTTAAAATTTAATTGTTGAATAGTTTGCCACAGATGCTATTTCATCATCATCATCATCATCTCAGCCATAGGACGTCCACTGCTGAACATAGGCCTCCCCTATGGACTTCCATATATACCGGTTGGAAGCGACCTGCATCCAGCGCCTTCCGGCGACCTTTATATGCTATTTCGTTATAGTATAATGTTGAAATCGCCTTTGAACTAAAACCTCTGAAAATAAGTGTGTAAAACAACATAAATTTAGACTTTAAAAGTAAATGGTGACATACTGGTGAATTTTGTTGTTTATTTATAGGTCTACCAATAAGTCATAAATACTTAAAGGCCACATAAATTAGTAATTTTGTAATTAAATTATTGTAATACAATTCATTTTCCCTGGTAATACAAACCTGTCATATTTATTATTGCTCATTATGCTTTTCCAGTGAAAATGTACGGCATATATTATTTATAAAGTGAATAAAATCTTATGAATATTACTAAAATAAATCTAATGAATGGGACTCTTTAAATATAGAACTGGCAGTTATCAGTTATTAAAAATTAACAAATTGTATATTTTTGCCTAAACAAGCACTTCCGATCTGGCAGCTAGGTTCCATTTTCAAATTTCAAACGTCACGTGACCCGACTAGACAGGGGTCGTCGCCACAGACGTTCGAATTTCGAAATTTCATGTTAATTTGAAATGCAAGGGTGTGACCGCGTAGAATACAATGCGGCAAACTTAACAAGGTCTCCTGATATACCATTATAGAGCGGGTTGTCTTATTGCATGTGTAATCCAGGGGGCATATTTAAATTGGTTGCGTAGGTAGTCTTTAAGCTGATGATAGGTTTTGAAGTGCATGTCTGCATGCTCATTTGCGCGTTAATAATTCATTGTTAAGGATGTGTTGGCTTTCAAATGGCGGGCTTAAAGAGGTATACATTTGCAATTTTTAATTTTGATTTGTAGTATGTTAGCGACAGCATTAGAGAGTCGTTTTATTTATTTAATATTTTTGTTGCTATTGTATACAATACTATACTTACCCTATTTTTTTGCATTTTAGCACATAACTTTAAGTTTGCAGGAGTCTAATAGATCACACGTGAAGCAGGACCGGCTAAGGATTTTTGAGGAAAGTATACCTTCCAGTAATGCCGAGACATTCCCGCTAGTGGGTTCGTAGGTACTCTCAGATGACTCCGACTTACTGCTAACGAGCCCTATCTCAATACAAGTAATGCTGAAAAAAAGAAGCTAATAAGTAATTAATCATCGCCAAAACATTGTACCAGGCATAGTCCAGCATAACTGTGACACGCGACCCTTTACCTGTCACTTTCCTTTCCGTACCGTGTGAGCAAGACAGGTGATGCTCAGTCGTGCGACAAGCGAAGTCACAGCAAGATATGCTAGCTCTGCTCGGTATTTGCATTATCCAGTTAACAATATAGCCAATTTGAGGACATTCTCTGCAAAAAAACTAACCATAGACTATAAAAATGCAAAGCGTGACTACCAGTTAGGCCACAATCCCAATTTTCCGATGACTTAGTCCTTATACAACTTATGTTAAAGTAAACTCTAGCTTGAATCGGTGTGTAGATAAGTTGGCTGGGTATCATTATAATTGTATGCAGGATGATTCATTAGGGCGTCTCCACACGCTTTCAGCACATAATGAAACGCTCGCGTGCGGCGAATGTGAGCGCCGTTGAATAGTGTGGACATGGCTTTGTTTTATTTGATTTAGGAAAACAGGGAATTAATTATTTTTTCGTCAGCAGTGGGTAACGTCTATCGTAAACCAAATGTTTACAATGAAGCGAAAAATTGAAAAATTTAACGGTTCAGGCGTCCTACCAACTGGACCACCGAGCCTGATGCCAGAGCCGTTGAATTTTTCAACCAGTTGCTTCTGCATGCCTCAGCCGTTTTCGCTTCATTGTAAAAAACAGGGGATTACTTTTTTTTCTTCGTGATTCCTTTTCCTTAATATATTACAGGATCCTATTAACGTTACTGCATTTGTTTCTTTTACGTTATAAATGATATAATCATAATGGTAGATTTAATTTAGCAATTGCATGCGTTTTAAAGAAGCTACAATAATTAGAATGGTAGTCAGAGTCATTATTCAATTATAATTATCATATTATTATATTTTAGCTGTGCCGCGCTGTTTTATCCGCTTATCCAACGGGAACACTATTTTTTTAGGGTTAAAAGTAGCCTATGTGTTAATCCAGGGTGTCAGCTACTTTCATACCAAAATTTATCAGAATTTGTCAAGCCGTTTGAGCGTGAAGAAGTAACAAACATACACATAAATACAAAAACACCCTCACCTTTATAATATTAGTGTCATCATTATACTTGGTACAAATTGGTCGTTATGCATATTATCGTTATTTGATGCCTTTGTCCAGTAATGAAAGTTATTCAGCCTACCGTTGAGAATGATTTTACTTTCTTTGTATATAAGAGGAAGGTCCCGTATATTCTTTCCTCGGATGACGGATGGCCCGGGTCGGTCATTCGTTTCTCGTGTACGACACTTACAGAAGGTACGAGTGCTTATGCGGTCGGCTCCACGTGGGAGCAATTTCAAATTGTCTAGGAATATTCTTTCATGTGGGGTTAAAAAGAGAAATAATGTAAGGCCACAACAAAATAATGAATAAGGTAGCGAAATAATGTGAAACTGGTTTTTTTTATGAAATCGTTTGTACTGTTACAAACGATTTCATAAGCCTTTAAGGAGTATGTAAGGCAGATGTAGAGGCAGTATTTTGAACAAATGAATTAAGAAGGTAAAAATTTATCTACTTACTTATTTTTTTATTATGTTCTTTTTCTAGAATCAGACAGTCATGAAAATAAGCCGAAAACGATTGACAGAATCAAGTTTTTAGTTTAGAACATAGTTAAGTAATTTTTACTCGGTCGTTATTTGTGAGAGAACTTTGTCGATTAGTGCACATCCTTTGGGTGATACTATGCGTGTTGTGGTTACTGATAATAATTTTCTTCTTTGTTCTTGCATATCGTAGTTAAAGGAAGGTCCCGTTTATTCTTTCCTCGGATGACGGATGGCCCGCGTCGGTCATTCGTTTCTCGTGTACGACACTTACAAGTACTTATGCGGTTGGCTCCACACGGGAGCGAATTCATTGTTTGGATGTATTCTTTTAAATGGGGTTGAAATATTACATACACGACGAGCAACACAAAAAGAAACAAAATAATGAATTATTATAATAAAACGGGACTTAATCGCGTTTAGAAATTGATTTTTAATTACCTCGACGTTTCGAACGTGATGTTATTTCATGGTCTCGAAGGGACTGAACACAACTTTTTCAACCGTGTGCTATGCATGTTATTGTGATGTCATATTACGTTGGCAGTTTTGGACCGGGCTTACGGACTACAAGAGGTGGCATTCAACGTTTTGTCGCGCGAGTATTTCAAACTACCCACACTTGGTCTTTTTTATCAGTTTGCTCAGTGGGGTTGCCCACGACACACAACACTTACGATATCAGCTAGAGAACGATTATTTTAGGTGATTTACATTTGCTGATCACTGGATTGCAATATCCATACTAATATTATAAATGCGAAAGTGTGTCTTTCTGTCTGTTTCCTCTTCACGCTTAAACCGCTGAATCGATTTTGATGAAATTTGGCATGGAGATAGTTTAAGATGCGAGGAAGGCCATAGGATAGTTTTCATCCTGGAAATTATCCCTAAAAAGATTGAAAAGTGAGTAAGTAATTCATGATGACATTGATGAACCTGTAGGAAATGTAATTATTAGACCAAAAGCACAATTGCTCTTACATTTGCTTAGGCGCTTTTAATAATCCCTTTTATTAATTAAGGTGATTAGGTGGATATCTATCGTGTTGTACGAGGTTGCTTCCATACATCCAAGTTCCATGCGGACGTAGTCGCGGGCAAAAGCTAGTTGTTTATAAATGTTACACATGGGTGGATTAATTTTTTCTTGCTGTTATTTTGTCCGTGACCCAGGGGATAATAGTGATTAAATTTCTTAGAAAAGTGTCGATAATTGATATTACTGGTATTTTCAGGAGATAGTCGACATAAGAAATCACAAAGCTTTTGCTAAATAGGTATAACCTTAGAAAATCGTAGTTTTGAAAAGTGACCCAGGGGCATCACCATGGCAACGAGTGGCAGAAAATAGTTGATTGACCCACATTCATATTCAGTCAGAGGCAGCACCAACAGCTTTCTGAGGACATTATCTCAATGCCTTGATAGCTGTCTTACCGAGTATTAGGTTGATGTGGTGATAGGCAGGACTAAATAGGATCCAGCAGTTTCTTTGTTCCGCTGTATTTTTTGGCACATTAATGCCCGTTCATGCGTTGTCACACATTAAATCCACGAATCGCCGGAAATTTTGTGTCTCACGGAACATAATTAGTATTAAAGTATAGCAGAAGGGTAAATAAACACAAACTGGCAAACAAATTAAAGCATCCTCGACACATGGTGAGCCCTGATTTATACGAGGCTTAGTCTAATCTCCGGGCCTGCGGTGCGTAGCACGCGCCTGCTTATCACGCATACGTGGTAGCTCGGACGCTGTATAGGGTTGTGCTGCGAGGTAATAACAGACTAATAAGTATAAAGTATACAATAAAATACAACAATGATTTTCTGCACAAAACCAATCCAATGTAAACCTAAACATTTAAAATAGTAGATAATTATGAGTCTTATCACCAAAAACGTATAGGTATCTCCCGGACATCCTTTTGGGAACTGAGATTACCGAGATAATGAAAAATTATAGAAATTGACCAAACAGTTTTTTTTATCAAATACAAAAATAGCCCTTCTACTAGAGTCCCTCTAAATTATTCTTAAAAGTCTTAATCCGAGGTTTCTTTTCATCATCAGTTTGAACGAAAGTTTTGGTTGTTGTGGGCCTTTTTTATACCGCATCAGTCACAAACGATCTTGGTAAACGAGTTACAAATAACCAATAATTATTTTAACATTTACACAGCCTTTTATATACTTAATGTGATACCATTTTATATTATAACGGGAGTAATATTGCACATATGTAAATTTCATCTATGCTGTAACGTTTTTATTTAAATTAACCGATGTATCCTGTAGATTTTGGTTGCTTGTGGTCACGATCACGACCGAAACGGCACTTAAACTAAACTCACTCTCGGAAAAATGTTCCATCAATTTCAGAATCCTTTTTTGAATTTTACAAAATAGCCCTCTTTGCAACAGACAGTTTCGCTAATGATATCCCATCTATATGTCGCCAAGTATACTTTACCTCATTATCTCAAAGAGCGGGGTAACGTCGCACACGGCGGCCGCACTAAAACAACAAGAGGAACAAAAAATTTGGTTAAGCGGTACACAAACCGAACCGAAACGTTTGGATTGCCCTCCAGCTATGAGTTGGCCAATAGAGACACGAAAATGGCGTTTTTAAGTGGCGCAATATCTATACTATTATAAAATTCTACATTTGTATTGATAATCAATTTTCTAAGGAGATGAGATTTCAGGAAAAATCTTAAATCTGAATCACCGCTAGGTCATTCAGCATCGTCATTTATTTTGTATGGGCGCGCGGTGCCATCTGTTAGTCATAATTTCCTTTGCCCTCTTATCACACCGAAACGGCTTGACGGATTTTAACCAATTTTGGTACAGGGATTGCTGGACATCAAAGATGGTTATAGGATACTTTTTATCCAACTAAACGAAACTGCGGGTACCCTTTAGAATTAAATATATATGTACTACTACAGTAACAACATAATGACAATGATAGTCAAGATACTTAGAGGATCTAAATTTACATAGACTTGAAAAACATAGCTGATCTTCTTTGTTAAAACGTATGGACAAGTCAAGTGGTTTTTGGATCTCGATATGAGACTGGGATTCATTTAAATTAAGAATATAAAGACACAGAACGCTTGTGGAAATAGTACTTAACTTACCTAGGGCAGTGAATTAGTGAATGAGCCAGATCGGAAGCGTTTCAAGCCCGAACCGAAGAAAAGGGGCATAAATATGCGATCTGGGGCTATACTAATTACTGCCCGTGGTTTGTCTAAAGTTTTACGGCTTGCTTTGGCTAGGAAGTGAGATTTTCTCCTCGCGTAGCGGCCAGTTAATTCCACTTAAGGCCTAGGGTGACGAAAAGAAACTTAAATACATGAGATTACTGTCTATACTTTTGTTTTTTATCTGTAATAAAATAATTTATATTTTATTTTTTATTTATTTAAACAAAAGATATATATATTTTGTGTAATATTATATCTCAAGTGGGACTGGGATGGTCACGTTAGCCGCATGCACCCAGACAGGTGGGCTTATATAGTCACAAAGTGGGTGCCGCAAGATGGGCGGCGACGTCAAGGCAGACCGAGACGGAGATGGAGGGACGATCTAGACGCATTCCTGGTCGACTGGTCGGAAGCAACGTCTAACAGGGAGTTGTGGAGATCAAATAGAGAGGCCTTTGTCCAGTCGTGGGACACTAACAGGCTAATAAAAAAAAAATACATTTATTAAACTTCAACGGGAATCCTGGTCAGTACTGTAATTATACTGTCCACTTTATCGATTAATGCTATAAATGGAGATAAATAAGTAACCATCCTACGTCATGTTATTTTACACTTTTAAGAGAAAATGCCACTTCTCATTTTTACATCCAACTTGAATTGGAATTTTGGCCAAAAACCGACGCCTAATACATATTATAATAATAAGCGCAAAAATCGAAACGGCTTTAATACAGAAAATTTCCTTCTCGTTCCGTTCCTAAAATTTTGTGAAAAATTGTTATGCTTTGGAGGAGAAAACGAACGAGAACAAAACCTCTATTTATATAACCCGGTTACGTTAAGTTTGGACTTCTTTTGTATCCGACGCCCTAGCAGGTGCAAACTTAACGTAAACTGATAGTCCTTTACACGCAAGTTAAAACCGCAATTGTTCGTTTTTTTTTGCGAATGTACAAGTTTACTATTCCCGCGCGTTTTGTGGCCTCACTCTAACAAGCGATACGACTGAAGCAATCCTTTTTTCCCGCTCTCCTTTACCGGGGAATGACTTTCTGACTCTTAATCTCTCGCGATCTCATTAAAAATTCATAACTCAAAATTGCGAAAAAATGAAAAATTGCTATAGACGCTCCGCCTAATGCGAACCCGGAATTTACCGAGGGATAGTTTACCTCGGAATTTAAAGGTTTGGACTTTTTGGCCAATTTGTTGTGCAATCTGGGAAAAAGACTACACATTTTGTACTGCAATTACTGATTAGTGATTACTTTAAATAACTAACGCATTCCTCATGAAATTATAGATCATGAATATTGACATTTTACGGATATATTTAGTTACTTTGCGTAAGAAATGAAAACTAAAATTTGATTCTTACTAAAGTGTAGGTAAATTTAGCTCGAAACAAAAACTCAAGTAGATACTTGCTAAGGGAAATAATTATGAGATCATACAACAAAAATAAACATAATCACCCACAGAAAAACCTCAAAACAGGACACAAGTCTGTTTCTCCTTTTGTTGATCTGCTGACGCTACAAATCTTCGGAAGGAAGCGACGGTTCGCAAAACAAAGCGGCCAGACATGCACACTTGCGGGTTTTGCATTATCTCTGTTTGGACTTGGATTTTTCTGCTGTAAGATGGGGTAGACGTCGTTGGTAAAGAAAAGGCGAGTATTTGACTTGTAGCTGTTTTTATTTTGCTTTACGTAAGTAATAGAATTTTTTAGTCTACACTGTATTCTTATATCCAAGCGTTAATTATTTTTAAACTTGATCAGTACTTAAACTCACGATTAGCTACGTTTGCGGTAGGCACAGCAAAAGTTTCAATAAACACAAATGAACTCGTAGAAATAACGGCTGATAGGGCTGACGAATTTTTAAATGGTGGACACGTATCAGAGAACTCAGCGTGGTATGACCCTAACGGTCCAGCCACGATTTTACACTACCAACGGCAGCGGTGACCGGCGAGCGGCAAAAACAAAAACATAACGATGTATGCTATAAGACTGAGGTCGTAGCCAAGCCGTAACTGGCTTATGATCTGTTGAAGGTTTCGATGCACTCTGGATACAGGAGATACAGGACCGGACAATATGGCAGTCTATCTCTAGCAGTTAACTTAAAGTCATCATCATCATCATACATTTAAGAGTCAAAGTCTTGTCGGTGTAGCTGATGAAGTATGTAGTTTTCTCCATAACTCTGTCCATAGCCACTTCCTTGACTTCCCTATACGACACGACGTATACTTTCTCTTTTATTTGTTTGACGTCACTTATTCTTGGCCTTTCTCTTCCTCGCTTCCCCTCAACCTTTCCTTCTATGATGTTATTTATGAAAACATGTCATATTAGGTAACATTTTCCTTCTCCTATTCTCTATAAATTTCAGCAAATTCCTTTTTTCTTCCACTCTTTTAGGTATTGCTTCATTTGTAATTTTTCCATCAAACTAATCTTCTCGATCCTTTGCCAGCACCACATTTGAAATGCATCCAGCGCTTCACGTTCCCCCTTGTGTTATGGTCCATCCCTCATAAATAAAAAGTACACCCTAAAATCCTAACCTAGATATCATTATTCAAACACGAAGTTGATATTCTTAATTTTGTTCACACGATCCAACAATCGGGAAAGCTGTCCATTACTTATGCGAACAAATCTTCAATAATAAACTAGGTACAGTCGGTTCGATTACCTATCTGAGATTTCTCACACACTGTCGCTCGGCCATTTGTTTAAATTGCATTAGCATGTGCATGCTTAAGGCCGGTGCAACTGTATATTGTTTGAGCTAGTAAACTATATAGCAAACTTATTATATTTTACAGAACAGTAGGGTAATCTACTTCTCGATATGTTTTGTTTAAAGCTTGCATTGTGTTCGTTTAAAGCATCATTTTGTAGAAGAAAAACGAATGATGCAACCATCGCATTTGCGGTCCTTAATCATCGGACAGGAGGCTAACTAAAACGTGCAAGTAACCTCTAAAAATCATATCTCCTCCTCTGCTGGCATAGTCCTTTGACGACGCGTTTGGCTCGGTTTGTAGACACCTGCCTACTGAGTCGACGGTCCCGGGTTCGAATCCCGGCCGGGGCAAATATTTGTGCAAATATTTGTTCTTGGGTCATGGATGTTATCTATATATGTATTTATATATTATGTATATCGTCGTCTAGTACCCATAGTACAAGCTTTGCTTAGTTTGGGACTAGGTCAATTTGTGTATGATTGTCCCTTAATATTTATTTATTTTATTATTTATTAGATAGTATTCCTCATTGCAGAGAATCGTGATTCCAAAATCGAATCGAATATTGCTCGACATGGTTCGAATCGTTACGCGATTCATCATCAGGATCTCCGATCAGTCGCGGCGACGGCGAACCGAACACTGTTTGAAATGAAATGAAATGAAATGAAATGAAATGAAATGAAATGTATTTATTTGCAATAGATATACTCGTAGTTTACATATTGGTCTTAAGGTATAAAAATTTCGTATCATATATCTAGACATGAGTACGTCATGCAAATCTTGAGTTGCCAATATTGGCATCGTATTTTACTATTTAACAATTATATTCTACTTATGTGCTACATCAAAATATTCCTTAATATCGTAAAAACATTTTTCGAGAAGCCAAGTAGACAGTTTGTTTTTAAATTTATTAGAAGGTTGTTGCTTTAGTTGATTTGGTAGGTGATTAAAAAATTTTATACACATGGCATAGCAATTTCTACCCTTCATTGTCGTGTGCATTTTGGGAGCTACCAATCTGTCCGGGTATCTCGTATTAAAATTAACAATATCACATTTCTTCTTGAATACAGTGTGTAGTTTTACGAACGTACAAACCTCCAAAATATATATTGAGCACACAGTAAGCAAGCCGAGTTCAATAAACGAGCTTTTACACGATGTGCGTGAACTAATATTTGTAATAGCCCTAACGCATTGTTTTTGAGCTACAAAGGTACGATTAATATGGACAGAGTTTCCCCAGATTAATATTCCATAACGAAGATTAGACGCCACAAAACCATGATACGCTTTTAAAGCAGTTTTTCTGTCAGTTATTCGTGACAGTCGACGCAAAACATATGCAAATCTATTAATTTTGGAGCACACTTTGTTGACATGCAGTTTCCAATTACAATGGTCATCGAGTACAAATCCAAGAAATGTGGTGTTATCACATTCTGTCAGTGTGTGCTCGTTATATGTGACTGACAGTGTTTCCTTTCTTCCTCTTTGATTGATGAATTGAATATATTTAGTTTTTTCTAAATTGACATTTAAATTATTGTTCTTTAACCATTTTATAATTTTATACACAGTGTTGTTAATTTCATCATTGTAGTTTTGTCCTTCCGTTTCGGAAATAACTATTGATATGTCATCCACAAATAATGTACAGTCGTGCTCAGTAACTGATGGCAAATCATTAATGTAAAGCAAAAACAGTAGGGGACCAAGAATGGTCCCTTGAGGTACACCTACTTTATTAACTTGCGTAACCGATCTGTAAATGCTTTCTACTCTATCAGTGCTGGTACCTGTGATTTCAACTATTTGGTGTCGATTGTTGAGATAACTCTTAAGCCAGGCATTAACCACACCTCTCAAACCGTAAGCTTCGCATTTTTTTTATAGTAGTTCATGAGAGACATGGTCAAATGCTTTGCTCATATCGAAGAAGATAGCCATTGTTTTAGTCCCTGTATCTACGTTATTAATAATTTTATTAATAAGATTGAAGGCAGCTAAAGTGGTGGATTTTCTTTTTTGAAATCCATGTTGCTGCATGCATAGTATTGCACATTTATTAATAAATTTCATTAATCTAGTATGCATGACCTTCTCGAAGACTTTAGCTAGGATTGGTATAAGCGCAATTGGCCTGTAGTTGCAAGGTTGCAGCATGTCACCCGTTTTAAAAATGGGCTTAATAATAGAAACTTTTAATTTATCCGGAAATGTGCCTTGTTGAAAAGTTAAGTTGATCAAATGCGATAATACGGGTGCAATGATGTCGCTAGTTATTTTAATAATATTTGTTGTGATATTGTCGTAACCTACGGAAGTTGTATTATTAAGTGTCTTTATGACGTTTAGTACTTCATTCGGATTTGAAGGCGAGAGAAACATGTTGATATTATTAGAATTTACAGAGTAATTATATTTGATGTTCAAAATATTCTCGGTATTAGCAAGTTTGATGTAGTATTCATTGAAAGTATTGGCTATAGCATGAGGATCGTAGATGACTATTTGGTCATGAATGAGTTTATCTATGTTTTTTCTTTTTATGTTTGATTTACCCATGTCTTTTTTTATTACGTCCCAGCTGGCTTTTGAAATATTTTTAGCTCTTTTTATTGACTTTTTGTTTTCAATTTTCCTAGACGTAATTATACATTTTTTAAGTAATTTATTGTATTTATTATAGTTAAGTTTATTTTCTTTTGTTCTGTTCCGATAAAATCTATATCTTAGACTACGTTTAGTTTTTAAGGCGTTCCTTATTCCCTGAGTTATCCATTTCGTATCATTGCGCGATATCCTAATTTTAATTTTATTAATCGGAAAGCATAAATTGAAAAATAATGTATACATTTCATGAAATTTGCTAAATGCTATATTAGCATCTGTTTCAGAGTACACTTCATTCCATGATAAGCTCATTATGCTGGATCTAAATTTCCTGATATTATCCTGGTTAAAATCCCTTCTCTTAATAATCTTAAATGTGGGAGGAATGTATTTTTCTTCTATCGGTACATTTAGCAACTGAGCAGTATGGTCCGAGAGACCTAACGGAAGGACTTGTCCTTTCGCCAGTGGAACATTGGATAGCATTTGGTCAATACATGCATTCAGCCTTGTTGGAGTGTTAATGTGAATTTGGAAGTGGTAATTTTGAGTAATTCTATAAAATTCATTGAGTGTTGTAGTTGACTTCTTTAGGTCGATGTTAAAATCACCCACTATAATTATTTTGTTTCTTTTTGTTTTATTAATTTTATTATTAGCAATTTGTAACAGACTGTCCAGTTTAGATAAAAATATTTTAGTGCTTGAATTCGGAGTCCTGTATATACAAATAAGAATACATTTTAGTTCTGGAAAGACTACGCCGCAGATTTCAAAATTGAATTCACACTTCAGTTCATCTAGGAAGGTTAAAGGCTTCGTTTCTAAATAATCTCTGCACAGTATACAGGTTCCTCCTCGTTTTTTTGGTCTTGAAAACCAGGCTGCTAACTTGAAACCATTAATATTAATATTTGCTTCGTCACCTATTTTCACAAATGTTTCTGATATACAAATCAGGTCTATGTACTTTTTTTCTTTAACATCTAGATCCTTTAATGTATAGTACGGCTCTTCCCAGGTGAATTTTTCGCTTCGAGCCCTAATCTTTCAAACAATGGCCATTGTATCTATTATCGCAAAGCCGCTAGCTCGAGTTTGCCACGTGCCACTATAACATTCATATTAAAAACAAACGATATCGTCATAGTATTAAGGTTCAAATCAAAATAATATGAATGCTGTATTTCGTCGGGGTGGTCTATTGTCCTACACTACCAAAACGCAATATCTAGAATATCAGTGACATTAAATTTGAACCTTAATACTATCACGATAGCGTTTGTTTTTCATATGAATGTTATAGTGGCACGTGGCAAACTCGGTAGCTAGCGGCTTTGCGATAATAGATACAATGGCCATTGTTTGAAAGATTAGGGCTCGAAGCGAAAAATTCACCTGGGAAAAGCCGTACTATAACTTGGAGTAAGTCTTTTTTAGTTAATAACCCTGCTATATTTTGGTGCAGAATTAACAAAGTTTCATTGCTGTCGAAAAAAACAATCTTCGGTTTGAGTGCTCGTAGAAATTCGGTTTTGGTGCAAAAGTGTTTTTGATAGGGAGTCACAATCAAGCATGTTTTTATCATCAGCAAGGATATTTAGGTTAAATAAATGTATATCACTGATATAGTCCCTTAAATCTATAAAAATTTGGCGCAAAGCTGTGTTGTTTATGAGGCCTGACACTTTATTAAACATTTTATTTGAATACTCAATGTTTTTGTTACTATCTAGCACGTAAGCATATTGATATTTACAAACGTCAGAATACAACAAATTGTTAAAGTATTCAACACGTCTATTAAAAAGTCCGCCATATTTGTGCACTTTAAAGTTTGGTAAGCAAATAATAACGTTAGTGTGCTTGATTTGCTCTAATTTACATCTTATGAAACTAACAATTTCATAGTAATTTATGGTATCCTTAAAATCGATCGCTCCAACAAATATTACACAATAATCGTTAAGTGTAAAATTTTCTATTTTTGAATCGATACCTTCCAACAAGTGGGAAACTCCGGCATCAGTCTTGAGATGGTGGCATATGTAGTCATTGGAACCAAAGGTATTTCTTGCTGTTTGTAGAAGCTTGTTTTTGCTGTTGTTGCTGATAATGCAGATTTTCCTAATTTCAGAGGGACAAGAGTCGTACTCTATATCCTCATTTCCTAGTGTTGCTTTTTTTGGGGATGAGGGCACATTCAAAGTGCTTGAGGCAGAATGTAGTTGCGGTAGAGGCACGATTGGCTCTTCAGATAGGGAAGTTACTGGCGATGGCGACCGAGGTTGTGAATATATGTTGTCTCGTTCGTCTGCCCTTGGAGGTATCGGTAGAGTTGGAGTGCTTGAAGCAGCGGGTGGTTGCTGTTTGGAGGGGATTACAGGTTCATCTTGTCCAGAACTTGGAGCTGGAGAGAGAAGTGGCGTATCATCGTCGCTATCTAGCACCTCTGTTCTTTTGCTTTTGAGAACCAGTAGATCTTTTTTTATGGGGGTCAGTTTTCTGAGAGGCCCTTTGTCTGTAAGTAATTTTTTGTAGATCTCCGCCTTTTTCTGGTGATCTTCTACTATTTTTTGTAGCTTAACTATTTGCGTGTTGAGGCAGTCTATTTCCTCATTGGCGCTTGCTAGTTGGATTGATAGAGAACTAACTTCTGATTTTAGTTCGTGGACCTGCAAGGTTTCAGACGACGTTATATTAGGGAGACTATGTGAGCTGATATCTAACTCAGTATTTCCCAAACAATCATAGTCGGACTCAGGATCTGAAAGTATTTCCTGCGTGACACGTATTATTTGCTTCGGCTTTCTCAGGGTTACATTGTCCTCGTTCCGAATCTGTATTTTGGGCGTATCATCAGTGCTAACGTTAGAGGGAGACACTGAAATGACGGGGGTAAATTGGTTTTTACGTATCACGACATTAGTTTTAGTTTCAGTTTTCTTTTTTTCTGTGTCTTTAGAATGTTTTTGTACGTTAGATGGCTTCGTTGATGGCACAATACTTGGATAAATATTTGTTAGTGTGTTAGCGCTTTTGAGACATTTTGAGCATTTCCATGATTTACGTTCTTCAGTTGACATTAAATCATAGCGCTTGTCGGTCACAATTGTGCACAAAATATGGAATGGAGATGCACATTGTTTACAAAAAAGAAAATGTTTTTCCTTTATTTCTTTGGAGCAGGTTTTGCAACTTGTTTTTATATTTAATGCCATTTTATCTATTTTACAGGTTTCGGAACGGAACTCTTTCTAGTGATTATATATGCGTAAATTGGACCGTGAATAGTTGTTATCGCGTCAGTTTGACGTTGTAGTTATAATTTAGTATGACAACACTATTTTGCTTTTGTAGTTGGCAGCAGGTGCACACCTGTCATGTGTCAGTTGTCAAAGGCATCCAATCAGCTGACGGCGAGACAGTTAAGTTCTTCCGAAAAGTAGTTAGTATCCCGTTATTTTGTAACTTTCAAACAGTGTTTAGTGATTAACGGATAAAATGCATATCTTACCGAGATACTTGATTGTTTTCCTGCACTTATATTCGAGTCGATTGTGGAGGATTACCTTACACAGGTTTGTAACCTCAAAATCCGTTCACTTTTGGTAACTTTCAGCTTGTTTTTATGAGTTTAGAGATTAAAAAAGCCTAGAGCAGATTAGTTAGTTGTTTACTTGGCGAGGGTTGCCAGTACTGTTTCAGTCAGTAATATTTGCAGAACAATATTCAACTTTAACCATGTCAGTGTGTTTACTCTTCGTTTCACATGGATTTGAATATATATCTGAGACTCACGATGGTAGTTTTCAATGTGAAATGATGATTCCCTCGTTGCGGAAAGTAACTTTTGTTTGGTTAGAGTTCGCCACCTGTGTATACATGCCTTCTACATCCTGAAGTTAAGTGTTATTTATTTATTTATTCAAATTAGTTACACAGCATTACAGTAATTTAACTCTGCGATATTCTGGCACTGTGAACTACAAAATTATAAGTACAGAAAATAAAAATAAAAACTTAAATCTAGTTTGATTTAGGCGACGTAATAGCGTGGCTCCGTTGCGTCGTCTGATCTAGCGTTAGTGTTCACAGATAATATGTCTTGGTTTAATCATTTATTAGACTTGGAACAAACGTTTGTAGTACAAGATCTGGTAGTATGGTCAAAGAAATTTAGAAACCCACAAAGACATGCTTTAGAGGTTTGATAAGAAATGCAGGCTAGAAATGTCACCCTCTAGGACTGCGTCTCAAAAATATCAACACGAAAATCTCCTAGTAACATAAATTCGACACCCAAATAACACTACACTGGTTGCCTACCTTTAACTTCATGCTTCATACTCCATGAACAAAAAAGCTTAAGTAACTCAAATACACAAGAAATTTGCGCTCTTCTCAATATGTACAGTTGCATAGTATCTCGATGACCCAAAAGACTTATGTATCTGCATGACCCAGGGTTGTTACGCCCTTTTCAGTACGGACAGTGGCGTAGTCACCTCATGCGTGGGCGACTCGTGATGTGTGCGCGGATTACATTGCATTAATGCAACACATTGCAATATCGAGCGCGTGCCTGCATCATTTATAATGGCCATTATTATAAACTGCCTTATGCGACTTGGAATTTAATTTAAATTGCGGATTTTGCGGCTTTCATTTTAGAAGTGGTTGGTTCTGGTATTATGTTATTTTGATTAGCTTAAGATTTACATATTTTCTCTCTATTGAACATTGATAAATCATCATTGTCTCATCTCTTGTCTGTGATCCTTTATTTAGGATAGTTGAAGATGCATGTTTTCGTTCCATCCGTTTCCATCTCTTCCTTCCTACTTATTCGTATCATCTTTCATGGGCTCAAACTCAAAATGTATTCACTAGATGTAATCATTATCATCATCATCATCATTGCTGCTGGATATTAGACCATCTCAATAGACTTTCACATGGGCCAGAAAGAAACGCCCTGCATCCAGCGATATTCTGGCACTATTAGAATAACTTTTGGATAACTTTTGGAACGGAATCACTAGCTGACCGTACTTATCTGAAATGTTTCTGAACTGCACTGGACACGGCTTGCTTCAGTTCAGCCCCGCCAGCTCATGTTGAAGGACGTTTTCTCCCTTAGTAAATCCGTGAATTCTGTGGAGCTCGTAGTTAGGCATGTCAGTAGGTGTCCCCACCCAAACCCAAAAGTAGTTTCACTCGGCTTTCTTTAGCAATTTAACAATATCTCGTTAGTTCGTATGGTTTGTGACAGCTGATTATTGGTTGATCACAGCTTTGAAGTGACGATAGTTGAGTCGTATTAAGTCGTTAATGAGTAACTTCATCACCATAATTATCATCGTTTCGATTCGTCTCGGTGATTGAGCTTGCCAGCAATTTTGCTGCAAAGGCGCAAGTGTTGGGCACATGAGAGAGGGACGGACACCGGAGCTAAAAATAATGGTTCGGAAGCGCATCGTACAATATTACAAGGTCGTTCAGGGTTGACAATCCCTGCAAACATTTAGTTCCACATTATAATTTCCTTAACGAAAATTCCATTATTATTGTCATACTGTCGTGTGGTTATACTCCCATGCCTAGGAATGCAGCCCACGCGTGATACCAAACATTATCCTGACGTGCATGCCGTAATGTCTAATTTATGACACATATCTGCGCTAATGTGACGGGTGGATTTACTGTAAATTGCTTGTAGATACGAAATGCTCGTATATTTGACAGTAATGTGAGTTCAAGCCGTTTATTACAGAGTTCGTACACATAGTGACCATAACTTTTGGGTTTAGATGTGTAAAGTGGGGAGTAAAAGGCCAAAAGCCTTAAGTCTAAAATGCCAGCATTTGAGTTTAGCATAATACATCATTTCGCCAGAGTAAGATATATAAATATCACGCTTTGATATGTCCTCGTTTGCCATATATTATATTGACTGTTCTGAAAGTTCATGTAGAAAAACACTTAACCATTCGCTTATTTCATTTCATCAGTAACTGAATTGTGAATTCACAGGTATGTGTGTGTACCTTCATAAGGGTGAAGCTAGATTTCTTTACGTTGCACTGTCAGGTATACTAAAAAATATATAATAAATATATTCAATACTAATAGCCCAACGTTAAATCGACTCCATGTTGTAAAAATCCCCATTGTAACAACAACAACAAATTAAACTGTAAATAAAAAAAACGGTATGTAACTCATTACTAATAAGCATTGCATATTAAGCTCCAAACCAATAGGACAATTATTATTGATTTGGATTACTTCATTGAGTTTGTGTCAAAACTAATATCCCATATTCGCCTTAGATTCCCAACATTATCTAGTTACATTCAGAATACTCACTAATTCCCAACAACCATTATCGCATCCAAGCCGAACTGGCCGTCCGGCAAACTTGAGTACGCGGCACATCTCACGTATTTGATCGCACAATATAACAGCCAATATGATATGTGATTGGTTTTAAGTATGAACTATACAGAGCTGATAATACCCCTTTTGCTTAGATGAATAATGTAAGATGCGTAGGTTTATTGAATAGATACCGCGGTCACTTATAACGCATCTAAACGCTTACCATGAGTTAACATGGCCGTACTCCCTAGTGACAGCGTAAACGATTTGTATGGAGAATAGTATAATACCCCTAGGGGTTACTTTGTAGAACTACAATTCTTCACATAAATCGGTTATGCTGTCGCTAGCGAGTACAGTTACTGTAAACTCATGGTGAGGATACTGCTAAATCCCGCCACGGCTACACTGACCTAGGTAGGTTGACATCTGCCGATATGTACATACATTGGTACAGATTGAATGTGAAATAGAGGGCCTTAGAAGAGGTTACAAAAAAAAAGGATCAGGGGTCAGGGAAACAAAAATTAGTGTTTCAGATAGGTAACCGTACACGGCTCTAGGAATCTACTTGATACTCAATGGGGTGGTATTATCAACTCCATATGAATACAGAAGCAACCACGATGTGTTCAAATCAAATAGGCTTGTGCTCAGCAATGAGCAATTTGAAGATGTTTGCGCCGCGGCTTTGTCTGTTTGTGCATCCGTCTTACGTCGTCTTGGAGACTGAGATATTTGATTGCTATGTGGCTCCATCTGGTTCAGACCTAGTATTTAACCAGTTCATGCATATGAATAGCTTGGCATATTGTTATAAAGGCGATTGACTCTTGGGTATATACGAGTATCAGTTTGGTATCTCTCTCTCTCCTGAGCAATTATTATTCCCATCTGGTTGTGGGGTCTGCTTTCTTCGTCTTCTTCTTCCACTTCTCCCTGTCCAACGCATCATCTGCCGATAGTGCCGATACATCGCAAGAACTGAGGTCCAGCTTTATGAGATCTGTCCATCGCCTCTTCGGTCTACCTCTGGTTCTGGAACCTGGGATGGACAAATTCAAAGCCTTTTGGCCGATGTAGTCTGCAGGCCTTCATTGCACATGGCCATACCAACGGAGCCTACTTTCCTGTAGCTTGTCGGCGATGTCACGGATACCAACATACCAAGACTGCCGCGCACGTACTCGTTACGGATTTTATTGGGCCTGGTAACTCCGCACATCCACTGCAACATCTTCATCTCGGCTACCTGTATGGTATGCACATGTCGCTGGGTCCACGTCCACTTCCGTACACCAGTACTGGCCTGATTATGGTCTTATATATCAGTTTGGTATGATGATTGTGAATTGCGATATATCGATTTTTAGGACCTATGTTAATTGAGAAACCATTTCAGGGAAATAGGCTCTTATAGCGCAAGTAATAATTTGATTGTATCTTTATATCACCTGTGAAAATTTATTCATAGAACAACAAAGAAACGTATCTAATTGGCAAATGGCTGAAATTATTATATTAAGAGGCCTTGTTCCCTTTAAATTATGACAAACATAATGATAATTTGAACCAACTTTTTTAAATGAATAATACTTTTTCCTTCATGCTTTAATTGCGTGCAGTCGAAAATAGGTTAAGGAAACCAGTTTCCGCGTGAATTGTTTTAAATTCGAGTATTTTTTGAAAGAAAAATTATAAATGAAAAATTCGAACTGTAGGTTTCAAATTCAATCACAATGGTCCTGGTTTAGGTCGTAACACTGATAATATGTTAAGAAACATGTTTGATCATAGAGACAAAGGTCTAAAACAATCAGCATTTTTGGATTGATAAGGAGCGTTAAATTGGCCTATATTTTACGAATTACCCTACTTCAACTGATTGACGATTTTAAAGCATACTCTGTTGTTATCCACACCTTAATTAGAAATCTACGGATTTAGTCCAATCAACACGTCTCTTGCCAGAAGTCAATCAAGCTCCCGATAATTAAGCGCACGAGTGGGCGTCGCGAGCTGTTCCATTAATGGCACAATCGGCTACGCGTCGCTGCGCGTGCGCAGAGTGCTTAATATGGTCACCGATCGACGTACAGTCGATGAAAAAATATATATATTGAGGGACAATCTAACACAAATCGACCTGGTCCCGAAATAAGCAAAGTGTGGACCTACACGATGATGTTAAGACAAACATAACATAATATATAAAATACAGACCCAAGAACAGACATTCGAGTTTTGGCCTTGCCGGGATTTGAACCCAGCACCTCTAGCACCACTGTGCCACGCGACTCTTACTCGCGCGAGAAATATTACCTTCGCTGTACTGTGGAAGAGTGAAGGGTGATGCTGCGTCGCGCGACAAGAGTCGCCAACCACATTGTCAAACAATACTGTTGTCAATTTCTGTGATTTTGCTCATGTCGTCGGTCTACCATGCTGAAAGACCTCCAACGCTGTGTCGACTCTAAAAGACTACGGTTAGAGTGTAGCAAATTGGCCCTCCTTTTGTATACTCTGACCAAAGACTACGTTTTCATCAGTTACGTGCAGTCAATTCCAGGTCTTCAGATATCTGCAACTAATCGTGATGGTTTTGTATGTTTTTTTTTATTTCTTTGAACGTTACGCAATATTTTTTCATAGGTTTTGGGACACCTTTTTTTTACCAGTCAAGAACGATTCTGAGTAAGATTAGCGTAAAAGAAAAAACAATTTCCTAAAATAAAAAAGTTCATGAGAACTTTTCTTTAAACGCCCGAGTCCTACGCGCTATACATAACGCAATTGTTTTGTCCCTGAAACTTATTGCCATGGATATTCCCGGGCCGACTGTACTCGGTATAAACATCCGACAAGCGCACAACTTAATTGCGCCGCGCATGGCGCGACGAATCACGACTCCTGCGCACTGCGGGCAGACCAGACCCAGGATTTCCTGCACTATGGAAACCTGACTGATGATAACAGATATTGATGATAACCTTATCACTAATACTAACTACGCAAGAGAACCAAGGTTGTAGATATAGCTCAGAAAGTGTGTTGCCAGTGATGAACATACAACATACATCACTGAAACGTGGTCGCTCACAATGGGCCTCATAAGAAGGCTCAAAGTTACTCAAAGGGCAATGGAGTGAGCTATGCTCGGATATTCCTTGCGGGATCGAGCCAAACTTAAGTAGCAGTGGGCGGGGCACATTGCACGTAGAACCGACGGCCGTTGAGGCAGAAAAGTTTAGAGTGGCGACCGCGGATCGGAAGAAGTGGAAGGCCTCCAACAGAGAACACCGACGACCTGGTTAGGATCGCGGGCAAAAATTGGATGAGGGCGACGCAAGACCGATCGTTGTGGAAAACTTTGTCCACTAGTGTAGGTCTATCGGCTGATATGATAATGATGATACTAACTAGTGACTCTATGACTTGTAGACCTAACATTTTTTTTTAATAGCTGAAATATAATATTTATCTGTTTTCAACACACCGCCATTTACATAAAAAATTAAAACTGAATTAACAAAAAAACTGTATTACCATTACCTGCTCACAAAATTTCACGACAATCTGTAACTGGGACATACAATTTTAATTTTCTTTAACATCCTTTCTCACTAACTTGGAACGAATTTCCTGCAACCGCCGTGTATATTAATCGAATCCATATCGAGACGACAACACATTTAATTCACATTAGTCGCCATGTCCCGATACTTTGTCGGAAATTGAATCTAACAATAATCTTACACGGGTATTGGACATGGAAAACTGTGGAGTAGATGTCAGTTAAAAAGTTTAAGGCTTGGATTAATTATTATTAAAGTACAATAATTATATAATATTTAAACGGAATTGCAACTCAATACGTTTAGGCAAACTAAAACTAAGATTAGAATAGGATTTAGGTCTCTTTCACCAGGTAACTCGATTTAGATTTTTCTTGAAGCTTTGATTTTTATCGATACTTTGAAATAGCTGTTTTCTCGCAAAATCCTAGTTTAGAATAGATATTTTTCGAGAAAACAGCTATTTCACGAGAATGTCCAAGCCGTGTCGTATAAAAACATTCCTTAGAAGTCTTAAAATGATGTAAAATTTTACATTATTTGACAGAATTATACATTGTATTATTATAATATTTGTAGCATATGCATTTTGTTATGGTCCGAAATAAACGGTTTTTTTTATTATTTATAGATTTATTTTAAACGTACTTAAAAATACATTTTTAGGGAATGTATGTGGAATATATTGTACATACATTTTCCTACGCAATAATATTCACAATAATCAAGATCCATGTCTATCAAGAAAATTCGCCATTAGCTAAGAGTTGAAACGCACTGATAGAATTTTTATTTACAAGTTTTACTTTCTAGAGCGTAAACTGGTTCCTGAAATCAATACGAAAACTTTTAGTTTATCAAAATGTTCGTTCAACAAAAATAAACATGCCAACTCCACCCCACACACGTCCGCTCCCCACATAACGAGTTACCCATATCGATATTAATTCGGATACGAATCGCCGGCGGGACGGCCCTATCTGATCCAACACTCGATATATCGAATGTCGCCCAACACTACCCAATATGGCTCCGATTCGCGCCTCTAGCGGGTTATTACGTTTTTTAGGGGTTTGAATTAGTATTACATTACTAATCTTATAATGTTACATGTCGTAGTAGTTTTTGTTATTTTTGTAATGACAACGGCATCCTTTGTGTTTGCTTAAAAGAAAAATGGTTTTTTTTCCTAGGGGAAAAAGGGTTCCGTACCCAAACGGTAAAAATCGGACGCTATTATTAAGACTCCACTGTCCATCTGTATGTCCGTCTGTCTGTCTGTTACCAGGCTGTTTCTCATTAACCGTGGTAGCGAGACAGTTGAAATTTTCACAGATTATGTATTTCAGTTTCCGCTATAACAACAAATACTAAAAACAGAATAAAATAAATATTTAAGTGGGGCTCCCATACAACAAACGTAATCGGATGCGTTAACTTTGCCCCTCATTTGTATCTGGCGCCATGGTTACCTATCTGAAACACTAAAAACGTTAGTCCGAATTTCATTTGGACTAAAACTATTCGACAAATATCATTTTAACTTTTTTTCATTTGTCCGAAAATTCAATTCGATAATTTACGATTGGGCATTAATTGTTTAGGATTTTTATTCACTCGACTTTGTCCGGATTTGTCCGTAATATCAGTTTTCCGATGTAACGTTTCGGTTTATTAACTACTCGACTTTTTTTGTATGACTTTGATTTCATTTGACCGATGTAACGATTCGATTTATTAACTACTCGACTTTTTTTGTATGACTTTGATTTCATTTGTCCGATGTAACGATTCGGTTTATTAACTACTCGACTGTTCTCAAGTGGACTTTTTAATTTTAGTCATATTATTGTATCCTTTTTCAACAATTTGTCAAATTCTAATCCAAAAGTTCTAAACTAACCTAACCCAACCAGGTCGGTTTTGGCGGTTTGTCAGCTGCTGCCGCAGCACAGTAGCTTCGCTCGCTCGGCTCGCGGGCTGTTGTGGTCGCAGTTCTAACCTAACCTAACCCAACCAGGTCGGTTTTGGCGGTTTGTCGGCTGCTGCCGCAGCACGGTAGCTTCGCTCGCTCGGCTCGTGCGCTGTTGTGGTCACAGTTCTAACCTAACCTAACCCAACCAGGTCCGTTTTGGCGGTTTGTCGGCTGCTACCGCAGCACGGTAGCTTCGCTCGCTCGGCTCGCGCGCTGTTGTGGTCACAGTTCTAACCTAACCTAACCCAACCAGGTCGGTTTTGGCGGTTTGTCGGCTGCTGCCGCAGCACGGTAGCTTCGCTCGCTCAGCTCGCGGGCTGTTGTGGTCACAGTTCTAACCTAACCTAACCCAACCAGGTCGGTTTTGGCGGTTTGTCGGCTGCTGCCGCAGCACGGTAGCTTCGCTCGCTCAGCTCGCGGGCTGTTGTGGTCACAGTTCTAACCTAACCTAACCCAACCAGGTCGGTTTTGGCGGTTTGTCGGCTGCTGCCGCAGCACGGTAGCTTCGCTCGCTCAGCTCGCGGGCTGTTGTGGTCGCAGTTCTAACCTAACCTAACCCAACCAGGTCGGTTTTGGCGGTTTGTCGGCTGCTGCCGCAGCACGGTAGCTTCGCTCGCTCAGCTCGCGGGCTGTTGTGGTCACAGTTCTAACCTAACCTAACCCAACCAGGTCGGTTTTGGCGGTTTGTCGGCTGCTGCCGCAGCACGGTAGCTTCGCTCGCTCGGCTCGTGCGCTGTTGTGGTCACAGTTCTAACCTAACCTAACCCAACCAGGTCCGTTTTGGCGGTTTGTCGGCTGCTACCGCAGCACGGTAGCTTCGCTCGCTCGGCTCGCGCGCTGTTGTGGTCACAGTTCTAACCTAACCTAACCCAACCAGGTCGGTTTTGGCGGTTTGTCGGCTGCTGCCGCAGCACGGTAGCTTCGCTCGCTCGGCTCGCGCGCTGTTGTGGTCACAGTTCTAACCTAACCTAACCCAACCAGGTTGGTTTTGGCGGTTTGTCGGCTGCTGCCGCAGCACGGTAGCTTCGCTCGCTCGGCTCGCGCGCTGTTGTGGTCACAGTTCTAACCTAACCTACCCCAACCAGGTCGGTTTTGGCGGTTTGTCGGCTGCTGCCGCAGCACGGTAGCTTCGCTCGTTCGCCTCGCGGGCCGTTGTTGTGGTCGCAGTTCTTATGTAATGCCGAAAATATCATTGGGTAAATGAAAAAATGGGTATTAAACAAAAGACGTCTCAATTCAGATGGCAAGTGAATGGGGCGGGAAAAGTTAAAAGGTGAACTGAAAATTTGGCTAAATGAAAAAATGGGTATTAAACAAAAGACGTCGCAATTCAGATGGCAAGTGAATGGGGCGGGAAAAGTTAAAAGGTGAACTGAAAATTTGTTCAAATGTATGCAGTGCCAAAAGTATCATAGGGTAAATGAAAAATAGGCTACGGAAAAAAATACGTAACAACTCATAGGGCAAGTGAATGTGACGGGAAAAGTTTTTGGACAAACGATACTTTTACTAAATGTAAAATGGTGAAAAGAAAAATGTACGAATCCTGTCATCGGAGAAACGATAATAATTCGAATAGTTTTCGGGCAAATGAAATTCGGTCAATGGTTTTTAGTGTTTGAGATAGGTTACCTGGCGCCATACACTTACACACCAGGTGTAAACTTAACTTAACCCTGCCAGTTAATATGGGATAAGTGTTTGTACCCCTCGGTACGCGAGTCCGCACTTGGCCGGATTTTTTTATCAAAGACACGCCATTAGTCTTAGCTGACAATTTGACACAAGCCAATAATTAAATTGTCAACTACCTACTTTTGATGTGTGTAAGATTGTCCATTATTTCCTACATTATTAATGGCCTGCAAAGCTACCAGTCCTGGGTTCGAGTCATACTACTGTTCCTGTTTTGATGTTTACTATGCTCAACGAAAATAGCTTATTAGTCTAATATACTTTCTGGCTACCGATGATCTATTTTCAGTATCTTTGTTCTGTTATTTCATTCATGCACTTTGTCGTCATTCAAAACCTAAGCTCACATAATATAAAATTCAAATCCACGTATGATTATACGAACATTGACAAATAATTTGAGAAGACTGCTAATGCCTATAAGAAGTTCCATTTTATCGATTTGCAATAGAGAGAGCGTTAGTGGTAGAGAATTCTTTAACTGCAATAAAGTTTAAATCGATAAATAAATTTGTAAGATTGCCATTCATGGCTACTGGTTTACTGGCAGAAAGGTTTTTTGAGAGGCGATCGCGGACCAAAAATTGCAGAGTTAGACCTCTGAAAATTCAACCTCAATCTGTCGATTTGTTTGTAATTGATGGACGGCTGGTTTAAGTATTTAATTCTGTGACGCTTTAAGCAAACATTTGTGGATCGGCGCCCTAGGGAGTCACACATATATCCTCATAGCTTGTTTTAGATTTTGTATGTATAATGAAAAAAAAAACTGAATATTTGCGGCGCACAGTATAGGTACTCCTGCGATTGTATTAAGAAAGGTCAAAATGTATGCGACAGAGACCTTGCAAAAGGCAAATGGCGCCATGTACAACAGATGATGCGAACGTGGAAAAGATGCATTGTCAGTCTTTTTGTTTATAGTCTATGACACAAAAAAAGAATTGACTTTCAAACATATATTATGTATTCAGACATATAGTTACCACATCCGTTATCAGGCGGTCGAGAGACAACGAACTACGTATTATTCCGATGTATTGAAATGTAAGTAGATGTATGGGAAATATGTGATGGCATAGGTTAGTAACAGGATATTGGGAAGCTAAAAAGAAAATAGAAAATTTCCACAACATTGTCGCGTGACTTTATTCTTCTTTTTTCTTGTCCTTTATTAAAAAGTATCCATCACTACATAGTATAAAACAAAGTCGCTTCCTGATGTCTGTCTCTCTGTCTGTCCCTATGTATGCTTAGATCTTTAAAACTACTCAACGGATTTTGATGCGGGATTTTTAATAGACAGAGTGAATCAAGTGGAAGGTTTGTATATTATATTATAATACATGCATAATTAATCAGCATTGCACCCGTGCGAAGCCGGGGCGGGTTGCTAGTCTATATATATAAAACTCAAAGGTGACTGACTGACTGACTGACTGACTGACATAGTGATCTATCAACGCACAGCCCAAACCACTGGACGGATCGGGCTGAAATTTGGCATGCAGGTAGATGTTATGTAGTAGGCATCCGCTAAGAAAGGATTTTTCAAAACTCACCCCCTAAAGGGGTGAAATGGGGTTCCAAAGTTTGTATGGGGAAACAAGATTAGTAAGACTATTTTATTCGAAACTTCACAGGAGTATTCCTAACAATAAATGAGTAAACACGTGTTTCAGGATTTTGGAAAATTCAACCCCTAAAAGGTAGAAATGTGGTGACAAAGTCTGAAAAGCAGCATGGGTATTGTTTTTATGGTTTATCGGGTCGCTGATTACGAAAACCGCAACGATTTTTCAATACAACGTGGCGGACGTGAATTAACATTTCATTTCATTTATTTCATTTCATTTATTTATTCCTTAACAATTTACATCGTGTTGGAAATAATACTTAAGTAACTAACACAGAAAACAAACTTCTTCCCTGTTGGGGTGAAATGGGGTTAAAATGTCTAAATACTAAACCGCTGGTTCTAGAGTCCATATTTGGAACCTACGTGTCCTTATAAAGTCTAGGGGTGCAATAAAAGAAGCATTCGTCAAAAGTCACCCCCCCCCCCCCCCAAGGGGTGAAATGGGGGTCGTAAGTTTGTATGGGGAAAAAATATTAGTTAGACTATTTTATTAAAAACTTCCAAGGAGTATTTCTAACGATAAATGAGTAAGCACGTGTTTCATGTTTTTTGAGAATTCAACCCCTAAAGGAGGAGAATATGGTGACAAAGTCTGAAAATCAACAAGGGTAATGTTTCTATGGTTTTTCGGGTCGCTGATTACCAAAACAACAACGATTTAAAAAAACAAACGTGGTGGCCGTGAAATACCGTCTCGCCTGTTGGGGTGCGATGGGGTTGAAATGACTAAATTTGAGTATGGGTGTAATTTTTATGGTTTGTTGGGACGTTAATTACGAAAATACCACCGATTTTGAAATTTTATTTGTGGTCATGAAAATTCTTGAAAGCATTTGCGCCAAATTGCAATTTAATCGGTCCAGTAGTTTTGCAGCAAATCGGTTCGTGATCCTATAAGGGGGTTCTGTTTTTGCTTTTGAGGTATGGATAGAGACCTGCGTTATCCTAATAGATTAAAAAAATAGTATTTGGTGGCATCTCGATCGTCGTCAATCGGTAGCTATAGGCGGGCGGCGCGTTGGGACGGGAGAAGTAATGATCGGGAAACTTCCTGCATCCGTAATAAATACATTTAAGCTTTTCAATAATTATGTTAAGTCATTTTAGAATTCTGAATTATGTTTATGTGGCTCAAAATAATTAATTTTTCATTCATCAACGAAGAGAACCTCAATATCTTACAATAGAACATGACGTAACTTAGAACATGGCTTAGAATCATTAAACCAATCTCGAATATCCCAAGTCGATAAGCGGACGCTCGGGACATTATAAAAGCTTTATACAAATAAAATGCACACATATCCCGGTGTCTTAGCGCCACTTCGACTTATGAAGTTTGAAGTGAACTTTATTTGGTACAGTAAAAGCTAAGATCGCTTGATTTGAGTGCTTGAGTTTTCGGTTTGATTTGATAAAGTGGACTTATGATAAAATAAAAAGTATTTCCCAGTAATATTAGAAAAGCGAAAGTCTGTGTATGTTTTGTTACTTCTTCACGCTAAAACGGCTGGACGGATATACATGAGGGAAATGCAGATTGAAGATTATACCCTAACTTAACAAATAGCCTACTTTTAATCCCGAAAAAAGAGCATTGTTCCCGTAGGATGATGTACATTATATAGGCACGCGAGCGAAGCCGCAGGTTAATGCTAGTATGCAATAAAATCAATGGTGGTGAACAGTCATTTTGAATGTCCAACCATCTCTTGACCTTTCATATTTTTCGTATTTCTAAAACTCATTTTTTTCGAAAACAAATCTCGCACTCGCGTACGGTCACGTTAAGTCATGTACTCTAATACGTTTTGAGCTATGTTTGTGTAAAATTTGTAAGAAATATTGCTTAATATTAATTAATATCAATATAATTAATACGACCGTTCAACCTAACTTTCACATTAGTCAAAACCCAACATGAAGTTTCAGCCACATTAATAGTCAAGCCCACATCTGTATTCCGACTCATACAAAGTCGTCCCTTCGGGGTCATGAGTTGGCGAATTGTCGTATTTCCATACATCTGCATATCACACGAGGGAGGATATGGTCCAGGTGGTATCCTAATTTTGTGCTCATTTCAACTTTGGGAAGGTATGGGTGCTAGTTTTAGTTTAGTTTGATAAATAACGGAAAATACATACAGCTTATACTTGGCATGTATGTGCATGTATTTACGTATACGTAACTAATATTTTTAACGACAATTATAATGGAAATGTTTATTCAATTATACACATTAGGGTGTAGTTAGCTGCATGCTGTTATTTGTAATACTAAACAACTGGTACAACTTATTACATACTTATCTAGAATTCTGAAGGCTTAAAATTTCTGCTGTTTAATATATCTACACGGTCCTATACACTACTTATACGTCATACACTTAAAACTTTTTTATTTACCGTAATCGGTATCTTATAACTTTGGTTATAATACTTTGGATGGCCAGATCCCTATCCCAAAATTTGTTAAAAGGCAGATTTACGGCTGGCCCCGCGCGCCCATTCAAATTCTGCTGTTTTTGCGCTGTTAAGATATGCCCTGAAATAAGAACCTCTCTCCATAAAAAAACTGATTTTCAATACAACTGGGATTTTATTATAGATAATATTATAATAATATATATGCTCTAGAACAAAGCGATACGTAAGGTCAATAAAAGAGTGTTAAAGCGACCTAACCACAATTACGTGATACATCGACACCGTAAACAACGCGAGGGGTTAATTATCGAATACAGATGTCGTCCAATTGGACCCGGATTAATTCTAACGAGGGTTGCATTAATAATCACCTATACGGCTGGATGTATGGGCCAAGTTATGAGAGGTCTTACTGATTCCAAGGGGCCTATGATGGTTGCTTTTATCACCCAATAAATAAGCGACAACGCATTTGCCACGTTTTAACAAAATGCGGGTACATGAGATGCTTTGTCACTTATTTATCACGTGATAAACGCGACTATCATAACCCGCCAGGTTTATTAACTATAAATTATTGCTGCTGTATAAAAAGCGCCATTTTTACATGTGTACCAATTAATTTATTTATTTAATATTGATTGCACAAAAGAAAGATTTTTTTGTACAAGAGGCGGATTTAATGCCATCTGGCATTCTCTACCAGTTAACCATTGGGCTAAGCAGATAAATTTGTGGGCGGTGCAATTAACCAAAAACCTATAAACATAGATACGGGTGTAGAACTTAAGAACTTTAGAACTTTTTATAATGGGTTAGTAATATAAGATATAAGAACTTATACTATAATATTCATATTATATACGCTCATATTGTATAAGCTTGTTTTGCATACCGTTCAAGGTGTATAACGAACGTTAGATATAACATCAAAATATCTATTTTTATTAAGTATAACGTTATTTAAGTATAATATCATAATATATAACGATCATAAGGTATAACGTTCATAATATCTCAAATTTATAATGTATATTACTCAATACATCTAACATCAAAATGCATAATGCTCGTATGGTATAACCGCCTGCACATCAATTGTGTACGTATACTTATGCAATAGTTCGCTGTTCATTTCAATATACCTACCTCCATGCAAGCAAGCTATTTGACGCTCCACTCGCTTCGCTCGCTCCGCTATCCATGGTCATAAAACAAACCTAACCTAACCTACAGTTTTCGGTTTTTGACCCATATTCCATTTTGTCGCAGTTCTTCCAAACGGTATACTCTAACTTGCCAGTATTTCATCTGCCATTATCAATTGTGAACATACTTATGCAATAATTCGCTGTTAAATTTTAATATACCTCCATGCCAGCAAGCATTTTGACGCTCCGCTATCCATGGTCATAAAACAAACCTAACCTAACCTACAGTTTTCGGTTTTTGACCCATATTCCATTTTAGGGGCATACGGGTAGCAGTTATAACCTATTTAGTATATCATACGCTATTATATTTTCTAATCATTATACTAAAAGAAAGTATATAGGTACTATGATCGATATACGTTATGTATGTTATATCAACTGAATTTAGAGTATTTGACTGTTATATAAAAAATCATTCTACAACATGAGTATTATGCTAATTGACCGTTATTCCTAATAAAAATATTGATTTTGATGCTTTAGCAAAAGTTCATTATATCTTGTGAACGTTATTAATATGAAATTATATATTATGTAGTTATATCTCGTGGGACGCACCCCTGGTGGGTAATGCCATTTGGCATTAAGTCCGCCATTTGTACTGACTTGTTTTGTGATAAAATTTAAATAAATATAATAGATAGCTTTAAGCCTACTGTAAGAGCCTCGCTAATCCGGAGAAGCTAAAACTAGCGATCAATAGATATTATTCAGTCAAGAATAATTAATTGGTTTACAGTTCATTCCACAACAACCAATAAATTCTAATTGGGCTATCTGAAAGTAAAACACTTCTGCATCACTACGAGTACGACTTCAAATACGCTGCTGCTTATGAATTGCTCCATCTACGGAGCACATTATACACGTATCAACCGCACAGATCAGATCGGCTCCCAATAAGCACGGCACACACGGCGCGACCGGGTTAATCTCGCAAATATTGGCTCTGTTCTGCCCCGCTCACAGTCCATTACTTAAAGTCGTATCTTATTGAGAATCGACGGTCAGTTACGTCCTTTAGAGTATGGAGGACACTGTACGTGGGCAAACTTGTTTGGAATACACTAGTGCCCTGATTTCATTGGTATAGGGTGTGTTTTTGATGTGATCTGTGGCAAATAATGGTAGTAGGTGTAGTGTGATTTGTACGTGAGGATTGTTTAGGTAAATCGGACGTTCGATGTAGGAGTTAGAGTTATAGGATTAGCAGCTACGAACTTTTATAAAAAAAATAATATGTATTATAAAACTACAGAACGTAAAAAAGACGTAATTTCAGTCACACGGATGTTATACGTATTGTCATTAATCTGTCCCCTTCATTTCATGTCACCCAAAGATAGCATAAAGTAAATTTAATAGTCATTTTATGATTATATCTGATTAGATTGTCAATAACTAACACTGAATTCGCTTTTACCAGTTCACACGGTGTAAACATTTTTTATATTTAGCACTAAAATGGTACAACCATGACCTAATTATTAACTATGGTTAATGATTTTAACGGTTATAGTTTATAACCTTATTATTTTTTATCTCATTCGGGTAAAAATGTTCCTATATAGTCATGTTAGTTTTTATTTACTGAACTTAACCTAAAGGTTGCCAGGAAGAAATAGCTCTTTACAGATTAGAACATTTCTTGTTTACCTACCGCTATCGTAATCTTTAGTTTTTTTTTGTCAATACTTATACTTATTCTTTGCCGAAGTCTGCATTAAAAAGTATTCCTTCTTTCTATTTATCTAACCAGGCGGTCTCCACAAAAAGGGCTACCAAGTGTCAAGAACGTTCTAAACGCTATTCCAACGCCAATAAAATATTTAACAGTGTCGCTTACCATGCCTCAAAATACCAAGATTCAATAAGGAATAATCTATGTGGTATGAGGTATTCACATTGTGTCTTTAATAGTCTATAATAGAACATTCCGTAGGAATAAGACACGCATCTTCGCCCTGCCTTATCAGGGAGAGACCGACAAAACATTATATCGCTCGTGTATAAACAATAGAATGGCCACGCTAAGAGCCAACGAGCTTTAAGTGTGGCCCGAGTTGTAGCGGAATACCATAATCCATACAAGCGGGCCAAAAAGTGACAGATGCTTCGTCGCTTATTCGCCTGATAAACGCAACCATCACAGGCCCTGGACTCTGAAGTCGAAATGAGATCTGGTTCGATGGTAGTAGAAATTACATTCGTTTAAAAGGATGCAATTGACGAAAATCTTGATACACATAATACAGCGTCTAATATATTTCATTAACTTAAACTTTTTTGCAAAATACAAATTAGTACTAAATAGTAGTAAACTTAATGCCATGTGGCATATCAGTCTACACACATAACACTATACAGTCATTCGTAATATTATATTTCTTATACCCGATCTTTCAATTTTGTGCAGGAAACGCTTCCAGCTAAAAAAGAGTGTTTCCTTTGATTTTGGTTTGTTTTACTAAACAAAATCTTACTACAAATAATTCGTCAATCTTGTGACGCCTATATCCTATGAACTCTCGTGCCTTCAGCAGGTTCACTAGGTAGACCTAATTTGTGGTACCCATGAAGCATCTCCCAAGGACTTCAACTTCATCATTCCAGAAGTTGTTAACTTCATTGGCCATCTGTGCACATGGTACAAAATCAGCATTATCTTGGCTTGGCTTGGCTTTTCCTAGATCTTGAATAGGCTGAGCACTGGTTTACTCTCTACAAAGACACCAGCAAACAAACTCAGCGGGGCTTTGCATTGCAAACCTAGTAACAGGAATGCCATCATGTCGTGGTAATTTGGAGAGACGTAAGAATGGTCTATACAGAGGTGAAACAAACCCTGAAATAGATGCAACACGGGATAATTACTTCCACAAAACCCACTGGCTCCAAGTGTATCCCTAAAAACCCCTTCCATTAAGAAGTCTGCCCGCCAGCACTGGCACCACACACCGCTAAGAAGCCCAATTAATCACGAGGCGGGCTAATGAGCGCATATTTCATTGTCCGGCTCCTAGTGCGATAGTTGAGGGCTGCCAATTAGTGGAACTCTAACTTATGGACGCGGGACTGCTGGAAAAAGTTATGTATGATACAATTTTGTTCTCTGTGGCCCTACTATTAATTCTATAGATCAGTGTTTTCATTTTATCTGCACCCATATTGTTGCATTACTATCCAGTGGTGGCGGCGGGGTATGGAGAAATTAGTAATGATGTTTCATAGTATTACGATTTATGATGATGTTGTGGCGACCTCACACACGTCGCCGCTGTCACCATCTGATTCATTCCTTCGCGGGAGTTACGGGTAGTACGAAGTACTTCATATCTACATGAAAGAAAATCTATGCCATTATTATGGATATATGCGACGATAAAGTAGTACACAATAGGCCTAAAATACTCATGTGATCCTCTACTTCTTCGTTCTGTAACCGACAACGCACACATAATAGTTCTATTGCCTGAGTTCACTCTCATTTAATGATGAGAACCAACCAGGCAACAGAAGGTAGTAGTTTATGCAACTATTACATAATGAGAGGCCTTAAAATAGGAATGTGGTTTTACAAAACGAACCTGAGAAGAGTTTTATAATACGATTACCTGAGCTTGAGGATGAGCTGTTACTGTAAGTCTTCAACGCATCATTCTAATAGTCTCTACGTTTGGTAATAATTATTTTTATAAGACCAATATTTAGTCAATTAGGTTTCAGAAATCATTTTTATGACACTTTGAAACATTATCTCGGTTCTTATTCGAAGAATCCATATTTCTCTCAAATTTGCCCTGCAATCTCGCAACAATGCCCACATAACTTAGCATAACTAAGCAACCCATTAAGTTTTCAATAAGCCCGCCACATATTCCGGGTGATACGGGTCGGGATCGGACTGTAGGTATTAACTTATCACCGGGTACGCATCTGCATACCTTAAGCATTTATGGCGGGGGCGGATTCGAAACTAATAGGGGTAGCTGATTATTTTGGTGATTTACGCACTAGTGCTGAAAATCAATGTTATGTGGACTTCCTGAATTTATGAGAAAAGAAAATTTTGTGACCCTTATTGTGTTTGTGACAAGATCAAAAAAGGTATACGTTTCTCCTTCACTGTAAATGTTGTGTGCCCAAGTTAAAATGGCTAAAGGATTGTTAAAAATATTTGTTCATTACATACCTAAATAAGATTTTATTTTAGGAAACGCCGCCAGCATTTTGCCCGCTGGGCCCTTTTTTAGATTTTCTTTATTTTCTTATAATTTAGTTTTATTTTTAGATTCAGTTTTACTATAACATGTTTGTAATTAATTATTATTGGCTATAACTTATTACGAAATAGAACTGTAATTATCTATGTATGTTTGTAATTATGTATATTTAATGTTTTAAAAAAGTAAGAATGTTATCTGAGGATCTACCAGCAATAAAATATATATGCAAGTCCACTGTGTGCATTTTTTCATATTTAATTTGTTGATCAGTTAAAAAATCTTGTATCAACAATTTTTCAGCACATTTAACTTTTAATAGTCAGCCATAAAACATTTCTCAAACTAGCTTGAAAAAATCATATGATTTCTTCCCTATATTTTATCCACTGTTATTATTTTTTAGCTGCGCCGCTCATCCCACGGGAACACAATTTTTTTCGGGATAAAAAGTAGCCTACGTCTTAATCCAGAGTTCATACCGAAATGTATCAAAATTGGTTGTATCAAGCTGTTTGAGCATAAAAAACTTAAACACACAAACACGGTCACAAGGCCTTTATAATATAAGTGTGATTTAATTAATGAGATGCACTACAAACTACACACCGCGTCGTCAAAATGATTTATTTAATTGATGAGACAATTTTCACACTTTTCTACAGCTCCAGAACATTCTAAGCAGCAGTATAGTCCGCCATCAAATATAAATTAGCCAAAAGCCAACTGTCCCAAACTACCCAGTCCGGGCCTGCGCCACCCTCTCGGACACGGGTGGGCACATATCTCAGGCGGGGATGCAAGAAATGCCCACTCCCCAATATGTAGATTCGTACCTCCTGACTGGTCATTATTCTACGCCGGTCAACACGTTTTGATACTTTCAAGAGGTTATACAATACAAATATGTTATTTAACATTTGGTACCATGAAACGGTCTAACTTTACCTTAGCCTTAAAGTACCTATAAATAAAATAAAAATGTTCGAATTATTTCATTAGCAAATAGATGAACGTTAAGTATTTATATTTAGCTTAAAAAGTGAATCCTTGACCTATTTCAACACATATTTAAAAACGCGGGGACATTTACCCGCTAAATAAAAAAATAAATTTGTGGTAACCTGTTAAGACTGCGTTTAAAAGCGACCTCCTTTGATAATTTAACGTTAAATTAACTAACTTAGTACCTAATAAAATTATTAAAATAACGAAAACAACCAATAAGTTCTTAGAGCTGACCACAGTTGTTACTTACCTAAGGTGTTCTTTTGTGCCAATAGTAACTTGAGTACTGGTAGACTGGTGTCATCTCCCGACGTGGAGCAAGACTTACAAAATAAAAAAGAAGGCAACTGTCTATTTAACATAACCCCTACCCCTTTTTCCCTCTGGGTGTTGCGTGTCTATGGGCGAGGGTAATCGATCTGGCAATCCGTCTGCTTTCGATGTCATAAAAAAGTACACCATTTGACCCTTTCAATTAATATTTGCAAAAAGTTTATCTGAATGATATTTTCAAATTTAGGTACGTTTCTAAGTATGATTTTCGTCCAATATCATCCAGCTCATGCCAAGACGACGTCTTGTAAAGTATCAAGAAGGCCGGGCAGCGGCCGCGGTCGTACCTACCCAATCAGCACGTAGCAGAGAATGTTTTGTCTGCCAGCAGTGCCGTGTGACACTGCCTTGGACCACAACTTACAACAGCTAGAGCACTGGATGAGTTTACAACTACCACGGAGCTTTGGGATATCTTCAATTTTGCAATATTCCGGCTTTCAAAAGAAAGTATAATCTCATTTTATTTTATTTTTATTTTATTTATTTGGGGCATCAACAGCAATACAATTTGTAATAATTAACATATAACAGTACAACAACAAAAGCCAATAAAAGATGTCCACAAAAATACAGTAAGCAGAACTAGTTACAAGAAAAATTAAACAAACATGGTATGCTCGATCAGGTTAGTGCGCATGTGTGTGTGCGTGAGTGTGTGTGTGTGCGTGTGTATGTGAGTGTGTGTGTGGAAATGGAAAGGGATATTGAATTAACTATTATCTGAGCTTAACATTAAAGAATGAATACGCTTCTTCAATGTCGATCTGGTACAGTCAAATAAGTCAATACTGCTAAACAGTTTATTATATTGTCTAAGGAACCGAATTAATGGGGAATTCTGTGCATAATTGGTGTTGACTGTTGGAAGGCTAAACAGGGCACGATTGGCGTGACGGGTTCTTATTTTTGGCACAGAGAAATTAATCTCTGCAAGCAGCGCGGAGCTATCGATGCGGCCAGAGAGAATGTCGTATAAAACACACGTGTCAAGCATGAGACGCCGATTCTCAAGGCTCAGGAGGTGGTGGCGACAACACATAGAAAAATAGCTGGTATCCCATTTCTTGGATCGAAAATTGAGGTGACGCAGAAAGCGATACTGAATTTTCTCAACTTGCTCCTTGTAAATCGTATACTGAGGCGACCAGACACAGCTTGCGTATTCAAGGATGCTTCTAACATATGCATAATAAACTACTTTAATACATGCGGCATCCTTAAACTCTCCACAAACGCGATACACAAAGCCCAGGTTCTTGTTCGCACGGTTTACTATGTCATCAATGTGATTTTGATAGAAAAAGGCAAGATAATCCAATATACTCGATTAGATGTCAGTGTCAAATGTTGACTCACTAAAATAACAGATGCTCTATTGGTAAAAGTTAAAATTTTACAAGTCATATGTTAACAATAAGCACATTAAGTTAAGTAGCCTATTATGTCCCACTGCTGGGCAAAGGCCTCCCCCTCTTCTTCCATCTGTCGCGGTTTTGAGCTGTATCTTGTCATATTAATAATTCAAATTATTTGTATAAAGATCGTGTTTTATTATAAAAATTCTTAGTATAGTTCAATTTATTTAATTAGTTTTGTTTGATTTTGGAACCTGCAAACCTGCATTGTGCTATTGAAAGTTTACCTGATGTCATGACTCCTCTCCATAGAAAACAGATTTTCAATAAAAACATATCATTTTAAAATAAAATTGTGCATCAATCACGCCAAAACGGCTAAACTATACAGTGTAAACTAATAATATATTATATTATTCCAATTAGTAGTAAATCCTCTGTTTCATGTCACTGCTGTGATGGTGCCTTGCCGGCATATGGCTCGAATATCCTTCATTGCGGACGACATGTTTCGATTGAGACAACCCTTCTAGTCCGGGAGCTGTTTAATTTGTCTATTTTTATCACATCATTTCTTTCATAATTATTTAAGTATAGTCTCATCAAGTTGCCTAATTCAGAAAACAAGAGGGTTTTTGCGAAAATCTACCATTTTCTCATAATCAATTTGAGATTGTTTGGGATATCACCCTGCCAATTTTTTAAACGACATTGATTACGTTGTTTTGGCATTGAATGATAATTTTAAGGTTAGAATCTTATTGACTGAATAGGACAAGTCAGCACGATTGAATTGTAAATAATAAATTGCAAAAATCAAGTACGTACTTGTAAGTTAAGTTTGTGAGTTTTCATTTAATGGCAATCTTAAACCGTAGAAGAAACCGTAACACAATTGCATAGTTTCCTAATGTATTGAATGTTACTGATTGTATTCAGTTTTTAACCCTTAATTTGGCATTGTCCAACGTCCTGAACAAAAGCTCTTTTTGCATTTCTCGCAATCGTTTGAACAGTCGAACCCGGATGAGGCTTGAATTATGGAACTTCTTTGTCAAATTAAGAGTTAATTAGCATAGTCTATACCCTATTTTCATAAATTACACATTAAATTACAAGTTATAACTATTTTTTTGCCTTATACGACGCATTGATTTTTCTTGTACTAATGGAAAAATCATCATGAAAATTTCACCACTTAATTGTACAAACAAAGTTATAACGACCCACCAAGCCTGGAACCGAGCCGCCACACCGAGCCCAACGTCACCGCGTGACGTCAGCACCGGTCGTCACTGCCTGACGTCACCACAGCGGCAGCAGGGCGGCGGATACCGTTAGGCGGATGGCTATATAAGCCGCCACGGACCGGGCAACGGGAGCGCTCCAAGCGGAGTAGCACGTCTGGCACCAGCAGTGCAAAGGGTCCTTCGGACCCGCAAGCAATCATGGATAAAAAAAAAAAAAAAACAACGGGAGCGGTGTCTTACAGTCGCTCAAGCAGGCAGGTCGAGTTACCTCTGCGAGTGGTGTAAGGAATCGCTCTCCGTGGCTCGGAGTGTATTGACGCTTCTTGAGACATAGTAGGGCCTCCCTCCGAACCTACGTAAGAGGTTTGGTCTTTGTCCTGTTGAGGGCGGGAGTCCTAGGAACCCTAGCGCGGAGTGTATTGACGCTTCTGGCTCGCTCTTAAGGGAATCCTAGTGCTGCCACTCTTGGGTAGCCTGTCGCGGTGTGGTGACCACGCATCTGGAACGACTCGCCTCACCCTGAAGGACAACGATCAGGTTCCTTACGACTAACCGTTTACCCCCGTCAGAATACTAACCGTTTACCCCCGCACAATAGGGACACCGCGTCACCCCGAATAGCATAGGGAATTAGGGAAATTAGGATATTAGGATTAGGTTCAGTCTTAGTTTAAATAAACCTGTTATGTAGTATTTAAACCGCCTAGTTTCATTTAGCCCCGATCCCTTGTCTCCCGACAGAGCTAGTTCTGGAAACCTTCAAGATCCCGTCTGGATCGAAGGATATGTACTAGTGCCAGGCTCGTTACGCCATAATAGACCTAACGGGCTTAGCACTACGTCACAAAGTCAAGATAATTTATTGTTTTTAAAGACACACGAAAGGAAAATTTGCCCTTTAGGTGAGACAGGTCACATACAAAACAATGATGTGATCCACTATTTCGTTATAAGGCACGCCCCGAATCGTACCTGGCCGAAACTAAGTAAACGGCTAAAGAAATTTATTGCACCAGGTACGATCCGGAGCAAAATAGTCAGGATTGAAGACAATCAAATCATCATCAAAATCCATCTCTGACTCCCGGCCCACCGCGTCTCAAGACTTTCCAAGGGTTGTCCAAACCAGACTCCAATAATATAATAATACACTGCGATTGTCGTATGTGTGTCTGAGGGAATTATTAACGCTTCCTTCACCCGTCGGGGCTATTTAAATACGGCCATATTAGTTTCTGCCGTTTTGGTTATGACTCAAATTGCCTTTGGATTTCATGTTGAGTTAGGGGTCTAGTTCGTGAGGCAAAGACAGGATGGTGTGAATTCTTGATTAAAGTTGGCTTTAAGTTGCGTAATAATTCTCTTCAGGAAAACCATAACGTCCACTATCCGAAGTGTTTTTAAGTTGTCAACACCGTCTCGCCAATCTAATCATAACGACATATTCGAATGCCAATATGTCGAATATCTTTCTACGTACATAATAACGCGTGTAGCCGTTAACAGAAAAACAATGAATGAATGAATGAAAACATTAATTTCAGGCAACTGTGGCCCATAGATACATACCTTAAAACTAACATAGGTATATATTATGTATCATTCATTCAAATACAAAATAATAAAAATATAAGTAACTAAACTAGGTCACATTTTTCAACAGCGACGTGTTACGCGCGTTCAAAGTGTCAGGTAGCCGTCCACGGAAACGCCGGAACATGACACCCTTCGGCCAGTACTCTTCCTTGGTGAAGGTCGCTAGTTGGTCCGTCGGAACTCTCAGCACGAAGGAATTAAAACTCACGTCGTGGCGAGATTCCAATTTTACGACCCTCAGGATGACACCGGACTTCACCCTTACATATTCTACCCAAGTAGCATTCGGGGTTCTATATAAGATGTCTAGTCGTTCACATGTACTCCACAAGCTGTGTAAGTCAGCTGTATAAGAGCTATATAGCTTGCTATAACGCTCTTATAGAACCAGTTTGGGCACAAATTAGACAGCCTTAATTTCACTATGGCTGTACATTAGCAGTATAATAGCATTATAATAGCAGTTTAAGTAGTAACATCGGACTTAAGGCAGACTTGCGACGCTATATGGGACGCAGTGTGATCCATACAATGTACATGAGCGTAATAAAGAGTAACAAGTGGCTAAATACACAGCCTTCACAGTTATAAAATCCGACAAAAGTACTCCAGTGCTACCTAAAATTCACGTGTGTCCTAAATTATTTCTTCATTTTATAATTATTCACAATTGATTTTGGTTTTGTGTGTGCCATCCAGAAAACATTAACTCCGGCGGATATTTGGATAAAAATTTATGATAACACGCGGTATTAAGTACCTGTTTCAAAGACTTAATAATGTTAATGCCATGGGAATGCAACTTTATCGTGAAATGTATACATATTTACAGCTAAAATATTCACGCGCCTCTGTAAAAACGCGATATTCCTTTTAAAATATTTAAAACTGGCTGAGAGGAAATCTACAATTTTCAGTTTTTGATATTATATTGGCATTATAATTACACTACGGTAATTAATTATAACATGAAACCAAAACTCAATCGCTCTATCTGCGTATTTTGTGATATCTGCATGATAATTTTTGAGATTTATATTTGGTAAATATTTTAGGTTAGAACTAAAAAAAAAAATGGCAAAATGGTGGAAATGAAATACCGCTATGTGAACTGTTATAACTCCAATTTAATGCGGTTGAGCGTATATAGGTTCACAGTAGTCCTTTTAACAGCCTACAGTGCACATGCGAACCATTTAAATACTTCTGTACAGATAGTAAAAAAAGGTTATTTTAATGATCACAAACAAGTCCTACTACAGCTACTAGCTGTATAACAGTCTAAAACAAGTAAACATTAATAACAGCCTAACAGCCTTTGGCTTTATAAATGACCACGTGTGTTCTATTAAAATGCTAGCTCTATAACATCGTACAAGTACCTAGGCCGTTAAACAGCGGTTGCCGTATCTCTACCCTCCTATAATGCTCTTAGTCAGACGGCTGACTAAAGGATAATTAATGTGGTAATACCACATTTTTATTTTTATAAATAATGACACAAAGGTAAATTAAGAAAGAAAAATTGAATGCGATCTACTACAATCGAAGCAGGGTTTGAACCCGCGATTTATAAAGGATAATTGTTAGAGTATTATAACACCAACAAACGTATAAAAGTATAACTCTACACTCCTATAAGTCCCTTAGACAGGTGTAGGTGTAATTTATCGCAATAATGCAGCTTATACATCACGAGTGAACTGTAATAATGCTTCAAGTACACCTGGGAACTAAATGTGTACTCTTAAATGGAGTAAAATGCTACTTGGGTACGATACCTTCAGCCTTCGTAGTGTAATGTAGCCGGGACACATAGATCAGCGTCGTTGTAAAGGAGTCGTTGTTGAGGAGGATAGAGACTGATCTAAAGAGTTACCTACCAACTTTTGACAAAATGACATCTGTCGGGTCAGCTAGTTTACTATAAATAGTAGATAATAATATACGAAGTTTATGTTACAATTTATAGTGCCCAAGGGACAAGCTGTTCCTATGAAATTTGCCGTTATATCCTTCGGTATGTATGTACACTCCGTCACATTTAATTTCCAATACAACTCGAACAATCCTAAAACAGTTCCCAAACAGCGTATAAGACCCAACTGTAGTCCAAACTGACATTAAGACTCGAGCAAGGGACAGCGAAGTATTCACTTCGCAATTACAAACTGACAAATGTCGGATATTAGGAACACATGTGCCAGCAAGGGACGGAGGGCCACCTATGGAAGATATCTTAAAGTAAGATTTGTGTTTCTAATTGGAGTTGAGAATAGTCGGACGTATGGATCTTGGGATATTTAGATATAATGACCGAGGGCGTTGAGGTGAGTTTTGGGTTGTTAAAGTTTGTTCGGGACCGCGGACTTTGTCTGCATTTATAATTTCCTCCTTCATTTCTGGTTCGCGGTGTTCTCAACTCTTGTAGTTGATCGTGATTTAGCAACATGATCCAGTAATGTTATTTTACCGTTACAATCATCTATACTATTACAAAATTCAAGATTTGCATTGAAAATCAGGTTTCAGAAAAAATCTTCATAGCTTAATTGTAAGGTATAGATGGTTATAAGATACTTTTTACCATATCCGTCTACGGTAAAGAACGAAAATACGCGGTCTGAGTTACAGGCGCCTCCTAGTAGGTCAATGTTTTTATAATTTCCGTAAGGTTTAGCATAGTTTGAACATAAAAACGTTTTTACGGTAGATGGCGCTAAGATGCCGCCTTAAGGCATGCAGAAATAAATCAATTAGTTAAAAATTAAGATCGAACTTATGACCTCTTTACCGGGGTAAAGTGGACTGCATAAAACGGCGTGATATTAACCTTGTATCAATATACAAAACGCATTAAAAGCAAACTTGTTCTACACTCCGATACTCAGACAACATACCGCAAATCCGTTAGTCTCTCAACAAATTTCGCAAATAACAATACAACTTTCACACACATCTATATCATCATTAATCTGGCAAACTCCACGGAAACCATATCGAATTGAATCAGCTCCATCGCCAATTTACCAAGAGCTTCGAGCGTCCTTGCTTCACTGTGTGTTTGGTTTAGAAAAGTTTTGGGCAGAGGCGGTGAAGAGGTGAAGTAAGACTGGTTTGGTGGTACGCTATCGGCTGGAAAGTAATAAGTATGGAAGTGTTCACCCACGCGACGCCTACGTCGCCGGTATCTATGTGATGTGGTGAGGACTTAGTGTTTCAAATTCAAATCCGCTCATATCCTAGTTTGAGCGGATTTGAATTTGAAACTACACTTCGAAACAAAGCACCCTCCATAAGTTAAAGTGACCGTGCTCGCTAGTGACAGCGTAAACGATTTGTATGGAGGCGCCCTTAGCGATTACTTAGTACAATTCTTCATTCAAATCGCTTACGGAGTCGCTAGTGAGTACGATCATTGTAAACTCCTGGTAATTACCTACCGGAATCTGTTAAATGTATTTTAACCGTATTTTTTGATGTTATTATAAATCGGATTACAGTTAAGATTAACGTTATAAAATGCTTGACACCTTAATTACAATAACTGATACCGAATCTTCAACATTTAATGCTTAGATTAAGGGTTGAAGGTCTATTGGGAGATGGCACCAGAAATATATATCAACAGATAGATGCGTACTACGCACCGGACGACGCAGCGTGGATAGGCCCCCACAAGATGCGGGCCGCGCAGGACCGGTCATGGTGGCGTTATCTGGGGGAGGCCTATCCTAACTTTTGGCTGATGATGTGATGATGAGATAGATAGATAGCACTGTAATCAATACCAATATAAATCAAAAAAGAAAACGCGCATCGCTAAACTTAACGGCTTCCTTACCTCAAAATACAAATGTCAATACTTACTTTATCTATCAGAAAATAGCATAGTGTACATGTGACAATGGTTTTATATAAATAAATAGATACCGTAATTAAGTATCAATGGAACCCCAGCCTTACGAACCCAGGACCATATTTACGGCACAAAGGGCGTAGAAATGATGTCCATGCGCAGCATGTTTCAACATGTGCCCGTTCGCTTCCGCCCTCAACGTGTTTGATAATTCAATGGTGACCTACTGGTGAATTGCATATGAATAAGGGTACCTATGACCGGGTAGCTACCCAGGGTAGGACGAGTCAATTTTTTTCCAACTAGGCATCAAAACTCGTCTATCCACTATCTGCCGACAACGGTTGCTTTCATACTTTGGACATGTGATGCGAAGATGAGCTGAGAGCCTTGAAAAACTGGTCGCGATTGGTGGATTGGAAGGCAAGAGAGGCCGCGGCCCGCCAACTAGATAGACTGACCAGGTTAAAGAAGCCACTTCCTCTAAGAAATTCCATCAAGCGGTTAGAGCAACATAGGATGGAGACTACTGATCAAGAATACGATACCTTGACATCACGATCCTCAGGAATGAGGGACTGACTAAAGAGGAAGAAGATAGGGTGAGGATTCTAACAAGTTTCAGGTGGATCAGAATTTTCTTCAAGGGAAAAAACACACGATGGAGAAGAATATTTATAATGATCCGAAGATATTGGCATAGATGATGAAAGAACTGTGATAGATAACTCTAAATGGAAAGATATGGATAGCGTATTGTCAGTCAAAATATGTCTACTTCCGGGCCATACCTTCAAATTGTATTTATTTATATTTTAATGCACAAAAAGTGCATTCAGGGCGAACTTGACTTCATTCTCAACCAGAAATAGTTTTTTTTTTTTATGTCATAGGGGGCAAACGAGCAAACGTATCGCCTGATGGAAAGCGATTACCGTCGCCCATAAACACCTGCAACACCAGAGGAGTCACAAGTGCTTGCCTACCCGGAGGACGAAGATAGAATGCCTCTATGCTAGTAATTTCACCGGCTATCTTACCCCCACACCGGAACACAACAATGCGAACATTGCTGTTTGGCGGTGGGCTAGCAGGCAAGACGGTAGTAACAATCCGGACGGACCCTGCACGAGGTCCTACTACTCCAGAAAGTTTTCTGGTACAGGGCGTTAAGGCTTGAAAATTAAATAAATGTTACTATTACTTACTGTCAGCCAGAATATAATTATAACCGTTTCAACCGAGCACACACATTGGTCCAAACTGCTGCTAATAGTAAAAAAATGAAATACAGTACATATCTGGGCATTTCTCAGGAGTGGCATTTTTAAGTGTCCGGGCTTGAAAATGGTTAAATTTACCATCGAATATTTCTGAATAAAATCAAGCTAGTACCTAACGGTTTGTTTCGTCTGGCGAGCTATGTAAACATTTCATGATAATTCATTAACATGACAATAAAAAAAAGTTATTACAAAAATTGACGTTCACTGGGAGCGTCCGCTTACCAGATTTGTTGAAACAAAAAATCATAACTGGATATTGGGTCTGGATACTATGATTTCACATGTGTTCCCGTATTCAGCATTAGTTTATTAATCATTTTGTTCCTATAGATATAATTTATCTGCTAAACATTTTAAATAAAAACAATTTTTCGGAGCGTCCGAGGGTAACTAGTGATTTCGGTGTAAACTTTAAAACACGTCAGCACTGCCTTAAAGAAGTATACTAGGAAACCCGCAGCTCGCAAGCAACTAGCTTCAGTTGTGTTCTCATCGCCGCCGAGAGTAGACGTCGGCTCAATGGCTTGTAGGTAGAGTTCGTGTGGGTTCGTTCGTCATTCGGTGGATTTGGTTACGTGTTTTGTTGAATTCGGTGGAACAATTTGTGTTGTTCAGTGATTGTGTGTCTGCAATTTTATAAGTGAATAAACTATCTCCGGGAGAATGTAAGTCCATAATAATTTGTTCGTGTCTATATTACTTTTAGTATTCCTTAAATCGATAAAAAACATTAAATTTTGAAATCAGTGGAATTGATTTCCATGGATTCGGTGTAATTTTTGACCACTGAAGTCAATAAAAATTGCCACCGCTATCAATTTTTACGATAAAACCAACTGGTTTTACATTATTTCTATATTGTCATGCCCCTCAATCGGTTCCTCAATGCTTATAATCGTGATTTTGTTAATCCAGCATAGTTCTGACTTCTTTAGTCTTCATAGTTTTCTTTGTGTTCTGTTTACTAATTTCGGTGGGTTGCTGTTCGTTAGGCTGCTTTCACCGGCATCTCATTGGCATTTTAGCACATGGTTTACCCATCTCGTTGAACTGGTGCATCAGGGTATTATGCCTCAACAGCCTGACACTACAAATATTCCTAAGGGTCGTCATTTCAGCGAGCTACACATCGAAAACTATGAAGTATTGAGCCTTTGATTTCGGTGATTGTAAAATCTTAAATATCTTATGAACCACTAAGTTCAGAAGAGGGCCTTTGCTACCAATATTTTTTTAAATTAGGCCGTTTTCATATATTAAAGTCACGAAATAAAAATATGAAAAATAAAATTGACCACCGAAGTCAAGCAAAATAGCTCGGCCCGGAGAATCGCCCATCTACGTATGTGCAGTAAAAAAATTAAATTGGCAGTTTGTAAGTTTGAGCCAGTGTTATATGGAAAGGTCAAATTTACCCCGATTGTTTCATAATTAGCTCCAATAAGCGCAAATGAACGCATTTCATTTCATATAGGTACACAATAATACGCCAGTCAACACGGCAAACAATACAAGTTACTCACAAACCATGAATTTAAATAAAATCAATGCACAAAACAACGGGTAAAACGTTATTTGCAGAACGTTAGCAAAAATGCTGAGCGCGATAGCAAATTGCAGGCGTGTTCCAGTCAGCTGCATCGTCGGCATACATTGTTTATATATGAAAGGCTTTTTAGGGGTCCGTCATTATATAAAAAGGTGTATTTAATCCAGTGAATAAAGGGGTTTCACCTTAAAAACGGCCCGGTAGTTCTGATTTTTTTATATGTTGTCTAGAATGGTTAGTGATTGTTTAAAATGCACAATAAAATTACCCCTGTTCCGCGCCCGTCGCCATATTAAAAAAAAACGGTTTTTTTTTTCAGATATCGACTTATATTTTCGTTTAGGAGCATTTCAGCTAGAAAAAAGCTTTAGCAATATTGTAGAAGATAAAATTTTCTATAGTTTCCATTTTCAATTTTGTTTCTAGGACAGACAGTTACGGAGATATGAACAAACGAAATTTTAACTACCGGACCGTTTGTAAAGTCACCCCTCCAGTTATTTAGTCTCTATTCACCGAACTAATAGTCTGTCCGAAACTGAAGGATCAAATTGATGTCAAATTGTGTCTTGGCGTTACAAACAATCGTATTTTTGTAACATTAAGTTTTTCACTTGTGCCAGTTTGATATGGTTTGACATCATATAGACATAACATTTGATCTTACGGATCCGCAAGGCCTATACTAACATATAGGTAGTCGTAGTTTAAAAATATAATAACTATGTGGCTGCCGCGCCATGACAAAACGTATCATCATCAAAAAAATTCAATGAGTTTAGGTATGTACAGTTGTACACAGGTACAATCGTGACTCTAACAGCCTACGACAATTTAATAGAATGAAAACTGTTGAGGTTTCCTTATTTTATTTCTGATTTACATTAACTTATTTGAGAAAAGAACATTATTTGACTAAACTATAGGTACTTAATTTTCTAAACGATCTACTAATAATTTTTATTCCTAAGGTTACTACTTGTTAGGCAATCCCCTATTTTGATGGCCGCTGTAATAATTTATTATTTTGGGATTTTCCACAGAAAACTATGCATTATCCGAGAAAAAAATTACCTATATTCACCATTCTTTGAACCAACTTTATAAAAAAAACGTAAGCACCGTTTCGTGAAAAAAAAATAAGCGCACCAACACTATCGTATAGATAAATATTTCGATTGCGCGGAACCCTTCAACTCCTAAATTGGTTTACTTTCCCATAAGGGTTTGTTTGTCGAGTAATTGGACGTATATTCGGGAACGTGTGAGCAAACGAGTGGATTCACGAATGTTGGTGATTCCCGGTTTCAATTATTTACGGGGCATTAAAGAAAAATGTGGGATAGAAAAATACTATATTTCATGTGTCTCTAATCTGTGAAATTAGTGAAAGTGGTATGATATTAAAAGACGTATTCTTAGTTTACGACTTTAAAAATAGAATATATAAACTTGTAGAAGAGAGCCCCGTGGATCAAAATAGCAACACATTAGGTTTTTTTTATATTAAAACTTCAATGCATAAAAAACTTAAAGTACAAAAGGCGGACTAAATGAATGCCATTTGAGGCATTCTGACGGAAAAAAATTAAGTTGAACGGGAAACCCCACTTAAATTGATCTAGTCCCAAAGTAAGCCTTTGTAGGCTTCTTTTATTTGCACTAGTCGACGATACACATACTTATACGTATAGATAAATACATACTTACATAAATACATAGAAACCGTCCATGACCCAGAAACAAACATTTTGAGTACATCACACAAATATTTATGTAGGTACATACGCACACACATTTTAAGTAGTGCATACTTTGTCTGCAAATGGAAGCGTGTACAAATCCCACTCGATCCTACAAAACGCTAATAAAACAATGCTTTCCAACAAATTAGCAAGCACCAATCACATATCATTTAACAATCGTGATCCCCGCTAATTGCCCGCTAGCGGACGGACGGACAGAGTCACGACGCCGCATCATACACATTAATCATAAACATATTGATAAACAATTGCCCTACCTTAAATGAGGGGTCAACGGGACCCAGCTGTGCTAACGTAACAACGCTACCTCAAAACACAGCACAAACGAAAAACCACTCTTCATTCTACTCTTAAAGTTCAATTTCTTTCACCATTACCATTTCTCTTACGCTTTTTAGTTATAAGGACAACGGGTCAATTTTTCCGCGTTCATATCCATGCCGCTAGGAGCTCTTTTTCTGTTGTTGTATAGTTTATATTCCCTTGATAGTTTGTCGAGTTATACTGATACATATACTGTTTCTGTTGTCGGCAAAGCTTTGTCGCCGACCGACAAAGGCACGTGGGAACGTGCGCGTGCGTCTTCAATGCAGTTCTGTTACTTATATAAAAAGTCATAGCTTTATAGGGAATTGTTGTGAGTTACGACCTTTTGTGGATTAAGAGTGGTATTGTAATATTTGTAATGTATGGTTCGTGCGTCGATCGATTGATTTTGAAAATAGAGAATGTATTTGAGCAATTGAATGTAATGTGAAAAAAAGATGATATGGTGGCCTATTTCGAAAGACACAATTTAGTCGAATAACTAAATTGGTAACGGAAGTTTGGAAACAAAAAGAAATCAAACTGTTACGTGTACTTATTTCTTAATTTCTTCGTGTCGCACGCATGATGCAAGAGTACAGTGTCATATTAATGTTTCCCAATAAAACTTGATGAAGTTTATAAAAAAAAAACTGGCCAAGTGCCAGTCGGACTGCGCACCAAGGGTTCCGTATAAACACTTAATTTCCATCTTAACTGGCTCCGGGTTTAGACGGAAAGTTTAAGTTTGCACCAGGTGTGTATGGCGCTGCATACAAATGCAAGGTTAACGCAATCGATCACGTTTGTTGTATGGTAGCCCCACTTAAGTATTTATTTTATTTTGTTTTTAGTATTTGTTGTTACAGCGGCAATAGAAATACATCATCTGTGAAAATTTCAACTGCCTAGCTATCACGGTTCATGAGATACAGCCTGGTGACAGACAGACAGACAGACAGACGGACGGTCAGTCAGACGGATGGACAGCGGAGTCCCGGATCCCGTTATTACCCTTTGGGTACGGAACCCTAAAAAACAAACGCATTATTACAAATATGTAGATCAAAACCCATATGTGAACTTTGCTCCACAGAGCCTCAATTTAAAATAGACCTTACTTCTCTAATTTCAACATCGTTGTTCAAAAATTACTGGTACATAAAGTCTTATAACAAAGCATGTTACAACTAGACCACACATACAGCCTTATTCTGCAAGTCACGCCCAAATGAGTCGATCCTATTAACGTTACAAGATACCATCTCCGCTTGTCTCATGCCAGTATCGAGAAACAATTAAACTATTGATTGCGATTTCGGAATAGGTGCATGAGGATATTTGGAATAGTTCCCGGTATAGGTACCTAATCAATTTGAGAGTGATGACCCTTAATGTGAGTAAACATCAAAGTCAATAAACCGCGGTTAGAATTTACCTATGATCTCGTTACAATAGTAACTGATACCTTATTAGGTATAGTTTTTTATAATATTAACTATGCAAGATGCACATCCTTATTGTATAGCTGTTGAGCAATTATAGCATAGGTAAGAACTGACAATAAAAGGCATACAGGACAGGGCAGTAATGTTAAGGTACTTTTATTTTGTCATACAAGTTTTCTTAATTATACATCGCCTGTATGTATAAAATTTCTGATCAAAATTCGTACAAAAATTCGTACGACTCTATAGTTAATGGCGAAGAGGCGGGGTATTTTTGATTATATCTATTTTTCTCGAACATGCAATGAAAAGTCGTCATAGCGTGCGTTATAACAGGCTTCCAAGTATCACGTTTCGGGCAGAACAACTCGAGAGAACTGTAGAGGAATTTCATACAAAATTGAAGCTCCATCAGGCTGGGAAGTATTTTTTTTAAACGTGGCGTCTGTGTTCATGAACAGGCTAAACAGTTGAATTCTATTTTTTTTGAGTGGTGTATTTTTTTATTTAATTGCATATGTTTGAGAAAACGACTATACATGCCTTAGGGGTCATCCATAAATTACGTCACACGAATTTCATGATTTTTTGCCCCTCCCCCCGTCCTTGTCACAGCTGGTCACATTTGGGAGACCCCCCCCTCCATAGTGTGACGTCACATATGTTGCAAATTTACATTGAGAAATTATTGAATGAAAACAGCGGTTCCGAAATCGGTTTTATTTCCATTTTTTTTTTATTAAATTAACATCAAATCAAACAATTAACAAAACAAAAAACGATGATAGTAGTGCGAGTGGTCGACAAAACAATTGGTATCTTATAGACACAGATATAGTTGTGTCATGTGTTTGAGGTTTTCGTAAATTAATAGTTTAAAGTTCGTGTTTTAACACTTATAATAGATTTTGAAATGTGACGTCACGAAATTTAGGACCCCTCCCACCCCCTTGTCACACAATGTCACACTTCGTCGACCCCCTCCCACCCCCTTAACGTGTGACGTAATTTATGGATGGCCCCTTAGCCGTGAAAAGAGCTTGCACCCGGCAAGCCATTCTTTCCAGGCGTCTGCAATAATGTATTATTTCACCACTGCAACCTTTACCACCAATCAGGTCTTCAGGTCAATTTGTACATATCTTATACATAATGCATTAACGACATTGGACAGTTTCATTAGTTACGACTTTCTGTACCCTGAGGGAAACAACGCAAAATGAGCCAAATAAGGTGAACTATCCGGGAATCGAATTCATAACCCTTTGTGCTCCAATAGGGCAGCGCCGAGAAAGGACCTAACGTGTCATTGTGCCGATGTGTACCGGTAATATCGGTATAATACCGGTATTGTATCGGTAATGTCAATGGCCACAATCACCACCTTAACATTGAGGCTCGCGCTGTGGCATTAGTGGGTTATCGGGTTTGTCGATATTCGCTAAGTTATGTTAACTAAATATTTATAGTTTCCTTTATTTTTACCAAAAAGCTTTAAACCGATGTGTATAATCTTAATCTTTGATAAGTAGGTAAGTAAAATGTTACAACGTATTGAAATTTCCAACATAAATAATAATACGCAAATCTCTAAAGTATCAGATTAACTTGACCTGATCTTGAAAGATCTACAAAGATAATCAATAAACCTACAAATACGGAAGTAAAGTAGGTCTTAAAGTTAACAAAAGAAGTTCCTTTGCTCCTACCATCCGCTTTCTTTAATAATTATCGAAATTAGTTCACTCCCAGATTTCGCCCAATAGATGCCTATTTTTTTCGGAAAGTGTCTCGCGATTTCGACTAGCTAATTATCGAACTTCGCTATCGAAAACTCCCTTGCAACCCCAAGATTATCCATCAACGGATTCAATCGAATAACACGTGTTTAGTATAATTCGTATAATTACGTAACTTGGTATAATCTGTGGTATAATTTAGACTGCGCACGCGACTAATGCCTGCCGTAACGTGTCATCACGGCGCCATTACAGATTTATGACGGTTGGCATTGTCTGATATGATACGCTATTGAAAAGATTGAGTATTGTTATGTTATTTCTATTTCAATGGGGAATGTTATGTTGAGAATAATATCCTAATAGAGTGTATAATTCACCGCGATTAGGACGTGTAAAAAGCCTTATAAAAAACTATACGAATTTTAAGGATCCTTACCCATTCAAAAATGCTGATAATTTTAGACCTTTTTTCTATGATCAAACATGTTGCTTAACGGTGATATTACTTAGAACAGTGCCATTGAAATTTACTGGTAAATATTTGAAACCTACAATTTTAATTTTTCATTGATATTTTCTGATTCAAAAACTAGGTAGGTACTCGAAGACTGCACGCAATTAAAAGATTAAATAGCTATGTTACTTTGTATAACTCAGAGTTGGTTGAAATTATCAATATATTTGTCATAATATGAAAATATTAAATTTTAAAAGGAATAAGGCCTCTTAAGTTTAGTTGCATATTAGTTTCACTTCGTACTACTTACATTTATTCAAATCTGCCGTATCGAAATACATTTTTACAGTCTGACCAAAAAGAGTAGAAATTAACAAGTTTCAACTGTATAGCTCTTATAGTTTCGGAAAAAAATGGCTGTGACATACGGACGGACAGACGGACAGACAGACAGACGGACAGACAGACATGACGAATCTATAAGGGTTCCGTTTTTTGCCATTTGGCTACGAAACCCTAAAAAGTGGCAATCCATACTAATATTATAAATGCGAAAGTGTGTCTGTCTGTCTGTCTGTCTGTCTGTCTGTTACCTCTTCACGTTTAAACCGCTGAACCGATTTAGATGAAATTTGGTATATAGATAGTTTCAGTCCCGGGGAAGGACATAGGATACTTTTCATCCCCAATAAATTTAGTGTTCCCGTGGGATGAGCGGGTAGCACCGCGGTGCACAGCTAGTACTGTATATTGTCGTCCCCGTCTTAGATTGATTAGAAAGGGACGACACTACAGTATTGCCACTTTTTAATTTCTACTCTTTTTGGTCATACTGTACAAGTGCATGATCGTCCGTTGACAATCAAGCACATAAATACCGACTTAAAATAAAGCTCGTATCTCATTATCAAACGACAAACTAGATACGAGGTTTTGGAAAGTAGTGTCAGAAATTATTGTGAGTTTTGGTTATCACCATTTATAATAATTAGGTATATTGGAGCTGGCCTAATGATGGAGACGGATGATGGAACTCCTAAACAACGCAACGCAATATAAACCCATTTTATTTGATCAATATCAATCCTATAACTTAAATTGAGCTTATATTTTAGGTACTCATTTATTTACGTTTGCTGAGGCTAATTCTTGCAACATTTTTCTTCGTCAATTTTTACTATTACTGGTGAAATAATATGAGAAAATATGAGAAAAAAATGTGAGCAGACAGTAAATTAATATCACAAGTAAAAACCATCAACAAAAATCAAAATTCGTAACGACTCTCGAATAAATCATATCAAAATTGACAAAACACTAATTGGCTTGCAAAACAAATAAACTTTCACCTCGCATGCACTCAAAACTAACTCAAAGTACCCATTAGCACGGGCATTTCATTTTCCAACGGTTTTTTCAACGCAACGATCGAAACTTCAGTATTCGGCTTCGAAATTTAAACAATACTTTTTCGATTGGTCGCTGCGACGCTATTAAAAAGTTTTGCGCGCGACGAGGTATTTTGTTTTTTATTTTTTTATTTATTCGGTCGAGCGGTCTGTATCGGTTGATGTGGTAAAATAGTTAGATAACTATACTATTACAGCATATTTTTAGTTCTGTATAATGTTTTTTTCTATTGTACTAAAAAAGTGTAGTAGACTATGTACAGAGGTAAAAGTTCTTATTAAAATTATGGTAATATCCTAGTCTATCCGAAACTCTTATATCAAATCGTGACAATTTGGCATAGGCACAGAATTGAGATATACTATCAGTCATTTTCCTCTCAATACCGTTTAGTTCGGTGAATATAGACTGAAGTACTAGGGGTGACCTATGTTGTCTAAGATGGTTAGTGAGTATTAAATGCAAAATGCACAATTCCCTTCCCTCCGCGCCCGCCGCCATATTGAAAAAAACCGGCACTATATCTTCACATTTTTGCTTATACCTTCGTTTAGGAGCATTTTAGCTAGAAAAGAGTGTGGGCAATGTTGTAGAGAATTAATTTTACTATAGCTATGCTTGTTTTCCTAGACTAGTCCGTAACTGAATTACAGTGTTCTAAACCCACAGAACTTTGACAAATTTCCGGAAAATGCGACTTTTACAGTTTTTAAAATGTGCATATCTCCGTAACTATCTGTCCTTGAAACAAAATTTAAAATGTAAGTTATAGAAAATTTAATTGTCTACAACATTGTCACAGCTCTTGTCTAGCTAAAATGCTCCTAATCAAAGGTATAAGCAAAAATCTGCAGAAATTTCCGGTATTTTCAATATGGCGGCGGGCGCGGAGGGGGATGAATTGTGCATTTTGCATTTTAAACACTCACTAACCATCCTAGACAACATATCAAAAATTCAAAACTACCGGAACGTTTGTAAGGTAAAACCCCTTTATTCATTGGATTAGTTCGAGCATGACTGATGACAGCTGAGTCGTGCGACAAGCGATGTCGCGGCAAGATTATACTGTTCTGCTGACTTAGATCGAGAATTTTCCAATATCCTTTTATATTATGAGCTAGCTATTTTAAGAATCTGAAAAAATAAATCTCGGGATTGAATTAAGCTACAGTTTGAGCTATCTTAGGAAGTTGGCGGACAAAAAATGTAGGCGGTAGCGGGTCCCTGTAGCGCAATGTCAGAAACAAATTAGTAAAATATTATAATATAATGCTTTATTTTTGCAAGCTTTTATTTAACTTGCATTGTACGTAATATGTTTGTTCGGGTGGAATCTTGCAACTCAATTTTGAAGCAGATATCGTCAACCGATTGAGCTGAAATTTTGCATACTTACACAACTTTGATGACAATACAATAATATGGTACCATGGGGCTGATCTGATGATGGAGCCGGAAGGTGGCCATAGGAACTCCGTAATAAATAGAGCAATCATATCGAGCTTGGGCTCGTTAGAATCGTCTCTGTGAGCAATTAATGGATGTTCAAAGAAAAGTAAAGTTGGCTATAAAAGCTTGTCACAAAATGAAATTTTTGACAGAAACTTATTAAATTACATTTCAATGCATTTGATAGTTGCGCGTAGTGTGATGTGACATCTGTAGCTTTTTTAAACAGTTAGTTAATATCTTTTTATCGATACCGTTTTAATGTGGAAAAACAATATAATACAATACAATACAACAATACTTTATTGCACACCAATAAAAGTTTACAAAAGAAAACAATACAAACACAATTTAAAAACACCACATTTTTATTTTTCTAAATATTGACACAAAGGTAAATTATGAAAGAAAAATGTAATGTGATCCACATTCCACTGCAACGTAAGCAGGACTCGAACCTGCGACTCTACGTTTCCGGCGAAGTGCTCTCCCAACTGAGCTATCACATCGTAAAGACAATCACACCAAATCTTTGATTCCATAATTCTATGCTACTGGAGCGCCGTCTGCGTCATATATTATCATATGTGTTTAAAATGCTTATACGCATTAGCTGTACCCTAGGATGGCGTTTAGTTCATTTTTTTTTGGATTTTTGACACATTGTAGATGGAACTAGGCTGTGTGCACATTGTCGTCATTACTACCAGCGACATAAGTAGACATAAAAGCTCAAATTACAGCGGAGCCATAATGCGGGATGTTTACGATAATCGCGCTCGCTCGTTATCTTAGCAGGGCTGTGTTACGTGTCATGGCGACTACTGTTACATTTAAATATTAGTACATTAACTGCAGTGAGTGGGTATGGGCCAACCGTAGGGAGGCCGGATAGTGATACGAAGCCAGCAAGCCCTTTTCACGGCTAGGCATGTCGGTATAGTGCTTTTCTCAAACATATGCAATGAAATAAAGAAATGAACACAGACGCTTGTTAAAAAAAAATACTTTCCGGCCTAGGCCTTCAGTTTTGTATGAAATTCCTTTACAGTCCAGGTCGTCTGTCTACCTTGTTGAGGGTCTTCTCTTTGGGGGTTTACTTTAAATAAACATTATTTTACAATGTATTATTTGAAAAGCTATTTTTAAAAGTTGCTAACTTAAAATTAAAATAGAAGTAGATAGCAGGCGGTCTTGTAGCTAAAAGCGATCTCAATTATCGTCAGAAATGTGATTGTTTTTTTAATAGATACACTGAAAAAAATAGCTTGTGGAGCCTACTGACATTACAGTAAGACTTACTGCAATAACAGTTACGCCTACTGACATTTCAGTAAACCTAACTGTTATTGCAGTAAGTCTTACTGTAATGTCAGTACTCAGTAGGCTCCACTGGCTGTTTTTTTCAGTGTAGAGTGATTCTGAAGTGAGTGTGAAGTGGAAGGTGTATATGTATAATACGTAATACGTGCATACTTTTTAATTAATTAGCATTGCACTCGTGCGAAGCCGGGGCGGGTCGCTAGTACATAATAAAATAAGGTACAAAGATAATTTATATATTGTGTGATTTTCGACCACAATTCGTTTCCAATTACGAATCTGATTAAAATTGGGAATTTTCGCAAATTAGTAATTCGTTACTGTTAAAATAGACTTGTAATTTATTTGATAAGAACGAGTTGAAAGAAAATAACGAAGCAATCATCTAATCCAATTAAGGAATTATTTGTTGTTGAGAATAAAGTATTACGTTTCCACGAACCAACCGTAGTCTACCATCAAGAGGATTTATATTGAACTTCGGTTTTTCTTCCAAATATATTTCCATGAATTTAATGGCCGCTCCAGGTTCGGTTTTAGTGATCTTCATCATCTTTACAAGACCTTTTGTTTGCCGTAGTCTGGCAGAAATATTCTTCAGGGTGATCAATCCAAATGGGTCAGTAATTCAGTATCGAGAAGTCAGAAACTATAAGAGATAGGGAAATCTGTTCTTAGGAACCATGGCGTCAATTTTGCATTTTTTTTTTATAAATCTCATACATAACCGGGAATTGAACCTGGTTAAAATTCTGTAAGTAATCGCGTGTCGTATTGTGAGATTGTTTACAGCCATTTGACCAGGTTATGTATAAGATTATGTATATATTTACAAAAAAATATGCAGTTTTTTATTCAATCTAAAATCGACGTCATAGGTTCCTAAGAACAAACCCTGTCTTTATAGTTTGTGACTTCTCCTTACTGACCCATTTATATTGATCACCCTGTATGTAATCTAATAACATAATCTTGGGATGTCCAGCTATCCCTGTACCAAAATTGGTTAAAATTCGTCCAGCCGTTGGTACGGCTGGTACCGCGCGCTTACACAAAAACGTGCATAGCGCTATTGAGATTTTTTCCTGAAATCATAACCAAGCTCCAAAGAAAACTGGTTTGAAATACAGTATTAGTGGTAAATAACGTCTGTTGACAACCAAAACTCACTAATTAACAAACACCTACTTAAATCAAAGCTCGTATCTCAGTATCAATCTACAAACTAGATACGAGGTTTTGAAGAATAGTGACAGAATGTTTTATGACAACAGTAAGACTTACTGTTGTTGCAGTTAGGCTTACTGTTATTGCAGTTAGGCTTAGTGAAATGTCAGTAGGATTCACTGGCAATTTTTTCAGTGTAGGTAAACATCGCCGTTGACTGATATTTCAAGAAAGACATCATCGTTTAGTATTTATTATTTATTTATTAATCAAATACATTACACAGCATTACTAAATTAAACCCAAGGTACTGTGAACTGCAAAAATAAATATATAAATATCGGACAACCTCACACAAACCGTATTTAAAAATATATACTTAAATACATAAAACAACCATGACCCAAGTACAAATATTCGAGATCATCACACGAATATTTACCCTGGCCGGGATTCAAACGGGACCACTAGCTCAGTAGGCAGGTGTCAACAAACTGCGCCAAACGTATCGTCAAAATACATAATAAATAAACAAGACTTGAAACTTGATGATGAATAAATGTAAAGCGCACATCCTAGAGTATGGCTAATGCGCATAAGCATTTCAAACATATATGACGCAGAGAGCGCTCCAGTAGCGTAAAGAATTATGAAATGAAAGATTTGGTGTGATTGACGTTGCGATCTAATAGCTCAGTTGGGAGAGCAATGCGCCGGAAACGCAGAGGTCGCAGGTTCGAGTCCTGCTTAGATTGTAGTGGATCGCATTCAATTTTTCTTTCTTAATTTACCATTGTGTCATTATTTATAAAGACTTGAAACTAGTTAGATTTAGGCGACATAACGACGTGGTACTATTGCCTGATCTGCACCTTTAGCACAACTGTGACACGAGATTCTTTCTCGCGCGAGAAATATTACCTATCTCTTTCTTCGCAGTGCTATGAGAGTGACGGCCTGACGGGCGATGCTATATTATGTCGCGCGACAAGAGTAGCGAAGCCTAAAGTTATGCTAGACGGGCTAGTGTAGAATTTGGCAGATTGCCCTGGCATCATCAAGACCGTGGTCTTCAAGAATACGCAATGCAACATACCAAAGTTGCACAGAGAAATCCGCTGAACAGGAATCCATGTCCATCTCAATTACCATCAAACCGCTATAACACGGACCTGGGCAATGAATGAAACGCTCTCGTACCATCGGCGACACGTCGCGTCGCGCCGTATATCGCCCCAATGACGCAGTTAGTGTGAGCGGCGTCGCCGAATGTCGCCAATGCGTTTGCAAAATCGTTTTGATACTTTTATACAACTTCTAAAAACTAAACCGTATGTCGGCCCGATGACGCAGTTACTCTTAGTGTCGCCAAATCTCGACAATGCGTTTGCAAAATCGTTTTGATACTTTATAGAACTTCTAAAAACTAAACCGTATTTCGTTTGGCCCGATGACGCAGTTAATGTTTGGGTTACCACTTACCGAATGTCGCCAATACATAGTGTAAGGTTTGTTAAGTATGGATAGTCAAACCTTATTGATTGTTGTATTGGTTTTAATAATTCGCACCATTAAACTGATGGAGGGAACGATGACAGACGTCAATGTCATATTTGGCGCGGCGTGAGAAAAGGTGGATGTGATTATTGTGATTTATTGTATTTAATGGATTATGCTGGTATTTGTGAAAAGAGTTATTGATGGGAGTCAATACAAATAGAATTGTTATGCGTGCTTCATGTGGTTTCATTCCTGACCGAGGGATATACGCCAACATCAGGTACTTTATTGAACTTATAAAAACTACATTTTGTGACAGTTGATTAAAATGGTACATAATTCGAATTAGTTGACATTGATTGTTGGCCATACCACAGACATGTCCGGATTTATATAGATTTTTGGTATTCGATCTGTAATCATAGAAATAAATATATTTTCTTTTATATGTTAATAGAACACATCCAATATTTTGGACAGTTATTATTTGAAATATATGCTACGCAGTAAGAAGTTAGTCCAAATAACAGAGATGCCACGACTTTCAGCGGCAAGCGGCGACCTGTTGAGCGAGAGACCCGAGTGAGTCATACAAGTGAGTGAAACAGATGCAAACGCAGGTTGAATTTCTCGAATAAAAGTGGAAGATGGGAGGTCGCCTAGTAGTTTAGCTTGGTATAAGTAAATGTAAATATGTATTTTTTTTGTCTCATTGGTAAGAAAAAAACCCAAATCAAAACATGGCCATATGTGCAGTCCTTAATGTTATATGGAATTTTATTATTAAGTACCCAATTTAAAATTAGAATAAAATTTTCATATATAGTATCAAGATCACTTGCTATGGTTTTTAGTTGAGCGTTGTCAGTGCGCAAATTACAGTGAGATGCTGACTGCATTTTCAGGGTTGGATTTAGACACAAAATAAACCGAAGTAGCTATAGGTATCATTCAATTCATTTTATTGGTTTAGAAAAAAACTGTCAAAAAAGACGCAGTCATGTAGCAGTCTTTAACCCTTTACCGCATATAGAAAAAAAATAGTTGTTTGAATTTGAACCTTGACCTGTGACACTAAGGTCCAAGTTCATATCTCCCATATATGGCTTCGTATGCGGTAAAGGTATAATGCTATATGATTTTTCATTATTACCCTATTTGTAATTAGAACAAATCATTAACAAGTCCTCAAACGTTAGGCTGTTATTTCGTAGATTATCTGTACAATTCTTTGAATGTTTCAGAAAATATATTACTTGTATGGTATCAAGATCACTCGCTATGGTGTTTGGTTGAACGTTGTCAGTGCACACATTACTGTGAGATACTGACTGCATTGTCGAGCGGGGTTGGATTTAGACGCGAATTAAACCGAATTATTACAAGTGAATTAGGCCAGTGTGGACACCCACGTGGCGCGATACTTGGTGCGTTTAACTTGCTATTTGAGAGACGACTTCAAAAAAGAAAGTTTAATTCAGTAATAATCGTTTTTTAGTTTGTAAGTGAATTTTGTTGTAGACTGATTGTGAAAATATTTTTGTCGGAAGTAATATACTTATACCTACTTCTGTGGGCCTATGATGGCTTTTATCTCCCGATAAATTAATAATTGATAAAGCAAGCGTCAAAATGCGAGAATAAGTGACAGATGTTTTTTTATTAATCCAAGATGCTACTCCGTACCAAATTTTATCAAAATGGGTTCAGCCGTTGGAGCGGGAACAAGTAACAAACATACAAAGACACTGACAAACTTTCGCATTTATAATATTAGTGTTATATCGGAAAACTAAAAATTGTAAATGCGTAAAATAATTAAATTAGATTAAATTCGGTTCCTATGCGTTTAAATTTTAGCTGTCATTGTTGTGTAAAATAAATTAGGACCTGGGCATAGTGTTTGCTCATGCCTCATAACAGTATCTCCTGGCCAACATTCATGTCCCCGTATCGCACACGGCCGACATGCGCACGCGTCGTAAACGCAGATTTAGCGCCCATAAAACTTAGTAAAGGATTATGAGCCGGACCGTCATTCGTTTATAGAAAATAATGCGCCGTGAGTGTATCAGATAATGTTAGGGTTATCTGGTTTATCTAGAAACTTTCCAAATCTTAACTATATAATTACAAAGGATAAATAAGTAGTAGCCAAAATTTGACGCAATTCACTGAAGTGCAAGTAAGAATCGAACCGACGACTTCCGCTTGATCTTGACTATTTGAGGACAAAGACCCAAAGTGGATCTTGGCCTCCGATAACAGTTCACGCCGCGCTACACGATCTCAAGCCAAAATTGTCTAAAAAAACAAAACTGGTTAGTAGAATATTATGTTTTTTTTCAAGGTGGACAAAGCATTGTTCAAACTGATTTTCGAATATAGTATTAACTTAAACTTGATACTTTTTAATATTCATCTTTGAGCACTCTTCGCTACATGTCCGTGGCATACGGGCATACGTGGCATACATTTGACTACGGAATCCTTGGTATCTTAGATACTGATTAACTGTCAATGCTTAGCCCAAGGTGACTTAAGACAACATTTTAAATAGATGTCTACTTTACGGATGAACATGTAAGAATTTCTAAGTAACTTGCCATCAGTAGGGTTAGTAAAAGTTAAAAGACAAATAGTGCTTAGTAATAATAATAACCAAAATTATGCAAATCTTCAACGACTTATTTTGGTTAATAGTAGCCCTCAATTTGTCAGTGCCCCAATTTCTGTAACTATAGCAGCTAACATTTGGGCTACTGTAGTTAACAAATCTTTTTTTTTTTATTTCAGTGTTTTAGAAACGGTAGCATGCGGCCCCGAATGAATTTTCTTCGCTTCACATGAGGAATGAGCTCTAGGTTGTAAGTCCGCTGGGAAACACTACTTCCAATAATATATGACCATCGATCCATATAATGCACGTTAAGCTCTCAATCGTGTCTGCATGTAACGTGCTCGATACAAAATGGACGTACGTAAATACGGCCGACGCCTGCGACACTACCGTATCGGGTTACTGATTTACGGGGCAGTGTCGCCACAATGTGCCGAATGCTGTTGGGATCAGGACACAGCATGCAGCGATTCTATGTTGTTCGCGTTGTCTCGCTCTCTTATTCCAACTCTCTCCTTTCTCTACTACGACTTAAGTCACGTAGACCCGGTTAGGTTTATCTGTGATGCAGTCCACGTGTTTCACCACCACCACTCAACAGATCCTGTGGATATACTCCCGTTAGCAGGTTTGTACTCGAACACTGTCCGACTTATAGATGGCGAGGTCTAACTAGACCAGTACAAGTTAAGCCTACATATAATCAGGGCGCGGAAACATGCCTCTCTTAGGCGCCGCATCGTTTCACGTCAACGACGCCACGTCTTGATTGTGTGGATAGATGCCACGACTACCTGTCGACATGCAGCGGTTTACCCTATACTGGACTTTTTTGTAGAGATACCAACGAATCAGTATGTGTTTGATTTGGCCTTACAAAAAAGCTCGAAGTCCCTTTAGTATAAGGAGCAATGGAGCGAGCTATGCTCGGAGTTTCCTTGTGCGATCGAGTCTGAAATAAGGAATTCCGCCGGTAAACCAAGATCGTCGCTAAGAGAGTTGTCAGACTTAAGCGGACCGAGCACATGGATCGTTAAACCGATTACCAGAATGGCTGTGATAAGTGATGACGCACCAAAATACGCGGCGTAGGAGGCTTTCCACAAAGTTGATCAACGATCAGCATCTCTAGCTTAACTGTGACGACAAATACTACCTGTCACTTTCCTTTTCATACCGTGCGAACATGACAGATGATGCCGAGTCGCGCGACAACTGAAGCCACGCCAAAATATGCTAGCCCTGCGGGTTAGATTCACGGGAAGACTTCCCGTTGTGGAAAAGCTTATGGTGTGGCCTTTGTTCATCAGTAGGACATACTCGTATTCAGCGAATACGATAAAAATACTAATATAAAATTAGATCCATAACCGCTGGCGACTCTAACTTGCGCCAGTGTCATGTAAAACACCCGCGAAAGTCTTGTAGGAAACAGCGCCGGACATTACATGTGATAGTTTGTAGCTTACAGGATTTTTAGCACGACAGCCTGGATCAGTTAGCCGTGAGAACAAAGCACGAGATAAAAGGCCGTTCCTACATAATTCTGGTAAACAGAATCTAGTCAAATTAACTGTCATTGCTCGTAGAACCGATATGGCAGAAAGGTTCTTGAGTGGCGACCGCGAACCTGAAAACGCAGTGAGAGAAGGGCCCCGATATGAACCGACGACCTGGTTAGGATAGCGGGTAGAAATTGGATGAGGGCACTAGACCGATCGTTGTGGAGAACTTTGGGGAGGCCTTTGCTCAGCAGTGGACGTCTATCGGCTGATATGATGATGATGAACTAAACTGTCAGAATGTCATTTGCGTTTTATACCTGTCCCGCTCGCTCTTACGCGATCCAGATAGGAACCTTTCAGTTTTCACTCAAATCCAAATTGCAATCTAAGATCTCATGAACAACTGAATTTTTCCCAGCATTAGACGTCATTTGACTGTCGTAGACTGATAAACTAATGGATAATGGACAAATGCCATCAAGGATCCCCTTCCACGTTGATCGCTCCTGTGATACCCACATACAAAAGATCTTCAAAAGGCTGTTGGTGGCCGTTTACATAGGAGACGTAGAACCGGTGGCCGTTGGGGCAGAAAGGTTCTAAGTAACTACTTCGTACCTAGAGATCGTTATTTGAGGAATCTTAATAGTGCAACGCAGCAGCGTCGCGCTTGCCAAAAGGCGCCATCCGTTGGTAAAATCTTCTTTGTCCCTAACATCACGCCTCACGGGTGGACGAATTTAATTTTAGTACATTCAATCTGGACATCCAATAATGGTTATATGGTAACTTTTACCTGACTATGGTAACTTCTCATAGTATTTATTCATTGACGTTTGGATGGATGGTTGGTATTGAGAGTTGAAATTTTTGCCTTTTTACGTCATAGCAATAATAACAGTAAATTAGCCGACAAATCTTAGCCGACAAGTCTTGAAAAGGAATTATTACGACGAGACTTACACCTACTACGGTGCATTCAAACACAATCAATATATTTCTCTAGTAAGGAAATAGATACTAAAGGTATGCCCACACCGGTGCGGCGCGTGGCGTGACAGACGCCCGACAAATTTACGCGACAGATAATGCTTATCACGCGCATGGCTTTATTACCCGCATTCGCGCACGAGCGTACGAGGCTGTTAGAGGTCTTACTCACCGCATCCGATCTGGACAGATGTGCAGATGATTTCTAAAAAAAGTATTATTTTAAAACAGTCCATTATTAAATAAAATATTTTTTCTTAAATAAACGAGGAAATAGTGCCATGTTTAAATTGATAAAAATATTTGTCTCATTTAGTTTGTAATATCCGGATCGTGCCAATAACCTACATAATAGTTGATAGAGCACCGCGGTGAGTACCACATGATCCTTTGACTTCAATTTGTTATCTATACAGGAATGTATCAACTGGCATTGTTAGCCTATTCTGGGGCCACATCCCACGCCCAATTGCGCGCTTCACGAAAAACCTATAAAATTTTCGGCTTTTACGAAAATCAAAAGGTGAATTCTGTAGTGTCATTTTCCTTGTGCTCTTGTTTATGTTAGGTTAGGTACTATTATAAAGCACTGTTCGGTTGTTAGATAGGTATTCATACCATTTTAACATATAAAGGGTGGGCCCTGTAACAGGAGCAAAAAATTTATATTGTAGGTAACAGTTTAATAATTAAAACGCGTATTGTTTCAGATTCCAATCGGGCGAAGTGTGTAAGCGATTTTAGGTATTCGAGACGTGAGGCCAATGACATATTGACATATGAATTTCTACGGGGATTAAGTTTGAAATTAGGTCAAAACTCGTTCTTAATGACTTAATCGTCATACTGGATTTTATAATTCTATAGTTGTTCGTTCTTTATTTTTTATGGCGATTTTTTCTGTTCGTTCTTTATTTTTTATGGCGATTTTTCTTATTGATTAAAAAGCAGACTGTCTCACAAGATTGTCGCACATCGGCATAAAAACTATCTTTGTATCTAAGGCTTAGATGACAAGACGTTCAAATATATTTTTAGGGTTCCGTAGTCAACTAGGAACCCTTATAGTTTCGCCATGTCCGTCTGTCCGTCCGTCCGTCCGTCCGTCCGTCCGTCCGTCCGTCCGCGGCTTAGCTCCGTGATCATTAGTACTAGAAAGCTGAAATTTGGTATAAGTATGTGTATTTATGTATAACGCCGACAAAACGGTAAAATAAAAATTCAAACTTTTTATTTTTTTCGGGTACCTCTCGAACACCTAAAGTGGGGGTGAATTTTTTTTTTCAACACTAATGTGTGGGGTGTCGTTGAATAGGTCTTGTAAAAATAATAGGGGGTCTCCTAAGATTATTTTTTTGATAAAGTCAGCAGTTTTGTAAATATTCGCTCCGAAAACAAAAAAATAGTGACCCCTCCCTCTAACTTTTCAACCACGGGTCAAAAAATATCGGAAAAATTCATGTAAATGAGACCTTATTAGTACTTTCAATGAAAACTATATTGAACAAAATCGGTTGAGCCGTTTTAGAGTTATCGCCAAATTTCATATTTTTTCTTTAAAAGGACGTAAGTTGACTTCCAGAAAGTAATAAGTGATTACAGTTTCTAGGGCGTTTATGACCTTTTTATAGAGCTTAAAATCTTTATTAACTTAAACCTCGGGCTTAAAACAGCAGTTTATTGTGAAGGATGTGCAACTACGGAACCCGACACTGAGCGTGGCCCGACATGCTCTTGGCCGGTTTTTTAATGAAGAATTCAATTATAGTAGTTTAGGTGACTGTACATAATGAAGGGCATTAAACACGAGTGTGGGTCTATGAAACGAGCCGAAGGCATGTTTCATAATTACATCACAGGAGTGTTTTAATGCCTAATGATGTACAGTTACGAGTACATACACTACTTTATCTAGCCACATGTCATACGCCTCCATGATGCATTCAGGAGTCGCACATTATGACAAATATTACCCGGTAATGGCGGTAATGAAGTTTTCTGGCAGCTGTCATAGTTTTTTTTTTAATTCAGAGACAATCTAGAGTAGGCACCAACTATCATATCGTTCGATATCTTACTTACGTGCGACATTAGTCAAATTTGATTGCAAATTGACAATTCATTTCGAACTAAACGTCATCTCGACTGATATTAGAATAGAGGTCAAATAAAATTTCTTTGTTTTTCCGAGATGTTCGAAATTTGAATAAATAATAGTATCGACGTCGATGTAATTATTTAGCAATAATAACATTTTTACCGATAAGAAATGTGTTCTAACAAAACAGTCTATTTTTATGGTGGTCATAATGTGCGGTTCTTGAACGCATCATGGAGGATTTATGGTATTTGGATAGATAAAATGATAAAATCTCATTTAATTATTGGCATAAAACATGCTAAGCAAACAAAACAAAACACTTAATTCGAAATGTTTGCTTCCATCACTAAATCAATGAATGTCGAGTATCAAAGTCAAACGTACTTAAAAACCATTACAAAACCGCATTGAAATCGGCTCATCTGCACACATACATCTCAAGGAGCTAACGATTTCACAGACAGACATACAGATACACATGTTAAATTTAAGTAGCACCTAATGTCACCTAAAAAGTGCAGTGTCAAACTCATTACGTCATCATCATTATCATTATATCAATCAGCCAATTGACGTCCACTGCTGGACAATGGCCTCTCCAAAAGTTCTCCACAACGATCGATCGCTCCACCCTCTTCCAATTTCTGCCCGCTACGGATCGTTTAGCGCAATGAGTTTGACATCGCTTTTTTACGCCAGAATAGGTTAGGTATTGGCCCGTTTTTCATGTTCTACTTATAATTTAATTTCAGAATATGGCTCAAAAGGATAAATGGGCTCACTGACAATCCGACCAAAACTATAAATCCAAAAGTCAATCTCCTTAAATCACAGACAAATCATAGAACGATTACCACGGACAATAAACAAACGATATTTTCGACTTATTATATCGTTTCTGCAACTATTCCGAAGTGCGACTAGGCGTAAAGATATCAAACCTCTACTATATAAAGCCAGAAGTCCACTTAACGCTAAACCAATTTTACACCTTAACAGCACCTAAATATACTCGACTTTGGATCATACGATTCAGTGGATTAAACCTCTTTTTCTAAAGGCAGCTCCACACGGTATCTCTACCGCTAATGCACCACTTACTCATGTGCACGCGACTTTACTCTGTCGCAATGTGTTGTGAGTTACCGCCTTTAGAATTGTATCACAACATTATAACCTTTGCAGGATTGTATCTTAATCAATCACATACACAAATGGAAATCTTGCTGCGAAGGAGTATAGATTGCATTTTGTCTGAAACTTGGACATTTATAAGATATTGCGAAAGTAAAGACACATGTCGTCGGTTCCTGGTTGCTTATCTTTTAGTGTGTGGTGTTTAAGTACACTAATAATTTCTAATCGTTAACATGCATTAGATAATCATTTGGTTTTGCTCGAGTTCAACTGATGTAATAAGTACCTACTGTTAATTTACTAGAGATATTTATTTATTTAAGCTTTATTGTTCAAAAAAAAGTTAGAACAAATGGCGGACATAATGGCAAATGGCATTCTCTACCAGTCAACCTTAGGGCCAAACATAGATACTAGAAGTTGGTGCAAATCGGAAGTCAAATTGTAGAGAGACTGCTCTCTCAATAAATCAAATAGCATATCTTTTACCTTGAGATATGCTATGTAAGAAGAAAATTGTAATAAAAGCTCTTGAGGTTTAAAAATGTCTTTCTCAAATGTCTAGTCTCTGAAGTTTAGTTTTTTTTTTCAGCTTGGACCAAAATTATTTCGTATGTCCGGATATTTGGAAGTTTAGATGCTTTTCACGTTCTCGCCTAAAGGTCGCATTTTTCAACTGATTCACATGAAACTGTCTGAGTAGGTTCGATAAGAACTGAAGTTTTTCGATTATTTTCAAAGAATATTTCATATAGGTAGCCTTTAGTATTACTTGTTTGATAAAAACGGCGTAAATGGAGTTTTTTTTTATAACTATATCAAAATTAAAAAGAGAATTGAATACTTACAGTTAAATTGAATCGCACATTTGTCCCCACATGAAAAAACGTCGCATGAAAGAGCCAGTGAAAAACTCAACTCACGTCCAACTTAAAATTCATAATATCGCAGACAAGTTAAACTCCAGACTTTTCTACGTAAAAACTAACATTAAAAGCATTCTGCACCATTTCTCACCCACAAGAGAGCATTCATACGTTCACCTGGAGTGTCGACGAGGGGCTATTACCGTCATTACGAGTATTATGTCGACGTCGTGCGTAATAGCCGCCTGGAAATATATGGAATGGAGGCGTAATTAAATATGAGTTTTTTGTTTGAATACAAGGTGGATGCGTGGAGCGTGCTGTGTTCATGTTTTATCATTTGATTGCTGTTTAGCGCGAGTTTAGCAACTATAGTGTGTAATATATATACCAATTTAATTGTATGTTAAGTTGTAACAGATATATGCGTGTACTTGTCTTGTTTGTATCATTGCAAGTAAGGAGGATTGAATTTTTATAGTTAATTTCAGGACTCGAGTCTAGTTAGGTAGGTAACGTTTTATTGATCATCTTTTGATCGTTTTTTTTTGTTTGAAAGCCTTTTGTCGAAATGGTTCCTAGCTACGTTTGACTCTATGAAATTCAGCATTGATTGGTTTGAGGATTGAAATAGAATATTTTATTTGGTATATAAATAACCTATGTCGCTTTTTCATTAACATATAAAAATATAAACAATGAGTGTATTTATGGGTTTATCTTTCTTACAAGAAATCACGGAACATCAGATTGACATGATTTTCCCATGAAGATAAAATATGGACTAATAAAATAATAAAATCGAATTATCCTGTGCATGGTTGCCGATTTAAAACCGGAATATGTCTGTCTGTACAAATAACCCAAAATTAATAAGACCACATACAGCATGTTCCAAATTCTCTCCATCGTTATCGCGTCACGTCCTAGCCGTTACCAGGACGTGGATAATACGGGGTGCTCTACATTCAGCCATTACCGCGCTCAACATAAAAATCTTTTTAATTCACACCTCATTCATTCCGACGCCGTATTCCGGATGAGGATTTGAAAAATGTGGAGAAACTTTATATAAAATGCTTTGTGATATTGAGTACGCATCTGCAAATGGAAACCAGATATTATTGATTGTGTATCTTAACACTCCAATTCATACCACTTATTAGGAGGAAAAGTGCTTTCTAAATCGTCACGTATATCAGATATCTTATTAAAATACTAAACGGTGACCGCAACCCTACCTACACAGATGGTGCTCTATGCCTTACGCTGCACGCCCATTGAAATCTTAAGCGCTAAGATTTTTATGAAATAGTGACCCCTCTCTATTTTTGAATACAATTTTAGAATAATAGAGATGTTTTTTCTAATATTACAGACAATTTCAGTATCGACTTAATCAATAGACGCATTTGCCTCTGTAGACGCAATTACCTCAAATGACCTAACCTACTTATAAAAGTATGAAAATACGATCTTTATTAGACGAATAATTTAATCGAATCAGTTAAATTTGGGCAATAATAATATTACTGGCCAATAATATTATTGGCCAAATTTAACTGATTCGAGTAAATTATTTACTGTCATTTCGATCATGAAAAGATTGCGATGAATTCTTACAACAAACAACGTTAATATTTTTCCTTCTAGAAAGTTTTACGAAAGGAAAATATTGCTCTAAATATCTTGCTCAGCACCGTGATTTCCAACATCTGGCATTATTTGCATGATCGCGGCTGGAATAAACTCGATTATTTCAGAATAAGTCCTCGCGCGTGTTGACGTCCGTCTGAATGGACGCGCATTAACGCGACGGACTAATGACACGTCCGCACGTCACACCCGGCAGGCACAAGTCACTAACTTTACACTACAGTATATAGAATATCACACACACGCGCGCGCACGCACGCACGTGCACATCACAAAGAAGTAATGAAATTTACTGTAAAAAATAATCCTTCTGCAATGTTCAATCATCTCTTCGTATCATTCTTTGGGCTATCGCAACTTGTATAATCTGTGCTATCGCTTTTCACTTATCTTGGCTTTGCGGCGCAGAAAGCATGGCACCGGGAAATTTGGCGTGCGGTGTCTCGAATCTGATAGAAGATCCAGTGCATTGGATTCTTTCCTCTGAGTCGCAGTGTTTAATAATGCAATAATGAACTTTTTTCTGTAGTCCACAAGGGCAATTTTACATGTCTGAGTGTACCAGCATTCCCAGGAGGAGACCACTGTTGCGAAGAAACGTCGAAAGAAACTCAATAGCAGTCAGTATTTTTTTCAGAGAGCATACTTCTATTACGGTAATATTATGAATTTAACCTTAAATATGTATCTATCTTAAGAATTTGGGCTTATACGTAGTCCTCGAAGAAAACATAAAAAATGTAGGTATACACTATCCGGAATTCTACGATCAAATTATGCCAAACTGGCACAAGTAAAAAAATACCTTAAATTAACACGTATACGGTCGTTTGTACATTGTTTCAAAGTGACTTAATTTGATCTTAGAGATCGGACAGACTTACACCTACTACTTACCGATAAAATGGTAAATATAAGATAATATGGCAGTTTATTAGATAATAATAATACCTACTTAATTTACGCTGCTCACTCCTGCCTTGGACCGCGCATATAACGGATGAGAATATTAAAACATTACATATTTTCTTTTCTTCCCGGTGATGCTTTCAGAGATTTTCCCCGCTTCAATGGAGATAACACTTTGCAGTTTAGTTTCATGTAGGGAAGTGTGTATTCATCTTTCATTTTGATTGTTACTTTACTCAATTGCTCAGTTATAAGTGGGTGAATGCGTTTGGTAGTCTGTTTTATCAAACATGCAATGAAATATCGTCATAACGTGCGTTATTTATAACTTCGAAGTATCACGTTTCGAGCGGAACAACGCGAGGCAACTGTAAAGGAATTTCATACAAAATTTAAGGCCTAAATCGGAAAGTATTTTTTTTAAATGGCGTCTGTGTTCGTGGACAGGCTAAACAGCTGAATTATATTTTTCTGAGTAGTGTATTTTTTATTTCATTGCATATGTTTGAGAAAAGCACTATATACATGCCAAGCCGTGAAAAGGGCTTGCCGGTTTCGTATCGTCTATACCTACTCACCCGGCAAGCCCTTCTTTCCCGGCGTCTGCAGTAAAGTACTATTACTTTATTTCCCTTCATTTTATTTCATTATGTCTGTTGTAAGGATCTTCGAAATCTCAGAGACCTGCCTGATTTTAGCGACGGTTGGCTTATGGCTCGTTGAACTGATTACTGTAGAGCAGAGGTTCTTAAGTGACGAGCATGTACGGATGACGCAGCGAGGAATGGAGGATCGCCGATCTGGTCAAGGTCACTAGGAACAGTTGGATGCAGGGAATGTACAGTCGCAGCAAGAAAAGGTCCTTGCTTTTCGGCCTTAATATCATCCCATAAAGTCAAAAAGTGAAGAAACTTTTCATTCCCCGACTAACACTTTCTTTAACAGAAAAAAGAAGATTTTTGATCTTCCAGCAGTGGATCTGTCCAATTTTATCATGCTGATGGTGATGAAAATATATGAAAGGAAACGCGTATTATTATGAATAAACAAAACTAAATATACTTTAAAATGGTTTTGAATAATAATTCAAACACAATTTCCGTGAATCGAATGCACTTATAGAAAATGTAATAAGTACAGCGAGATATTTATTAACAATATACTGCCTTTAGCAATATCCGGAGTTGGAAGAAAGATATATACAGTAAGTACTGGGGCTATATTTTGAAGTCTCTATTCGCAATGTGCTAAAGATATGGGCCTGTGACTGTGAGTCCCATACCCACTCGCTTTTGACTAGTATTCGATATGGATGGACATGTTTGCAATGAAGCGAAAAATTTGATGGTGCAGAGGGAGTTTGAACTTGCGTCTCCTACGACTTTTGGGGCCAACACGGGCGTCCTACCTATTGGACCACTGAACCTGATGCGAGAGGTATTGAATTTTTCAACCAATTGCTTCCTTACATAGACTTTAGTTTTTTTTTTATTACTAGCGACCCGCCCCAGTTGCCAACGGGTACAATGCTGATAAATAATGCATGTTTTATACATAATATAAATCTTCCTCTTGAATCTTAAAAAAAAACGCATCAAAATCCGTTGCGTAGTTTTAAAGATCTAAGCAGACATAGGAACAGACAGACAGATAGCAGGAAGCCTTAAAGCATTGACCCCAGCATCATCTGATGGTAAGTGGCTACGCGGTTGAGGATGTAGCTCGCCGGTTCAGTAATAGCCTATTCACTCTTACCTTGAAAAGACACAAATTAAAAATTTCTGAAAATACACACGATGGGAGCGAGTTCCATTCCTTCGCGGTTCGCATTAAAAATGAAGCAAATCGCTTCGTGTGAATAAGTGGTAAACTGACAACTAAAGAAGCCTTAAAATATATTCATGGCATCTATATTTTATCTATATTTTTTTATATACCCATTGATATTTTTAACCAACTTTTCGAAGTGAATAATACTTTTCCCTGAGTTCCAGAAAGTGACATAGCTATTTCACGCTTTCATTGCGTGCACTCGAAAATAAGTCGAAAAAAAACAGTTTTCTGCGTTCATTTTGTCAATTTCGCGTAGTTTTTGAAACAAAAATTAGCAATGAAAAATTCAAACTGTAGGTCCCAAAATGTGTACCAATAAATTGCAATAGGTGTGTTCTAAGAGGTAACACTGATACTATGTTATGAATTTATGAAACATGTTTGATTATAGTAGGTCGTTGATCGGGTCGCAGCCTTCCCTATAATATGGTTGAGGGAGGCGATGGCTGAGATATGCGTCATACTCGTGAACGGGTGCCGTTTGTGGGGTCCGGTCTGTTCATGCTAGCAAGGGCCAAATTAAATATGTAGCAACCGCATACTAGTGTTAAATTAAGTAAACGTGAGAAACTTCATCCTGTACTCGATTGAAGTTATTATATGTTGATTTTTACTTTTTGAACTCTTAGAGACTGTATACATCTCTAAGAAACAGCTTAGTGTAGTATGACACTCAGAGACTTTATACATCTCTGAGGAAATTTAATAATTTTAATTTTTTTTATTGCATGTTATGACGCGAGAGACCATATACATCTCTAAGAAATTTAGGTTTAATAATTATTTTCTATTGTAAATTATTCACGTTGACGCCTAGAGACCTTATACATCTCTGTGGAATTAAATTAATTAAGTTATTTTATTTTATTGCATGTTGTGACACCCAGAGACTTTATAAATCTCTGGGTATATTTAATATTAAAAAATTTATCGTTAAAATTTTATTTTAAAGTTCCTACTTAACATTGATTTGGAGTATCTTACATCTCCTTTACGTGTACCAGTGTAATTAGTTATAACACTACAAATGTATCATGTAATTGTTTTAAGTATTATTTACGAAAAAATGACTTACTGTTGAGTTTCTTTCGGCTTTCTTCTCAACAGCGGTCTCCTCTTGCGAAATGCCGGTAGATTCACAATTTGACTTGTAAAAGTGCCCCTGTGGCCTACTTACTGAATAAATTATTTCATTTCATTTCACCTACTAGTATCGTCGGCTTTGGCTCATGTTGAATACAGACTAATCGTTTTATCGGCAATAATCGTATGGATAGTTGTGATGAGCAGTGAGGCAATAAAAGTGCAAAATTCCCCGTGAATGTACTAGCTAAGTTTTAAAACGGAAATAAAACATGGGAGTTACGATTTCCTGAATAGCTAAGATGGCTAGGTATATCACATATTGGTTTGTTTGTCTGATCAACTAAACCTGTCATTTCTAGTATGATGTATACTCTTATAAAATACTATAATTTATTTATAGAAAATCAGGATTGATTCTCTATATAACGTTTTACAAGGGTAGGGTAGGTGCATATTAAAAAAATGATTTAATTTATTTTACGTCTGTTTTACGGCCTTAGACCATCAGGGGGTTTTGCAGTAGGTAGCAAAAACGGCTTAGATTTATCAAATTTCTCAATTCTGTTACTTATTCATGATTTTTTCCGTTTTTAATTTAGGATTCACGATATATAATTCTTCTTCGAAACTGCTTTGAAAACATGAAAGTTAGTACCAAGCGGTACCAATATTGACAAAAAAAATAAGGCCACGCGTCCACTGTATCGGTACTCGGTCCGGCGCGCGCAGCCTTACCGCTCTAGTGCGCCGATACGCACAACATGTCCAAAAAACAATGACATTGGTAGTTATAGTAATAAATAACTTTTTTTAGATAGCTATGATGACTGTTGGTGAAATCATAAGAACTGAGTACGAATATCATGTTCGTTACCTATTTGTCCAATTGTCCATTTAATTAGAGAAATTTAATTTTTTAATTTTCAACCTGATATTCAGAAAATTTTCGAGTTATGTGGTGTGCTGTTTTTGGCAGGAACTTTTTGTATGAGTTTTGTTTGTAGTTGTGGACATGTTACCCAAGCAGCACATTAGTGAATTTTGCAGCTTATCTTATAGCTTTAAGTTCTAAATGAGTGGTTTAACAGTGTTTGATACAACTTATAGCTTTAAACACCACTCAAAACTGTATATGAGTTCATCCTATCACTTGTAGTTGCATAGGAACGTTTTTTGTTTCTACTTTATTACTTATGGTGGGATAAAGTCGATTTTGCTACTTAAAGTTGCATGCAGGTTCAAATTGTCACTCAATAAGAAGCAATAGTGCTATATAAGGCCTTAAAATCACTTATAAGCAACTTTTACATATAAGTGGGAACATACCCTTATTTGGAACTAAAAGTTCCAAATGACTAGTACAATAGCGAATTATATCACCAATAGTGGCTAAAGGGATAATTTTACGGCTCTTTTGGAACCAAAAAATATTGCAACTTTAAGGCCTAAGAAGTACCTTATTGCCACTCCAACGCATAAATAGGTGTCAGTAGGAGGTTCTTGGAACCAAAAGCAGTTATTTCCACTTATTTCGAACCACTAACGAACTAAAAGTTCTATTATTGTTCCTATTTGCGCCTTGTCAAAATATATTTAATAGTCTTGCTTGTTTAATAGTCTACAAAAGAGCGAATAATTACTATTGGTAATATCATTCACTGCTTTGCCACTCGCAAGATACAAATAAGTGATTATTAGACTTGATAGTTCCAAATAAGGAACAAATAAGTGAAAATAAACACTGTAGGATCTTTTTTAGGGTTCCGTAGTCAACTAGGAACCCTTATAGTTTCGCCATGTCCGTCTGTCCGTCTGTCCGTCCGCGGCTTAGCTCCGTGATCATAAGTGCTAGAAAGCTGAAGTTTGGTATGTGTATGTATCACGCCGACATAACGGTAAAATAAAAACTAAAAAAATAACTTTTTTTCGGGTACCTCCCATACACCTAAAGTGGGGGTGATTTTTTTTTTCGTTCTAACACTAGCGTGTGGGGTGTCGTTGAATAGGTCTTTTAAAAACAATAGGGGCCTTCAAAGATCATTTTTTGATAAAGTCAGCAGTTTTGTAAATATTCGCTCGGTAAATCCAAAAAATAGTGTCCCCCCCCTCTAACTTCTCAACCACGGGTCAAAAAATTATGGAAAAATTCATGAAAATAAGGCCCTATTAGTACTTTCAATGAAAACTATATTGAATAAAATCGGTCGAGCCGTTTTTGAGTTATCGCAAAAATTCATAATTTTCTTTTAAATGACGTAAGTGCCCCGCGGTGTTCTTATACTTCGAACGTTACACATATTAGTTAAGTGCCATACTGCATTAAAACATTTCGCTCAATCTGGTGCGTATAATCGATAACTTCTAGAAGGTAATAAGTAATTACAGTTACTTTGGCGTTTACGACCTTTTATAGAGCTTGAAATCTTTCTCGTAATTTAAATTCGATTTTATTGTCTATTGTGAAGGATGGCCAACTACGGAACCCTACACTGAGCGTGGCCCGACATGCTCTTGGACGGTTTTTGTTTCGCCATGTTTACAAATGGAAGCCTATGAAAATTGATTATTTTAACTAGAATTTTATCACACTGACGCATAATCACAGACTTTTGATAGTTGTGACGATGTTACTTTAACATTGTACGTAACCTACAATCATTAGGTCAGGTTTTTAACAGTTTTATTTCTTATCAGTATCTATTCCTTATTTAATTTAGCACTCTCTTTTTTAATATTCCTGATCAAATGAAGGGCGCGTCGAAATTTACAAACAAAACATACTATAGTTTCACAGTAAAAAAAAATTCGCAAGAATTTCGTGCTTATTTCGATGCTTGTATAACGTAAAGTTTTAATCACTCATCAAACAGACATATAAATCCAAAATGAATATGGCAGATCACGTATTACTTCAATTTGACAGTTGCCTCGCCACTCAAAGATAATTTTGGCGACTCATTTATCACTCATTGACCGAACTGAAATGTTTTCATTCGTTCACTGCGCATAACTTTTACCCTTAGTTCTAATTGCCACTTAAGGTTATTGTGAGATCTCTTATGGACGCATAACTTTCACCCATAGTTCTAATTTCCACTTAAGGTTATTGTGAGATCTCTTATGGATTCTATTTAGCACCAAAAATAGGCTGCAATTTTTCTCCTTTTGGTTCTATACTGGTGGCATAAGGGTTCTTGCCACCTATATAGCACTTAGTCATGGTGGTAAATTTCACTTAAGCATCTAATTAGATATGATATACGAGCTATTTAGACCCAATTGTGCTACTTGGGTAGACAGTCACTTTACAATGTCACCCGAAAATGTCCGCAGGTAAAACTGTTACGGGCATGTTACGGGGCCATTGTTCAAATATTCGTGCCATTTAACCTCATCACTGTTGTGAACACAATTTCGTCGAAGCGATGACACGTTTTTTGTAGCTTTTCGAGCAATTTGAACCAAAACATCTAAAAAATAGTTTGCAACCCAAAATCTCCCGTCAAGCTCCTAGAATGACCCGCAATAGGTACAAACAAACAGACTTTCGCATTTGTATATTAGCATGGGTGCGTCAGACAAGCCGCGGGATCACTTATTAAACGTCGGGCTTATTTATGTGGCTCCAGATTTGGTCTAATTGTAATGTGCGCGGAGTTTTGCAGATTTATCAGTGGGCTAGCTCAGGACAGGGACTGCATGGACCTGACGATGCATAACATTTTTTTTCTTTTTTATATCTAACCTCGCAGTGGGAGCAGCAGTCCGCCTAGCACAATATATTTACTTCGCGAATCTTGTCACGCTACTTATCGTCACCCGTCACTCTCTCACGGTACTGTACGGAAAGAGATAGATAATACAGCTCGCGCGAGAAAGAGTGCTAGAGGTGCAGGCTGCTACTTGTTTAGAATGGACAGGTGTCGTGAATTCCAGTCAATGACCCTGAAAATCCGCGGCGCATTGATTTAGACACTGAGGTAATGAAATGAAAGCCCGACCACCTGTAACAGTGACGTATAATTACGTCAATGTTGTGCTCGTATGTCAGCAATGTTCTGGATTTCACCAACAAGACTGGCTACGTTAGCCACATGCGAACTCGTCAGCGACAAGACCGGAGTTTGACAGCAGTCGTTTTGGCCGAAGACGGCCACTTATACAACCCTTTTACAACTAATTAAGCTGAATAAAGTCTGTATAAACATTTATCCAGCCTCTGTGTTACTTGGGTATACACACCATAGGGGGAAGTCCCCTAACGCCGGACGGCACCTAACGCCGGACACTCGAACTATCTCGGCAACTAGCAACGCGAGCGAATCAAGGACAAGTGGAAGTGGGACCCCCGCACCCCTTCCACTTGCCGAGTTGCCGTTGCCGAGCTTCCAGTTGCCGAGATAGTTCGAGTGTCCGGCGTTAGGTGCCGTCCGGCGTTAGGGGACTTCCCCCTACACGGAAAATAAAAAAGTGGATTATGTATTTTTTACTTTAAAAGAAGAGAAGATATATCGAACTTTAAGTGCTTTGTTTACCAGTTTATGACGTCAGCTACCTTCATACCATTTTTTCAAAATTGGTCCAGCCGTTTGAGCGTGAAGCAGAACAAACATACACATAAACACACTCACGAACTTTCGCTTTTATAATATTATTGGTTATCATGGGTTCATATCATACTTAGTTATTTAAGGTTTTCTATTTTTTTTTTTAATAGCGTCTCTATAGTTCTCCAGTTCTGCCATTGTCCAGCGATCTGATTGTGCGTAGGTCCACTCCAAACAACCTATATACCATTATAATGACAACTTTCATCTTTGTCACTACGAAAAACAATCTAATATTCATAACCTTAAGAACTAAATTTAATGAATTGTTTTCTCGTTGTATCTAACCGAAATATAGAGCCACATTAACGTGTTTGCTTATGCAAGTTATTTTGTGATAAGAAAGGGGCTTGTTTTTATATTTTACTACAGACCCGCCCCGGCTTCGCACGTGTGCAATGCTGTTGACGCATGATTGTATTATATACATATAAACCTTGCTTTTGAATCACTCTATCTAAAAAACCGCATCAAAATCCGTTGCGTAGTTTTAAAGATCTAAGCATACATAGGGACAGACTGGAAGCGACTTTGTTTTATACTATGTAGTGATGACTATATAGTTGCGCCCCACGGTGTTACCCGCTAATACAACGGGAACACTATTTTTTTCGGGGTAGTAGCCTATGTTAATCCAGTGTCGGCTCCCTCCGTACCAACGTATATCAAAACTGGTCTATCCGTTTGATCGTGAAGAAGTTACTAACATACAAAGTATACAAACACACTCACAAACTTTCTCCTTTATAATATTAGTTGACGACGCGATTGGCGCAGTGTTAATGCACCTGCTTACAAAGCCAGCGATCCTGGGTTCGAATCCCGGCAAGGGCGAATATTTGTGTGATGAACTCGAATATTTGTGCCCGGGTCATGGATGTTCTATGTACTTAAGTATTTATTTATCTATATGAGTATGTATATCGTCGCTACTTACGAGATTACTAATAATCATAACACAACCCTTCTTGAGCTTAATTTGGGACTAAGTTGATTTGTGTGAGGTTGTTTGATATTTATTTGTATTTATTTTTTTATTAGTGAACAATTTATACACGTTTGTAGTAACAAATAACAATTACATTATCACAAGACTACCAACAGCATCAATAAGCACCTACGCAACCTCAGCGATGGTATCACACACCTATTATCACGCTGCTTACCCTCCCCACGAAAATTACTGTAATTCTGTCCCCTGGGTTTTACCACCCCAAGCAAAAACATAACAACTACATTCACACTCCATACTCACTTACATCCTTTTTCAATTGACCCGCAGTTTACTCTATCGGTAAGACCAGAAGATGTCATCTGCATACGAGCTCCATAGTCATTTAATTCTTTTTGGATTTAAGGTTGTAGTTTACCCTATCCGTGAGACATATTGCTGACGTCACTGTGACGAGACGTCAAGTAAAATGGCGGAGACGGTTCGGCAAATTGAGTTAGAGTGTTGTGACTGCAACTTTTGCGATTGGGTTAGAGTGGGTGGATTTATTTTTGGAAGTAGCTCGTAGATATTCAGCATTTAATACTGCATGATTGTTAGTGTGCAGTCTGATTCAATTTAAATACGATTATAAACATTATCGAATACCCGGAACTGTTTCACCAATATAATAAAGAATTAATCGTAGTTTGCAGCCCATATTCATAAACAAGGGCCCAAATTCTCTTTGATATCTCTCTGAGATTTCCGGAGTGGCGATAGATCTAGTAATTATATCGCCACTTTGCCAATCCGGTCGCGTTAAGATTGCGCCTCATTTATAAGTGACCCCACAGATATCAGGCGCAAACTTACCTTGTCCGGGTAGTAACTAGAAGCCTCACTTTATACAGTCCGAAGCGCAAACATCCCGTTTTAATGGTAGTTAAAGACGATATACCAGCAATATATCTGAGACATCGCTCATTTGGTGATATTTCAAAGTACACTCCTCTGTTTCAGGCCTTTGCCTTGAGCGAATTAGCTGTTTCTGGAACGAGCTCCATCTTAGGCTACATTTATAGGAATGGAAGAAATTATTTATTACAACTTACACAACTAGAAGCAATTTGATTTGTTTAGTTTACAACATTGCATGCTTGAAACTAAGCCTACAATACGTTACACCAAAATGTAAACTCTGCATGTCTCATCAAGTAACATCAACTGAATTAACACAATTCCCATAACCCTAATATGCACGATAACGCTAAATTAACCGAATTCAAACTTAATAACCAACCAATTAACAGCAGCCAACAAAACAGCCTCATAAACAACCGCACAGCTTTCATATAAAGCCATAACATACATACAAAGTCTCGTAAAACAAAAGTGCCGCATAAATTTTCCGGCACGCATTAGCTTCGGGATTTTCCACCATATGAAGGAGCTTTTCCGGGAGGCTTGCTCGGCTGGGTATGTTGCTCTACTTTATTTTAGTTTTTGGTTTTTCTTACTAAAGGTATATGTGTGGTTTTTAAATATGACTGAGGCACTGTAATGATTGGGTAATCACGCGAAAATATAATGTTTTAAATTAAAATGTAATTTACGACCGACATAGTGCCGTGTATTGGAGGCACTGGCTAGAAATTAATCATTTTACATATGACATGCGTGTCATTGAATAAATATTTTTTCCTTTGGTTCGTAAAATATTTTAAAATCAGAAGATAGCACTGTCAGGTCACTGCCACTTCTAGTTGTGTGTTTTCCTTTAGGTTATGGACTCCATAACGCACTGGTTGTGCGAATTTAGAAAACATATGGTTTGAATATTTTGTGTTGTAATTGTGAAACTTGCGAAATTTATGTCTGACGAAGTTGGCATAAGTGGTATTAAAAATCTGAAGGGATCGTCGGATTGCCCAAAGAAAGTTCCTGGTACGTAATAACCTGGAAAACAAAAACTGGTAGAAAGATGTCCCCTTATCTTATTGTAGAATATATCGCACACATCCATTATCATATTACGAACTATACCTATGAATCCTATGATGTGTGCTATTTTAGCAGGCAGAAAACTGCATTGAAAGTTTACGAAAACAAAAAATTTCTCGACGAACTGAAAACCTACTCCGTTTTTGATAGAAAGAAAGAAAAACGTTTATTCCATAAAAATACAGACGGACAGGACATTATTGGCATAACATAACATTTTTGACGTTGGTTGTAAATGTCCCTGTATGTACAAAGCAAAGCATTTTTTTTCTTGTTGGTGTGCAATAAAGTATTGTTGTATTGTATATGTGCATGTAGAGCAACATTCCCCACTACACACCGTTTAACCCTACGGGCCCCCACCTGTTGCTCACACGTCCCCTATACGGCACGTAAATAGGCCCGCTACGTGATTCTGCACGGGCCGGGCCGGCGCAGGGTTAACGGAGGCTGGTCTTTTATGGGGTTTTATTCGTGTTTAAGTTTTGTATATCAGAGCGACATTTCCATTAGCTAGAAGCACACAGTAGTTTTTTTTTTTGAAGAGATTCAGTGTAGAATTGTACGTACATTTATGTACTTGTATATTTATCTGTTTACTAATGGCGTGGCGTCTACATTATACAAGCCAATTCTTACCGGCTTGCCCACTTCAAGGCGCTTTAACACCATTCTCCAATCCTACTTAAGGGCATTATGACGCTTGCGATTTCGCCACGACAGATTTTTATATAGAAAATACTTTCGCAATTCGCAAGTGTTTAAGGCCCTAATAAAAGGTAAGCTAAATCTATATTTAGAGACCAGACACGCTGCTAGGCATTACAATTATGTGCCACTTATATCCAGCGGACACCAACGACCTTCACTAGCATATAAGTCCATCTTTTAAAAGACCAACAACCAATCAACACAAATTATAACGGTTCTATCACGATATTTTTTATTTACTTTCATAATCTTACGTTTCGGCGGGGTTGAACTCTTCGTGGTCTGGTCTCAGATGTACTGGTGAAACGAGCGAGTTGTTACTGGAGCTTTCGGCCAAATGTAGACGAAATACCGATAGACCCGTTTTAATTTGTGTTAATGTTAATTATGTGTACAAACCGCGAGAGTATTAAGTGTCATACCAACAACCAAATTTAGTATGTGTCGTTTATCGAAAAGTTCCCAGTTAAAGAGTAATAAAACACATGATCCTCGGGTCAGGGGTTATCGAGATCCCTCCTGGGATTCGCGCCACGTACGCAATAAGGACGTTTGTGCGCCGCACACGTACGTGGCTCGTGACTTTTTGGGACTGTGTGTGGTCTAAATAAGTCTACGGGGCGAAAGGATTGAAGTTATTTTTGGCTTGCATCTGACAATTGAATTTTTTTTTTTAACAAAGCCTTTATCCGATATTATGAAATAAAGGTAAATAATTTAATATTACCACATTTTTACATTTTCGAAAATATCTTAATTTGAAAAGGGAATTGGATTGACCTCTGCTTGGAGTTTCCTTGCGTGATCAATTAGGAAATGAGGTAATCCTCAGCAAAATCAAGCTCCCGACTCGTACATACATACATTAAGCTCATCTGAGCTAGCCTGGCAATTGACAACATTTTAAAGTTTCAGATAGTGAAAGTAGAAAGTTTAAACTAACTTCATTATAACAGAACCCAATCTATTATTTTTATTTAGTTATGAAAAAGTAAAAACCCCATTTTTTTTTCAAAGCAGCTTCCGTCTAAGAATCAGCACTCAAATGGCGACACCTTGTGGAAAAATAGACCATCGCAACCAACAAAAACACAGCGATACAATTTTTTTATTAAATCCGTCTTATTATATACAGGGTGGAATTTTTCTATGGGCCCTGGAGGGGAACTACCTTAAATCCTTTAGTTAGCTCATTTTACTGAAAAGAAACATTCCTTTATTTTTAAAAATAAACAAAACTGCATTCAATCATTTTCTAAAATTTGCTAGCCTCAACCGGGAAAAACCTTGTAATAAGTATAAAATTTCATGGAATCTCGTACAACAGATGAGTGTAGGGCTAAGTTTACTGGATAATTTTTATCCTGAACAATAATCTTACTGATTCAAGAAATAAAATATCGAGGGTTTATTTTTTTAATTTTTAGTTGGTTCGATTCACGGTTGAGGCAAGCAATTTTTGGAAAATCTTTGAATGCAGTTTTGTTTCTTTTTAAAAATAAAGGAATGTTTCCTTTCAGTAAAATGAGCTAACTAAAGGATTTAAGAGCCTTATCACACTTGCGATTTGCGAGCGTATTCTGTATGAAGGCGATCGCGCAGCGTCTACGCCGCGTCGCTTATTTGTATAGAAAATACGCTCGCAAATCGCAAGTGTGATAAGGCCCTATGTTTTACTGCGCGTGATGTCATCAAAACTCTCGCCTGTCATTCCGGAGTGGCACACCATATTTTCTTATACCATAGTAGTCGATGGCCGGCAGACAAGTTCTAACTTGTTTACTTTAAAAACCGTTAAATCCTTTGACTTGTAACGTGTGCTAAGGGCGACCGCACACGTAGCAGCGGTGAGCGCACTAATTCTAATGACGTTATTATGAGAAAATGTTATTATATGGATTATATTATTATGTATGTCAACCGCATAATGTATGAGGCGCGCTTTTTTATGAAGCTTACTTGAATATTCTTGATCGTTTTACTGCCATTACTATTATCACGATTATTTTTAACCACTTGAAGTCAGTATTTCTTTCTAATTGATATAAGAGGACAATAGGCCTCCAGGTGTAAATCTTACAATGAGCCAACTATATTCACTTTTATATTTTCAAGTATCAAAACCTCATACTTCCACTACCGATCCTATTACTAGCTAGCACTCAGCAAGCGACCAACTTAAATGTAACTTACTGTCATCGTCTCAGCCCATGTCAAGAAAATAAAAATCGATTTTCAAGTATCAAAACCTTTGGCACCTAACTACCGATACGTCATACGTTAACCAAGCTAGGAACCAACTTAAATGGTAACTTAACGTCATCACATAATATTATTAAAAGTATCGTGTGCCATCTTTAATAATTATAAAAACGGTTTAAACTCGCGAAAAAATTGTCAGGAGTGGGCCGTGAGTCGCGTAGCAGCACAGATAAGATGTTCCCGATGAGGAGCTCCATATGAGTTCGAAACAACAATTTTTAGAATTATTACAGTCATCATCTCAACTTTTCTTAAGAAAAAATACAAGTATCAAAACCTCTCGCACCTAATACTGATCCTATCACTCATACGTTCAGCAAGCTACCAACTTAAATGTAACTTTCTGTCATCAACTCAACTCTTCCCAAGAAAAAAATAACGTACATGTCCAAGTATCAAAACTTCTAACACCTACTATACTGATCCTATCACCCATATACGCAACTAAGCAAGCGACCAACTTAAATGTAACTTACTGTCATCGTCCCAGCTCTTCCCACAATCGATCATCGCCACTTATCTCCGACTTAAAAGCTTTATCTAAAAACTGTTTATATATCACATTAAACGGTTATAATAGTCTTTTTACAATGCCTTTGTTTCGATCCGGGTTGATGATCTCTGATCTAGTGACATTTTTTATTGGGGATCTGCTTGGCGTTAAAGTTTGTGTAAGTGTTTCTGCAGTAAGATTTAAGAGGCTTTCTTCTTTTAATTTTTTTTTACACGCAAATATATTAATGATTTCAACATTTTTAACCAACGTTTTGAAGTGAATTATACTTTTCCCTGAGTTTTAGAAAGTAACATAGCTATTTCATGCTTTCATTGCGTGCAGTCGAAAATAAGAAAAAACTAATTTTCCGCGTGAATTTTGTCAATTTCGAGAAGTTTTTGAAACAATAATTTTCCATGAAAAATTCAAACTATAGGTTTCAAATGTATACAAATAAATTGCAATGGTCCTGTTCAAAGTAGTGACATGATGATATGTTAAGAAACATGTTCGATCATAGAGAAAAATGTCTAAAGGGTCATGGATGTTATGGATGTTATGTAATTATATATTATGTATATCGTCGTCTAGTACCAGTACAAGCTTTGCTTAGTTCGGTACTAGATCGAGTTGTGTATGATTGTCCCATAATATTTATTTATTATTACTATTTCATGACTCACTCGCGAGGTCTAACAATCAATTTTGTATGGCTCACAGGGCCACTTATTTTTAGTTGGTGAGTAAGGGCAGCTGTTAAGAGGGAAGTATAGTACGCACTCGTCCATACAAAAAGAGAAAACGTTTTTCCACTTTTAAATATTTTCCAATCTCCATCATTTTTTAGTATGTTATTGACACAGTGACAAACTAGGTTTATAGGTTTTCCTTTTTTCAAAATTTGCTATAGATTCTAATTTAAAGGTAGTTGAAAAACCTAATTTTTGTGATTAAAACGTTGTTGAATGAAACCGTTTGTATTATTAAAACAATGCACTTTTAAAAAAAAAGCGAAACCTATAAACCTAGATTATATTATGCTGAAGCGATCGACATCAAAATCGAAGTGATTTGCTAAGATTTAGTTAGTGGAAAACGTTTTCTCCCGTAACGCAAATTTCATCAAAAAAGTACCTAATGTCAGCCGCAAGCTGCAACGCTCTCTATCGCACGATTGCGGGTCGGGGGAGGAAGTAAAGTATCACGTATTTACAAGGATGTTAATGAAAAAGTAAAAAGGATCCTAGCCCGCGTAATCGATATCTAAATCTGTTTCAAAAATGATGGGATTAGAGTAGGAACTTCTACTAACACTAGTTGGGTTTCAAGAAAAAGATCGATCGGTTGATTATCATTATATTACAATTTAATTTAAAAAATCGGCCAAGTGTGAGCCACCCACGCACCGAGGGTTCCGTACAAATTTTCACTTATGCCATCTTAACTGGCCTGGTTAAGTTTGCACCTGATGCGTATGGCGCCGTATACAAATGAGGTGCAAACTTAATATAACCAGGTTCACCAAACATGATACCATTTGAAAAGGACTATATTTTTTATGATTATATTACAAATGTATAGTTTCAGGGTGAATTGCAACAAGCTTAAAAATTACCTAATTTTGGTGGCTTTTTTTATTTTTAATTTAGAGTCAAAATTATATACATATCAATAATACGAATAAAGTCATAACCAATATTGTGTAGTAATGGCCCTTTGTTATACATAATAGTTATAAAGTTATTATTATTTTAGTAATTTGCCTGCCACTTGACTGCCATTTAGATTTTTTGGCCACCAAAATTGTACATCTACACCAAAATTAGTTACTTGTGCTAAAAATTAATATTTATAATAAATAAAATAATAAATATCGGACAACCTCACACAAATCGATCTACTCCCAAATTAAGCTCAAGAAGGCTTGTGTTATGGGTACTAGACGATGATATACGTACTTATATAGATCAATATATACTTAAATACATAGAACAACCATGACCCAAGCACAAATATTCGAGTTCATCACACAAATATTTGCCCTGGCCGGGATTCGAACCCGGGACCGCCCGCTCAGTAGGCAGGTGTCTACAAACCGAGCCAAACGCGTCGTCAAAAATTGTTGATGAAATTGCCTACTGGAAATTAAAAGAAAGTAAATGTTTTATTAATCATTTTAGTTATACCAAAATATCTGAAAATACAATCACTAACTCGTTTGTAACAACAATATATTTTTTTCTTTTCGAGGACTTCTTCTCTTGATTGTTTTTTTATTGCGATTAGTCATCCTTAAAAATAAATAAATTATGAATAGCAAAAGTAATAATTTAGATTAATTGTTTGCATGTGTATCTAAACACTTTATTGTATACAATAGCAAGAAATACATTGCAAAAAATAAGCATGTACAAAAGCGAACCTATCCCTCTATTAAACACAAGTAAATGGTAGACAAACCAAGCAACATGTACAATACGATAACTTTACAATAGTACACATGAAAATGCAAAAACCAAATGAGAGAGAGATAGGCAAACAGTCAATGTAATACATATTACGTAATATCTATATAAATACATATAACATAAATATAATTATAACAAAAACAGGAACCTAATCAAGTAATCATTTGTTCGACAGCCACAATTTCTGTAACTTCCCCTTGAGTGATGCTACGAACTGCGTGTACCTTAGGGCGGGAGACAATTTATTCCATAATTTCACGGCGCGCACAGCAAAAAACACATCGTAAACATGAGATCTATGCAGTGGGATAGATAGATCCAGATTCGCACTTGACCGCAGGCGATGGCCACTACCATCCGCCATGTAAAAGAATTTCTCTGCAAGGTTAGGAGGAGAAGAAGGAATGACAAGGACATTATACAAAAGACAAAGAACATATATCTGCGCTGACGGATCGGGAGCCATTTAAGTTGAGCGCGGTATTGAGACACGAGACACATGATCAAACTTGTGGAGACCAAAGCAATTCTGGTGGCATCAAGCAATTTTGGTGACTTTCAAATTAAGTACCAAAAAAAACAAAAAAAAAAATATTTTAAAGATATCCGTATTATTTACTTCCAATTTAACTTTATATTTTAAAAAGGAAACCTTTAACACGTCTTGCACACAATTCCCACACAATCAATTATTGCTAAGGCACTAGAAACATATACCACAAAAATTGTGTCAAAAAGTATTCCTAGTTGACTACGGAACCCTAGAAAGACATAGTAACTCCGATATCATGTACACATTATAAGTAAGTATAATAATTATGTACTTTCGTACACAATAACAAAGTCAAATAAAAAATGTTTTGTTTCGTAAATATCAGTAACTCATTATATAAATACCTTTGAAATACCTAAATAATATTACAATAAAAAATGTCAGTCATTTACATCCTACCGGTACATCGGGAACAAACTGATTTATCAAAAAATAATTTAGCTTGTAGGTACATACTCGTTACTAACAATTACATAAATAAATAAAATACTTCTTTATAATATCGGAATTTCAGTCACACCACAACAATTCACTATCCGTAGATACGCAAGAAAACAAAACAGTCCACCTTTATTTATCGCAATCGCTTGTCAATCCGATCGTCAAACTAGCCTAGCAGCAGGTAGCAGAGCGCTGTGTCATGCTTCGATGTGTGCGTGAGGCGATTTGTATGTGTTGTGCGCGATGCCGGGGGGTGAGCGCTCTCGAGCGACAGCATGCGTTTTCGTAAATACCTATTTCGTTAGGATCGCCAAGCTATACTGTAGTCTTAAAACATAAGACTTTTTTTCTATGAGACAAACTTGTACGTCGGTGGACGCATATAATGCGTTGCTGGCAGTGAATGCGTAAGCACGCCATATATACAATTAAATCCTGAAATTGTTAATACAAATTGAGAGGGTAATCACATACTATTTCTAAAGGTGACATTGCGTAGCACCCTAAGTGGTCTTGTGATTTAATTACTGATAACAACAAAATTAAACGCAATAAAACTAAATCCGTGTTCTCAATTCAAAAATATATATACCTAAGTAATGTAGCTCTATTAAATGGTTACTGTTATACATGTTTAGCTGTTTATTAACTGTTCGTTTTGTGTTTATCTGTGACGATAACTGTTTTGTACGTAATTGTGATTTATCGCGTTTTTCGGTTCACTGATTTTCTGATGTCTGTTTGGTAATTGATTTTGCAGTACATTTTAGTGTGAATATTTATAGTTTGAATGATGTCGCGTATAACCGATTCAGACACGACCGCTTTTTTAAGCAGTGAACTAATAATTTCTGCAATTGTTGATTTTAATGCGAGAGATGTTTAGTTTAGCTGGGAAGCTTAGTACAGAAGTAAAGCAATTTTTATTGATATTTAGGTACACAATGAATACTTTATTTTTTATGTTATTTCCGCGTTATATTTATTTATAAATGTTTGTTAGAAATCGGGGAAATGCCATAGGTTGCTAAATGGGGGTGGAAAGGCAAATGAAAGTTCATACTTTTATTTGTCAGGAAATTTTGGATAAGATACCTAGCTCTCCCCTTTGGCCTGCTTTATTCACCACAGCCTAAATACCAAGCCAAATGCGTTTTATTCAATCCCGCTAAGATTCTCATCTGGTCTCCAACGCAAACTTGTTACGAACTTTCGAAGCTTCTGCCAACAGTGATTAAGCGTGCATGTCCCACAACAGTGGGCTATCTTAATCCGAACATCACACCTAAAGGCTCAACACACTATCAATAATGCGGTAGCGACATCTGACGAGCGAGCCACGTCAAACCTATGCATCAGCGAGCCCCGGCTCCACGCTCCACCTTCTTTGGGGCTTGCATTCATAACTACAAATAACCAATAAAATATATTTCTTGGACGGAATTTCGAGACAGGAGAATTTGCTAGTGTTTTATCATCAATAGTCAACTGTTGGAAGTATAAATGAAAAAGTTGAGAAACCTCGTCTCCCAATAAAGCAAGTTCGAAGCTACCGTCAACAAATTACTGCCAACAGTGATTAAAGGTGCATGTCCCACAACAGTGGGCTATCTTAATCCGAACATCACACCTAGAGGCTCAACACACTATCAATAATGCAGTAGTGACAGCTGACGAGCGAACCACGTCAAACCTATGTATTAGCGAGCCCCGGCTCCGCTCTCCACCTTCATTGGGGCTTGCGTTCATAAGCACAAATAACCAGTAAAATATAGTTCTATAGTTCTATCAGCGAGCCCCGGTTCCGCCCTCTACCTTCATAAGCACTCCTAGACAAATACTTCGCGCCGTCGGTACACAAATAACCAATAAAATACAATTCTAAGAAGGCATTTCGAGACGGGATGATCTACTAAAGTGTTTTATTAACTTGATGGAAGTATAAATGAAGAAGTTGAGAAATCTCGTCTCCAAATAAAACAAGTTCGAAGCTACCGTCAACAAATTACTGCCAACAGTGATTAAGCGTGCATGTCCCACAACAGTGGGCTATCTTAATCCGAACATCACACCTAGAGGCTCAACACACTATCAATAATGCGGTAGCGACAGCTGACGAGCAGATCTTATCGGACTGCAGGTTGACTTGGGATTGAATAACGCATTTGGCTTTATATTTAGGCTGTGGTGAGTACACTACCTGTGGTGGGTACTAAATGATTATGAGACCGTAAACCAATTTCAATATCTTGGCTATTTAATAACAAATAAGGGAAGTAGCGAACCTGAAATACGCAGGCGAATTGGCATGGCTAAGACAGCAATGACCCAACTTAGCAAAGTTTGGAGGGACCATAACATAACCTACCGTACCAAAATACACCTGGTCCGTTCCCTTGTCTTTTCCATCGCTTTATACGGTGCTGAAACATGGACCTTCAAAGCCGCCGACAGACAGAGAATCGATGCTTTTGAGATGTGGTGCTGGCGCCGTATGCTGCAGATACCATGGACAGCTTTTCGCACAAATGTCTCTATTCTGAAGCAACTAAAGATAGAGAAAACACAACGCTTATCAACTACCTGCTTACAACGAATAGTGAGGTATTTTGGCCATGTTGCACGCAGAGAGACGAATAATTTAGAACGCCTGATGGTAACTGGTAAAATCGAAGGTAAAAGACCTAGAGGCAGAAGTCCCAAAAGGTGGGCAGACCAGATACCTGAGGAGCTGGACATATCTGTCAGTGCTGCACTCCACCAAGCAACGGAACGTAACCGATGGAGACAACTAGTTGACGGAATCAGAAGGAGTCACGATCCTCAGCAGTGAGGGAACGAAGAGAGAGAGAGAGAGAGTACAGCAGGCCAAAGGGGAGAGGTAGGTACTCTTATGCAACATTTCCTGAAATGAAATATTTTTATGAAAGTAATAACGGCATAGTAAACCAAATATTTGATGAATGACGCAAATTGGCTAATAGTTTATTTCGAAAAAACTGGCGAGTTAATTCCGCTTTTTTTAACCGACTTCAAAAAAGGAGGGGGAGTTTTAATGTTTGTTACCTCAGAACTCCGTCATTTATCAGTCGATTCGGAAAATTCTTTTTAGGTTCATGAATAGACATCTCAAGGTTGGTCCCATACAATTTTGGTGAAGATCGGATGACGAGATCCATGAGGAATCAAAGGAATTCCTGAAATTTTATAGGCACTCAAAATATTTTTCATATATTTTCTAAAACTATTTAAGTATTTGCATATGGTAGTCATCATCTTCTAATGCTGAGCTGATGGTGGAAGGAACAACTCCTTAACGGTTAGGAGTTAGGAGATAATTCAAACGAGATGCATGCCTTGAAGACCTTCCCGATCACCTCGCCATAAGTATTTTATGAGTCACTAAAAAAAAAAAATTAGCAAAAAAAGAACTGACTTTAATAAAACTAAAAAGCCAAAAATAACCCGTTCAGGTACAGATTACATTTGACTCGCCCTTTGATGTCGGTGCAAAACCTCAAGTAAACTATAATATATAAATATAATAATTGAGCGGTTCTTTTTTTGTTAAAATTTGTTTACTCTAAGAATTAATTGCTCGAAAATTCAGACTTGTTTAAATAGCCTGAGATGTGCCCTATTTGATACAAATTTGCTTTTGGATTTAAAAATAACATTAAATTTCTGTACCTTTGAAGTAGGTACCTAAATGTTTATATAGAAGCGAAAATTTGTTTTTTGTTTTTGTGCTTTGAGTTATATCGTCGTCTAGTCCCACAACACAAGCCTTCTTGAGCTTAATTTTGTGTGAGGTTGTCTGATAACAATAAGCCGACAATCGTCAAATTATTCTTGCACCAAATATCCCGGGGCATAACATTGACCTAAGACTTCGTGTCCATAATTTTCGGCCAACCTCGCAAGCTCATTTGCTTGCACTATAAAACACCGCCGTTTACTCCGCAAATAAGGCTATTACTACTATTAATTACCTGTTTCCCGAAATATCACCCCTGTTTGATTAGAAAGGGCGCAGCACTTGGTATCAGAATAGATTGAAAGTCAAAGACCACATAATCATTATCATTATTAAACGGCAGGAATAGGTATTTTTATAAGTTTTTCCCGAGAGCTTCATATAACAAATTATTCCTTTTCTAGACACGCGGCAGCACCCCAACTAGCCAAGTCAAGTCTTGATATTGATTACACCCCAAGTAAAATAAATGAATTAAGTATGTCGCATGTCCTTGTATCTAAAAAAATTAGGGCAAAGAACTTGGCGCCCATACAGATCTCAATTATTTTGTCGGCGAAGTCGACAACGTTGCACGCGATATTGAACTTGGCTCTAATTTAACATTTTTGTTTTTGATGGGATTAAATTTTACCTGAAAGCTTAGCTAAAATTTAAACGGGATCTGAAAGCATATATAGCACACGCACACGTCTGAGTACCTATTCGTTCTTTTCGTTGAAGACGTTTTCTTTTTTCTTAGAAACTGGTCATGACCCTATATTAGGTACCTATATTATTTCCCTTGGATGTCCACCCAACTACCAGTCCTAGAAGGATGTTGCTATGCTTTATTCAGTGTACCGTAACCACAGACCACCCCCACTAGAAGGAGCATGCATAAGGCGACCCGCGCGCACCAACGATATGGTACGGCAAAACATTAAAGTATCAACACGGCGGCCACCGTTTAGTTGCGTCCATGTTTATGAGGTCTCTCTACACCACTTAACACTACAATTTACCATGTTATTTATTTAATTTCTTTTTTCGTTGACGTACGCATGGATCACAAACAAGGACGCAACTAAACGGTGGCCGCCGTGTTGATACTTTAATGTTCTGCCGTACCATATCGTTGGTGCGCGCGGGTCGCCTTACATGCTCCGTCTAGTGGGGGTTGTCTGTGACCGTAATAATATATCACTGAACTCGGCAATATGTGCACGGGTGCATGCGCAGGCAGCTCCGATATACTACAGTACTAGCATAGAAACAACATAGTTCCAATATTTTGTTTCGAATAATAATTATGTTTTGAGAAATTATTTTTAATGTGGCTAAATGAACACCACATTTTTTAAAGTGCTATATAAATAAAAGATCAACATGTAAAGAAAAATTAAATTGCGCTCATATGTGGTCCACAGCAGGACTCGAACCCGGTATCTTTGGATTACCGGTCGGTCGCAAGACGACGCGGTTGGCTCGGTTTGTAGTGCTGCTGCCTATTGAGCCGGCGGTCCTGGGTTCGAACCCCGACCTTCGGAATTCTATTCTGATATTTACCTTTCGTGTGAAACAATGCTTTGAGTAGGTCGAAGTGTATCCGTAAGGACCCCTATAATAAGATAAGATAAGATAAGATGTACCTACATATAATATACACTGAGATATCCACGAGAGTTGAGCTAACGCACACAACAAATTAGCCTTCTGCCTTTCTTCAGGAAAAAATCAAAAGACTATCTCCAAAGTCTAACAACACCGACACATCAAACAACTAAATATAATGTTCAAGTCACCACACATTTAAGTAACTCATCTGAATACTTACCATATACTCGTATATTTCAACGCATGCCCATTGTACAATCTATAAAATTGTCATGCATACAGAACAGATAAATAATAAATAATACGGATCAGATAGCCCGCAATAACACGTTATTATTGTGGCAACACTGCTTTGTCTCTGCATAGTAAAGGGTAGCGTACACATACGGTAAAAATATTATATTAATAATCAACAGTACGCCCCAGGCGGGAATAATAGGTTATTATTGTAGTAACACTGCTTTGCCTCGGTATAGTAAAGGATAGCGTACTTATACGTTAAAAATACATATATATTAATAATGAATAATTCGGATCAGACAGCCCGATTATTGTTTATTCCGGAAAGAAACAAGGTTCCCGTAGAATTGTGCTTATTCGATTTAAACGCGAGCGAAGCACTAATATTGATAAAATGACGAGCAGTAGGTACCTTTGGGTGCTATATGGTTTCTCGGTAAAAAGTACAGCGACAAAAATAAAACATGACTTGTGTCTTGTACCTGTGAAAAACGTATTGTTGTACACCCTTCCCGCACCAATAATGTCTCTGTTTGACTTGTGGTTGACTGGTAGAGAATGCCTCATGGCATTAAGTCCGCCATTTGTACTTTTACTTATGTATTTTGTGAAGTAAAGTTTAAATAAATAAAAACAAGTAATCGATAACTTCGTACTGCTTAATAATTATAATATTTAACAAAATTTATATTTACACGTGAGATCATTAATATCGTATGTACTTAGCCCTGATTTAAGTAGCCTTGGGCGATCATCAACTAATTCGTTTCCTAAATCAATATTTCGTAGAAATATTCTGTAATAATATCAAATTTTAACTGTAGTACTGAAATCAATAACATTATTAAACTGAAAAAGTGAAATGTTTTTCCTGCGAGAACGGAACCGTCGCATGTGTGCATAGCCCTTATAGTGTTTGTGTCTATGGAGAATTAGATTGGATATGGACGACCGCTTAGCGAAATGTATGAAAGTATTATGTCTCGTCCGGCAGTTATATAATGATTATTGTCGACGAAAAATATAGCTTACCTACTCGTATAATATGACCACGGTTCTATCAGCCACAGACATTCACGGCTCAACATAGGCCTCCTTATAGCTCGCTACAAAGTTGGATCCTGTACAAACCGCATCTATCGACTCCCTTCAACCCTCATCAGGTCGTCTATCCACCTATTCGGGGGCTGTTGTACGCTGCGCTTTCCTATACATGGTCGCCACTCCAGCACCTCTAGCACAACTGTGACACGCGACTCTTTCTCGCGCGAGATATACTACCTATCCCGTTTCTGTACAGTACTGTGAGAAAGTGACGGGTGATGCTATATCGCGCGACAGAGTCACGAACCATAGTTATGCTAGACGGGCAGGACGTTGCTGCCCCATCTGTCATCCGTTCCCCGGGTTACTATGGCACATTACCGCCCCGAGGCTTATGGTGATAAATGAGTGACAAATCATCTGTCATTCACACTCGCATTTTGTCAAGACGTGACGGATGCTTTGTCACTTATTTATCGCGTGATAAAACCAACCATCATAGTCCCGCGGCACTATTGTCAATATGATCAACTGATTTCCTAAACGAATTCAACGTAGCTGCCATAAAGTCTTTCCTACCCAGCACGGCCTGGGTAGGAACCGAGCATGCACTATTAACCCTATCTTATCTGACTAATTAGTACCAGATACCAGATACCAATTTGCACTCGATTGTAACGTGCTTGCGACACTAGCGTACATACATACGAAATGTCAACTCTCTTGTTAGCACTTTTGTTAGCTAATTAGTAGTGCTGCTACATCGGTATTCGCACTATCGATACGTCGATACATGGAATGTCGAATTGTTGATACTGGGGCCGGCAGGTGATAACTGTCTGTGGGTTTATGTTACCGCAATTTATGCAGGATTTCAGATAATTCAATAATGCGTAACTCATTGGCAAAAACGAGGCAGACTGAAGGACAACAAAGTTATACTATACTTTATTGTCCGTCTGTCAAGATTTTATTCACAGGAACGCGAGGGGGTATCAAGCTCTTTTTTAGGGTTCCGTACCCAAAGGGTAAAAACGGGACCCTCTTACTGAGACTTTGCTGTCCGTCCGTCCGTCCGTCTGTCACCAGGCTGTATCTCAACAACGGTGATAGCTAGACAGTTGAAATTTTCACAGGTGATGTATTTTTATTGCCGCTATATCAACAAATACTAAAAATAAAATAAAATAAATATTTAAGGGGGGCTCCCATACAACAAACTTGTTATAGATTATATATATGTATAGGTACGGAACCCTTCATGCGCGAGTCGGGCTCGCACTTGCCCAATTTTTTTTCCAACAGATGACGCTGCCTACGTAACACTCAGGCTGCATAAGACCTTATAAAGCCCTTACATGACTTATTTCTGCATACCTAAGTTCGGGTGTACAGTCCGTCCAAAAAGAGTAGAAATTAAAAAGAAGTAGTGTCCTCCCGTTCTAATCAATATAAAAAAACGGGGACGACACTACAGTATTGTCACTTTTTAATTTCTACTCTTTTTGGTCGCACTGTACAGCTAGCACTGTGCGCCTATACAAATTCTGCATCGCACTTTCCTGAAATAATTAACCTTTTTCCATATGCAATTGATATTTAATTGAATATTTTAGGATTGATTGGCATTTTATATTATCGATACTGTAACGGCATTAATGACTATCTACTAATTAGTTCGGGAACAATGGACTGGAAAGTAATGGGTGTAAGGTTAAAGGAATATTTGTAATTGATTATCTCACTTGCTCAATGTAACAAAAAGGTACTAATCGTATGTTTAAATACATATTATGATTTGATAGTTCTTGTATTTATCAACTCCACACATCTCTTACCGTTCGCCAGATTTCGACATCTAAAAATACGGACACTGGAACTTTCGGAAATTTCAATATTTGTAACAACGATAGTCACAGTCAAGTATGAGAAGTATTTTTCCAAACTTAAAAGTTAAAAATAAAAGACGACGACAAAATTGTCCAGTCACTGTATGTCACCATCAGCAACAGGCCGAAAATAAAAAACAAAAAGTTCAAATTTAGAACAGAGGCAACGCATGCGCGCATGATTTTATTACGACAAGAGAATAGAAATTTTGAATTATATGATTACAAACATACATTTGCCGTCGACTATAGAACGCTCGTCTAACAAAAGACGTAGATTATGTATGAGAAGCGTCAATTCAAAAAATGACCGCCGGCAAAGGTAAATTTGTCGGTGGTGTACGAGTGGTTGAGATAGCAAAGGCTTTTTTGTCGGTCACGTATAGAGAACCATCAAGATATTGCGTCTGAATATAGCAACTATAGACTTTTTGGTAACGATACAAGGTTGTTTATGTGCGAAGAATTATTGTGGTTTTGCTATACTAGGATTATAATGATATGACCTTTGGACGTACGAGTTTGGGTTAATACATTTTTTTATTGGAACTAGTGGCTTGATTTGACCGTATCGGTTAAAGGTGTGTGTAGATTAGAGCATTAAATAAGATTTATTATTTAATACTCATAATGACTACTAATTTGAATATCAATGAAATACGTCTTTTTTAGACAAAAAATAATAAGATTAACGGTTAAAATAAAATGCATGCCATATCGTCTTCATCTCAGTCGAGTGATGACCGTCTGCTTGACAAAAGTATCTCCTAGTTTTCCAGGTCCATCCAAATGAACATTGAATACTGACCCGCATTAAACAGCTTCTCTCAATCCTTAATGATCGTAAGTTCACCGTGTAGGCTTCTCCACTTATGAGGAATGTACCTAATGTCTACTTGTAGTGGAGTTGGATAAGTAGGTACTTACCAAGAAAACACTGTTGTAGATTGTAGATATTAGACAGTTACTGATGGGGACAGAAGCAAAATGACAATATTAAGACCTACAATAAGTCGGTGATAAATAAAAAAATGGTCCTGTTTCTTTTTTTTTATCACTTAATTATTTGCTGGAAAGAAACAATACACGAAATCATTCTCTCACTCCTTATAAAGAGTATTGTACACGCAAAACGGTATCTAATAATCCGTGAACTAAAACCCCAATATTGTTACATAGCTGTCAATAGACAATACCTTAATACCATTAACAATTGTCAACGCCAACCTTTAGGACAGGTAAATCTAAATCGAAACAGGTGTGGCCACAGCCTAAGATCGCACGATATGCTAAACCATTGGCATTTCAACCAAGAACTTTCTCGAAGCCATACACCGACTTCGTTCCGCAACGAAATTGAACAGTATTTTTTATAGTACAGAGTTAGTATTGGCAGTGATGGCGGTGGAACGATAAGAGATTATCGAAGTGGTACCTCGATTCGGTACTACGCATATCGGCTGCTTTGTTCTATAATGGAATCTGTGATACATTTACTGTGCAATCTTCTGTATTGAAAGGTACCGTAATGTGGAGTAAAAGTTATGGGAGTTGTGACATAGCGAGGTCAATATGCGGTGACCTTTGGTTATAATAATGCTCTGGTTTTGTAAAAGTGCTGTATGATATTCCATTAGACATTGGATATGTGACGCCGTTCTTTCCATAGCTACTTCTAATTGAATGAGGTTTGTTTTTTTAAAATCGATAATCTATATAGTTCACATTCTGGTGCGCCAAAGGCACATCGACAAAAGTTTGAATTAATTGGAAGACATTAGGACATTCTTTTGAAACAGACCACAATTTTGTTAATGTGTCAATTCTCAAGCAGCACAGGGGCTGCAAAAGCATTTATATAGCCTTTATACAGCTTAAATTAGTTATAATGGCTGTATAAGACCATATACCTACAGCATGTTTGCTACCTGGGTTAATACCACATGTTAATTGGATTATCACACTATCGCTGTCACAAATATCAAAACGTCAACAAAACTAAATACCGCTCGCATACCGTGTGGAGCAGGACTCGAACCTGACACTAGTTTGGAGTATTCTGTATGAGACGTGGTTTTGTCAAATCTTTAGTAATCGTTAAAGACGCTAGAATCAATCCTGATTATAAATGTGCCGTTTTCGAGAAATTTCCTTGATTTGTATGGGAAATGTTCTCGAGACCGTTCTTTCCCCATACAAATCGAGAAACGGCACATCTCTAATCCTGATCTGCCCGTCTAGCATAACTATGCTTCGCGTAGAGGTTCACTAAGGTGTAAAAACCTTTCAAATAAACAATGCAAAGATCGACACACGAAGCATAAGGAAAAATTCAAAAGGTTGGTTGGAGTTCGGGTAGCGAAGTGGTTAACGCACTGGACCGGCAATCCAGAGGTACCGGGTTCGATTCCCGGTCCCGTCATCCAGGTAAATCATTTTCTTTGAGCTTTGATATCTTTGTATTAATAGTTTAATATGCTTCGGAACTTTTGTTGCGGGACATTGCTACCCGTCACTCACTCACATTACTGCACAGAAAGAGCGAATAGAGTCACGTGTCACAGTTGTGCTAGACGGGCCGATCCGACCAATGAGTGACAAACAAAAAACGATCAAATTTCCAAATGCTTACAGAATGTGCCTCATGTTAAGTCTGTCAATAGCAGTCATACACTGCACTAAACCGTGTTAGTTTTAATCGAACCGTCGCCAGTTAACAGGCTTACACCCGGTAAACGGTCACTTGTATGCATTGGATGTGGATTATAGTACATTGGTTTTCTTTGTATGGCCACCCAACCATTAGTTGGATGTGTGTGGGAACTATATTATGCCCTGTAACTCAAGAGTAGGAATATTCATTTAAAAGTATGCAACAAGTAAATAGGATTAGCATTATAATAATTATGGTGTATCTCGTAAACTGTCTTGGCACATCGGAGAACGCTTTTTATCTAATAGAGCCCCGCGACTCTGACCAGATTATTGGTCCATCTTGTTGAGGGTCTGACTGTGTCGACGACCGTATCAATGAGTCTTTCTTCTACAATAGTCATTGATTCTACGCACAATCCCAATTCAAGAAAATAATTTAATCGGCTTGCTAATTTTGTGATGACATGTCACTATTGACTATGAATATAATATTTTCTTTATTATTTTTATTACTGTAAGCCTATTGTGGCCCACTGCGAGGCAAAGGCTTCTTCCTCCATAGATTTGTATTCATAGGTATACCCAGTCCTTAAGAAAAGAGTTCAAGTCATCCCGCCATCACCGACGAGGTTCATGTCTCTGTATTGAGATGTGTGGCTTCTACTTTATAGTCAGCTTGGCCCACAAGTTCATTCATGTTTAAATTTTCTTACATCTATACGAGTACTATTATAAAATTCTAGATTTGTATTGAAAATCAGTTTTCTATGGAGAAGGGTCATGACTTTAGGAAAAATCTTAACAGCGTGATGCAGGATCGTCATTTGTTTTGTATGGGCGCGCGGGCCGTGCTAGCCTGGCACCATCTGTTGGGCATAATTTCCTTTGTCTTCGCATCACGCCGAAACCGCTGAACAGATTTTAACCAATTTTAGTACAGGGACAGCAGGACACCCAAAGATGGTTATAGGATACTTTTTGCCTGACTACGGTAAAGAAAAAAATACGCGGACGACGTCGCGGGCACCTCCTAGTAAGCCCTATTCCCAGAAATGGTTTATGATTTGACATAGGTCGTAAAAAATGAAGAACCAAGAAAAACCCTTAACCAATATCAATCAAATCATTATAACCAAATTCTAGTTACACCAGCTTAACTTTATTACCTACGTACTCACAGACAGACACAGCACGAAATGTGTTAATTTGTACCGCGCAGTTGGACACGTACTTCAAATTAGATTGTTCCCGTGTACCAATAAGTGGTACATGCAAATCAATTTGCTGTTAGAAAGCACGTGATTACATTGTTATTTCATACAAACATGCGTTGGCACTGACTTATAGAAAGGTGACTTGGTGTATCTTATGGAAAGGTGTAAATCAACATATGATTCATGAAAACATTAGGCCTTCTTTGCCTAGCAATTTGCTGTTAGAAAGCACGTGATTACATTGTTATTTCATACAAACATGCGTTGGCACTGACTTATAGAAAGGTGACTTGGTGTATCTGATGGAAAGGTGTATTAAAATCGACATATGATTCATGAAAACATTAGGCATTCTTTGCCTAGTTGCGCCACGCGGTATTTCCCGCTTATCCCACGGGAACACTACATTTTTTCGGGATTAAAAGTAGCCTATGTGTTAATCCAGGGTGTCAGCTATCTTCATACCAAAATTCATCACAATTGTTTCAGCCGTTGGAGCGTGAAGAAGTTACAAACATACGCACAAACACACTGACAAACTTTCACCTTTATAATAAAGCCTTCTTTTGTTCGTACCTTCTTGTTCATATAAGGACAACAAATAATAATAACTTCTAGCGTGAGTAAAAAATACCAATATACATCCACAGCCATTTTTGTACTAACCTTTTGATTGCAGAAAATCAACTGCATACTTCTGTTCTCTTAAATTGATTTTGCGTATATTTTATCCCCAACATTCAGCGATATATTTTACGTTTACATCACGTTTAGGAATCACTTTATCTCATAAAATAAATTCACAACATACTTTGCCGCCCTAGGCCATTATACTAAACACGAGGGCACCTTATCAAACTTGTCGCCTCAGTAAAGTACAACATTCAATCACCCAATAATGTGCAATACACTGTGTAACAATGTCACCCAATCTCCCCTAAACGAGTCAGAACCGACTAAACTGCACATAACTAGAAAATTCCAAATTTGAATCTAAATGCAACACGCTAAGGAAGAAAACTGTTTGTCGTTGGGAAATGTGTGGAATTTTTCGAAAAAAGAACACGCATTTTTCTTTTTAAATTTACCAAACCCAAACTGCCACCTTAGTGGTGTAATATCAAGGTTGACATTTCTTTCCCGGGCTAGTGCAAGGATTTGACTTTGCGGTAGAAAGGGGGAAAAGGGCAAACACCGTCATATTAAGTGAGCACATGAGAGGGAAACGCGAAAATGCGTGGGAAAAGCGGATATAGACGTTTATCGCTGGATTTTTCGCGTGATTTACTCGCGACAAATCTGAGGGTTTAATACGACCAGTTTACGTAGACCTTGCAATGTTTAGTCAACTTCCCCTGTCGGCGCAAAGTCACTTGGGACTTAAAGGGGTGTAAGAGGTCTCGTTTGGACTGGTTGAGACATGTTCACTAATACGATGTTGACATAAGGGCATGTCGATTTATTGCCATTTATTCGGGAGGGGGTGTCGTATTTATCTTTTTCCGAGTGACGTAATTTGTCCGCAACGCTTATGGGCGCGTCAAGTGATTTTTTCCCTTTTCGGTAGCTTTTGGGCATAAATCGAAATTAGAAAATGATGCGTGTGACTCTTCCATTTTCGTTTAATACGTTTAAACTTTCTAAGGTTTCTACCTTTTTTTCTGTATTTTCAACCGTTTTTCTTTATACTCAAAGAATGTAGGTACGTTAACTAAGTACAGATTGTACACAATTATTTTTTTATTCTAAGCATCTTTCGGGATCGTTTCAGATATTCAATCACTAGCTGAGCAAGAAAATAAACTGATAGACTGTTATATTTAAATGAATATACCTATTTCGATTTGAAGTAAATCGTCAATTAAGTCTCTTTTTCACTGTAATTATTTCACACTAAGTAGATATTTTTAATATCTTTCCATTATGACGAATTTAGATGACTAAATCGTAACAAACAAGATAGGACAATTTAGCTTAAAACCCAAAGGTCGCAAGTGCCTATGAAAGTAATTTGCAGTCACGCCTTTTAAACGTAGTAGGACAGTAATGGCGGCTGCGGGCAACACATGAATCGATGTTATAGTTGCAGGAAACAATTACAGGCTATTGATGAATGCGTACCTACATTTTTTTTTTTTTTTACATTTTTTTTTTTTTAAACATTACATTCACAAGTTTTTATTTTATTTAACATATTAATTCCAGACATCGGTAAAGATTGTTTTGCTTTCGCATAGGCCGCCCCCAAATGTAAGCACTAGATTTTAAGATTGTTAATAAAGGCTATTATTATTATTATCTCCTTTATTCATTTAAAATCTTAAGTTAGGTTTATTATTATTATTATTATGATGAATGCGTGTGAGCAACTGGAGAGCTACTCTGAAGCAAACTGAAATATAACTGCAATTAAGGGGTTGAACTTAAGCAACGCTTATGCTGCCATCTAGTTTTTTTTTACTCAACTAAATATTTAACCGACATCAAAGAGAAGGAGGTTCTGTGTCTATTGTATACTTAATTTTTTGCATGTTTTCCGATTTCTTGTAAATGGATCAACCGATTTGGATAGCTCAAAGCTTTTATCTATTGAGATAGATCCCACAATGAATCTCATGCTCTGAAATCTGGATTTCGAATTTTGTTTCTTGCCGTTGCGATCATTCAAATTTGGACGAAACCAATGACTCAATCGACTTTTCAAACAAATATTTTGGACATTTTTTTATATATATAATGGCGGCTTTTATAGTTGCATGCATTAATTACATGCGCTTGATGAATGTGTGAGCGCAACCGGAGAACGACTCCAAAGTTTGAATTTCGAATTTTGGTTGGAATTTCCGTGCTACTTATTCAATACTAGTGAGTGAGAAGGACGAGTATGAATTAAGTAACGCAAATGTTTGTAAACAAGCATTCTGTAACTTATCCCAACAATCTAAATCAATATGTTTTTCTTAAAGAGATCAAAATCAACAATATAAGTATCGATTCCAAATCCAAATAATCCTTACATTAGCCTCCGTAAAAAGAACGCTATTGAACTAAATCCGTTTAAATAAGGCCAGTCGAAAAACCGGGGTAGCCAACCAATAATTTGCCGTCTTTAATAGTTATAGTTACTTGGCAAAACTAAGACGGTGTTAATAATATAACATCTATACTTTTCGATATAATATATCGATATGATAAATAGTCACCCGAGTCCTAATTGAGTTGAGACACCTCTCGTGCATAAAAGAAAAGAAATGCCATTTTTTGCATTACCAAAGCCTGATAATTCTATTGCTCAAAAAACGTTATTTGGTGAAATGTTTAATAAGATCACATTACAATACGTGCCTACATTGAATACAGCTCCGAACAATGACATGTTAGACTGCGATCTTGTTGGTGAAATCACTAGGCCATTTCTAATGACTGCAATTGCAATAACAATGCGCCGAACTTGCTTTGCATTAGTGCATCGATTTTCGGCCGAAACCGAATGCCTTTGGCGATTTAATCATATCACCGTTAGCAAACACCGCCGAAATTATGAGTCACATTTGTAAATTAAATGACTGCAATAACATTGGCTCTGACTGGATCAATTTCGAGCTCGGCCGAAATCCTTCGGCGATTGCTTTGGTAAACTTATCGCCGAAACGACGAGTCATGCCCATCTATGCATTTGTTGTTGATCGATTTATCAGACACAAAATAAAATACTATAAGTTACTTCTTTTAATATTTGCGAAAATCGCCTGAGAACTATTTTTTTTATTGGTTGCTTGTGTAAAATGTAAAATGCGATGATGTTATTGGTCGTGGGGCGATGCGATCAACTTTCGAATTATGTGGCTATTACACTTTCCTTAATTAGTTACTGACGAGGATGCAGCAATATGTGAGACATGTATGGCGATGACTTCATCTCACTCCTTCGTACTGCGGCATCCCTTTCAGTGACTCATTTTGAATAGTGTGGTGCGAAGTAAGCATGTCTTGGAACAGGTTGAACCTTGCAGAACTCTGAGGACCGTGCGGTTATGGTCTCGCCAAACCATTTCAATGGGGATATCCTACCGTTGGATCTATCTGAAGGTATTTCGTTCCTACGTTCACATCAGTCATATCCGCAAAACACTAATTATGTACCTCGTCTTACTCACCTAGAGGTGTATATTTATTTCGTTACCACAAAATACACGACATTTGACAATAAAATACGTTTCAGTTTCGGCCATAAATTTGGAACCTTAATTTACGAACCTCTCTACAATATCCTAGTACAAAAGCCCTTAGGCTCTTTCTCGTAATCGTAAACAATAATGATATTAGTATCATATGCAATAGCAATTAAATTATATTATGCCGTGGTCCGTACGCCTACAATACTAAAATAGTACCAGGATAACATAAGCGCATAGGACCACGTACTAACCGGCCGAGTTAAGTTTGCACTTGAAATACTAAAGGTAGCATAGATATAAAGTGCATACTTAGCGTCACAGGGGTATAAGTCACTTACGTCGTTTTACGATATGGAAAACTCCTATTGTCCAGTTCTCAAACGTAATAAATGTATTCGCATTCCATGTGCGCATATTCTCTTTAGTTTCAGACAAAAGTCGGCAGGTATTGTGCAAAAGTGCGTTTTGACAATGTTAGAGAAATATGGGTGAGATAGGAAAGGTGTGGTGCATTGTTCGACAAAGGTTTCTCCTTGCAAGTGATATTTATTAACACATGGAGTTCATGAGAACATATTTATTTGAGTGCATTACTGCCTGTGCCTGTCCTCTGAAGCGAGAGGTCTTTGTGAAGCCCGAAAGAAGTAAATTTAGATCTAAGGAATGTAATTGGTCCATTTTATACAGCCCCAGTTCGCTGTAGTGGACAGGTAGCCTAAGAATAAGGAATACTGCAAAATACCATCGACTCATAGTGTAGGTCCTTGTAGAACGGTAAACAAAGTCATCAATCATCATCAACATAAAAACACCCACTGTCGGACAAAGTCCTTAATAAGTTACTTCTCAACGGTCGGCCATGCGCTTCTTTCATCCATTGGCGTCCTGCGATCTGACCAGGCTATCAGTCCACCTTGTTAGCCTTCCCTGCATTTTCCGGTACCTTCGCGGTCGTAACTCGAAAAACTTTATGCTCCATCGGCCATCGGTTCTACGAGTAATATGCCCATCAAATATCTAGTTATATCTACGGCCTTAGTTCTCCTGTGGATCTCCTCAATTAACTTAAGTAGTATCATAGATATAGAATTTGGTATTAAATAGTTTATGGTTAAGAAAAATAGATCTCTTCTAGATATCTACCTATATTCATTGTATTGAGAATGACAAACGAGAGAAACCAAGATATTACAAACGTGAATTTTAGCTCCAAGTAGTTAGTTCATAGCCAATAATACATTTTGCTCTGCAAATTATTACTACTAAGTGTAGCGAAATTTCGACCACGACTTGATTTGGGAATGTTGTCAAGCGATATTAGCTTAGTACCTTGAACACTGTATCTGACACTCTACTCCCAATACGACCAAGATCTCGAATAAATGCATGGTGGTATAACATTTTTTGCTAGTGTGTGTTTTCAGTAATTAACTAATTAAACACAACACTGACGAAGGAAACTCTATGTTAACGACGTATTTCCATCTAGTGGTCCTGGGTTTGAATCGCGGCAAGTCTGTGGGATGAATGATTAGAATTATGAATCGAATTTAGGAAAACCCAGCTAATTTGGTAGAAGCACTGAGGCCTATTAAGCAGACTGAAATCTGTCGGCCATTATGTTCGTGACATGTCCTATATTTGGTTATCAGGGTGAAAATCAAGATCGTACAGATCGTAGACTTAATATCTTAAGTCGGTCTACCAATTGGTTTTTGAAGTTAAATACTAACTTTAAACTAAGCACTTACCTAACTAACTAAAATAAACGCCTAAAATGGATTTAATATTAAAAAAGACTAAAAATCTTAATATTCTTTTTGAAGATATGTTGTCATAAGGCAATTTGATCATATAGCTAAAAAGATATGTGGTTATATTTCAAACGGATCTAATAAATCTAATTAGAAACTTTGAAGTTAACACCAGATACTAAAACTCTAGTTATACTATTCGTCCTTGCCATATAACACCAATCCTAATCTTCGCTATTCTACATTAAAAGCAATTTCGTACAACTAAATTCACCTGCTATCCGGATATGCAGAAACAATTAAAACCACCACCACCGATGCTCAAATAAATCCCTATTACCTAACCCAGGGCATTCGTAACCGATCGCTCGGATCGATAGCGAAATTGCTATAATGCTAATGCGTAACCGTAAAATGACAGCGATGGCAATTAGTGATAATAGTCGAGTTGCATTCGAGGGCCGGGACAATGTGGAACGTATCGGCGGGGGCTATTCTGGAAATGGTGATAAAATGCCGAGTGTTAATGCTAGTGACCAATCACGAATATTTCTGGCACCTTCACTGAGCCTTACAATTCTGTTTAGCATACCGAGAAGCTATCAACCAAACTTCTAGCGCTCTTGAGGGTATCACGAGTTCTGAGTGAATTTGTCAAGTTCAGCTGTGCAGTTCCTGTATTTTGTTATATTTTTGCAAACAATGTTAAATTTTGGCCACCTACACTTCGTAGAACATATCATATAAAGATCAAGTGCTTTAATAGATATTCAGCAGTCAAAAGTACAAAATAGTACGAGTACATTGCGATCACAATTAGCCCACTATCCAATATTTTGTTGATTATCCCATGATTAAATCGCTGTCAGAAAATTATCACCGTCCATAATTTTTCATATTTTTTCGTGTTTATGTTAGATGGGCTTTAGTTTTCGAGAATTTGATTGGTTTTCGAGAATAGTTAGAATACTTATATCTACAGAACTATTAAAATTTTGCAATTACATGTTCAATAGCGATACCACATTTAGTTCAGAATAGCCTCTTTCTCAACACGTGTGTGACAAGATCTCATTGTTACAAGTACGCTCGATCGCGGACGACGATTGCAAATGGCGACGCGAAATGGCGAACACGTTACCGGCTATCAAGATCCTGGTATGTTTAATTCCTTTTCATATTAGGTTTGAGAATAGAGGCCCAGATAGGTATGTGTTGCTGGAGATTAATGTTTCGTGGGCAAATATTGCTTGGACAGGTGGGTTGGTTCGGGTTTGTCGTATGTTTAGCGCCTACTGTTTTATGATAAATCTAGTTTTGATGTTGAAATTATAATTTTAATTTCTTAAACTATATTTTGGCGCGACAACCTAGACGCTTTCATCAATAATTGGGCACAAACAACTAGAAAACGACGACCGACGCCGAGACGAGTGGAAATTCGTGGGGGAGGCTTTTGCCTAGCAGTGAGACTCCAGGCTTAAAAAAAAGGCAATTAAGTATTCGTAGTTGTCTTCAATAAACATGTGAGAATTATCTGGTAGATATTTTTGTTGTATATAACATATTTCATCTTCTCTGGAGCCCGCTTTTATCTTCTGTTGACAACCAAAACTCACTAAGTAACTAATACCTAAACAAAGCTCGTATCTCATTGTCACCCTACTTACTAGATACGAGGTTTTGAAGAACAGTGAGAAATTTTTGTAAGTCTCGCTTGTCATCTGGAGTTATGAGTTTGTTACCTAGCCCACCATTTTATCAATGCAGTGCGAATGCCCAGTGAGTAGAGATTTATGGGAAAAAGTCGATGGTCCTTCGAGCCGGATGGTGCTCATAAAACTTGTGACGGTATTTCTTGGAGGCCATATTGCGGACGGTGGCTGGAAGTGAGATCCGAGGAAGAGGCATAAGAGCTAAGTTTTTACAGTTCGTCACCAAACGAAATCTTAAGTCACTGTTATCATCATATCCCGGGGTTTTGGGTGCACGAATGACTGAACACTAGGCCGACTGTAGGCGTCAATCACTGTTGCACCAGAAACCCCGGGTATAGTTATCACGTTAGAAGTGGATCAATTGTGAATGCTTTGACGTTTCATAATAAGGCTGTCCAAAACCGAAGCTCAAAAATTCAACTACGAATGTGTTTAATATTTAGATTTTTGAGTTGGTAACTTATCTAACGGTGTATATAATTCGTAGGTTCATTGCAAAATATAAGCACAAATTGAAAAAAAAAACGCTATACCAAAGTACTGAAACTGCTGGACATTCAGCATTAGTAATTAAGTCTTTAAAGGATACGACTCAACACGTTTTTGAGTCGTTTATGTGTGTGACCCAATATTACAAAACCTTCAATGCATTTGCTCCATAATGCATTTAACAGCGTTGTTTGAGCAATAACCTATAAAATTCACTACAAACAGCTAACCTAAGAGCATTTTACACAACATAACAAAATTATCATTCCGAAAGTCGTTTCGGCAAACTTATATCCATTCCTAAAATGTGTACTAACCTTAAAACGACCCTTTACAATACTAAAGCGAAATAAAGCTGAATACACACCAGAGCACACTTTACGATTATTTCCCATACAACACTAACGTTTTACGCCTGCAACAAATACCAATTTATAAATGCGGATACAAAATGCCTAGTCTCAAATGAATATGTATGAAATACCAGATACGCAGCCGCATTTCTTTGTTGATTATGCTCCACTATAAGAGTGAGTGTATAACTTATGTGGAGCAACTCGGTTGAGGCGTTTTATGGGGCTTAAAGTTACCAGTTAAGAAGTTGAGGGAATTTTTGATATTAAACGCTTGTGTGGGAGTGTAGGCTCAATGGGGGGTAAAGTTTGAAGTGTCTACCTACTTATTAGTTGGTTTGGGGATTTAAGTTAGTTTAATGCCGTTACAAGCTAATTCGCTATTGACAGAGCTATGAGAGATCGAGATATTTCTGTCAAAATTGGCAAAAACGGACAGCTGCTTCTTTGACTAGAGAAATATTTTTTAGAGGAAATACTAAAGGCAAGAGAATAGGAAAACAAACCTTTTTTATTATTATACATCTCGTCAAATACGTTTCCGTCTGAACTGAGTTTTTTTTATTTAGTTTATTTTTTGAACGAGTAGGTATGTAATAGTGATCTCTTTTAGTGATTATGAAAATTTAAACAGCAATGCCAATGGCAACACATGCCATACATTTTATCGAAGAAGGAAGGAAGAGATTCCGTTTGTTTGAAAAAAAAACGTAGGCTATATAGTTCTGTACAAAAATACTCTTAGAATAGGTTAAGTTAGTTTCAGCAAAAAAAAAAGTTAAGTGGGTTATTGTTGTTTTTTACTTGTTTATCAGTTAGGAATTAATTGAAAGTCAGGGTTGTAAAAATGTCTAACATTGTGAATCAAGCAAGAATTTTTACTCATAAAATAAATCTCTTAGATTACTTTTGAATTACATTGACCCTTACACTTACTCGTACAGTCGTTAGATATAATATATACCGGTCATCATTGAAATTTCGCCGTGACATACCTAAATTTTTGCCATTCGCCACGTAAAAGAGCAGACAAGTGAGCACACTGGGCTCCGAGCATTCCCACAAGCCGCGCTCGTTTAGTGCTCGCACGGCCACGCGTGCTTGCGTACGAAGATCTACTAATATGCTAGACATTCGTTACGATAAAATTTGTGGTGAGCTGTAAAAATATAACCAAATTTATCAGCCAAAAGATATCCATTGCTGGACCTAGACCAGAAGAACGCCTCCATGACCGGTTGTCCGCGCATCTCACACAGTCTAGTGATTTCTGTGAGTGTACAGTGAAAGACCTGCCCACGCTGTGTTTCTGTGTTGAGTGGTGACAGTGACTGGAATCAGTACACTGCCACTACTCAAGAACTTGTATGCTCATGCCATTTAACTTCTACTATTTTGACATATTCGAAAATGGAATGTAAAATAACGTACTTATTTTTTAGTGCCAAAAGTACTTGAATACTTCGATAGCTTAGACAAATTAACAAATCTCACGTAAAGAGAGCGGTGTCACACATCGCTGCGCAGTATAACAAAACGGGACTTAATCGCGTTCAAAAAGGTATTTATTTAATTACCTCGACATTTCGGACGTGATTTCGCGTCCCTGGTCTCGAAGGGACCAGTATAAATGACTACTGCGCAATGAGTTTGACAACGCTCATTTTACGCGAGATTAGGTATACCTAGATTTCGAAAATGTTTGATGCCACAAAGGATAAAATTATTAAAAAGTCGGGGATCGAAATTTCTTCTAGCCATTTCTATCCCCTCCCAACCCCAGCATTGATCTACAATAGATCCTCCCCACGGCGCGCGCACGACCGGCGCACGATTCAGATTAATCTATCGAAAATCGTTTTACAACATATTATTTATAGAGCGCATGCTCGCAATGATCATCAGTCCGTAGTGATGCGACGGGACTATCGATGCGAGTGTCGATAGATTGTGGGCTATACTTACGAGTAAAAAGTATGTCGTAATTGCTTAATCTTGATCGCGTTAAATGTGTTTAATACATCCGATATTTTCATAACTATGCCAAAATTAGACATACCTTAACCTGGTAGTGGTTATATAATCAACTGATAGGATTTCCTTAGTATAAACAGCTCTTAGTGTGAATAAATGAAGATTAAAGCAAAAAAAGGATTTTACTTCCCCGCATTTACGTGTTCTAAAACATAAGTATAATTTATGAGCTAAGAAAAAAATACTTTCTCGCATTTTATTCCAGGCTGTAATTTCAACAAATAAACGTACCGGTTATACGTTATTGAACTATATTGAAAATAAAGTGTATCATAGAAACAACTAAACACACATTCATAAATACACGGAACCAAATAAACTCTCACAAACTTTTGGGCATTATACAATTTTTAATTGGACAAAAACTATAAAGAAAACTTGTTTTGACTACTGATTTTTTTAACCGACTTTAAAAAAAGGAGGAGGTTCTCAGTTCGGTTGTATGTTTTTTTTTTATGTTTGTTACCTCAGAACTCCGTCATTTATGAGTCGATTTGGAAAATTCTTTTTAGCTTCATGAATAGACATCTCAAGGTTGGTCCCATACAATTTTGGTGAAGATCGGATGACGAGATCCATGAGGAATCGAAGGAATTCCAGAAATTTTTATGGGCACTCATAATATTTTTCATTTATTTTCTAAAACTATTTAAGTATTTGCATATGGTAGTCATCATCTTCCGTGAGCGGATGATGGAAGGTACAACTCCTTAACGGTTAGGAGATAATTCAAACGAGATGCATGCCTTCAAGACCTCCCTGATCACCCCGCCATAAGTATTTTATATGAATCACTAAAAAGCAAAAAAAAAAATTTAACAAAAAAGAACCGACTTCAGTAAAACTAAAAAGCCAAAAATAACCCGTTCAAGTACAGCTTACATTTGACTCACCCTTTGAATTCGGTGCCAAACCTCACGTACACGTCACGTAATATATATATAAATATGATAACTGAGTGGTTTGGGATCGACTTCAAAGGGTGAGTCAAATATAATCTGTCCTTGAACGGGTTATTTTTGGCTTTTTAGTTTTACTGAAGTCGGTTCTTTTTTGTTAAAAAATTTTGATGTCACAAGTCAGTATCTTCATAGAATCTTACTAACAGATCGTTTTTGAAATTCCATAAAGAGTTGCTGATTTGAGCTATCAAACACCGTATTCTAATCGAACCGCAGTCGGGACTCTGAAGTAAGAAAATACCAGTATTCGGAGGCTGTGCCATCTCAAAATACAACCTAAATTTCCACTCAGCCATTCCAAACCCCTCCAACACTCGTACACAGAAATAAAACCCACGTCTCAACAATTAAGTTCATAATGAAATTTCCGAACTATCTCAAGACGACCAGCCTATTCTAAGAACATTGAATATTTAAGAGGCCTAATTGAAATGAGAGCGGGGCCTGCGACACTCTGGAGTGCGGCCAGGCAGTGGGGTAGTTGGCTTATTATCTATACGCTAATTTTATATTATAATTATTCTGTACATGGATACTTTCTAATGTTTGAAATCAACTTTTTCAATTGAAAAGCAACTCTTATTAGGTAATGGAATTCCATTGTTTCAGGTATGATTTGCCTGTTTAAAATACAATATTTCCTTTCAGTCTTTTACAGATTATTGTTAGAAAAATCTAATCATACTAATATTATAAAGGCGATAGTTTGTGATTGTGTTTATGTGTATGTTTGTTACTTCTTCAAGCTCAAACGGCTGGACCAATTTGGATACATTTTTGGTATGAAGGTAGCTGACACCCTAGATTAACACATAGCTCCTTTTATTCCGAAAAAATGAGCGGGGTACGAAATAAATATGTTATAACTCTTATTTATAAAATACAACAAAGACACTAAAACGAAGTACTTGGAACATGAATTTTATTTTTTTATTAGAGCTTCTACTGTTACATGTTGTGTTTTTTTTTATTTTTTCCATTAGTAGACAAATAAAAAATAATAAATAAATAAATAAATAAATAAATATTAAGGGACAATCATACACAAATCGACCTAGTCCCAAACTAAGCAAAGCTTGTACTATGGGTACTAGACGACGATATACATAATATATAAATACATATATAGTTAACATCCATGACCCAAGAACAAATATTTTGCACAAATATTTGCCCCGGCCGGGATTCGAACCCAGGACCGCCGACTACTAGGCAGGTAAAAAGATTTGTAAAATGGCAAAAACAAAACTAATATGATTTAATCATTTTATTTTCAATTTTACTTGTTAATATTTTATTTTCATTATTAAATATAATTTAACAGTGTTTTTAATTGCAATTTTGGCGAGTAAACTTCTTCTTCTGTAAGTAACAAGATTTAAAATAAAGCTAATACTTACTATTAAAGATACTAATAAAACCAACATAAATAAACTAAAACAAAAATATTTACTTATCTCATTATTTAAATGTTTACATTTACATCAGTGTTATTATATAGCTTTTCTCTTTTATATTGTACATGCGTGGTTTGACTACCATTTACATTTCATTGATCACTCACTTTTTACTCTAAGGTTAACCGAAATAGATCCCTAAAAGAAATAAGTTCAACTTTGTACAGACGTTTTTATTTTTTTTTCTATTTATTCAAATTAGTTACACAGCATAAATTTAGCAGCATTTTTTTTAAATGTATCTCATGGCTTACGTAAAATGTTTACATACATATTTGCAACTCCGCCACTTAATAACATGCTAGTCAATTAGTGCTAACCCGTTATTTCTTTTTTATTTCATTCTTTTTTCACGCCAAGTAAAGCCTGATTCAATCAAATAATAAATAAACTGTTTCGACGTTCGGGAGTATTAAGGCTAAAATTCCAGCAAATTCCTCACAACTTTTACATTTTATGTCTGCGGCCATCTCGAGTCAACTACCCCACTGTAATGAGAGTCCTGACACTCGAGTGCGGCCAGGATAATTACCCGGCTTCCAAGATGAGATTTAACGTAACGGTTAATTGGTTAACGTTTTTTATAACGTCTACGAACGTTTTAACGTCTGGAAACGTTCTGCTACCGCGATTTACGTGGAGTTAATGAAGTGACTGCTTATGTCTTAAGTTTTGTTTCTTGGTTTTTAGGGTTCCGTACCCAAAGGGTAAAAACGGGACCCTATTACTGAGACTTCGCTGTCCGTCCGTCCGTCTGTCACCAGGCTGTTCCTCAAGAACGATGATAGCTAGACAGTTGAAATTTTCACAGATGATGTATTTCTATTGCCGCTATAACAACAAATACTAAAAATAAAATAAAATAAATATTTAAGGGGGGCTCCCATACAACAAACGGGTTGGTTGCGTTAACTTTGCACCTCATTTGTATGGGGTGCTATAATTACCAGGTGCAAACTTAACTTAACCACTTAAGGATGTAAAGTGTTTGTACGGAACCCTCGGTGCGCGAGTCCGACTCGCACTTGCCCAATTTTTTATGATTTCGTTACGCTTCGTGAAGAAGCTTGGGAAATGTTGAGATGACGTTTTTTTTGTATTTCCCTGCGACATTAGTGCTTGGTTCAAAGAAAATGAGTTTCTTCAAATGAAGTTTTAATGAAGTGGGCGGCAATTATAAACTGAGAGACAAATAAATAAAGATAGTCTAACTGCTAGGTAGGATTTATATACATGAACAAACAGTAAAGAAACCAAATAAAATTGTTAGGTACTATTCAAGTTACAATTACCTATATCTTATCATTGATATCGTTGTCAAAAATCATCATATCAGCCGATAGACGTCCACTGCTGGACAAAGGCCTTTCCCAAAGGTCTCCACAACGATCGGTCGGGAGCCGTCCTCATCTAATTGCGTCCCGCGATCCTACCTAGGTCGTCGGTCCGACCAGAAGGGAGCCTTCCCACGGTGTGTTTTCCGGTAAGCGGTTGCCACTCAAAACATTTCTAAATTATTTATTTAATTATCTCCTGTGTCTTTGAAGACATGGACCCAACATCACATCCGATACGTCAAGGTAATTAAATAAACACCGTTTTCAACGCAATGAACTCCCGTTTTGTTATAATGTGAAAATCGTTTTAGTTTTAAATTATTATACGATTCACAAGTTATCTTTTGATAGTGATGCTAAAAACCATCAAAACGCAACCATCAAATTCTACGCAGCAAAGAAACATCGATACCATTGTCCCATCCCTAGTCGTGTGTCGAAGGTTGTTACCGGTAATTCCGAGTCAGTGTGCGAACCCAGCCCTTCCGGTATCGACACTAATGGACGCCTGTTTGTACTGTGACTGTTCAGGCTAATTCTGGTACCGGTAAATGTACGTGTGCGATCGTGCACACGAGGCAAATACGAGTGACATGGGAAAGCGAGGTCACATTGTAGTTTACAATGTGTGTTTAGGAGTCGTAAACTAAATCAATGTAAACTAATGTATGTATACGAGGAAATTCGAGAATAAATATTGTAATTTTTTATTATTTTTTGTTTCATGCGGCAACACCAACATTTTTATTCAAACATTGATACAGCAAAATGAAAAATTAAAATGATTGACCTAGTACGATTGTATGAAAAAATATATATAAATAAATAAATATCTGTATGCAAAAAATAAAAAATGTGGCATTACCACAAAAATAGGATCGACATTGATTTTGTTCAATATTAAATAAATAAATATCAGACAACCTCACACAGATCGATCTAGTCTTGTATTATGGGCACTAGACGACTAATACATAGAACAACCATCACCAAATATTTACCCTGTATGTATGTAATTATAAGCACTTACCTGTTTCCTTAATTTTTGGAATCCGTGTGGCACATGTTTTGGCTCTACATTATTATTTCCTTTCCGATTCTCCTGCATATATACGTATATTATAGACTTGAGCAAAACTTAAAAGAAGATGAGTGATTTATTTGTTTATTTAAACTTTATTGTACAAAAGAAAAACTTATCGCACAAAAATCGGTTTGATGACTACTGATTTACTATGCGTTCAAAACGAAATAATTTACCAATCTTATTTTTCTAAACTATAAGAAAAGCTTAGGAAAATACCCAGTACCGTATAAATTGCTTTCTTTCCTTCGCCTTTCTTTTAGTATTATTTTTAAATACTTACTTAAAATTCATTGATTTTTCAATGTTATGACTATTTTTGTATTGTGAATTTGTTTTTTATTTAGACGCAACGAAGCGACACGATCTATCGGAACGTAACATTGCGGTCTGATAAAAGTGAAACTATTTTATATTTGGCAAACGACTGTCATGCCAATACGGTGTTACGATACGTGTGACAGTTTATTGGCATTTGTGACGACGTATCGTATGTGATGATCGCTAGCGTGCAATCGTCATTGTGACGATGATCGTGATGATGCTATCTCTAGCATTAGAGAAGAACACAAATACATAGAAAAAATGAATTGTTTATTTTAGACCATAGCTAAATACAAAAAAATAATTGTTTATTTTAGACCATAGATCGATAATAGTTAGAAACAATTGTGACTTACAAAATTGTGTTAGTATCACACATTAAAAGAAAACCACTTGATCATATTTTAAGTGTCAATGACTACGATGATTGAAGAATTGGATTTGCTATTAGAGATAACTATGATGCCATTATAAGGTAAACAAAGCAATTCGTTAAAGGTGACATTCATAAGTGAAATATATGAAATAAAAAAAAGTGGGCACATTGTATTATTATTAATGAAAGATGTGATGTTCCTTTTAATATTTATTGTATTTCTTCTAACAATTAGTTTTATAAATATCTGAAGACAATCGAGATCGTGATACCGTGTCTCTGACAGCTTAGTAAGGGGGAGTCGGGGGAGGTGCCACAGAGCATGGTATATTAGTAATCGGTGCGTTCTGTTACATCTTCCCCTTTTAAGCAAAATCATACACAAAGAAAACCATAAATCAACTTTCTCTACAATAGTACTAAAGTTAAACATTATTTACCAAGTTAACAAACAATACAAATTAAACTTTTAGTTTTGCATTTAGTAATACTGAGGTCTTATTAACTAAAGTATACAGCCAACTTAACATTTACATTTTCTCCCCCCTTTCACAAATAATTTATGAGCAGCCACAAAAGTCAAGCATCAGCCAGGTGCTGTGACTCCGCTGGACCACAAAGTATTAAGCCGGTCGAATATGGAAGGAGGTTCTAGTGTACTCTACATTGTCTTTATCAACTAAATTATATGATCTAAACCCATTATTTTTAACAATTTTCCCTTCTAGCCATTTATTTTTATTCACATCTTTCTTGAACCAGACCTGTTGCCCATTATAAAATACATTCTTACTTCTAACGGTATTATTATAATATATCAAATTTCGCTGTAATCCTTTATCAAATTGCTGTTTAACATTAACATTCATTTTGGGTTTTAAATATTCATAATTAACAATACCTTTGGTTTTTATGTTCCTATTCATCATTAATTGGCCCGGTGAAAAATTTGTTCCACTCATTCTTATTTAGATCTATAGAATATACTAGTCACAAATCATGCACACTGTTAATACTGTCATTAATGTTATCATTATTAACTTCATGAACTTTTCTATTTGTCCCTGGACATCCAACACTGAAATGATTCAGTTTTTTACATTTACTACAAATTTTTCCATAGGCCGGGCAGTTCCTCGGGCCATGTTCAGTCTTACACTTTCTACACAAATAATAATTCTTGCTATATCTGCTTTCATTGTTATTCCTATGTACGAACCTAGCATTGCTATTGTACTTATCTTTAAAATCTGAAGAGTCATGATGCCGCTGCAGTGTACCCGAAGAGCCAGGTTGATGTGATGCGCCTCGTGTGTGTACTGCATGTACTTCCATTTTATTCAGAGTCTTCATATGTTCTTTAGAAAGTTCAGCAGAGCGGCATATTTCTACAGCTTTTTCCAGGGTGAGATCTTTAATTTCTAAAAGTTTCTGTTGCACTCGCTGCTCTCGCACACCAATTACTATGCGGTCTCTAAGCATTCTATCCTTCTCCGTATAATTACAATTTTCCGCTATTTTTCTCAGGTCTGAATAGAACGCATCGAAGGATTCCCCAAGTTCTTGACTGCGCTTGTTGAAGTGATAACTATTGATTACTTCATTCTGTTTGGGTTTGAAATGTTCGTCGAACAATTTAATAATATCGTCCAATTTGTTTCTTTCTTCGTCTTGTTTTAACACGTTGAAGTATAATTCTTGAGCTTGCTGGCCGATGCAATTCAATAATATTGCAGCCTTTCTTGTTTCTACCAACCGGTCAAAACCGGCCGCCAGTAAAAAGATCTTGAAACTTTGTTTAAAGCGTTGCCACTGTGGCCAGCAATTGCCAACATCTTCAAGATTGAGCCCTTGGGGCATTTTATATTCTATTGCACACATCTTTTCTACCTCTGTGTTAATTTCGCTAGCTTCCTCCAGCATTCTTCAACAATTTCTTCTATTGTTCAGCGAGCCGGCGGCCATTAGTGTTACTCGTACCTTGTGATTTTTAATCCGCTTGTATCTATGACAGTTCTTTCACGACGACTGCGCCATGTATTATTATTAATGAAAGATGTGATGTTCCTTTTAATATTTATTGTATTTCTTCTAACAATTAGTTTTATAAATATCTGAAGACAATCGAGATCGTGATACCGTGTCTCTGACAGCTTAGTAAGGGGGAGTCGGGGGAGGTGCCACAGAGCATGGTATATTAGTAATCGGTGCGTTCTGTTATGGATTCCGTGGTAAAGCCAACATATTGCGAGTATTGCGACATTGAAGTTATCGCGAAGCACCATCAAAGCGCCCAGTATTTGATATTTTGGCAAACGACGGTCATGCCAATAATGGTGTTACGATTCGTGAGACATTTTATTGGCATTTGTGACGACGTATCGTATGTGACGATCACGAGCGTGCAATCGTCATTGTGACGTAACTGACGTCACGACTTGATGATGCTATCTCTGTCATCATTAGAGAAGATCAGTACAATGCGCTTAAAGATGTTTAAGTGTCAATGACTAAGATGATTGAAGACTTGGATTTGCTATTCGACGTACAATAAGCGACTGACAAGTTGTCAATTAAAGGTAAATAAAGCATATCGCTAAAGTTAATATACCTACCTCATCAAATTAAAAAGCTTAGCTCTTGTCGGCGGAGCAACTTCCATGTTTCTCTATCTTAAACTTTCTACCTATACAAGCAAAATATTCGAACTATGGGATATCTGAGACGACGAAAAATAGGAAAGTATTTTTTTTCGGAGTAATAATAAAGCGGTTAGCTACGTTTTCCTATTTTCTTTTATTTTTGTAATAAAAAAATAGATTATGGAAAACACAAAAAGATAACGCAGCTCTGTTTAAATCTACAAGTTAACCGATTCAAAACAAAGGCTTCGCATAAACGGAGCAAAGTTAAAGTTTCGCCGTAATCGAGATCACGACTCCTTTGTGCGGGATCGATACCATCCGTCGATCTGCGACGTGCGTGCGCGCATGCATTATGTGCTCGCGTTCCGGGGCCGGTGGCAAACACAGCGGTATATGTTAAACACCGTTCAACTTTATTCACACATAATCGTGTAGTAAGCTTCGTGCCATGAAAAGCCTAAATGCAAACATTCAACAAAGTAAACTCTTTGCAAAGTAAGTGTTTCTGGTGATGTGATGAAATGTTTTGTTTGTTCTTTGAGAATTAAAATTTTCTTTATTACAAAGTCTTAAGTTGGAAATTCAAAATCGTAACAACCTAAACTATTAAGTACTTACAAAACATGAAAGGAGCATAGTTTTTATATTTATGTATGTGTTTTGTAATATGTATGTGTGTATGAATACTTATACATGTGTCTAACTTATTGACCTTTGTCTCGTTTTATCTGTCTTTTTTTAGAGAATGGCAGTAAATCTTCATCCTCTCGACTACTTTAAGCTCAGCCAAGATTTATTTTAGAGGATGGCACTACATATTATTGTGATTTGTGCGATAAAGTCTAGATAAATAAATAATGTAAATCTTCACTCTCTCGACTACTCTAAGTGAAATATCCAACTATACAAAAGTAGTAGTAGTAGTAAAAAAGTGAGTGATGATCAAACTGAAAAAGCGTATTTCATCAATACTTGGAAAAATGTTATGCCCAACAGTATAACACTTTTAATTGTATAAAGTATTATACCCGGCATCCTTATTCCGAGAATTCTAATGTAAATATCTATTATAAAACAAATAAATCTCTTCTTACCGTTTTACCTACTTTAAATTTGGGTTAAATCTAACGTGTTATTATGAATTTATTTTGAAAATAGTTCTGGAACTAAAATATTCAAAACCAAAATAAAACCTTCAGGAGAAGCCTCGTTGAGAGAGTTAGCAGTCTTCTTGAAGGCTATTAAAGAAACGTGCTGGTGGTTTTGTTCGCGTCTACAGTGATTTCGTTTTTATCTATTAAACACATTACAATACATCTTAATAACTAAATCAGTCCATTACAGTACCGATGTTCTAGAAGAAACGATGGAAGATTATCTAGTACGTACTGCATAGGTCGGGTTCTTGGATGAGATTAACTATCGATTAACTGTCAATCAGTGCGCCGCGCCACCGGGCCCTGGCTCGCGCGGAAACCCGATAGGCATCCAGCAATGGGATCGTTAGTTAGGACAACGTGAAAGCTATTGCAAGCATTTTGCTGGAAATTAACAATTATGGGTACACTGGCTTTAAGTACACAGATAGACTTGCATGGGATATGGAGATATCATGTTAGTCTGATTTGTGGGACCGAATAGATTTATTTTAGTATTGATATTGATGTTGATTGATGGGGTGTTTTTGAAACTTAAAGAGGTTAATGGTATAGAGATTAAATAAAAGTCGCGGAAACCAAAGAAAATATTAGTTAAATGAAATGAAAATGAAAAATTTATTCATAACATCGTTACATGTCTGTTTGTTTGTTTATGATTCATTATTATTTACTAATTATATTAATTATATTATCAATATACATTCCATTGTTATAAGCACGCCATATACATATATTTATATTTATTTTTTAATTATTTCAGATATGTTGTAAAATTGTGTTTCAAGCAGCCATTTCTTCAATCTATTTTTGAAGGGTTTGTAAGGAAGGTGCATCTCTGATACCGTCCGGTAGCTGGCTATATATCTAAGGACCGAGAAAGTAAGCGGACCGTATCATAAAGATTAGTCATTAGATTGCAATAGAGTTTAGTTAATAGAAAAAAAACCGGCCAAGTGCGAGTAATCCCATCTTAACTGGCCAGGTTAATTTTTTGCACCAGGTGCCATACATATGACATGAGGTACAAAGTTAACGCAACCGATCACGTTTGTTGTATAGAAGCTGCCTTCAGTATTTATTTTATTCTGTTTTTCTAGTATTTGTTGTTATAGCAGTAACATACATTCTCTGTGAAAATTTCAACTGTCTAGCTATCACGGTTCATGAGATACAACCTAGTGACAGTCAAACGGACGGACAGCGGAGTCTTAGTAATAGGGTCCTGTTTTTTACCCCTTGGGTAAGGAACCCTATAACATAAGGTAAAAGGGTAGCTTTAAGGTAAAAAGGTGGGATACATTATATTTGGATCAAAGAAGGTTATATATCACTTTTATGTCGTAAAATATATAAATTAAAAAGTATGCAAAAAAGTGAAATTCAATTGAATTTTTGAGGAAAAACTCATTAAGGTTAACTAACAGTTAAGGTTTTTGTTTAACTGGTCGTTTGTTTACTTCGATTTAATTGTCACGTAATACTGTAAATAAATGTCCTATTATTCTGTAAATACTGAAAAGTATTTGCTAATTGATTAATTGAAGGCTTTGTGAAGATTTGATTACCCAAGGTAGGTATTGGAAAGTTCATTGTTTAAAATAGAACTACTTAGGTATAAATTTTTTATTTTGAACTTTAAAATACAATGATTAGACTTGATCTACAGAGGTACAGTACTTTTATCTCACGAGCGCGGTTGAGCCATGTTTGTGTGAGTAGATGTACATGCACATTGGCTCTGTGTGGGTGAGCCGGCACTGAACGCTCCCGAGCTCACCCACACAGAGCCAATGTGCATGTACATTACTCACACAAACATGGCTCACTCGCGCTCGTGAGATAAAAGTACTGTACAAGAACTATATATGACGCCTAGCGGTCGGCTTAGTGTCAAATGATTCGTCCCACGGAAACCCCGGGATACGGTGATCTGCAAACATTAATCACATACAAAATGTCGTTCTCAAGTTACAGATATCGTAAGTGTTGTGTGTCGGTCGAGTGGCGACTCCAGTGAGCAAACTGATAATAAATTGGTATTTAGTATCGAGTTGTTCGAAGTTATACCTACTCATGCGACGACGATGCGCAAATGCCCGATTTTTAACCGACTTCAAAATAAGGAGGGGGTGCTGATGATGGAAGGTACAACTCCTTAACGGTTAGGAGATAGGAGAGAATTCAAACGAGATGCATGCCTTGAAGACCTCCCCGATCACCCCGCCATAATTGTTTTATTATGAATGACTAAAAAGCAAAAAAAAAAGAAAAAAGAACCGACTTCAATAAAACTAAAAAGCCAATAATAACCCGTTCAGGTACAAATTACATTTGACTCACCCTTTGAAGTCGGCGCCAAACCTCACGTAAATTATAATAATATAAATATAATAACTGAGTGGTTTGGGATCGACTTCAAAGGGTGAGTCAAATGAAATCTGTACTTGAACGGGTTATTTTTGGCTTTTTAGTTTTATTGAAGTCGGTCCTTTTTTGTTATTTTTTTTTGTGTTTATTTTTAAAATGCACAGTGTAGCGTGATATCCAAAACAGTCACTTGACAAAAAAACTTTGAGTCAGAATTTTATTTGAGTCGTTTTCAAAAAACATGTACAGTCGCCATCAGATATATCGAAGCATATAAGGCGTTCATAAATATGTGAACATGTACTGTAACGCCCAGTCAATAAGAGTCGTGTTCAGAATTTATGAATACCTTACATGCTACGATATGTCTGATGGCGACTGTACCTACTTAGTTAGGGGCTATAATGAAAACAAAACTTAATTGATTCTTTTGTGTAACGACAGTAACCCATACCTTTTGTATGACTTACTTTCGTTTCACAAAAGACGCGATCGTAATTTTATTTTTATTAAGTCTTTAACTAAATAAATAGACATGTACATTAAATATTGTACATGTCCTTTGAAACGACTCATTTACTATGTCTAGTCTTCTTGTGTTCACTTAAGATACACGGATAATGTCTGAATATGAAATGGCAATATGTCATTATTTGACCTTTAAATTCTCAACTTCTCAATATGTGGACATGTTGGTTTTATATGTATGGCTGTGATATTACTAGTTTGGGAATCTCGCAATGTCGGTAGTAAAAAAGTGTTTGGAACATATTAATAATACCTATAAGTTTAATAAAACGAGCTGAAAATACTACGACAAATTATCATAACTCAACAGTTTAAAAAGTTTCATTAAACGCTTTATACAAATCCAGAATGAAACCTCGGAAGCTATGGCGTCACATAATTCATTGACAATGCTATACCATACCAACCGATTATAAACCTAATATCCTCATAATTAAACACGATTTTAAGTCCACCGGCGTCCATTAAAAAAATCTCGAAAACGAATGCACGTCTACCTCGAAAGGAAAGCACGTATTTGACGCGGTTCCGTAAAAAAAATCTTATTTCATTCATAAAACGAGTCGCATTCATCTTTTTTTCCACTCTTTTCACCGGCCAGTGATCGACGTGAAATGATGTCAAAACTTTTTTAAACTCATTTAACACACTGTTGACGGTTGAGTGAGCGTCGTGGTTGGGTGGCTGTGTTCCCAGCGCGCACTCTTATTTTAGTCGCATGTCTTTTTGATTTTGAAAAAAGAACTTGCTTTTTTTGTTTTTATGTTAGGCTTTGCTTGATCGGTTGGGTGGATATTTACTATTTTGACACAGTTATCGACGACCAACTAAATTAACTATACCTGTACCTACTTATTATTGTACACGTTCTAGGGGCTGCAGCTAAACTAACATTAAAGGTTTATAGGGCTGAACAAGAACATTTTTAATTAAATTTTCTAAGTATGTAGGTATGTATGTCGGTAACATTATGATGGGTTACAAGTTTCAAATTAAAGGGTTAAATGATACTCGTACATGTTTAATTGTGAATTTATGATAAGTACGGCACAACTAGCGTACTAACTAAGTAAGTAACTAACTAACAACTATGTTACTGTCATTTTTTTTAAGAGAACTTCAACGCGCGAGGAATTTTTTGAAATGAAATGTAAATATTTTATTTAGTTACAAATAGAATCATGGTAGGAATGTCTTAGTAAGTATTACATTTATAATTGTGGCAAGAGATCCTGCTCTTCCGGCAAAAGGTTAAGGCGTAACCGAAAACAATAAGTAAGTAATTAATTAGTTAATTACATATTTAAAGAAAATAAACTAAAATATATATTAAAATAGCATCCGGCGTCGTGGTAGATCTCGTGGAAGAATGAGAGGGAGGCCTTTGCCCAGCAGTGGGACAATATAGGCTCTTAAATAAATAATAATAATAAATAATATATTTTAAAAACCCTAGCCTAAGATACAAGAGAAATAAAGGAGATAATAATATATATTAAGGAATTAAGTACTTAATCAAAAGTGATAGAATTACTAACAAAGTTTAACTTTTTAAGAGACTTAACTAGTAGGTAACTTACGAGAATTTCTTGTCATTATAGCCAACATTAAGTGCCTCAGATAAATAAATACTAGTAATGGTAAATAATGGATGTTTTTTTTTGTAATAGAGATATATATCCATTGGTATATAGAGATAAATATTTTGTTTGATCCTGACAACATAAAGGTTTAAACTATGAATACAAAGATCAAAGCTTAAAGAAAAATTGAAAAACACATTAAAAATAAATTTATTAGTTTAGTTTCATAAATTTATAAAACATAAAGGTTTATTTATGAACTTTAACTCCGGAACAATATTTACCAGCAAATTCAGCCCTACAATCTTACAATGCCTTGCTAATTCCAATCAGATGGTAATTTATGTAATTCTAATAAAAATCTTGAATCCTTCTGTTAAATATTTCGAATCAAATCAAAATTTTGTTACAGTTTTTTATAGGAAATAATAAATCAACTCATAGAATTACAGGTTACTTACTAATAAAACGGACAAAAGTCCACTTAATATTTTCTTCGGTTTCCGCGACTGTCACACATTTAAATAAAACAAGGGGGAAATGCTGCCAGCGTCGTTTAGTTATCTAAATATTTGATTTATATCTTAGTTTAAGCTTTTTTTTTATTGTGTTGTACATAATATATTGTAAGTCCCTTTTGAATAAATATACTTATCCCTAAAAAAACAATTGAAACTGATGATATCAGCGTCAGGAAGGCAATAATTAATATACGCGATGTACTAATTACGTTTAAATTGTTTTATTTAAAAGTACACTTATGCATATACGTATACATCTGTTACCGGAAATATATAATACCTAGGAATTGTGTGTAATTTCCAGCAGATTTAGAAAATGTGTGCAATAATGTTTCAAAAATCTTTTAATTCACACATTTCCTGTGAAATGTATATCGTATGTTTTATGCCGTAATTTTTGTTACGCTTTGGATTTATTTTACTATACTTGTGGCTCTTTGAGCTCGTGAGATTGTTTTGAAAGACTGAGAGGACAAAAAAAACTATTCTAACAGCCGGAAATCAGGACAAACGGACATCCGAACATCCAAAAATCCGGACATAGGAATAAATTTTTAGCCAAGCTGAAACGAAGACTCTTTGCTCGCTTCGTTCGCTCGCTCATAGAAATGTATTAATTAAATCGTGAATTATTTCCAAACTCTAACGCAATTGAATTGAAATTTACTTTACGTAGGTACTAGTCGGAGTCTAGACTCCTAAGATTAGGTACCTAATTATAACTAAGTCAACGACACAACCCATATTCCAATGAGAAATAACGTCACTTTAACACGGTATAAACTTACCGTTCTCTTTGTAATTTGCTACTCGATTGAACCAAACGTTAAATGCACGAAAAACAAAATAACGCATTTTCTACAATCAAATGACAACCTTATCTTGTTTAGTTTAGAGTGTAGGTACATAGGAAGATTACGGTGCAAAATACTTTTTTGTAAATTGACACTTTATTTTGTACGTTTTGAAAGTTGCATAGAGGAACGGACACACTACGTTTTCGTGTTGTTATTGTTGGCTCGTAACCATTACTACAGGTTTTCTTTTTATTTTGGCAAAATAATTACACGTGCCTAAAGCCAAGACATAAATAAATAAAATTACCGAGTGAATGTCAAATTCTACGAAGTCTAGTCTAGCGGCAAAAACTTAGCATGGTTTTATATAAAGGTTCCTATCATTTATTTATTTAGTTACTCATTTGCAAAGATGATATTTCATAGTTGGTCAACATTTGACGTCATACACATTCATTGCGAGGCAAATGTTTGACGCTAATGTCTGAAGGGATACTCCGATGTCTGAAATTCGGCCGTCGTATAGTGCCATCCCATCCCACTCACTCAAATATAGTTTGACAGGAGATCTAAAGAGCATTATACGACGATCGAATTTCGAACATCGGAGTAACCGCTCTGATTCTTCGTTTTCGTTGCCACAGTGATGTTCAAGCCCACTCGAGTAGGATACAGGAAATCTATGAGATAATAATGATTTTAATGATTTCTTATAAATTTCGAAACAATAGTGTAGTGATAGACCAATATTCAACTTCTGCAAACCAAGTGCAATTTTATTATTCAAATACAGCTTTATGCACCCAGCGTAATGGACATAAAGGGACTTGCCTTCGTAGCACACATGCTTAGATGAGCTTATACAGTCCTTAATCAGCTTATTACAGCTGTTTAGTTAATTTAAATGCAAAATTATCTACTTCTTGAGCAAAATAATTTAAAACAAACACATTTTAGTCTCATCATTCTCACTTCAAACTCGTTTAAATCCATTCGAGTTTTCATAGTATCGAGACCGATGCGTAACGCGGTGGTAGCTCATTTCATGCTCCATTGTACCATCTTGTGAAAGCAATCAGGCGGCGTTTTTGTCGGAAATAATTACCAGCTAAACCCCACTTGTTCAGATTAACGTCGGCATTCACTAAATACTTGGAGATGACGAAAAATATAATCCATTTGGGATATTTAGAATGAACATTAGCAAAGTATTTGAGGTAGTTGAATTGACAACATTTCATATTTCTAACAGTTGGAAATTAATATATAGAGATCGACAGGGCTTTGTGTCGTGTACGCGCAAAAAAATCTTTGAATTTATTCTTTTGTATTTAAAGAAATATAAGAAAATACATAAAATTACCGCAATCTAAGACAGAATACGGTTGTTGTCTTAGACTCATCAGCGAAAAAAAAAATTTTTTTGACAATGTCACGTGAACCTCAACGTCATTGCGTTTTTTTTATTAGAAATCGGACTAAAGTAACCGTTCCATTCAGTCATAGTTTTGGTGTAGCCACAATTTAAAATGATTAAGTTTTTATAAATTAATAATAAAATAAATAGTTACCTCAGAAAAAAAATAAAAACATTGATTAGGTACTTACTTCATCTTTCTAAGCAGAATTCAGAAAAGTAATAAAATTGCGGTCTTGTAAATATGAAATGTTGTCAACTGAAGAAGCAAGTAGGTCTGATAATTTGACAAAAAAGACATAAGGCATTTTCCTTCTTGTAAACACTACGCAGCAGTGGGACACAATTATAGGCTAGTAAAAAAAAAAAAAAAAACTACAAAAAAATTCCGTCTGTAAACGAAATTACCGTATTGGGAATATAAAAGTCACCGTCCACGTGCCGTATCATGAGGTTCTAATAACGTTTCTCGACGTTATACTTGTAAAAGTTTTAATAATAATAATAATGATTCGATCCTCACACGAACGTCTGGCAACACAATTTCAAGACGCCCTCGAGCTTGGTTCCCTGCCATCTTTCATGAATACTGGTGTTACCTTCCTGCTCCATAAGTCCGGTAGTACCACGGAAGCGAAAAACTATAGACCCATCACGTGCTTGCCCACTTTATACAAGCTCCTTACATCCATTCTGAGAACAAAAATTAACACGCACATTGTTGCGAACAACGTTTTGGCCTTTTCTCAGAATGGGTGTAGGGTTGGGTCCCGTGGTACTAAGGAGCTCCTCCTCATAGACACGACCATTTGCCAACAAGTCCGGCGGAACAGGGGGTCTCTCTCGGCCGCCTGGATTGACTATAAGAAGGCCTATGATTAGGTGCCTCATTCATGGCTAGAGAGGATCTTAGAGCTGTATAAAATCGATACAGCTCTAAGATCTCTCTTAGGCGCGTGTATGAGGCAGTGGACCACAGTCCTTCGTCAACCAGGTGGCGGGGATGGCCCCCCTGGCCCGCAGGACTTGATAAGGATTGAGAGAGGTATTTTCCAGGGTGACAGTTTGAGTCCTCTGTGGTTCTGCCTAGCCCTGAATCCGCTCAGCACCCTGCTGAAGGATTCAGGACAAGGTTGCCGGCTTCGAAGAGGAGGTGAGGTCATTTCTCATCTGCTGTACATGGATGATCTTAAGCTGTATACACCAAAACGCCAGGATCTGGTGGAACTACTGGAAGTAACAGAAACCTTCAGTAGCGCCATCAAAATGGAGTTTGGTGTAGACAAGTGTGCGATCATGCATGTACAGCGGGGGAAAGTCGTAAATTCCGTGAATTTACAACTTTCTGAGACAATGTCCCTCAGGTCTATCTCCGAAGCTGAAACATACAAGTACCTTGGTATGTCACAGTCATTGGGTATTGCGGACGGAGACATTAGACAGGCGCTGAAGGAGCGTTTCTTTTGTCGTTTGACAAAAGTACTTAACAGTCTTTTGTCCGGTGGCAATAAGGCGCGCGCCTTCAACGCTTGGGTGATGCCTCTGCTCACTTACTCCTTTGGCATACTAAGGTGGACTCAGACTGAGCTGGACGCCCTGGATACGAGGGTTCGTCAGCTGCTCACTACACACCGCATGAGGCACCCACGCTCGTCAGTTATGAGACTGTACATCCCGCGTAAGTGTGGGGGCCGTGGCTTTTTAAACGCCAAGGACCTCCATAACCGCGAGGTGTGCAGTCTTAGGGAGTATTTCCTAAACAACGAGTGTGGGATTCATCGCGATGTAGTAGCAGTTGACAAAGGCCTCTCCTCTCTCTCCTTAGCAAACGAGAACTGGCGCAGACCAAAGGTGCTTAGCACCGATGACCGCAGGGCTGTATGGAAGAGCAAGGAGCTACACGGGCGCTTCTACAAGGCCCTTACGAGGCCCGATGTAGATCTGCTCGCGTCGGTGAACTGGCTACGCTTCGGGGATCTCTTCGGGGAAACCGAAGGTTTTGTCTGTGCAATTGCGGACGAAGTAATGATGACGAACAATTACCGGAGATATATCCTGAAGGACGGTACGGTCGACATTTGTCGGGCATGCCGCCGTCCCGGTGAGTCACTCAGGCATATAATCTCCGGTTGTTCTCATCTTGCTAACGGCGAGTACTTACACAGACATAACCAAGTAGCCAGGATTATTCACCAGCAACTTGCTCTTCGATACGGTCTTGTGGGGTCTGAGGTGCCGTACTATAAGTACGCACCGATGCCAGTTCTTGAGAATGGTCGTGCCACGCTCTATTGGGATCGATCTATCATCACGGACAGGACTATTGTAGCCAATAAGCCTGATATCGTGTTGGTAGATCGATCCACGCGCCAGGCAGTGCTCGTCGACATCACCATCCCCCATGACGAGAACCTTGTGAAGGCCGAGAAGGACAAACTCAGCAAGTACCTTGACTTGGCTCACGAGTAGACATGCGAGCCGGGTGCGAAACAGTCGGCGGCGGCGCATCGGCAAAATTCTCGCGGCGGCGGCGTCTAGCCGGCGGCTCGTTTTTTTTAACTCCTAACCTAATCTAACTTTTTGCCTGAAATCAAGCAATACTAACCGTTTAAAAAAATTACATTTCCACGGCTCTTGATCAATTTCCGTCTCTTGATCAATGGCATCTTCGTTTTGAAAGCCAATACTGTTATAAGAGCAATGTTTCTTAGCTAATTTTAACAACAGCTGAGAAGAGCTTGTGTCCTTTGTTTCACAGACAGTGACAGTACTGGTGCTAGGAACTACTGCTGGTCCCGCTCTCACAGGTTCCCACAATATCCTTAAAATACCCAGCCACAGAAAAGATGCAAGAGTGATATTCTGGATTCCAAGATACTCGTCTATCTCCGTCAGTCGCCATGAACTAGTAGTCTAGCGGAACCTCTTGTCAACTTGCTCCATCATATTCCTTTTAAAGGAGAGCATGATCAAGGTTTCGTCGTGGTTTCGGTCTTGAAAACCAGTGCCACAGTTTCAAGGTGCAAGTTTTCTGGGATGATAAAATCGTTACTACCTCCCGAAACTTCGACAAGAACTTCACCAAATCTTCCAACACATTCCAGTCAGATTGCATAAATCTCAAATCACGCTGACCTATTTTTTGAGACATCTCGTTGATTGGGCTGCGATTGCAGCAGTGGACCATGCTCTCGAGCATTTCAAGTACCTACGTTGTGCCAACGTGTCGGTGTTGCTGTTGACGATGACTTGGAACGTGATCCAACTCGCCAAACCGATAGCGCTGTTCATCATCTTGAGTAAATGAATCGTGTTCTTCATCAGAAATAGGGTCATTTTCATATTCTTCTATAGTGCGCGCTGCGTTTTCAAGCAAACAAAAGTATTGCACATAGGAATCGGCTTCTTTTTCTAAATCTGGTAGATGGTACCGTACGGCTTTTACAATGTTTTTGCTTACACGCGAGTTTGCCTAGCGCTGGCCAATCGCGGGCGAGTTTGCTATCCGCCCGCACGGCGCGAATTTCGAACAGGTCGGCGGCGGCGGCGGCGCGCCGGGTCTTCATGGCGGCGGCCAGCCGGCGCGGCTCGCATATCTACTCACGAGGTAACCGCCATGTGGGATGTTGATTCGACGATCATTGTCCCGATAGTCATTTCAGCGAACGGTCTTATAGCGAAGAGTCTCGACAAACATCTTAAGAGACTCTCGCTAGATGGCTGGATCAAGGGTCAGATTCAGAAGGCGGTACTCCTGGACACGGCGCGCATCGTCAGGAGGTTCCTCTCTCTGTAGCCCTAACCACCGGTAGCCTGGGCCCTGCCCCGCTGCTGGCGGCACCCTAGGTTAGGTTTTTTATAATGTATTTATATTTTGTAATTACTTTATTGTATTTTACTTTTTATATAAATTTATTGTAAAAACCCTAGCCTAAGATACAAGACAAATAAAGGAATAATAATAATAATTTCTTTTAATTAAAATTAAAAAAATTAAAATTCATTTATTTCAAGTAACATTTCGACTCATAGTTATACAATTATTTACTTAAATAAAAAATAATAATACTAATAATTATAAAATAACATTAACTTATTCTAATATGCCTCATACAGCAATGCTGAATGTACGGGCAGTCCAGCCTCTCGGCTATCATCGCCAGGACGGTGTTGGGGCTGGCCCGGACCCTGCGCACTAGGGACGCAGCGCGCAGGCGCATGGTCGCGTGGAAGCACGCTGTACGCGCCTCCGCGAACATACCCGACGCGCTGCAGTAGCGGGGCAGCCCCATCACCGCCCTGAACGCATTGTTGAACTGGACGCGGAGGGCGTTGTACGCTCGCTGCGTGTAGTTCGCCCACAGGCTGCACGTGTATAGTGACGTACAGTACGCTTTAAATAAAGTCACTTTTACACTCATTGAACACCGTGCAAACCTACGAGCTATCATATTAGCTCGCACGCACATAGCCCTCCGCTCCCTTTCCAAGTCCGCATCGTCCTTGAGGTCGACCGTTAAGATATGACCCAGATATTTAAACTGTGTCACTCTTTCTAGAGGAGTACCGTTTAACCTAATAGGTGGAACACTAAACGGTCGTTTCCCACCAGCCTCAAAAACCATGTATTGACTTTTGGTCACGTTATACCTCAAGCCATGATCCAGAGCATACTCTTCACATATACTAATCAACCTCCTGAGCCCACATACCGATGCACTCAGCAGCACCATGTCATCTGCGTAACTCATGTTGTTGACGCACACTCCGTCCACATGACATCCGACATGTTGGCTGCTGAGCGCGACGATGAGTGCATTTACGTAGAGGTTGAAGAGCGCGGGAGAAGTCAGCCCCCCCTGTCTCACTCCGCACTCCAGCCGGTATGGCTCCGACGTTGCCCCCGCCCATCTGACAATGTTAACCTGATGTCCATACCAGTATTTAAAAATGTTAATGACTTCTGTCGGCAACTTAATACCCTCGAGCTTTTCCCATAACACTTCGTAAGACACCAGGTCAAAGGCCTTGGACAAATCGAGGAAGCATGCGTAAACTGGAGTATCACGATCGGTGTAATATCTGACGGCATGCTTAAGACACAATATAGCACTTTCTGTGGACAGTCCAGGCCGAAACCCAAACTGATTATCGTGCAAATTCATGTATTTACCTAATTGTGTATTAAGCATGGCGTCAAACATATCATAGTCTTTATTTCGGACAAGCAAGGTATCCATAGAGTGTTAGTAAAACAAGCAATATCTTAATCTAGTGTTAGTATTTACAGATTCATTGGTAATTTTAGTATGTCAATAATCAATCTACAATATATATACATGTTGGTCTCTATATTATAAGTTGTGCCACACTTTTAATTTGCTCGGTCCAATGCTTGAAGATTGGACAATCAAACCTCTCAGCAATTTCCTTTAGAATGCTGTTGGGACTACATCTCACACGACTTAGTAATGAGACTATATTTTTACGAATTATAGCCTGAAAACTATCCGTGCGAGCTTCCACAAACATGCCCGATGCAGAGCACGTGCTAGGTAGTCCCATCAGCATTCTGAAAGCATTGTTGTATTGTACGCGCAAGGCGTTGTAGGCTCGTTTCGTGTACCGGACCCACAGGCTGCTCGTGTACAAAGATTGGCAGTACGATTTCTAATTCTAATTCTAATTTTAAAATATGGCTTCCATCAGGTTAATGATGATTTCGCCAATTTCAAGTTTGCTCGTAGAGCATGCCGTTGTTCGGTGAGGTTTTGCTTTTTGTAAATTGATAGCGATTTACAAAAAACCACGCGGTCTACCGGGCCTTGACCCAAGAAGGGCTGTGTACGCTTCAAGTTGAATTCTTCATTAACCATTCACTCATACGTTAGTTCACTGCACAATACGCTATCAATACTACACATTGAACAACAAAAATGAATAAATAATGAACAGCAAAACTTGAACGCATGCGGCCATCTTAAGTCACGAACCGGAAGCCGGCAGTACGATTTAAACAATGTTATTTTTACATCACGTGAGCAACGAGCAAACCTGCGGGTAATCATGTTACTCCGAACCGCCAACGCCCTGCGCTCTCTTTCTACATCCAAATCATCTTTTAGGTCACTCGTGAGGATGTGTCCTAGGTACTTGACCTTATCTACTACAAGTAATGGGCTAGAGTTCAACAAGATAGGTGGTACATAGTATGGCTTAATTTTACCTGCTTTAAATATCAGCACTTCACTCTTTTTATTGTTGTACTCCAGTCCATGGGCCAAGGCATAGGACTCGCAACAGGCAAGCAGCTGCTCCAGCGCGCTGACAGACGGGCTCAGTAGCAGCATGTCATCGGCATAGCTTAGGCTGTTGACACAAGTGCTACCCACATAACATCCTGCATGCATACCACTGAGCCCCTCTATCAGCTTGTTGATGTACAGGTTGAAGAGCTTCGGTGAGGTTAAGTAGCCGAAAATATCTCTCGCATTGACATTATTCTTACGGGCATATCCAACTTATTCACACTTATTATTTGCGACACAAAAGCCATTCAATCATACAAAGCCTAGAGCAAACAGAAATAACCTCAAATTAAAGCCATTTGCTGCATTTATCACCGCCCGAAGGGCCCGCGATGTAGAGTGAACGTGGCATAAATGGAACTGATTACATATGAATGGCTCAATCATTGCGCAAGAGGATATGTTCCGACGTGTCGATGTCAGAAATCGTCGTGGTGTAGGTAATTGCTACAATTATGTTGGAACTGTGTCAAGTGGCAAGCTAGGTGGGGAGGTCAGGGTGTGTTGGCTAGGATAGTGACAATTGAGATATTCTTCGAATATTTAATTATCTATTTAATAATATTTTATAAAGTTTTATGAAAAAAGTATGTATATTGTAAATTCTCTTATATGTTACACAAATAAATCTTCTCAGTTACCTTTGTTGCATACAAATTTCCATGAACACTCATTGGACCTCAATCCTCACCATAACTTTTTCAAGAGATCTCTTTAAAAGTCTCTTAAATTAACAAAGCTTATATATTAGTGTTAAATATCCATGGCTACATTAAAAGCTATCAATTAATCTCTAGTAAAGAAAAAACAACAGGAGCATAATATCAAATTATTTTAAAACAATACCAATTTGATACCGACTTACCTAAATTTTTGCCCGATCATACATAGGAATCATAGAACGATTTTAGGGAGTAATATAAATAAAATGTATTTATTTCGGACAACAAACGATCCATAGATTGTTAGTAACAAAATAAAACTTATATAACTATGTTAGTACGAAAACTTAAATGTAGGGTAGTGCAGTGTTTCAACAGGCCACTGTCCCACCTATCAGCTACGGCGGCCAGGAGACTGTGGCGACTGGCGCGTACTCTGCGCAGCGTCGCGGCGCACCGCCTGCGCAGCGTCGCAAAAAAACCGTCTACGTGCGCGTCCGCAAACATACCGGACGCGCTACAGTGCCGCGGCAGTCGCAACAGGACCCTGAACGCGTCATTATACTGGACGCGCAGAGCATTAAGAGATCGCTGCGTATATTTGTTCCATAAGCTGCAGGTATACAGCGATGTACAGTACGCTTTAAACAACGTGATCTTTACTTGCGCTGTACATCGGCTAAACCTGCGAGCTATCATATTCGCTCTCATTGCTAATGCTCTGCGCTCCCTCTCGATGTCCGCATCATCACGCAGATCTTCGGTGACCAGATGCCCCAAACCATAAATAGTATCAATTATACTTTATACAAATAACAAACATATAATTTCAAATTATCTAAAACTTTTAATGACAAATAAATGTGGAATTAAATCAAACGCGGTATTTTTACAGTGTTCATCAATAGCCAATATGTTTTTACTATTCAAATGCAGTATACTTGATGCCAATTCTCCCCGGTTTCCCCTGCAGCCCTAGCCGCATGTGGCCGTCATTACAGACGTACACATTAACTGATTATATATTATTGCAGCGTTGTACAATCACTGGTACACCCTGCTCGACTGCCACCGGTGAGCTACCGGCTTGTACGAGATAAATAATTACGAGTATAATCATAGAAACAAGTATAATATCAAGGCTCCAAGAAAATTTCTTTTTATTTCTAAATTTGAGGTCGTTCTGCTTACATTTTGGGAAAGTTCTTTTCCCAAACATGTAATGAAATGTCGTGATAACCTGCGTACTGTAAATGAATTTCATACCAAATTGAAAGCCTAAGCCGGGAAATATTTTTTTTTTAAACATGGCGTCTGTGTTCAACCGGCTATATAGTTGAATTATATTATGCTCTTTGAGTGGTGTATTTTTTTTATTTAATTGCATATATATTTGCGGAAAGCACTATACACATGCCTTAACAGTGCAAAAGGCTTGCCGGCTTCGCATGACTAATGACTAGCCGTGTCTATACCTACTCACCCGGCAAGCCCTTCTTTCTCGGCGTCTGCAATAATGTACTATTTCGTGTTTTTTTGGTATCTGAGGTTCAATTCGCCATTTTTAAAAAGACATGTGCAAAATATCGCCATGCATTGTGTTATATTCGAAGTGACCGTAATATTTTATTTCTCATTGCGATTGATTCTCAATTTTGATACGCGCGAGTTACCTACAACAAGTCTAAGTATCACCTTCTATTCTTTAGTGTGAATACTATGAAGAATGTCAGTAACCGTTCATTGAATTCATTCGATTTAATCAAACGAATCAATCTAGCATTGACATCAGCCCATGTCCGTGTCAGTAAATGTGTCAACGTCAGTGTCAATGGAGGCAATGTGTCAATTTGTCACGATTTGTCAGTTTGTCACCGCACAAAGCGGTCGGGCCTGCGCGCGCGCTTATTTATGAATCTTTTGATACGTTCGTACGACTAATCCCGTATCGCTGATTTGTGCGTCAGTTTTTATGGGGCATTGTGTTATTGATTGATATACGTATTTACATCTTAACATTATTATCTATAAACATTTAATGTCTCATTATTTTTAATGTGGGCAGTTACACCGCAATTATTATTTTGAACCATTTTATTTTATTTTCTTTATTGGGGAAAAAAACAAACAAAGACAAAAACAGTTACATAATATGAAAATAAATCTTACGTTAGGTATAGCCTACATCCTAACACAACTCCCACTAAGATTTTATGTAGGTAAATAAGGTGGCATTGCCATTAAAAGAACACTTGATTAACACTACTTATACTAAAACTGCGATGAAAACGTATTATACTAATACTAACTTAAGGTAGGTACCGTAAAAGAAGAACCAGACTAATTCTAGGTTAAACAATGCGCACAAGAGTACATACAATTCCTGATAGAGTGAATGACTAGATGTTTAAAAAAACAACTTGGACCATTGTTGTATTACAAGAGTTGGTTAACTTTATTCTTGAAATTGACACGTGTGTTACTAAATATATCAACCGAGACCAGGCTCCTATTATATTGCAGACTCATTCTGTGCCGAGGAGTTCGAACGCCTGCGTTGGTCGCAGCCATCGGGACCGCGAATAGGGACTTGGTTCGCGTTCTATGTGGAGGGGCTCTGAAACTTATACTTTCCAATAATTTCGGACAGTCATAGTGGCCCGTACATATATTAAATAGTACCATTGCATCCAGCATTTTACGCCCACTTTCCAGTGTGTTAAGCTTGTACCGCTCGAGAAGCTTTTCATATGACAGGGGTGTATGAGCAAGTCTGTAGTTAAGTGCTCTCAGGAATCGTTTCTGAACTGCCTCCACCTGGAGTGTATATGCCATATAGAGAGGGTTCCAAACTTCTGATGCATATTCCAGGTAGGGCCGGACAAGAGACTTGTATAAGTCTTATATACAAGGGCCGGACAAGAGACTTGTATAAGAGTCTTATACAAGGGCCGGACAAGAGACTTGTATAAGAGTCTTATACAAGGGCCGGACAAGAGACTTGTATAAGAGTCTTATACAAGTCTCTTGTCCGGCCCTACCTCGAATATGCAATAAATTTAATTGTATTATTTTAATTCAATTATCGCGTGAGGTATCGAGTTGAAATTTAAACCATATACTTAAGTCTTACGGTCCCTTAAAGCTGTGAAAAAATTATACTTCTACGTCAACGTGAAAAAAAATACGGCCAATTATGTCGCAAAAACGTCCATTTCGACAGTCTCAAGGGAATCAAAAATGATAGGGACTTCCCGATGACCTTGAACAAATACTTATAAAAATCTAAAGATTATACAATTGTAATGAAATCATAAAAAATATTGTCCTTTTTACACATCATATTTGGAGAACTCGATTGCGTTAAGTTTGCACCTCGTTTGTATGCGGCCATACATTTCAGGTGCAAACTTATCTCAACCAGGCCAATTAAGATGGGATTGAAAGATTGTACGAAACCCTCGATGCGCGAGTTAGACTTGCACATGGCTTTTTTATAATTATGGATATACTTAGTAAAAGTAAAAGGAAGTTAAAGGAAAAGTACCTTTAATAGAAATCCTTTCAATAGTAATTATATACATAGATCACACGATTATGGATAGCACGCCCCGCGGTGCAATTGCATCAGCTCACTTCGACAAATTCGACAGAAGCGAATTCGTCGCGAATTTCGCAACCGATTGTCATTTTGGCGAAAAAAAACTAGACATAATCGCTCATTACAAAAGAGGTTTCGCTTCCCCGGCGTCACGTCTCACGAGCTCTTGGAAATCATATCTTGGACATAGATCTAAAGTTTACCTGGAAGTATTTCAGACTTCTCCATTAATAAAACTTGATACAAAGGTCAAAGCTCAAAGCAAAATTGAAATGCGCAACATGGTGGCGTTAACGTGCTGGGCCGGCAATTCAGAGGTGCCGGGTTCGATTCCCGGTCTCTGCTATCAGGTTACGCATTTCAATTTTTCTTCGAGCTTTGATCTTTGTATCAATGGTTTAATATAAAAAATGTAGTGTGTGCATTAAAAAATGAGACATTACATGTTTCATACATTTATCTCCAGAAAACAACGGTTTTTGACACATAACCGTAAGCGTTACTAGTAAACAGTACAACATAACTGTATTAAATTAATGGGGAATTCTTTACTTGTAATGCCGGTTCCACATGCTTGGCAAACAACGCCAAACATAGAGGACGCAGTTATAACGTTAAAGTGAAACGGAACTATGTCGTGCTCACGAGCCGGCATAACAAGTCAAACTCAAGATTGTTTTTAGTGTCAAATCTTTTGACTTGACAATATTTTTCTTTTGACAATAAGTCTGCCTGCCCGCAGAAGCGAAGCGGAGATGTATAAATAGACCAATCACATCCGTCAGATTTAACGCAGCATCATTGTTATAATTTCTCCGCTGCGATCCTGCGGACAGGCAACCTCGTTTTCACTCAACATGAAATAAATTAAAAAATACCAAATTTTATTAAAATTTTAGAAATCTTCAAATTCTCAGGAATATAGAAGCTCAATCAATCTACTATTAATATATTTAATTTCTCATATGCGTCACGTGGCTCGTGGATTCCAGTTTGTTCGAAAACACACGATCACAAGTTTGACAGTATTGCTGTCCGTCAGTATAGTACGCGTAGTTGTAGAAATTTCTACTCGTATACATATGCATCCATCGTATATCGCTAAGCAGGCCCGCACTGCGAGTAATAGTATTAGGCACTATCACTGGACACTACACACTTAACAAACACTTATATTGTTCTAGGAACGACCGATATCCCCTTGGGTAGGAAATGCCTGTCGGCTGAAGAAACAGCTACCCATGTGATCCTGGAATACGTTGCCGTAGTTCACCAATGCTTCTGGACGGAGTTAGACTGGCGACCCTTAGCCGATAAATCTGTACGGTCAATGGCCCGATTATACACGGCCTAAGTGTGCGGAAAATGGAGCCCATAGGTAACCAATCATCCATTGAACTACGCCCAATTACCCCAAATTTTCTTGCTCCCCTAGCCCCATCCAGTAACTCTACAAAACCCACCATTCCACTATTCCAAGTCGTGGATCGACTACCGTTTTATTATTGTTCAATATGTTTCCAATAATCCAGTTAGGTACAGATTACTAAAGGCCGCTTCGCACGGTTGGCCGCGAAAGTGGTCCGAATGCGTGTCTGTCCGCCTTAAATGGCTTCCGTGTTTTGTTCGAGCCTTTGTTTGGATTTGTATTTAGAGTTTTCGGTAAAACGGGGCTTAAGAAAAGTAGGTATTGTCTACTTATAGTTAATTTATGACTGGTATTAAATGTGATGGGTTTTATAAATAAGGCCGTTTAAATTGCCCATATTGCTACAAAACTCATAGCAAACTGTTTTTATCGCAGAAGAAGATCTGGAAAAGTTTACCGTAGGTAGTGATAGTTCACACGAGAAAAGACCTGATACCCAGTGATGATGATACCAATATTGAGCCAGATAATCTGGTCACTAAAGAATGTATGTTCCAACAAGTTTTTCTTAGGTACCTATTTATTATGCTATTAGAGCCTTATTATACACATGCGATTTGCGAAAGAATTTTATATGAAGGCGATTACGCAGCGAGTTCGCCGCGACGCTTATTTGTATAGAAAACTCGCTAACAAATCGCAAGTGTGTTAAGGACCTTAGAGGCCTTAGAAGTTAGCTATGACAATGGAAGCAAATTGTAGTAATGCGCATCAACAATATGATTAAATTGGTCTGTGTCTGCTGACAGAGACCAATTCAGTAGCGAAATGCTATGGACTTCCCGAAAAGGGCTGAAGAGCATACTTCCCTGATTTGCAACATCAACAACCTTCAACCAGGAATAATAACATTACGACTAATTTGCTAAGTGTAGGTAACCAACAAACAAAAGCTCAAAATAATACCAGCGTATTTATAACAAGAAGCTGAATTCATTGACCTTTTCCTTATATTTAGCTGGAATACATAAAAGCCTTCTTTGATCCCTTTCATACATCCTCAAGAACAATTGGAGTAATTCTGGCTGTTTTCAAAGTATAACTTCTATACTATTATACAATTCTAAATTTGTATTTAAAATCCTTTTTCTATGGAGAGGGGTCATGATTTTAGGAAAAGTCTTAATAGCGTGATGCAGGATCGTCATTTGTTTTGTATGGGTGCGCGGCGCCGTGCCAGCCTGGCGCCATCTGTTGGTCATAATTTCCATTGTCCTCTCATCACACCGAAACGGCTGGACAAATTATAACCAGTTCTGGTACAGAGATAGCTGGATATCCAAAGATGGTTATTGGATACTTTTTATCCGTATACGGTGAAGAAAAAAAAATCGCGGACGAAGTTGCGGGCGCGTCCTAGTCTTATATATTCGTAAACATAAACCATCAAGATGGTCATATAGAATGCGAATAAATCAGTAATACAAACCTTTGAATTAATAGAAATAATTCGTTAATAGTGTCAGTTCTCCGTTATCCTAATTTATATACCTACATCTGACTTTTCCCCATAGCAGTGCCCCCTACTGGCTTGGCAGCTTATTCATTCTGCATCCCATAATTACGCGAACACATGACTTCTGTGTTCCGCAACCGAGGACGTTCATTATCGAATAAATCACTCTATACCGGTAATCGTGTCGGATCGTATCGAATTATCGATACAGAGATGTGACGAGTTCGATACGATCTAGGTATCAGGATTGTTATTGGTTTCTTTTCTTTTCGTTAGTCGATTTGGTTATCATCATCACACACAGATTTGGTAATCGAAGGTGACAATTGAAAACATTTAGTTTTTTTAACCAGGCTTTTTATCGATATCATACTAAAATTATAAAGGCGAAAGTTTGCGAGTGTGTTTATGTGTCATGCTTTAATAAGCTTCTTCTTCACGCTCAAACGGCTGGACCAATTTTGGTAAATTTTGGTATGAAGTTAGCTGACACCCTGGATTAACATATACGCTACTTTTTCTCCCGAAAAAATGTAGTGTTCCCGTGGGTGCGGGTAACACCGCTCGATGCAGCTAGGAAGCTATAAAAAAAATATCTATCTGGTATCAATAGTACGGTATCGGCGCATCTCTACCCGATATGATCGCACGCACAGCGGCGCGATATATAATTTCACATGATATGTGTGACAGTTCGTAAATTATTGGACCAGACCGGAGTAAATAACGCAGGAAACCACGTGCGCTGTTTATGGGATACGTATTAAGTGTTATGATTATTGATTGCGTTCATTTTAATAAGGAGACGGCCGTTCGTGTGGAAGAAATAGTCCGCACCCCCTTTTTTCTTCACCATAAGCATCGTATTGTATAACCAAGCTTATTAAGGATACCAGCTACTCGTCTACCAAAAATGGTTGAAATCCGTTGAGGTGATTTGCCATAATGTAACCATAAAGATACACATAAATAAACTAATGGCCTTTTTTTTTTCAAAAACTGGCCGGCGTTTGTCCTCAGTATCACCTTATAATACGTGATTACGGGGTCGAGGATGTAGTTCGCTGGTTCAGAAGGTAATGCTGTTCACTCTTACCTTGAACATACTCAAATTCTAATTTTCTGGAAATACAAACGATGGGAGTGTTCCATACCTTAGCGGTTCGCATTAGAAATTATGAAGCCAATCGCTTCCAGCAAACAGGTGGTAAGCAAGTAACATAAGGATGAAATCACTTCCCTTGCCTGGTTGTTATGTTTGTTTTTTTTTTATGTAACACAATAGTACAATAAACTTTCTAAAGATCTGCCAAGCTGCACAGCAGTTTGTTGGCAGAAAAACGTGCCTTCCACCCTTGTACATATTACTATTGAGTAGTATCGCATTATAACTTACAAACTACAAAAAGTACACGTTAAATAAACAACAATATTACTACTCGATAACAAGGAAAAGCCAGCTTGTAATCAACAATCAAGAATATTTCAAACAGTGTTATGTTTAAACTAATTTCATTACTTTATTTTCACCAATAACTAATATAATATCGATTCTGAATTTAAGTTATACCTACAGGATAGGTAGCTGATACGTGGCGTACATCGCACCCTATTCGCACCGGTTTGTCCACTTAGGACGGATGTCCGATGGTGAAACGGGGATGTCTGAATTAAATCATGCAATTCCTGCACGAGTGTGTGCTGTCCAAAATTACAAGGTACATTACACAAATATTAAGAGATATGATTGTTTATTTCAATAAGAAGGATCTAGCTCTAGTGTCGTCAGCGTGTAAGAAAAAGTCATAACCCTCAAATGAGGTAGTTAGTTAGCATGCCATGTTAAATGCAACAGTGGATAACAATATAATCTGTTTATATTTGTAATAAATAAATGTTCATCAGTCTAATACACATCTGAGTTTTGAAATATAGATATAACACTTTACAACAAAATTGCTTGATTACAACAATAACATACATTCGATTCCAATGAAACAACAGCTCATTTCCAACCGTCGAATAAAGCCATAACAAAATGCATAATTATGCACATTACACACTCTTTCACCGCCTTCATTCCAAAACGACTTAACTAAACGATTTTCCCAATTCACATACGTCTTTTTATCGGTAACACGCAAAATGCGGTGTTTACCGACTGCTCTGCTTTACAAAGTTTATGTTAAAACTGCCCGCTGGCTGCCATCAGGGGCTGTAAATCAGGGCCCGCATCAAGCCAGCGGTCAATAATTGCGGCCCGCGGCTGTCCCGATGACATATTCCATCAACCTTAGTAACGGTCCCTCTCGATATGTCAAAACGAAACCCACCGTTCAACTTCCAGAGAAAATTACTGGAATAATCGTATGTTTTATTAATCGTATGCAAAACCCTGGACTCTATTATAATCGATTAGCTATGTATCGATCGTGTTGGCTATTAAGCGTGTTTACGCGATGGTAGAATGCGAAAATGTCTTGTCGTATATCCTTACATACTCGGTAATAGGAGATACGATAATTGTAGTAAGTCATCTCTGATTACTACTCTCGGGCATAGTTGTACTGATTCTATTAGATAACTAGTTGGGTACAAAGTAGTCTTTTTACTGGTTAGCGTTGCATCTGGAATACGTGTTCATATATCTAGATCCGCTTGATTGTCCATTAGATAGTTTTATGATGATTGAGAAAATTAACATGTAGGTTTTGAACTTTAAAGTAAATACTACTTGGTTCTAAGTTTATTGCTAATTAAAAGCTATGTATTACCAATTCCCGTTTGTACGAATGTTGTATTAGTCTGTTGTAGAAGCAAAACTTTACGTACTTAGTAACAAACGTGAGCTTAGAACAAAATGTGTACTTATCTGTTTGGTTTAGGGCCATGTTTTCAAGTGACAGCTTATTTTTATTTTTATAAGTTGCTTCTAAACTTTACTAACAGCGGCTCTGTGAGCTGTAGACCTCGTATTTCTATTTTTTTACATTCTAATCAAAGCACATTGAAAAAAAAACACGAAAAAAAAATCTCTTAATCACTACATAGTATAAAACAAAGTTGCTTTGCGCTCTCTATATCCTCAAGCTTAGGTCGTTAAAACTACGCAACGGATTTTGATGCGGTTTTTTAATAGAAAGAGTTATTCAAGAGGTATGTTTGTATGTATAATATATGCATAATTTTATCAGTATTGCACCCGTGTGGAGCCGCGGCGGGTCGTTAGTAATAAATAAATAAATATCGGACAATCTCACACGAACCGATCTAGTCCCACAGTAAGCTCTAGTAGGCTTGTGCTATGGATACTAGACGACGTTATACATACCTACTTATATAGATAAATACATACTTAAATACATAGGAACCGTCAATGACTCAGAAACAAAATGTTCGAGTTAAGAACACATTTATTTGCCCATACACCGGGATGTAAACTCAGGACCGTCGACTCAATAGTTACTTGTTAAGTAGATACTTACAATTACAATCAGTTACTGACATCACATGACGCTAATATTACAAAATATCATAAAGGCTAAAGTTTGTAAGTGTGTTTGTATGTTTGTTACTTCACGCTCAAACAGCTGGACCAGTTTTGATAAAATTCGGTATGGAGGCAGCTGACACCCTGGATTAATACGAGTATATAGGCAATTTTTTCGCTGATAAATCACAGGTAACATCACGGGCCGCAACTAGTTAATCATACCTCTAATTACTAAAACCTAACCAAAATCACAAAACAGTTACATAACTCATAAAACCACAAAACGAAACTAAAAGTGATTTGCGACCTCCATGACACAGTTGCGGTGCAGTTAGCGCTAACAACATAGTATGGTAACTACATAGTATAACTACATACATGCCTGACATTCCGAGCGTAATCACTACATTCGTAATAACGCCGTGGTTATATCAGTTAAAGGGGAGCGGGATTAAGAGGAGGTCATGGTTTAGATGAGTGCGAGAATTGGTCCACATACATCCATACATCCTCCAAATGAACCCAGATGATGTAGTGTAGGGAGGCTTCCGACTAGGTGGACCGACTATTTCAGTTAGGGTCAGGTTAGTGATGTGTCGCTCTTGAGAATGTCTGGAAACTTTCCTCATTTCATATGCGAAATTTTTAATAGCGCTATGCACTTCTTCTTTTGTTTCGATCGTAGATGAGCGTGGTAATCATCAATTTTTTTCTCGAAAATCATTTCGAATATTTTTCACCCAACTGGGGGTCCGTGATGGTTGCGTTTATCACGTGATAAATAAGTGACAAAGCACATAGAGACATAGGTATAATATATTGGTAATTGAGTAGGTTTATTACAAGTCACTGATTCGCTATGAATATATTAGATAATTATTATATTCATATATGTCACTCACTCGCATTTTGTCAAAACGTGACGAATGCTTTGTCACGTATTTATCGCCTGATAAAAGCAACCATCATAGGTGAAGCAAAAAATATGATTAAGTATATATTTTTTTCTTTGCACGATCGGAGTTGCGTACAATTTAGTTTCAATCAGTAGCACAGCCTTCCTCTTAACAAGCAGTTACATTACATGCAAGCGATAATATAATTATGTCAGCAGTTTACTGCAGCCTTTGATTGGGTTTGTTATCAATAGGGTATCACCTCGATTGACGGCTGTCGTAATGGCCGCCAATGAAAGTAAAACTGATACGTTTGTGAATGTAAACACGTTTAATGCGAGTGTTATTCACTTTTAATCGAAGCTACTTCTACTTCGTTAGATAAGTATATCTTTGCTTAGGCTTAGTTTACTTTTTGATTCCTTTGCTATTGCAATTAATGCTGCGGAGTTATTTTTGATTGGTTCGCGCTCTCATCATTTCGTACTTTTTTCAAAACAAAGAAGGAGAGTAACCTACTGAAATTCCAAAGGAAAGGAATGAATATGAAGTGTCCCCATTAATCGCTATACTGACCAAACCGTTTTTTTGACAACATTTCAAATTTTTAAATAGTGTTCAGTTTAAAATCATTTCATTAATGTATTACTACCAAAACCCAAAACTACTGTTTTTATTTGATTTGTTTTGAAAAAAATAATAATATGAAAGCAGCGTCATTTAAGAATTGGCGCTCTACATTGACGCCACCTTTGTGGAAAATTCGACAGTCACAACACACAAGAATAGCAGTGGTATAATTTCCATACTAAGTTGGCCTTAGTTATAGTCCGACTGTAAGATTTACTGGTCTGTGACCAACGCCTATTACGTTCTTTTAGAATAAGGAAATTTTTAGATGAATTTTTCAATCAAAAATTGGGATATTTTCTGAAACTTAAAAATGTGATAATATGTATTTCATTTTCTATCATTTATTTTGATAATATCGGAAAAGGTGCAAGATCAATATTCAAAGATGTATACGTATGTATGCAGTAAGATATATATTTTTTGTTGTACTTATTCAGTACCTATAAATTTATGAAACATGTAATGTCTCATTTTTTTTATGTGGGTAGGTACACCACATTTTTTTTATTTAAGCCTTAAATTATTATTTGTCTTTGTATTTAAGGCTTATACGGTATCTGTCAGAAAATCCGATCCGACAAACAAAGAAGGGCGTTTTTTATCGAATATCGGAGACACGTCTACTCAAGCGTTCATAAACAACCTTACAGACCAACAATAACAAGCTACGTAACAGGTTAAAGAACCTTCTAAACTAGCTATAAAATACCATATAATATTGCCTTCTAAAATACGATATAGTAAAGCCAAAACCCTGGAAGCTACGCTTTTTACGAGATCTTTCATTAGAGGAGGCTGGGGCGGGTTGACGTATAGTGTTGTTAGGAGCCCGCGGCAGGTAAGTAGGATAATCCGGAGAGCTGTCGACAGTTGCGGCGCGTGCACAGCTGTAATAGACTGTGCCGTAAACAAGCAGTGGGTATAATGAAGACTGCTAAAAATACATAAAAATATTTGAATAGCGATTACTTCTCCCCGATTTCAAAGAAATGTAAAGGCACAACCCACCTTCACCACCTCTGGCTGTCTTACCCCCCGAACCCTATTGTATCGTTAGACATGGCTTATACAATCATATTTATCATTATAGAATTGTAAAATAACATGAAATCGCACTTGATAACATATTATGGAATCTCTCGAGGAGTAGTTACTACCTATCGTCAGCTGAAAGTCGACTATTGTTGCATATCAAACACAACTGTGGCTCCAGTTTCTTTGTCGCATGACGATAGTTGCCTGTCTCTTTCCGTTCAATAGCGCGAGAGCAAACCCGATGATGATACTACGTGGCCCGACTAGGAAAAAAGAGGTCCAAAGGTCTCCTGCACCTCTAGCGCAACAGTCACATGCTATTACTATTTCTCGCGCGAGATAATTATCCATCTCTTTCTGTGCAGTAATGTGAGAGCGTGACGTATAAGGGCACGAAGCCAGCTATCCTCAACCTTGACAAAATCGACATGATTTTTCTCATAAAGACCGAACGAACTTCCAAATATTTACGAACATATTCAATATCCATTTTTATTAAAGCGGTTATGTCTGCTGCCTTAAACTAAATGTTTACAATGTGGAGAAAATTTTAACAATTTAATGGGTTCGAACCCACATTTCCAGCTGTTTTTCCAACCAACACGGGCATATTACCTATTAGACTACCGAACCGTACGCGAGCCATTGAATTTTTAAATCTTTCGCATCAATGCAAACATATATCAGTCCACTAATACACGTGTATGTTCCACTAATACTAACTCGGAACAGTATGGCACTAAACCGCTTACCCGCTCCTACATTCCGTCAGCCGAGTGATAGTCAAGGATCCAGTAGCGACCCGTAATAGGTGGGTACCTAAGGGCGTCGCTTGCGCAACGCAAGAATTCGAGTGGGGCTGGACGCACTTACTAAACCACTAAACACAGCAATTGGTTCGCCATTTGACAGCTTGATATATGAAACTTCGTGGCCGCAAAGTTACTAATACGCAAAATGCTAACACTGTCAACAGGGGCATTAGATTTGAAAAACGTCTGATGTAGCTGTGGATTTTGTAACGGTATTAGACGTTTTTCCACACATGCGATATATGTCATACTTTATATTCTGCAAATATAACTAGCCGTAGCAAACTCGCATTTATCCCAAAGATAATAAGAATATAGTCATGTGTTTGAGCAGTATGGGATTGTTAATGACAAACCAAATTTTGTATAACGGCATTTTTAACTTTGTATTACTGTAGTGTTCAAATTAAATTAAAATTGCTTTACTCCATGTTTATTTACAGTAATGTGACGTTTATGGAGTTTTATAGGTGTTTGCTTTGTGCTAATGATATTTTGCTAAGTGGTTTTGTAATGTGACTTTAAATAGGCGTTAAATTTTAACAGTTTTAGTTTGGCAATGTAGTTGTGTACACATAGGCACAGTATAAATCACAGGTATAAATAAATAGCAGACAATCTCACACAAATCGATCTAGTCCCAAATTAACCTCTAGATGGCTTGTGTTATGGGTACTAGCCGACGATATACATACATACTTATATGGATATACTTATTAAATACATATAACAACGACCCAAGCACAAATATTCGAATTTATCAGCTGTTTAGAGAGAAAAGTTGACGACGCGTTTGGCTCGGTTTGTAGATACCTGCCTACTGAGCCGGCGGTCCCAGGTTCGAATCCCGGCCAGGGCAAATATTTGTGTGATGAACTCGAATATTTGTGCTTGGGTCATGGTTGTTCTATGTATTTAAGAATATATTTATCTATATAAGTATGTATATAGTCGTCTAGTACCCATAACACAAGCCTTCTAGAGCTTAATTTGGGACTAGACCGATTTCATGTGAGGTTGTCCGATATTTATTTATTATTTTATTTATTTATCACACAAATATTTGCCCTGGCCGGGATTCGAACCCAAACTGCGCAACTGTGTACTACAAACCAACCCCGGCACCAAACAAAAAAGTATAAGTACATACATAGATGCTTATATACTCACCATTTTTTCAAGTGTTTAGGTCCCATTATCCGGGTTACCACAGCTACACTTTATAGCAACAGCTTGGCCACGTGACCTTAATGGAAACCCGAGCAATAATGAACCTTTTTACTGAACCTGTATCAGTCTAATATTATATATTTAAAATTTAGTGATTGTGTTTGAACGGCTGGACCATTAGAAGAAATTGGTACGGTGGTAGCTGACACCCTGGATTAACCATTATCCTAAAGAAATGTAGTGTTATGTGCGCAACACCGCGGGACGCAGCTAGTGTTTATCTATATAGAGGAGACGAGCTGTGTAAAAAGGCGGAAAAAGATCTTCTTGCTATGGAAACCAAAATTATAATTCACACATTCACACACAGTCACCATTAGAACTATGATGTCATTTTTGAGACAGAGATGCAACTTTAAAGGAATCCCACCTGATCTAATCAATGCAATTTCAAGGGCTTCTCAAAGCATTAAGAGGCCTTATTCCTTTGAAAATGCTGATAGTTTTTGACATTTTTCTCTATGATCAAACATATTATTTAACATATTATTGACGTTACTACCTAGAACAGGGCTTATGGGATTTATTCGTATATATTTCAAACCTTCATTTTGAATTTTTCATTGATAATTTTTGTTTCAATAACTACACGAAATTGAAAAAAATCACGCGGAAATTTAGTTTTTTCAACTTATTTTCGACTGCATGCAATAAAAGCATGAAGTAGCTACGTTACTAATTAGAACTCGGGGAAAAGTATTATTCAATTCAAAAAGTTGGTTGATTATCAATATATTTGTCATAATATGAAAAAAATAAATTTTAAAAGGAATAAGGCCTCTTAAGCCCATGACATTCGGAAGGAGCTTATCTCACAAATATTGGCCCTAGCCTGGGTACGAATCCAGGACTGCTAGCTTTGCAGGCCACTGTCTACGAACCGAACACCGCTGTCTTATATATTATTGTGCGTACATTGAATAAAAATAGCCAGTGAAACCTACTGACATTTCAGTTAACCTATCTGTTATTGCAGTTAGGCTAACATGAAATGTCAGTAGGTCTGATTGTTATTGCAGATAGGCTTACTGAAAAGTCAGTAGGCCTGATTGTTATTGCATATAGGCCTACTGAAATGTGAGTAGGCCTATCTGTTATTGCAGTTAGACTTACTGTAATATCAGTAGGTCTAACTGTTATTGCAGTTAGGCTCACTGAAATGTCAGTAGGCCTTACTTTTATTGCAGTTATGGCTACTGTAATGTCATAGGCCTACTGTAATGTCGTAGGTCTAACTGTCATTGCAGTATAGCCTCTTGAAATGTATTGTCAGTAGTAGGCGTCACTTTTATTAGAGTGAGGCTTACTGAAATGTCAGTAGATTTCAGTGTAAGCCGTTGTTCACTCGTTCGCATCTGCAATCTCCACAGCCTTATAGAATTACGCCGCATTTGCTCAACTTGAACAGCTAATTTTGCAGCTATTTATTGCACAGGAGCTCAAAACCATTATTACGCCGTTCGCGATCGGTTAACCAGGGATGCACGTATAAATTCTAATAAGCGTTCTCGTCCCTGAGGCAACTACACTTAATCTTGACTATTACTTTACGGGATTTTTAAAACCACTAGTTATACGGTTAAGAAGTACTGCCATGAAGGCACTCCATCTTATTGCGAGTTTATATTCATAGTAGGAGAGCCGAAGAGGGGATTTCGGGAGTACCTAAAGCGCGGCAGATTAATATATAGGGGGATACCTTGTACCCAGTTAAGTACTTCCACCAAATATGAGCCTCATATGTATGGCCGCCCGTCAAGGATAAAAGATCAGATTAGTAAAAAAAAATTGTTCATCTGAAATTCTCGAGCGCGTCAGATTAAGGTAGGGTGAGTTAGTTACATGCTAAAACGTGTATATTCTTCTAATCTGACAATTTAAAGGTGACGTAAAGACGGCGGAGGGCTACAAAGTTGTAAAAAAAAAACTTCATCTCGACATTCCCGAGCGTGGCTAATTTTTTTTTATTTAAAAGGGAATGAATCTATGATAACGGAAAATATATAATCTGACGATTTCCACTAGCCGAAGTAACAAAAATTCATCGTAAAGTTTAATGCGTTCAGTTACGTGATGCCTGTATTCCTCTGGTTTCTGTTGCCATGACGCCATGACAGCTGATCATGTTGTTTAGAACACTAAAGTTATTAAATATTTATAGTTGCCGGCAACTTTTAGAACAAAAATGGCGGATTTGCGCATGTACATTTGTACGTAAATCAGCTACTGCACAGTCAAGATTATGCTCTAAAAGATTCCCGCAAGCTGTACTATGAGTGATATTAATATAAAGTGTGTATTTTGTGGTAAAACTACTTTACAAAAAACAATTAAATTTACATTAGAAACAGAACAAAAATGTGTAAATATTTTAGAATATAGTCGGAGCGAACCGGTTCTCCGAAAATCCCGAACAACATACGATAATCTTGAACTTTCGAGAGAATCTTCATTAAATGAAGTAAATCACGCACAGTGCTATAAATTATTTATAGCAATAAAAATACCGCGAGTCTTTAAGTATTTACAACAGCGGCAAAGTATTATGGAATATGACAGTGCATCGGAAGTTTCTGGGAATAGCTCCGAATCACATGCCCCTGCTTCTGGGGAGTGCTCCGAGTCACATTTTCCTGTTTCTGGAGAGTGCTCTGAGTCACAAGTTCCTGTTAATTTTTTCTATTGTCAGATTAGGCGAACCCCGCCAGATAATCGTCAGATTATGAGACAGCACGTCTAGGGCATCAAGATGAACCATATATATCTTAATCTGACGCGCTTGAGTATTTCAAAATAGCGATTTTTTTTTGCACATTCTAATAATAACTGCGAGTTTGCGTCACATCTAAATCGTCAGATTATTATATAAGAGCTTTTTTTAGGTTCACTTAACATCCCCTTCGAAAATCTGACGCGCCCGATGAAAATTTTTTTTTTTTCATTTTCAACCCTCAAGTACGACCAACCCCATCATGGAAACAATCAGATTAACATGCGTACATCTTTAAACATGTGTAGGACATGGATGCTATCAATATCTGACGCGCTCGAGTATGTCCATGCAACAGTTTTTTTTTACATTTTTGAAACTCTGTAGCCGCTCCCCCCACCGATGAAAAGGTATATCTTATATGACATTTTTTTCTTTTTATCATCTAAGCTTCGCAACCCCATAGGTCTCTACGACGCTCGAGTGAATCCCGAGTTAGCATCGTGGCCTACCCTACTATCAGTTTTATAACGAAGTACTACCGTTGTCGACAGGAACTTTCAGTATATCAACGGGTTATATACAGATATAGCTTTTTTATGATGAGGAGGCAAACGAGTAGACAGATTCTGACGATAAGCGATTACTATTAGGAATGGGCAAATGAAAAAAAAGGATATTTCGATATATCGATATTATTACCCCAAAGCGCGATTAGCTGAAGTATTGTCAAAATATTCGAAAGCAAACATAGATAGTAGTTACAAAAAACGTCTTAAAAAATGATACATCTTTTAACATAACCTAATTTTAAAAATCCCTGACCCACCGAAACATACCTAACAACCATCTCGACAAACAAGGCTTTCAATTAAACCGCATCCCAACCAGCCGTTTGAGAGCTACGATGCCACAGACTGACACAGATGCATAAAGGCTCAGCTCTTTTTTTGGGGGGTAAATAAAAATAGGAGTGACGATGAATCTTTACATGTTATTCCATATCGTATTTCCCTTATTCACTTAGACATAAGAAACAATTTACTGATAATGAAAATTTCAAATACCTACACCTAGGACCCATAAATAGGACAAGATTACAAATAAAAGTAATGCATATCACTGCAAAGTATAAAACAAAGTCGCGTCCTTCTGCCTGTTCCTATTTGTATGCTTTTAGATCTTTAAAACTTCGCAACCGATTTTGATGCGGTTAATAGATAACGTGATTCAAGAGGAAGTTTTATATGTATAATACATAATAATACATGCATAATATAGCATTGCACCCGTGCGAAGCGGGGGTAGGGTGCTAGTTTCGTGAATAAAAAAGTGTATAGTTTAAAAGAGGATAAAAGTAAAACAAATATCTCGTCTATGATCCCACATCCAGCGCCTAATTTGGGTAAAACCGACCGTTTAAAAAACAAAACACTTCCGTTCCATATCGAGGCGTTCAATCAAACGTGACTTTAGAAGAATCACCGTAAAGCCAAGATTTATTTGTGTCCCGTATGCTAGAATAAATCAGAGGATAGATACGGCTCTTTTGATCATTTTTCGTCTACAGACCTAGCACATTTAGCTGCGACGTCGCTTGTCGTGCGACATGGTATCATCCGTCTTTCACGGTGTCGAAAAAGACAGACAGACAGTCGCATGTCACAATTGTGCTGGTTTCCGGTCTTGGTCCCTACATCTACAATGCGTGCCTTGGAGCGCAATTAGGTGTTTCTTATGTTATTTATTAATTAAAGTAGGTATACAACTTAAATATAATTATACAGTTCTCTGCCAAACTGTTTATTAAATTTGTCTGCAGGTGCGAATCTCTATACAATAGTTTTAACAAAGGTCATTACTTAACACTTGAGTGACACTTTGAATAGACAATTTTATCACTTAAGTGTCTGCAATAGATGCCTTATTAAGTACTTTTTAAATTTGGACTTACTTGGCTCGTGTCACACTGCGTTCCACCGTTCCATCGCTCTCTGGCAAGCTTGAGACGCATCTACTTTTGGTTTAATCTAAGCCCGTATGGCTACCGTGACTGATGATCGTCAGGCACAAGCACACGTCCAGAACACGGCCACCGAACTCAGGCGATTTATAACTGCGTGGGAGTTGATTGAACCACAGTAAAAATGACCTAAGTCCCTTGGTAACTAAACGAAGTTACGTCCTTTTTTTACTGTGTAGCCCTGTAATAGAAATTTGGAATTATCCTATTGGTTCCTATAGATAATTTAACGCCGTTTTGTATATGTGAAGTATAATAAAGATATGTGTTTACCACTAATAGTGACAGTGCTATTTTAATAATGTAAGTATCCAAATGTTTTTAAATAAGTAACGACGCGACGTAGCTTAGCGATACAGAAAAAGTATAATCATGATCGTCCTATCCTTTACATGATTTCAGGAAAAATCGTAATAGCGTGATGCAGGATCGTCATTTGGTTTATATGTGCGCGCGGCGCCGTGCCAACCCAACGCCATATGATAATCATCATTCATAATTTCCTTTGTCCTCGCATCACGCCGAAACGGCTGGACAAATTTTAACCAATTTTGGTAGGAGAATCGCTGGATAGCCAAAGATGATTATAGGATACTTTTTATCCGTCTAAGGTAAAGAAAAATATACCCGGACGAAGTTGCGGGCACCTAGTTTTAGAGTAAATCAAATAACTCCACTAAAACCTATGTCCGGTTTACACATTGCCCGTATACCATTTACACTCCGTATATCTATAACTAACTGCATGAAATGTCGTAACAACTTATCCACTTACTATAAGTATAATGGGGCAATGGAGCAGACTGCTTGTCTCGTAAAAACGACTTAAGCGCCATTGAAAACCGTATGCTGTTAGGCTGTTTTGGAAGAGGCGGATATTATAATACATGCTTATAGAAGTTATAGGATATTGTTCGCTATAGTGTAATCATTTCATGTAGGCTGGGCCGGTGTAAATTTGCTATCAAGTTTACATGAAAGTAAGAATATTAGGAATATTGGATAGGTATGTTACTATTTCATGTATATTTTTTTATATATCAACTGCAAATTGAGGAACTTCCGCTTTTCTAACTTTTCTAAAAATAGCATTTTCTACAAAAAAATAATACTAACTTTATACTTTTGTATGTATTATGTTTCTAGAGGGACCGTAATGTTTGATTCGTTTTCTGAAACTATTACAGTTTCTAAGCTAACCTAACTTACCCCAACCTAACAGGTGAGATTGGGGTAAGTTAGGCTAGGTTAGAAACTGTACAATATACATATATTGCACCGATATATTACTCCTATTACAAGTCACACCCAGTATATATTCTTACCGTATCCAATAATAGCGTATCCGTCTTGCGTAAGCCGCATGTCCTGGAGCCGTATTCTCACCGCGATCACCTACCTATATACTGTTGTGCCTTACCCCGTCCAAGTATTTATAGTCAATATCTGCCTTTGCAAAACCCTTATAATATCCCTAATAATAATTATTCATCTAATGTCAGTAATGATATAACACTTTTTCTGAAATTATGACACTCAACTTTTTTTAAGAGGGGGAAATGCGTTATTCGTACTACCAGGGAACCTAACTTACCCCAACGTAACCTAACCTAAATCATCTGTCAATTTATTCAGTCTTGCGTAAACCGCATGTCCTGGAGACCTGGAGACGTATTGTCACCGCGATCACCTATATATACGTACTGTTGTCTTATCCCGTTATTCCCGTTCCCCTTCGTATAACGAACGCTATTTTAATATATAAAAGACCAAATGAAAAATTGGTTAAGCCAACCGCGATATACCTAATCGCGGACAATCATACATACATACATACATATTATAATATATTCATACATACATTCATACTTACAGGTCAAACTGAGAATCTCCTTTTTTTAACTCGATTAGTAATTTCTGATCTGCAAATTATTAAAACCATCAGGACCTAAGAAGAAGAAAAAAAAATAGCTTGGACTAACAATTTGAGATCTTTCATTTTTACCATTGCACAATTTATTGACTAATAAAATAAAATTTATATCATAGTAATGACAAGAAAGTTAACACAATAATTAAATTACGACACAAACAAATCACATCCGCACCTCAGATAACGTCATCTCGGTGATCTAAATCAATAACGCCTTATCCTAAATCGGGTAACAAGTTTAGGCTATAGATAGACGAACAAACGATGTCCGCCGGCGATCGCATGGCGTCCGATAAGCGATAGCATCGCCTTAACGCACTCGGTTAAAAGGTCCCACTTGCGTCATGGCACAGGTAGAAACAAAGTAGCCACTTGGCTAAAAAACCGCTGTGATATCTGCAAACTAAACTGACAATGACAACTTGGGGTCTATGAAGCTGTCAAATCAATCCTTTGTAATTTAAAATTTGATTACTGTTTGGAACTGTATTTAGACAGGTCGCATAGTTTGAAAAATGTTGTTTGAATTGCCTGATACCTGGGTATTTTAGTTGTATCAGTATTTGGTTATGCAATTTATGTATACTATCAAATCTGACATTCATTGATAACAACATTACCACGTTGATAATTACCAGTAAACCCCAATATTACAACATATTACGACAAGTATGGTCTGTGTGAATAGACAATTTAAGTAAGGCCACGCCTTAGGATAAGCTTGCACACTTAGTATATCATGTCCGAATACAGTCCTAAAATGACTGTGTCTAGTACACACAGTGTTTTTAGACACAGTGTGTGTATTCAGACATGTTATACTAAGTGTGCAAGCTTATCACACAAAGCGTACACAGTGTATGTATTTACGTGTACACAGTTTATCTATTTAGGTGTCCGCTAAAAACGATAGCCGTTGGACGCCAGAAGAACGCCATTACTCGTCCATCATTCGGGACAAGTGCGCCAACGGGGCAAGTGCACCTACCATATCGAAATATCGAAAAGTTCTCTCAGGAAAGTCTTACTTTTGCCAACTAACTATAGTTGCATACCATATGCGTTTGCCCAGCTGTACCCCATGAGTTGACGTGACCGTACTCGCTAGCAACAGCGTAAACGATTCGTACTAAAAATAACACAGCGTCCCTAGCGATTGCTGTGTAGAACTACAATTCTCCATTCAAATCGCTAGCGAGTACTGTCACTGAAAACTCATGGTAAGAGTACTGGCGCACTTGACCCAACCAACTTTATTTTTCAATAGTGTATTTATACGATTAATTTCTCGTTGCGACTCCACACTACTTGCGAAATTGACCGAGGCGAAGTTGGCGGAAGTATGGGTTTCCGCAGCGAAGTGCCTTTCACACTATCATATACGCCCAACTGCTGTCAACTTTGCGAGTAGTACAGAGTCAAAGTGAACTTTCTTCACATCTCTAAGCTACACAGATGCTCTGAAAATGGAGCTTCGCAGCTGTTTGAACTATGGCGAAAGCTCTAATGCATGTGCTTTTGATAATAATAACCGTTATACGTGCGATACAACGCTAAGTGTACGTTTGCACCTCGCTTACGTGGATGTAGCTACATTGTTATATCTAACTAGTATTATGCTACTTATTGCATATGTACCTATATTACAGTTTATTATAGTTAGGGTTGAGACTTTTCGTAACATACGTATTTGACGACGTGGTTGGCGCAGTGGTTAAGCAACTGCCTACTGAGCCGACGGTCCCGGGTTCGAATCCCGGCAAGGGCAAATATTTGTGTGATGAACACGAATATTTGTGCCTGGGTCATGGATGTTCTATGTATTTAAGTAACTATTTATCTATATAAGTATGTATATCGTCGCCTAGTACCCATAACACAAGCCTTCTTGAGCTTAATTTGGGACTAGGTTGATTTGTGTGAGGTTGTCTGATATTTATTTATTTATTATATTTATTTTAATAACATACATACATAGCTAGACCTAGACACAGACATATAGCAAAAGCCAGGCCATTCATCACAAGCGATCCTATCTCAGCTATCCGAGATCTATGATTACTATATTGTGAGCATGATTATAATAGCCACTTACCTAAACCGGTATAACTTGGACTCTGATGTAGTGATACTGTCGTAGGTGTAAAGGGTCAGGATATGTTGGACGTTGTGATTCTATGTTATTAACTGGTTGGTTAAAATGCGGTTATGTTGGGTAAGATTGAAATGTTTAGGCTTAGATTTTGTGTGACTCGATTCTGGAATATATTAGTATTTCAGCAATGCGAGGTATGTTGTAAAAGTCCCTACTTTGTTACTGCTTTATTTAACTATGATAGGATATAATTATATGACAATTTGAAAACAATATTTAAGTACCTAATTCTAGTGGTTTAACTAGTTTTGATACATGGGTAATTCTTAGAAAGCTTCCACCTCTATATTTACCTGTTGCATTAAGTATATAAAATATTTTCAATATTATATGCTACAGGAAAGTAGATAATAGTGGTTAAAACTTTAAAAAGTGCCCACATGACTTAATTCTGAAACTAATTTGTGAATGTTAAAAATAAAACCAAAATAGTACCTCAGATTCATTATAAACAATATATCGTTCTGTTAGTTATTAAAATCAGTAGGTATTTATTGGAGCGGAGCGAGCGAAGCGAGCGAAGCTCCCATGGATCGACTCGAATGGACTTTGTAACAATGCGCAGATCTCAGCGAGTTCTCAACCGATTTTAGAAATTTTTGTTTTAAAATGCAAAAATTAAATTTCGCTAGGTCGTGACGAAAAGAAAATTTCGAAAAAAAAAAAATAAAACTCCGCTCCAATGTATGGTGCAAGCTTAGCCGGTGGCTGACTCTGCATCGACCTAGTACTAATTGGTTAAATAACCAATTTTATTTTATGAACAGATTTTACCCATAACCTCTGAAATCAAAATCAATCCTAATTTATGGAGAAAAATATCTGTATAGCGCTATTTTCAAACCCCTCCGGTTTGAAGCTAATATGCACTGCTTACTGCTGGATACTTTTTATACCATATAACAGAGATACCTCGACTTTGCGCGACAGCGGCAGCGGTGCGCGGTACGGTACGTGTGTCCCGCTCACTCGTATGGCCGCCGCGCTCGGGTCTCTCGCTCAACCGCTCGCCGAGCCGCTGGTCGCGCAAAGTCTCAAAAGGATTTCCGTAAAGTTGGCCATACACGCTAGGTAAGGTACAGTTCAACTGTATACCCTAGCGTGTATGGCCAACTTAAGATTCCTTTTAATTCTACACTACATATTCAAAACATTCAAGAAAACTACCACAATCCACAATCAAACGCTATCCCAAAAATAAATAACATCTCATTCTCAACCCTATCTCATTCCATTATGACTCCACACGTATTTAAGTCTCAGTAAATACTTCACTACTGCGACAAAAAGTAATATCTTACTATTACACCCATATAAAAATACGACCTTTTACCATTAACGACAGTACTTATAATCCTCGTATGTTGACAAATGGGTCGCAGCGGGCAGTAGGGTGACCATTAAGCATAGTCAGTGTCACCGAGGAATTCAGGTAGTGGCTGACTGATGGACTGTCCGCGGGCGGCCGCCGTCTGTTGTGTGGTCACCGTAATAGAATGTATTGTTTGGGAATAGGATGATGTTTTTTTGATATTTGGTTTTATTTTTATAAAAGTAATTTTAATAGTTGTTTTTTTTTTAGTTTTATTGTGTATTTCTGCAGTCAAGGTTTATGAACTCGAATAGTTCAGCATTGTCTGATATAGTGATAAATTATAATCATACCTAGGATAACTCGGGGCACGTTCTAGGGATAGGATATCGATAAAAAAGATGTCGATATAATTAAATTAATATATTATGTGCTCAATGAACATTCTGGATTACTATAAAGAGGTTCGATGTCATATCTGATCTGATATCGAGCCTCTTAAATTAAGATAATAAAAGTATGAGGATGTCATTTCAATCAAAATGTCAATTTACGTATATTATGAAAATTATTTTAAAATAAACATGTAAATACACGTTTTAATATGTTTATTTTTTCATTTGAAAATGTGGAGAAATAAAGTAATATTTATTTATGTCGATGACATTTAGATGTTGACGTAACATCGATATATTTTTTTGTCGATAAAATATTTTGCTACGTCACTTTCGTATAGGTGCCCCGAGTTATCCTAGGTATGATTATAATAATACAAATTTGATTTTCCATTGTTTTTGAGTCTGATAGTTTTAAGATTGAAATATTTTATTGTGACGGGACGTTATTGGTAGTATTTGCTTCGTTGATTTATTAAAATTTTCATATTTTAGATAGAGAAGTAAAATTAATAGGTAACGTCAAAGGCAAAGTCAAAGGGTAAATAGTTGTAAATAATGCTAGCTTATATTTATTGAAGTTGACGCAAATTTCATAATAGTTACTATTAGTAAGTTAGCTAATAGTGAAAGGCAAATGCAAATGTTTCACTTGCCCCCTTTGTAAATCAAGTGAAACGGTTTTTGGCACGGTTTTCTTATTTAAGTATTTTCTTTTAACTTTTTAGTTTAGCAAAGATACGCCTTTTATTGCCACAATGTTACCTAATATTTTAGTAAAAATAGTTGTCTCTCGAATAAAATAAAGCATGCATGTCTTACTTGTGGTTACAATCTTCGTTGAACATCTCTACGATGGTAAAATTTAAAAATTGTATATAAAATTAGTTTTTTAGCCACTCAATTGCTTTGAACTTTGAGTTGGAATCTATTTATATAATAAAATATGAGAGGTGATAGGTAGCCGTACTTGCCAAAAGCAATTGAGTGGCTATGGACCCCTTTTCATTCATTGAAAAAGAAATTACAGTGCAGGGCAGGATTCCTGGGCGCCCGGTATCAGTTGTCCAGAGCCATCGATTGATGATTTTTTTTGTCCGCTCATAACGCTTAAACGGCTAGACGGATATAAACCAATTTTAATACAAGGATGGAGCTGGATATGCAAAGATGGTTATAGTTAAAAGTCTTATACGGACGAAATCATTTTAAGAGCAGCCTGTATGGCAAATGGATGGCACTGGTATAGTATAAGAGTGATTAGTATTAAACACACAGAGGCGACTGCATGTCACAGTAGCGTAAGTGGCTTCCCGTTTTGCGATTATTTCTATTCGTTAGGTTATATTATTATAAATACTGTGAAATATACATACAAGAATCCGCCATAAAAATAAAGAAAATTATATCATAATTTTCTTTAGCTCTTAATTTTACTTATTTACAGGCGGTGGTTTCTTTATTCGATTATTCAGTCGCTATCATAAATAACTAGAACGTGAGCCATGACGTGTGGTTTCTAGCAAAATGAACATTGTCGCTTACCATAAGGAAGAGTTGACAGTTTATTGGTATATAGATACATACAACTTTCGCCCTTTCGGGGAGCGACTAAGTTGTCCCTTTTCATTGAAAATTTAACACATAATTTGTACGACTTACAATTGAGTTTGAACACTGTTATATGTTGTATGTTATTATAAATAAAATATAGGTCGTTGGCGCCCAGGACGTAAAACTAATGCTCCGTGTGCTGCAGAGGCTTAATCCTATGCTGCATACGGAGCAATGGAAGATAGTGGACACCCTGATGTCAGACGCAAGCACCCGACGCATCATCTTGATGGATCGGGAGTCGGCGGATGTCATCAAGGCGTCCAACTATCAACTCTTCTCGGGGGTGGATCTGAGCTCTTTCAAACTCCTCGAGGATGCGGAGGAGAGGATGCTTGGGAGGGCGGAGGTCGACCACCGGGCAACCGGGGGCGGGGCGGCCACAGAGGGCGATGTGGCCGCGTGTGGGGACGCGAACCCAGTGGGTGGTGCGGTACTGGAAGGCCCAGCCGATGACGCCGCAAACGTCGAAGCCAAGGAGGCACTGTCGGCAGACGGTGCGGAGGCCAAGACGGTAGAGGCAGAGGCGGGCACGGAGCCGGACGCGACGATGGTGGAGAGAGAGTGGAGGGAGGATCGTGCTGGGTCACGCATGGGTCGAGAGTCATCGCCGTTGTCAACGGTGGACTCGGAGGCCTTGCGTGATATGGCTGATCTGTACCTGGGATGCGACCTCTCCCCCATGTCTAGCGAGGCGCCACCACAGGCCGCTGATCTCAGCAGGCCCAAAACCACATAATGGCGCAATGGCGGGTGTAAGGTGTGTACAAATTAACCTACAACACAACAAAGCAGCCACAGCCCTTCTGGCGAGGCAGTTAATTAATGATAAATTCGATATTGCTCTAATACAAGAACCATATATTTATAAAGGGGAAATTAGAGGTTTGGGCGGAACTGGCGGTACCATACTGTACCACTGCTCCGATGATAATATGAGGACATGCATCTACGTCAGAAATGGCATCGATGCTATGCCTTTACATGCTTTCTGTTCCAGGGATCTTACCAGTGTTAAGATCCAGAATAAAGGGGAGGGGAAGGCTCTTATCTTCTCGTCAGCCTACCTCCCTTACGAGGCGACGGACCCGATAACACAACAACTGCGGGATCTTGTCGTCGAAGGCAGCAAGGCGAACACCGACCTGATCATCGGCTGCGACGCGAACGCTCACAATGTCATCTGGGGCAGCTCGGATGTCAACAAGAGAGGGGAGAAGGTACTGGATTTTCTGGTGAGTTCCTCCTTACAAATTCTTAATAAAGGCAATGAACCAACCTTTGTCAACGCAAGGCGAGGTCAGGTAATTGATATAACGTTGGCTTCCAATAACACTAGCAAAAGCATCAACTCATGGCATGTTTCTAAGGAAATTTCTCTATCAGACCACAGATACATATGCTTTAGGTACAATACGAAGATAGATGTAAAAACTGTACTCAAAAGGAACCCTAGGAACACTGACTGGGAAGCGTACAAGGCTGACCTGAAAGTGGAACTGGGTGATCCGAAAGGTAAGCTCAATTCCATTATTGATATAGAGTTTGAAGCTGACAAAATAGTTCAAGCGGTATACACAGCTTGGACCAATAACTGCCCGGAAAAGAAAACTCTGGCAAAAAGAATACCCTGGTGGAATCCAGAGATAGCAAAACTCAGGAAAGAAACCAGGGCTATATTCAACGACGCAAAAGCCTCAAACAACTTTGAGAGTTATGCACACAAGCTCACAGAATATAATAAGGCTGTGAGAAAGGCAAAAAGAAGCGCGTGGAGGGGTCACTGCGACCAAATAGGGTCTATACCAGAAGGTATGAGACTAACAAAAGCACTAGCTGCGTCAAAGTCAGTCCCGCTTACAACCATTAAGGGCAGTGACGGGAAAATGACGGAGACAGGGCTAGAAACCTTAAAAATTATGTGTAGCACACACTTTCCAGGCTCAGTGATACACGAGAGCGAATTAGACGATGTTGCAATTAGTGTATTGGAACAAAGCGCAAGCACAACCAGACACAATTGGGACACGTCGAAAAAGGTAGTAGACCATAACAAATTGAAATGGGCAATTTCAACGTTCCAGCCGTTCAAGGCTCCGGGACCAGATGAAATCTACCCAGTACTACTACAAGAAGGCGCAACCGTACTCATTCCTCATCTGAGTAGACTGTACAGAGCGTCTATAGCATTTGGACACATACCACGAGTATGGAGAATGGTAAAAGTAATATACCTGCCTAAACCAGGCAAGGCAGACTACGGAGAAGCCAAATCGTACAGGCCTATAAGTCTGTCTTCATTTTTCCTAAAAACATTGGAAAAATTGGTGGACAGACATATAAGGGATGGTCCATTAAAAAGACGTCCGTTGCACAAACTACAATGTGCGTACCAACCTGGAAAGTCAACCGATACCGCGTTGCACCTGGTAACAACCAGAGCCGAACGGGCCATAGAAAATCAGGAACTATGCCTGGCGGCTTTTCTAGACGTGGAAGGAGCGTTTGATCGCACCACGTACCAAGCTATCAGTGAAGCAGCTGCAAGACATGGCATAGAACCGACCATCTGCAAATGGATAGGCAACATGTTAAACGCCAGGCTAATAAAGTCGTCTCTGATGGGAGATGAAATACTAGCTACGGCTACAAAAGGGTGTCCCCAGGGAGGAGTACTCTCACCTACTCTATGGAGTCTGGTGGTAAACTCCCTAATGGAGGAACTCAACAGTGGTCCTATCTATACGGTAGGATATGCAGATGATCTGGTGATTCTCGTAAATGGGAAATTTCCCAGTACGGTATCAGTAATTATGAGTGAAGCACTGAGGAAAGTGGAGAAATGGTGTAACAATCACCAACTATCCATTAACCCAGGCAAAACAGTGGTAATACCATTCACGAGAAAGAGGATTCTTAAAAACATGCAGGAACTAAAACTGTATGGACAGGTACTCGAAATGTCCAGTGAAGTGAAATATCTTGGTGTCATACTAGATAAGGAACTCAATTGGAAAAAGCATGTCGATCACACCATAACAAAGGCTCTCAGAGTATTTGGGATGTGTAGATCAGCGTATGGTAAGACGTGGGGATTAAGCCCAAAGGTACTAAAGTGGATTTATACCATGATGGTACGACCGATCATCCTATATGGCAGCCTCGTATGGTGGCCAAGGACGTTGAGGAGCACATGCAGAGACGCCTTGACGAAGGTGCAAAGAACGGCGTGCATGGCTATAACAGGGGCGTTTAGAACTACGCCAACCGCGGCGCTAGAAATATTGCTAGATCTACCACCGCTACATATAGTGATACAGTCCGAAGCGCGCAAATCGCTGCACAGGTTAAAAACAATGGACCTGTGGAGTTATTGCACGCCGAAGACTAAGCACACTAACATGGAAAGCAACAATTTTCTTGACAGAATAACAACCATGAGCTGCGATAAAATGCAGCCTAAGTTTGTATTCAATAGGAACTTCAAGGTACAAGTTCCAACGAGGGCGGAATGGGCCGAGGGTCGCGAGCCACCTACAGCGGATGGTGAGGACATTATTTGGTACACTGATGGATCAAAAATGGGATCAGGTACGGGAGCAGGCATTCATGCAAACGACTTCAATGCAAGTACAAGTATGGGAGGTTATGCGACTGTCTTCCAAGCGGAGACATACGCTATAATCGCCTGTGCCCAGGAGAACATAGATAGACTTACCAGAGGGAAGCACATCTACATACTCAGTGACAGTCAAGCGGCACTTAAAGCGCTAGGTGCGCCTAAAGTGGATTCTAGACTTGTGTATAATGGCGTCCTAGCTTTGAACAAGCTTGGAAGGCACAATAAGGTGCAACTGGTATGGATCCCAGGGCATGAAGGCTTCATCGGTAATGAAATTGCAGATGAACTTGCTAGAAAAGGGTCTGCGACAAGTTTCATAGGACCTGAACCATGTGTGGGTCTCTCGCAGGGAACCATAGCAACAGCCATCAAGGACTATGCCAAAAACCAGCACCAACAAGAGTGGAGGAAAATGGCAGGCTTGAGGCACTCAAAGCTATTCATGGAATGTATAGAATCAGGCTGGACCAAGAAATTATGGGAATACAGCAAAAGACAGCTCCGAATCATAACGGGGGTGTTTACCGGTCACTTTGGGGTCAAAGGACTATTGGCCAAGTTGGGACTGTCTGACAATACAGATTGTAGAATGTGTGGCGAGGAGGCAGAGACAATGAAGCACATACTGTGTGAATGTCATGCCCTCGCCAGACTCAGAATGAAGGAATTCGGTATTGGTTACCCAGAACCGAAGGAATTCCAGGCACTACCAACTGGTTCCATCATCCGATATATGAAGGTGGTGGAACAATCCTTTGAGTAGGCGCGATGGGGGTAACTACACAAAAGATCCCATTGGGTCGAAGTGTATCCGCAAGGACCCCTTCCTAATAAGATAAGATAAGATAAATAAAATATAAAATTGAAATCTGTTACACAAAAGATATTGAAAAGAAGTGAAACGAACTATTTCGAAATTCACGTCGTCACGACTGGTCCAATTATCCTTGATACACTGAAATAAAAAAACCATTTTCCCGACTACAAAGAAGCCTAAAATTATTCATTTTATGTCATGACATTTTCTTCTGTGCACAAGTTGCTTGCAACTTTTGGGATAATCTTTATCCACCGTACAAAAGGTGATCAAATACGATTTAACATAAGCATCATTATTCTTCATTAGCAATGCGTTCAAGGCAACGAAACGAAAACTATCCGAACGGGAATTGAACCCACACTAACCATATTAGTCAAATGCGTCACGGAGTCCAACAGATCACGTGTAAAGATACCGCCAGATCAGATCTAAGCAGATAATGTATGATACGGTACATTATTATAATTAGATCTATAATATATTATAATATATTACAAGCCAATGTTAACAAAATAAATTGTTATGAAACAGGTTTAGACTACAGTTTCGCCATTAAATAAGCTTATGAAGCGTATTTTGAAAACCGTGCTTTTTTCGCTTGACAAAGTAGCCTATACCACTTTCCAGCGGCCCTAATTACATCTATATAATTATATATTTTTCATATTTCGGTGACATCTCCGTAGTGGCGATACACCTATTGGGCAATCCGGTTGCGTTACGTTTGTGCCTCATTTATTTGCGACCCTATATAAATATTGTCGGGCGCATCCTTAACTTGACCGGGTAGTATCGTGAAATGTCTTTATTCAGCTCAAATCGCAAACATCGCGTTTTAACTTCACTCATTTGGCAATATCTCTAGGTACACTCGAATTATCCGAATTCACATGCATATAGTATCATATCATAATCTTATTATCTTCAATTTAGGGACATTTTATTTCAATTTAATGTTGTTAGAGATGCACTTCTTAATATGGCTAAATACTTGATTTTTCAACGTTCACAAAACGACGTCGTTTGCAAATGAAGTAAGCATAAAGTCACTCCAGGTTAATACAGAAAGTTTCTAATCCGTCTATGAACAAAAGTTGAAACGAATTACGCAAAGATCATACAATCAGAGCCAAGTCCATTACATTAATTGTCACTTTAAAACAACTTGGAATGTCAATCTCGCATCCAAATGAATTTTAAAGGGCTTAAAAGGCCTTTTAATAATTAACTAGTAACTATTAAACTTGCGCATTTTTCACCAACGTTTTCGAGTTTTAATCTGAATCCCACCTCATTACCCCGAAACTCGGGAATAGCCAATTTCCCCATTAATTACTAGGGATGTACCCGATACCGATACCAGTGCAGATATATCGGTCTGTGAACGATTCCGGTATTTGAGCGTAGCATTATATTTATTCACAAGGAGCTACCCGCAACTTCGTCAGCTTTTTTTTCTCTACCGCAGACGGTAAAAAATATCCTATAACCATCTTTGTCCAGCTATCCCTGTACCAAAATTGGTTAAAATTTGTCCAGCCGTTTCGGAGTGATGCGAGGACAAAGGAAGTTATGAAAACAGATGGTGCCAAGTTGGCATGGCGCCGCGTGCCCATAACAAATGACGATCCTGCATCACGCTATTGAGATTGTTCCTGAAATCATGCCCCTCTCCATAGAAAAAATATTTTCTATACAAATCTAGAATTTTATAGTAATATAGAAGTTCAGATCGTACTCGGGTGTCGCATATCAATACAATACAATACAACAATTCTTTATTGCACACCAACAAGAAAAATGTTACAATAGAAACCTTAATTTATAAATGGTAGACAATAGGCGAAATAGTTCCCCTGATTGTAGTCGAGATGGACGGAAAGCTGTGTCCAGTAGTGGTACATTTAAGCTGCCGACCTTCCTGCCATTTCATTATTATTTATTTAAGTTACTAAGGATTCATTCCTATAGTCTGTAATGATGTGTAAATTGCAATGCTCGCGACTTCGCTCGCGTTATAACTATTCTACAGGTTAGGTTATGTTAGGGTATAAACTGTCTTTGTTCCAAATTTCATGGAAGAACCTTCAGACATTTTGGTGTAAAGAAATAACGAACAACCTGGACCGGCAATCCAGAGGTACCGGGTTCGATTCCTGGTCTCTTCCACCAGGTAACTCATTTAAATTTTTCTTTGAGCTTTGATCTTTGTATCAATGGTTAAGTAACAACCAACTTACACTTTTACACTTTCGTTTTTATAATGTTATATAGTGGGATAAGATAAGCTGTCACTTATCTTGTGTTTAGTTTGCCTTCAGTTTAAATTTACAAAACGTATCGGTATCAGTATCGATATCGGTAAAGAAAGTATCGATACATCCCTATTAATTACCACCCTTTCGGGTAAAAATAAATTATAACTCATTTATCCTTACGAAAGGGCTCGTAAATAGCTGTCGCGTCGCACAGGCGTATTACGTTTGCATTGACACATGCGCAGTGGCGTCACGCCCATGCATGTCACATGTCGGCATGTATGTCACGTGGGCGTGGCTTACGGTGGGCGTGCGTACGGTGTGTGGGCGTGTCCGTCACGTATTGGCCCATGTGAGGTTATGTAAAGGGTAAGCTTGGATATGTGGATTGGTTGGTATGTCGGCCTACTCATATATCGAGGAAACTGGGGCATGTTACATACGTTATTCAGAGGCGTGGTATGAACGAAAACATGCCTACCAGTTTTATATCAAACGTACCATTTACCATATGTTAATTTACACATATTTTAAGCTGTACAGCTCTGTGAAGTAAGTAAATGGACGTTATATATAGGTAATAAGCTTACTTGAGAACGGAGTTTACTATATGTTGTAACTAAGAATTTATTCTTTAATGGAAGTTGGTCCCATCCTACATATGATTCAATTTGGCTGAATAGCAGCGACACGCATCCAGCGAGTCCCCGCAACTCTAACTAGGTCCGGCCACCTTGCGGGGCTGCACTTCGTTCGCCGGTACGTGGTTTCCACTTGAGAACTTTTCTGGCCCAACGGCCTTCGATTCTTCGAGCTACGTGTCCCGCCCGTTGCCACTTCAGCTTGCTTACCGGTTTGTTATGTCGATGACCTTGGTTCGTCTACATAACAAACCGCGTTTGCAATGAAAATTTTCTCTAGAAATTAAACAGACGCGGAAAAAATCCCACGTTGTGCCCACAATTATTGGCGAAAGGGGAACACAGCCCGCGATCTGACACTTGGAACTTCCTCCAAATAAAACATATCGACAAACAAATCTATATACTTATCGAAACTACACAAAGAGGTTCATGAAAATCGGTTGAGTAATGCGGCCTGTATGCGAGAAAAGCCGGAAATCTGGACAACTGAATACTCCAACATCCGGACATATATATTTTTGGTCAAGCTGAAATTGACACGCTTCGTTCCCAGCGCTCGCTCGTTCAACAAGGAATTTAAATAGGTACTGATCGTTTCAGAAAGGATTGGAATATTTCATTAAAGAAATAAATGAAACGTAGGTACACATCTCATCTCCATAGCGACAGGTATTTGCAATAGAAAAGTTTCTCTCGAAATTAAACAGACGCGGAAAAAAATCCCACCTGTGCCCACAATTATCGGCGAAAGCGGAAAACTGCGGACGAACGCCGAACTGACACTCGGAACTTCTTCCAAATAAAACTTTCCAAAGTTCAACCGGAAAAAGAAGAAAACGCGAAAATAAAACAGCCATTGACTCGGTCCGGTGAAACTTCTGGCCTTTTTAAACATCGCGGGGTTTTTTCAGTTCCAGTGCTCGGTAAACTAGAGTTTTCAGTAATACGTATTTAAATGGGACGGATTTTTCCAAGTCATAATTATAAGCGGGGTGAATAAGGAGTGTTTACGATTTTTTTGTAGACGGACACATCTATACTATCATAATATTCTAAAATTGTAATGAGAATCAGTTTTATATGAAGAAGAGTATTTATTTCAGGAACAGTATTTACAGCGCGATGCAGGATTCGCCATCTGTTAATATTATTTTGACCTCCCATCCCGCCGAAACGACTATACGTAATTTAACCAATTATGGTACAGAGATTGTTGGAAATGCAATGATGGCTTTTTCCCGACTACGCACACGAAACACCTTCTAGTATAACTTGAGCTTTTCAACGTTTCCAGAGGCATCTCTAATACAAATATTACAACTATTATGATGTTTCATGGCTAACGATATACTTACGGTCAATATATTCATGATATGGCTGATCTAGGAATATCTATAATGTTATGTAGTTAAGTTGTCATTATCAGGTAAATGGAGCACATCGCTATAATTGAAATGTAGAGTGAGTGTGTGTTGTTGCGTAGGTACGTTAAATTTAGTAGGTTTTCGGCATGTAGATCTAGATACTTAAAAACAACGGGTGCTTAGTACATTAAGTAGTAAATACAAAATGTTCACCAGTTAAATTACCATACTTAACTGATAAATATATATATGTCGCAGTCAAAAGTGTGAACTGGTCAAAAGGACTTTTAACCGACAAAAACAGGCAAAACTGCTTTTGAATGAGCGTGTTGGTCAAAAGTAGTTTTGCCTGAAAATCATTGGTTAATAGTACTTTTGACTGTTACTATCAGTCAAAAGTACTTGTGACCGCAGGCACATTCGTCCCTTTATCTCGATATTATTTTAATCCGACTCGGCCGGGTTAGGTTAGGTTAGTTTTTTTTTTACATCCCTAACCAAAAGTGTGAACTGGTCAAAAGGACTTTTAACCGACAAAAACAGGCAAAACTACTTTTGACCAACACGCTCAGTCAAAAGTAGTTTTGCCTGTTTTTGTCAGTTAAAAGTCCTTTTGGCCAGTTCACACTTTTGACTGCAACATATATATAGTAAAAGTAAGCACAATTGTTTCACTAAAAACCTTTCATTACTCCGGTCAAATCATACGTATTATGCAAATCTATACGTTCACAGCAATAACCTCCCCTTTACCCCATTATCGGGTAAAAATATAAGCAACGGCAGCGACCTCTGAAACAATATGGCAGAGCGTAACGTTCTGATCGATAGTATATAGGCTAAGAAGCACAGAGTACCCAACGGAACAGAGGCACCGTGGCAAGATGTGGACATGGCAAGAGCAAGGCAAGAAACGAAAACAAATCAGTGCTGGGAGGCGCAAATTGAGCACGTAGCCGTTCCGGCTAATTTTATTTTGCAATTACACCCCCACGGGTGGGGGGCGACCCCCCCGCTAATACAACATTCTTGGCGACAAGCGCCTAGGAGCGGTTTTGGATGTGTCATAAACAGTAAATATGGTTGGTTTGGATTTGTTTACAACTAGGTGTAGAGTTCGAGCTTAGTGGGCTTTTTAAGCGAATTTTCATTCCTTGTATAACTTTCTTAGATATAGATATATACCTATCCGTTGTACCTTTTATCATGATTTTCATTATATTATAAGTATAGGATGTAAGTAGGTAGTATCCAAACTCTCACCCCTGATGAAAATGAATTTTCTGATTAAAAATGAAAATGCAATTTCTAAAAGTACTATGGTGAAAATTGTACTGCGGAAAAATAAAGAAGACCACCAACTAATCCTCTACATACGTATTCAATTAAATTAAAAACAAAAAAATATTTTTTAAATGAATAATTTTTATTTTGTAGTGTACTGTCGTAAACAGCCAAATATAACTACAATTTAAATAAGTTTAATCCCAAAACTTACATCTCATAAAATAAGTACTTACCTTCGAATATATTTTTATTTTTACCAACACTAACCTACAACACATCTACACCTTAAGCAACACTAGACAAAACACGTCTAAGAAGCTGCTTAATCCGTGATGAAAAAAACGTAAAACATACTTATGTAAATAAAATATTATCGAATAAACTGGACTTATACCTTTTGTTTCGGCTGAAATTACAAACAACAGTAAACCAAGGTAAAGAAGGATTTGTGCACCTCTGAAAATTAATAACAAAAATACTGAAAATTTCCTCCACATTTTAATCAAACAACGATGACAGCAAATTGTTAATTATTCCCTACTCAAAACCAAAACGCCACAGAGTATGGGACAGAGAGAGGTGGTATCGAAGCTACACTACTCTATACCCCCCTCTGTAAAAAGGTTGTAAGAAGACGGTGGACACCCCACGGGTGGCTCCAACCCTTTCGCTTTTACCCCACCGGACAGGGTGATGCCAATTATTTGTGTTTTTATTGTAAATTAATAAAATATACGATTTCGGACGCATATGTGCAAACGCAAGGCAACCAAATAAAAGTTTACAAATACATATACTCACACACTACGTACTAATAATGTTAACACATCAATTTAAGTGACAAATGACTGTGACTTATCTGATTCCTATATAATTAATTCAAACACATCATGCGCAACGCATATATACATACTCGTATATACTCGTACACGTTATATCATGCCATGCATGTTTTGCAAGAAAACTTGTGCCTATTTATTATTTTATAAATATTTATAAATTATTCAATCTAACAATTAAGTAAAACTTATTACGATTAATAGCACGTAATAAGCCATGTGAATCACCCGCCTTACAAATTATTAACTTATCGAAAAGGTAGACCGGAAAACAAACATTTCTGTCGTCAAAGCACAAGCAGCACACATATTACTGTGCTGTTACCGACTTTAAAATAGAACCTTGACAATATTATAATTTTATTATTGTACTGAAAATCAGTTTTCTATGGGGACGTGTTACGATTTCAGGAAGAATATGTTGACAACATTCTCTTTGTCTTCTCACCGCAGCCAGAGATGGTCATAGGATATTTTTAAAGAAAAAAATACGCAGACGATTTTGTCCCACCTTCTAAGGTTACTAAACAAATTAGTAAAAAATTATATACATATATTTTCAAAAAAAAAATATAGTAATAATATTTCTAAATCATAGGATAGTTAGTCTTCTCTTCAATGTCTAAAACTATGTTTCAGTAGGTAGGTACTAAATTAAGATTATAATACCAATAGACAGACCAAGATGGGCAGCGAAACGTAACAGAGCACCCTGTAGCGCCTAAGCTTCTCGCATTTCTTCTCCGCTTCTTAAAGTGTTTTACATACAGCGTGCGTCTGTGTGCGCTGGTATTTACTCACGCACAAATGTGTGAGTTGCTACGCATTTTTCCCCCTCCACCCCTCCAAGAAAAATACCTTACCCTTTCTCACCCCCTTCGCACCGGCGCGGGAGATATGAGACTTTTTCTTAATTCAAATGAGACATTCCGGCCAGAATGAGACCAAAAATTCTTTAATTTATCGTATCTACGACAAGCGGGCGATCTTTTAATTGGTATTGAATTTCGATTGGGACAGTCGCTTTTTTGCAATGTCTTTGTCATTCGAGAGTTTTCGAGGTAAATGGAATTTTAAGATAAAGGGTTTTTATGGTGGGCGTTGACAGACGTTCGAGATATTTCGGGGGTATTTTTATGACAGTTTAAGAGGTCCTAAGTTTCGTTTATTATTTTGTAAGTATTTTAATTTTCGCGTCTGCCCTTTGGGTAATTTTGCCGCGGTCCAGTGGCCGTGGTTGGAACTTTCTAGACACATTTTTCAGGTATTCCTGGTTGAGTTAATAATAGTTGGGGATTTAATGAGGGAACATGAAACAGGTGGAAATTTACTAAATCGAGGTTACATAGTATTTTAAGTTTTGAACGCTGAATTATTAATATTAAAGTAATAGTAACAGCAATGTTCGCATTGATGTGTTCCGGTGTGGGGGTAAGATAGCCGGTGAAATTACTAGCATAGAGGCATTCTATCTTCGTCCTCCGGGTAGGCAAGCACTTGTGACTCCTCTGGTGTTGCAGGTGTTTATGGGCGACGGTAATCGCTTTCCATCAGGCGATATGTTTGCTCGTTTGCCCCCTATGACATAAAAAAAAAAACTCGGATTTGGCTATAGGATTTGAAATATGTTTGAAAAATTACTGATTTATATAATTTAGTTACTATTATTTATTTATTTATTAAAGTATACAACTAAAGTATATACAGTTCACTGCAAAACTGTTTGTACAGTTTGTCTGCAGGTGCGAGTCTCTATATAATAAATAAAATAGGAAGGTACTTTTATTGCTAAGCACTTGAGTTGAGTGACACTTTGAAAAAACAACGTTATCACTAAATTGTCTGCAATAGAGGCTTTTTAAATACTTATTAAATTTAGATTTACTTGGCTCGTGTCGGATATTCACGGGTAAACTATTGAGTATATTTCGTTTGCTGAAAGTTCTACGTCTCTTCTTCTATATCATCTTGTTGCGATCTATTAAGTACGATATTCTGCCGTGTTACGATAAAAGGTCGTATATTTATACGGATGTCATAGTAAGATACGTCCTTTTACCGTAGCATGGTAGTATTTAAGTTTCAATTATCTTTTGAACTGACGATCATAAAGGAATTTCGAATTATCGAGCATTTTGATACTTTGGGGGTCAATTTAGATGATACTTACAAATAGTATTGTATCGGTCAGTATTTTAAACGATTTGTACGGAGAATAGTATCTACAGCGTACCTAGTGCTTACTTTGTAGAACTAAAAGTCTCCATATCTCGTTTGAATTCGCAGTCACTAGCGAGCACAGTCACTGTAAACTCATGGTTAGGGTACTGTCTGTAGTAGAGCATGGAATATCGGAGCTATTTCTAATACCGGTATTCTCACCGATATTGAAATCTTAAATACCGGTTTTCCGGTATTTCGATATTAATGTAAAAAATCTAAAATTTCTAGGAAAACTTGTTTAAATACGTTGAAAGTCTAGAATAAGACTATAAACATACCGGAATGGTTTGTACAAAAAGTCGATTATGTTCTCGCTGTTGAGGTAAAAAGTTGTGTGTGCCACACGAGAGCAAAGTTGTTTGCATCTCATGCTGTTGGGTCCCTCGCTACACTCAGGATTCTAAATAAGAATCACTCGCTATGCTCTTGATTCAAACATAGAATCCTTCGCTTGCTCAGGACTCAAAATCAGCACTCGCAATAAAAATCAACTGCTCACTTTTTGGCCAAGTAACTATTATTCAAACGGCCTTAGGGTAGTATTCGAGCGACCTCAAGCCTGCTGGAACAGGGATCACAAAAACAGAGCCAAACTTAAGTGTTGTCTGTAAAAGACGATCTTATTTTGCTGCAGGTGTTGGAAACAGAAGAAAACGTTCGTTCCGATTCTACACTCGTAGGCCGTGGGGAGGGATTTGTAATAATAATGATTTTGACTTATGAAATTAATGTTGTATTTATTACTTCAAAACTTCAAACAACGCATCAATATTTTAGGGAATTAATTTTATAATTATAAGAATTATTTACCTCCCCACTATTATTATTATAAGAATGTTATTATATATAATATTATAAGATTTATTTGAGTCCCCAAAAAGGAAGACCATTCTGACCCATCTAATTACCGTCCCATTGCCGTAACCTCAGTGTTGTGCAAAGTTATGTAGCGGATCATCAACGACGAACTGATCCGATACCTAGAAGATCACTCCCTAATTAATGATCGTCAGTATGGCTTCAGACCGAAGCGATCAACCGGCGATCTTCTAGCGTGCGTGACACACCTCTGGAGGGAGGCTATTGACAAACACCGCGAGGCTTTGGCAATGTCAAGGCTGAAAAGCCTTGACATTGCCAAAGCTTTCGATCGGGTCTGGCATAAAGCACTTCTTTTCCAAGCTTCCTGCGTACGGTCTGCCCATCCAGCTATGTAAATGGATTGCTGACTTCCTGCATGAGCGTAGAATCCGCGTCCTCGTCGAAAGGTGCGCTTCGCGGTTCATGACAGTGAATGCTGGCGTCCCACAGGGCTCTGTGTTATCGCCCACGCTCTTTCTTCTGCATATCAATGATATGCTATCATTAGGGAACATTTTATTTATTTATTTAATCTTTATTGCACAAAAGAAAACTTATCGTACAAAAGGCGGACTTAATGCCATGAGGCATTCTCTACCAGTCAACCTTCGGGCAAAGCAGATAAATTGTGGGCGGTGCAACTAACTTAAACAAGTTTTAATAAATAATATTTAGATAAATACATATATCATATAATATATACACATATAAATAAATACAGATGAAGATACTAATCAGATAACCTAAGAATTCACAACTCTGCTAGCGTAGAGGTCACGCAAACATTTTTTGAAAGCGCATTTGTTCGGAGCTTGTTTGATCTTGAGGGGAAGGCGGTTCCAGAGACGGGAAACTTGGACGGTGAACGATTTGGACATAAAACCAGTACGGTGACGAGGGATGGAGAGAGACAGATTGCCAGAAGAGCGAAATTGACGGTCACGGGTTACACCATAATAGTGAAAAAAGTTTTTGAGATATTCGGGAGATATTGGATTTTTGAGAACAGAAAACAGAGTGCACAGCATTCGAATTTCACGTCGTTCGCGGATAGGAAACCAGCCCAGCTGAGAGCGGTAAGAAGACACATGGTCATACTTACGAAGACAGAAGATGAACCGAATGCAGTTGTTGAGAAGTCTCTCCAATTTATTCATAAGCTCTACGGTTAAGTCTGGATAACACACATCACCGTAGTCTATTATGGGTAAAATTAACGCCTGAACTAATAAAATCTTAGTTTTACTGGGTAAAAAGTTTTTGAGCTTGTTCAGAGCATGTAAAGAACCCATAACTTTTCTACTAACTTCGGCAACCTGCGCCTTCCAACTCAAAGTACTGTCTAAGATAATCCCTAGATCTTTGACGCTGGGGCTGAAGGGGATAGTGGTGCCGTTGAAGCGTACAGGCGTGAGAGTGTCTAGATTAATCTTAGCAAGCTGGCGGGAGCTACCGATGACAATGGCCTGACACTTCGATGGGTTAACAAATAGTCCGAACTTTTCAGACCATCGCTGGATATGTAAAAGGTCCAAGTTTAGCTTGTCAATACAGGTCTTAAGGTCAGTCACATTGCACTGGTCGTAGAGTTGTAAGTCGTCTGCATAGAGATGGTACGAAGAGCGTAAGTCGGGGGTGATAAAATTGATGAAAGTGGAAAACAGGAGAGGAGAGAGAATTCCTCCTTGAGGTACGCCAGTGGCAAGGTCACACCAGTCAGACAATGACCGGTCAACCCGGACTGCCTGTTGACGACCCCGAAGATATGCAGAGAACCAACTAAGGGCAGAAGACGACACATTGAGATATTCCAAGAGGGCAAGAAGAATGTCATGATCAACAGTATTAAATGCGTTGGAGAAGTCGATCAAAATAAGTACCGTGACCAATTGATCCTCCATGCCCCGTCTGATATCCTCAGTCACCTTAAGGAGTGCAGTGCAGGTGCTATGACTAGGACCCCAACTAGCAAAGTAGTGATAAAATAAAATGTTTTAACACTAAATAATGATATAAAAGTCATAAAATAGCAACTCGGAGCTGCTATGTTGTATATTGGCGACTTGTATCATCATCTAGCTGTATAATCTTATACAGCTATATCGTGATAAGAATTGATGACATAAACGTTTACTGGACTTCTTAATACGGCACATATAACACAGCTGCACAACAGTATCCCTAACTGTGATTTAGAGCAATTTCGTTGCATATCAGATATATATAGAGCCTGTATACAGCTAAGTAACTCTATTGTGGCTTTCAATGCGCTGCAATATCGCTGGTGATATATCAGTGCACAATGGAGCTTACTTGAGATATATAAGAACATAACGCAGCTGATATGCGTCTAAAGTATCATATAATGGCGTTTCCTTAACACCAGCAGCATAAAGTTGTTTAAAGATCTATATTAACACTAAACAGTTGCAAATACACTTTTTAAGACCTTTTATATCATCAGTGACATATAAACATTATTCTTACTAATAGAACGCTAAATAAATGTATATCAGCTGTTGTAACCTCATTTATAGGATCTTTATGATAGTCAAACCAGCGTCGAGAATTCGGAAGTTGGTTCCGTAGATACAAAAAATGAAATCTTAACAGAACCTTGTTCAGGATACCAAGATGACTTGTTTGCGACTGACAATTTTGATGACAATGGAGAAGATGAAAACATATTCTTCCACAGCCATTCAAATCTGTTGAGTTTTATGAAATTACTTCTGCTTGAAAAACAGTAATTGACTCAAAATATAACCACTTTCATTTCACGCAAATGAGTTGAACAATATTGAAGATACTTTATTTATTACCTAAAGTAAAACCCCCTACTGGTACCCCAGTAGGGGGTTTTACTAGTTTTATTAAGGAACCCGAAAGTGTTTGGTAATGGCGGTGGGAAACTGTAAATTTGTGATATATCGGTAACCAGAACACATTTTAGATACATATTGGTGACTTTAAATAATTTGCTATTTTAAATATTTTTTATTTAATTAAATATTCAATATTTAATAGGGGCATGAAAAAAACATAAATAATATGCTATTATTTCATCAATAAAATTTTGAGCGCATGATAAATTACCCGTTATGCACGCACCTAACAGCAACTTGACACTACTTAGTACTTACTAACACAAAAATAGTTTGCTATTTTATTATACTTACAAAACTGTTAATTGTAAGGTAATTTTTTTCATACAACTTTATTTACACATAACACTCAGTATTTAGCACTAACGATATGCGATATAAAAGAATCCCTAATAACAATATAACAACAAACAGCTCTATATCAGCATTGCTGTTACTTTCTTATCATAATTTAGTGATATAGTGATTCAAGCACCATTGGTGTAACGCTAAAGAGATTCATAAAACATTGTAGTATCATGGATATACATCAAAGTAGTGACGTGCGGTGCCAAAATAGACATGATATATCATCAAATAGCTGTAAAACTGGGGCCACTTCCCAGTGATAGAGATGTTTCTATCACGGATATAAAACTGCGTCTGTCACTGATTTACAGCTAAATTTGGTTCAGTTTTGCTAGTTGGGACGAAAACCGGACTGAAAGGGGCTCATGAGCTGGTGAGAGTAGATAAAACACGAAAGTTGTTTATGAGCCACCGCTTCAGCGATTTTCGACAAAAAGGGGAGAATAGAAATCGGCCTGAAATTGCTAACCGAAGTGGGGTTACTGATTTTAGGCAGGGGAATAACAAAAGCTTTGCGCCAGAGTGAAGGGAATTCGCCACTGCACAACGAGAAATTGATAATATCGGTAATTATAGGGAGCACACTGTCCAGAAGAGACACCACCATATAACGACCAATATCATCAAATCCAACGGCTTTAGATTTAATAGCTTTGATTATGTTGTTGACGTCATTCTGAGAAGCAGGTGAAAAAGAAAAGGTTTCTGTAACAAAGGGTGGAAGCGACGAAATATCGGAAAGAGTAATGGACTTAATATGACTGTCAACGGAGAGAGCAGCTGAGAAATGTCTGTTCAGGTCGTTAAGAGAAAAAGAAGTACCATCGAAACCAGTAGTAGGTTTACCTAGGCCAAGAGACTTCAGAAATTTCCAGACATCAGCCATAGAAGATGAGGATACATTGTGATGAATATAACGCCGCTTCGCGGAACGCACCATCTGATTGCAGCGATTACGAGCTGTCTTAAATAGTCTCCAGTTGTCGTCGGTACGGTCGCGTTTAAAAAGTCTAAATGCACGGTCTCTTTTACGCATGGCCATGCGTACACCCTCAGTAATCCAGGGGGCAGGTGGGCGTCTGACTCTTACAGCGCGTAAGGGGGCATGCTTATCAAACAGTGCTAACACTGCACCATTAAAACAGGCTACTTTTGCTTCAGCCGTAGTGGCAGAGTACACAGGGGACCAGTCAATAGCTTTAGCATCATTGAAAAGGGCATCGGAATTAATTTTGGCAAAGCAACGCATATAAACTAAGGCAGGTTTGCACTTAGGGGGTCTAATTTTATAAGAGGCAAATAGTAAGTCGTGGTGCGAAAATCCGGGGGCCAAGAACTGACCATGCTTCTCAACGAGATCAGGAGAAGAGGTTAAAATCACATCTAGCCATGTGTCAGATGAAGTGGTGTGATGAGTTGGTGATAAAGGAAGGAGAGAGAAGCTGACGGAACTAACTAATGATATTAATTTACGACGTTGCAGGGTGTCTTTAGAGATATCAGTGTTTAAATCACCCATTACAAGATGATGTGTGTAATCTGAACTTAAGGACTCAAGAATTTGTTCAAGGTCGGAAAAATAATCTATAGTTGGAGGACAGTAAACTACCCCCAGGAGAGCCTTAACCCCTTTAATATTTATCTCAAGAAATATCCATTCCGCTGAGCTGGAATAAAGAGATTCTGATTCCTCGAACCCCTTCAATTACGTAGGGACATTGGATCGCTGAGCGTTTTCTATCGCCTATACCATGGCGAGTGTTCTGAAGAGTTATTACCTCTTATCCCACCCTCCCCTTTCCGTCATAGAACCTCACGTGCCGGTTTGCGATGTCATCGCCTCACCGTGGAGAATATTCCCACACGTACCAAGAAGTTTGGCAATTCCTTCATCTGCCGAACTATTAAAATATGGAACTCCTTGCCGGCTCATGTGTTTCCTCCTTCTTATAACTTAATTGGGACCCTTCAAACGAAGCGTGAAGAAGCATCTCTCGGGCCAGCATGGCAGTGTCATCCCCTTTTTGCTTACCATCAGGCGAAGTGGAGCCACTATGTTATGCCGTTATAAAAAAAAATCCTCGTTCTAATATCGAAAATATCGAAATACCGATATTGGGAAAAAACAAAATCGATATTTCAATATCGCAATTTTGGTCCGATATTCCGGTTTTTCGATATTATCGAATACCGGTATCCATGCTCTAGTCTGTAGTAGTATTCTAAACAGTGAACAATACTATCACACCTAAGCTATAATCAATTTTCAGAAGTCAAGCCAAAGACAGGCATTGTAGTCGGCTGCTTACGTTCTTGTTTCATTTCGGTTAAAGTAATATACATTATTTACTGCTAAACCTGATAAAACGGTGATCGTCTTAGGTTTATTTGTGAGCTTCTAATAGTCTGTATATGCGTACATACAAAAATCAACACGCAGAATTAAGAAGTTGGACCGGCAATCCAAAGATGCCGGCTTCGAGTCCCGGTGTGAACCACGTATGAGCGCAAGTTAATTTTTCCTTGCGTGTTGATATTTATATCTATATAACAATAAACAAATGTGGTGTTAATTTTACCCGCATTAACAAATCATTTCCAAATACACAAGTATTTCAAAATAAAATATCATCTATATTGTAAAAGAATCATAAACTATTTGCCCTTTCAAGTAGATTCCAAAAAAATGAATTGTATTTATAAATTTATGAGATGTAATGTCTCATTATTTTTAATGTTGGTACTCCACTTTTTTTTAATAATATTTTTTTTTTCTTGAGGCGGAAGAGACCTGGAATCGAACCCGGTACCTCGGGACCAACACATTGAAGCGGTAAAGTGTACAAACCGCAAATGTCACTAATGTAAATAAAAAAAAAAATTATCACATCTTTAAGAGCCACACCATCAAATATTCAAACGGAAAAGTATTTAAACACACCTTTCTGAATAGATAAACAAACAAAACAATTCATCCACAAAAAGTCGCGGGAAGCACCTAGCAATAAAACAAATCAAACATTAAAATCCACTGAAGTAATCAGACCCTTAAAAAGGATTCGCAAAAAATCGTCCAAGTCACTTTCAAAACTTTTGAAAAATAACGAAACGAAATACGGCAAATAAACGGCAAAATCGGCGGTACCAATTATTTTTGCCTCTGAAATTCGAGACTTAACGAAATTCGAATCGCTTAGCGGGAAAGGAATTATATATAAAAAGCTGCGCATCTTCAAAGGTGGGACTCAACCCTTTGGGTGGCGAGGGGGTGCGTAGCGATATAGAAAACTTGTGTTAGCCCAGTTCCGCGCCTTTGTAACATCATTTCGGCTCCCGATCTATGCCGCTCGAAACGACTTGGCCGTTGCTCTGTCTTGATTTTTTTTACAAGTCACTTTAATTTAAACCTCCTCAGGCCTATAAGTAATGGTCACTATAAACCATAGTTCTACTAGTCTAGAGACAAAATTGCTATAGTATATAGTTAGTCCTATAAATAGGACCTTTGAAGGGGAATATACTATGAGTATCCGTTAAATAAATTGCAAGTGTTGACATACACTTGATTAAAAATAAAAATATTTTGATCTGTGTTCTTAGAAGAGTAGCTGAGAATTAAGAATCTTTCTCTGATTATAGTCAATTTCTTATAGGACAGGATCTGTGACAGGTGGACATTTTACACCAGAGACACATGATCACCACGTCTCGGCAAGCCTGCAGGACATTGTTATTTGTTAGAATAAGATGGAATTACCTCGTGCTCACTCTGACGTATTACTACGTCCTGCAAAAATCACTGTTATAATCAAACTGTGCAAAGAACGAATAAAAAAAATACGAAAGAGAATAATAAGACATTTTATTTTTCATGCGGTACAAGTCTACCTTAAATATATTTCTAAAAAGAAACCAAAAATATTTCCAAAAAGAGAGATGCACAGACAGAATAAAAGTAGCACATGTCTACAGAGCTTGTCAAAAATTCAACCAAACTGTCACGTCACGTAGAAGAAACTAAGGAATAAGAAATAACTTTATAATCAGAATAATCCAAAGGTTCTCCCGACGTACATAATAGCAATAGCCAACTAACACCCAAAACATAATATTGTAAAATACCTACATTAATTAAAATAACAAGTATCAAGAACCTTCCCGTGACACCCAGCTTTATAATTTAAGAAGAAGAAACAGGCCATAAGAAATAAATGTAAAGAAGGAGAAGAAACGCCCGGACCGAAAGGGTTGAAGGGAGACACCCGCTAGGGGTGTCGCGCGCCGCGGGCTGCTTACGGCTAGGAGATATTTTTGTATTTGTTTTATTGTGATATATTATTTAAAGTGTATACTTAAATAAAATAATCTACGCAGTTTATAAATAGACTCTGGACATTACATTCAGAAATGTTAATTGAAAATTGAGACTTGTGGAGATTTAACCCACAGGGATTTTAGGTTTAGGCACAGCAGTGTATAAAATACCAAATTTCATTTTTAGTTTAAAGTATTGTTGTCGATATCTTGTAAAATACATCCGCGTTTTACTTGCATGTACGAGTAACTGTCAATTTTAGTATGACAAAAACCAGTCGTAAAATTGGCAGCTACTTTTGATGCTGACAAATTGATTAGTAATATATATGAAATTTATCAAAAATATGTGACCCTATATTAAGAGCATATTCTTGCTCATAAGTTAAATAATTTGACTGTATAATAAAGGAGCGTAAAGTTTAATAATTAATAAAATAAATTCACAGGGAATGGATGTTATTTTTTTAATATTTTTATACTACGATCTGGACGCGTTCTGCAGAGAATGCCAGAACGACACTGGAAACAGGGTCAAGTGGAGTAAATAAGGGGAGAGGAGGCCTTTAGCCAGCAGTGGGACACCTAAACAGACTATTAAAAAAAATTGGTTGTCTGTAAAGTCGGTTTACGGACGATGGTTTAACGTGACAACGTCATAATAAAACATTGATGAAATGATTGCATACTTTAATGAATTAAATTGAATCATTTTTATTGAATTATCACTATTTTGTATGGATACAAAGAAGAAGTGGAATGAAATCTACAATAATAATAATCTTAAATATTTTTCAACGTTGGTTAAAATTCTCCCACATTTTAAAGTTTGAGAATCTGTGAACAGCATGATGACGTAGGCTTGTGTCAGTCACGTGGTTCCCCTTCCCTTCCACGGCGCTACAAAGTCAACATTGCTACAATGAGTCATGTTTTTTCGTATGCGCGGCCGGCGTTCATCAATTTATTAGACGTTGTCACGTCAAAAAAGATTTTTCTGTAGCCAATAAAAAAAAATAAGATTTTCCCGCCTTGTAAGGGCATCGTACGGTAACCTAACCGAGGTGATTATTTTTCCGACTTGGCAGGAGTACTGCTGTGCTCTTAGATAGGTACCTATTTAGGTGCTTTTCACTGTTTCTATCTTTGTATTTTTTTATATCTTATAATAATAGATATGTCAAATAATTAGAGTAACACAAATTACGACACTAAATTGTTATTTCAAAAATTAATTTATGTCGAATAGCTTTATGTCAATTATTAGTAGTTTTTTATTAAATAAAATACAGTCGCAATTTTTGGCACAACCCTAATTCTGCAGCAGTGTTAGTGATTTTTATGTGTGCGTAAGAATTTTTGCTTACGCGGTACATCGTCTTTGTTTCATTAGGTGCAGGGTTGTTAAAGCCCTTTCTTGGAGAATTGTTTTTGGACGTGTATTGATTGTGTTACATTAGAAGGGTACGGTCCTTAGGGTAGACTTAGTTTAAATGGGTATTCGGTAATTTTTAATTTAAAGACAGAAATTGTATGTGCTTTAAAATAAAACAAAATTGGCTGAGTTGTACATGAAGCAAATTAAAGTAAAAAAAAAAAACTATAATATATATGTATAAATATTTGAATTGAAATCTCAAGTTTAGAACAATAAATTAGTTAAGTAGCTCGTTATTTTTACGGCAATACCTATAATATTTTTATTATAATAGATAGGAGACGCTGGCAGCATTTCCTCGCTGAATAGCAGGGCCATTTTTTCTAAAGTTGTACACTCTTATTAGAAGAAAAAAGTGTCCCAATGTTTTTTCGTTCCATTCCGTTGCCATTTCCGTATAACCTACTACAGCGGTAACGGAATGGAACAACAAATAATGTATGTGTCGTCGCGCCGCGCTACTAGCGCCACTTCGGGCCAGCGAGATACTTCTCGTAGCGCTTTTAGCGCCACGCGGCAACTTTATGAACTACAACGGGAAGCGTCAAGTGGTTAACTTGGGTGAGGTCGGCACGAGGCTAGCAACACTAATGTTGCGTTGGTAGACCTGACAGTCAGGCTAGCCAACCGAATATTTTTAAGCGGCACGGATGCACTCCGGCGCACCGCCATTATCGATTTGACCGCGCTTGCGTACCGACGTTAGCCTCGTGCTGAATTCACCACGTTTCCTGAAGGCTTATCCTGAAGGCTTATAATCATATTTTATTTTAATAAATTACATCATGGAAGAGCTCGCACCTGACGATTCTTCTGAGAAGCCCCCGTCATCAGAAGTTGGGATGGTACCTACGAGCCCATGAGCGAACACGAAGAATGATGGAACACGAAGCGAATAAAATGGAAGAAAAAAGTTTGTGGCTACTCTGAAATACAACGAACTTGACATCACTAAATCAAGGAACAGGAGCTACAAGCGTTTCCGTTATTGAAACTCAAGCTAACAGCGTCACGAAGACCTACAAAACCATATGAAAACAAAATGAAGATTGCACTGTTTAAATTGTTTTCATTGCGAGAGAAACGAACATGAAAAATTCGATTGCTTACTTCGTATAAAAGAAAACTACAACTTACCACCGCGGCGACAAGCCAGCAGTCAACAGCAAACCACATCGAAGATCGTTATTTGCTTCAAGAACAGCGGGACACATCGTCAGACGTTGCACTAGTGGAAGTGACCCAGAAGCGACGGAGATCTACAAGCGACGCGTGACACCGACAGATTTTAAAATCGCATCAGGTCAGTCGTTAACTTTTCACTACGATTCCGATATAGTGTTCATAAATAAAAGTGTAGCTAGATTCTGAGGTAGACTTGAGTTACACTTATTCAGTTTAGTGGGTATTTGTCAAAAAAGTATTAACAGTACCCTCCAAGTAAAAGTTGAATATTGCGTGCTAGAAATTAATAATCATTTCAAAGAAAGTTTATTGCACGTTTTTATAACAATTGTTTTCGTAATGATAATGATGTAATGACCAGACGCGAAATTTTGCTCCAGAGAAATTTTGCTCCCTTAATATTTATTTATTTATTATTTATTTATTATTTATTTATTTTAGAGATTTAGTGTTGATTAATATGATCAATACACAGTTTACCATTATTAAAGTTTAGTATGTAAAAATTGCGCTATGTGGGTGCATCAATCATACACAGTATCTAGTAGTAGGGGCGGCTGCGGTAATAATAATCTACCCTCTTTTCATGATTTTCCAATCGTTCCGTAGAATTGAATTTGTTGACGTCTTGAATACTTTCTTACTCTGTGTACTTTAGCTGGTGTATAGTTTGGCGTCTATAACTTTCATAAGAACTAGTGAGCTTGAGATTCGTTTAAACGATCTTAATGTTGCTTTTAATTGTGGTGATCGCTATAGCCTTAAATAGTTAAACTGGAAACACTATAGGATTAGGAGAATGTTAGGACATCCAAAGTTTAATAATATTGTTTGGCTTAAGTTTGACTTTAATTAATAATGTAATGTTTCATAATCGGGTTATCCAAAAAATATCATACTAAGTAAAGCTTGTTATTTAAGTGCAAATAATGTTTTAATGAAAACATTTTCTTGTATCTACGTCGTGGATTAGATGTTCTCATTAACGAATCATAATTTAAGTGTAACTTTGTTAGATTGATTTGAATTTCCTTGTTTTCGTTGGATTTAAGGTTAGAATGACCGAGCTTTGTGATACTGTGCTTGGAGTTTTTGTTTCAGGAAAAGATACGCGACCTCAGCAGCTAACAGCGAAGTCATGAGTCGTCTGCTTCAGCTGCCGTGGTACAAGACATCACGCAAAGAACTGCGCGAAGGCGAGCGACAGGGCGCCTTCATCCACCGGGAAGAGTATTGACGTGTGACGTCACCAATCCATACGAGGCAAATCTGGTGAGGAGTTCTCATTTTATTGTGATTCGGTTGCCGAGTGATCGCTTATGGAAGAGTTGATTTCCAATAAGTTCCATGGCAAACGGGTGCATAATTCAGTGACTATGTATGACATGTATCAGTCTAGCTTAAATTGTTAGTACTGTGCAGTAAATACTTTCCAAATACTTCCAGCTTTTTAATAAACTACCAATACATCTAAAAATAATAATTAACAGTCGTATTTTCAATGCAAGACTCAAAGATCTTTTGTTGGAAAAGTGTTATTATTCTGTGTTGGATTTCATAAATGATTGTAATAATTAATTGAATATTTATATGAATGTATCGATAGTATTATTATTACCTATTTAATTTGAATTGAAACTGACATTTGTATTTAACTTTTTTAATAATATCTATAAACCAATTGTGCAGTATTTTAGTATTAAGTTATGTATTAGGCTTTATTATTATTATTTTTATGTTTGATATATTCACATACAATGTACATTGTGACTGAATAAATAAACTGAAACTGAAACTGAACTGAAACTTACTGAAGCGAGCCTATTAGAAATGTTGACATGTAGTAGGTATTGACAGAATGCGCTGTTCAGAATATTGAAAAGAAGTATGTGAATGCTATATCATACATTGCATATCGATACTTCTAGCAACATCAAATCTCTTGAGACCGCGGTATCTTATTTTGGAGCCCTCTTTCAACTCATTGCTGACCAAGGTCGTTGTTTCGCGAGCAAAGACTTTAAAGACTACTGTGACTCGAAAAATATCAAATTGCATTTAATATCTAGTGGTAGTTCGCGAGCAAATGGGCAAGTAGAGCGCGTAATGTCCACGCTTAAAGACATGTTGACTGCAGTGGAAAACGAGCAACCGCTCATGGCAAGATGCTTTGCCTGAAGTTCAGCTTGCTCTTAACTGCACTCAACATCGTGTAACTAAAAGTAGTCCCTTAGAGTTACTAATAGGCAAGGTAGCCAGGCCCCTTAGCATAATGCTTTTTCAAGATTCAGAACCCGAAGTTGATCTCGATGAAGTCCGATCTCAAGCGATTAAAAATATGGAGAAAAGTGCTAGGTATGATAAATCTCGATTCGATTCCACTAAAGCCAAATTGCAACCATTTGCCGTAGGTGATTTTGTCTTGCTCCAAAATGAAGAGCGTAATCAGACGAAATTGGATCCCAAGTATAAAGGCCCTTTTAGAGTTGTAGAAGTATTGGAGGGTGACCGATACATTTTAAAGTCATTGACCTCTAAAAGAACCTACAAATACGCTCATGACCGATTAAGGAAGATGCCTGACTATACTGACGTAGATATGATTGAGGTTGACGACGATGTAACCAGTGTAAATGATCCTTCTTAACCTGCTAACGATTAATTTTGTTGATTTTGTAACGCTCAGTTCTTAGTTGATTGCCAATATGCCCAAGCCATTCGTAGACGTAGGCGTAAAAATACCGGACGTGTTTTTTTTTCCCATTTCCGTTGCTGTGCGGCCACACTTGTGTGGCGTGCGTTTGGCTTGCGTGCAGTAACGTCGGATAGAGATGTTGTTGGCTGTTGCCGGATGGAGGCGACAACACTGTTAACTGTTGCTGGATAGAGGCGACAATGTTGTTAGCTGTTACCGGATGTAGGTGACAGACTGACATATGTTCGGCTACCGGATGGAGGTGGTTCGAACTGTTTGCTTTGTTTAACATTTAATGTTAGATCTGTGATGACTGGATGGAGGTTATTTACAATACGCTGAGCCTTATAAACTGAACGAAATTTGATTTTATATTGTCAAGGTTATATCTTGTAGTTAAGTTGTCAAATGTTTGATAGTGTTATTTTCTTATATCCCGCGAATATTTACTTAGAATACATTTTCCCAATTGTGTCCTAGTCTTTCATTTACCTGGCCCGATCAAATATCGGCTCAGGTTATCCGAGCCAAAGAATGTTTACTGTGCACATACTTTTTCACTTACAGGTGGCCCACACGAGGGCGTGTGAACGTTGTGATGGCCGTGTCGTCGCGCCGCGCTACTAGCGCCACTTCGGGCCAGCGAGATACTTCTCGTAGCGCTTTTAGCGCCACGCGGCAACTTTATGAACTACAACGGGAAGCGTCAAGTGGTTAACTTGGGTGAGGTCGGCACGAGGCTAGCAACACTAATGTTGCATTGGTAGACCTGACAGTCAGGCTAGCCAACCGAATATTTTTAAGCGGCACGGATGCACTCCGGCGCACCGCCATTATCGATTTGACCGCGCTTGCGTACCGACATTAGCCTCGTGCTGAATTCACCACGTTTCCTGAAGGCTTATCCTGAAGGCTTATAATCATATTTTATTTTAATAAATTACATTATGGAAGAGCTCGCACCTGACGATTCTTCTGAGAAGCCCCCGTCATATGAATATTTTGGGACAGTTTTTTTCTCCTAATTAGATCGAAAGAGCTCGTGATTCTGAGTAGAAAATACCTAAAATATCGAAAATTTTAAAAAAGTGGGGTGTACAACTTTAGAAAAAATGGCCCAGCAACGCTAATACTTTGAGCGAGGAAGCTGCCAGCTCTTCGGTTCCCTGTGGTATCAACCTACATTAATAAAATAAATATTATTATAAACATACAAACGCTTATATAATTCAGAATATAGAATTCTGTGTAAATAGTAATGAATAGTTGTCTAGTTATATCGGCACTCATTAAAATAATGATTTCAGCTAATTGGCGATCTCTGAAAAGCATTCAATGGTGAATAGTCTTAGACACGGATTCTGTTTCAGAACAAATTTCTATATAACGGTCTGGTAGACAAATTTAATTTTAATTGATGAATACGTCTTAACGAGGTATTGAATTACGCCTATCTAAGTATATTGGTTTTTTATGTTTATTACTAGCTGTGCCGCTCATCCCACGGGAACACTATTTTTTTTTCGGGATAAAAAGTTGCCTATGTGTTAGAGCCTTTGCACACGGCGTATTTGAAACGCGCCGACGACGCGCGTTTTACATTCCATGGAGCAGTTTGTTTGTGGCGTTTGTGTCAACCGCAATCAAACGCGACAACGCGTAAAAAAAACGTCGTGTGGAAGGTCCCGTAATCCAAGCTGTCAGCTACCTTCGTACCATAATTTATCAAAATTGGTCCAGCCATTTGAGCGTGAAGAAGTAACAAACAGACACATATACACAGGCACAAACTTTCGCCTTTATAATATTAGTGTGATTAACTAGACTCAATCCGCATCTTGCGTAAAACCATAACCGTATCTTCTTTACGGCTGTCGGGTAAAAACTATGTTAAAACCAATCTTACATACACGTACAGATATTTCTGTAACAATGAATATTAAAATGAGTTAAATCGTAACATGATGAGGCCACAAAGTCACATAGGTACATACAAATCAATTGCTCAAAGGTTAACTGGAAGTAGTAATCTAGCTAGACTATTAGTTTGGGTGTAGCACATCGTTACTATCGATTCTCAACATAACCATAACTTGAAACGATGGCCGAAAAAGTCAAAAACTTTACGGTAGATAGTGCTGCGATGTCGCCCTAAAGCATATAAGAAATGAAGCAACTAATTGAAAGATTCGATGCTTCAGCTAGTGGCTTTGATAGAACAACTGCATGACAATGCACCCGTCTGGCCCGGAAAGCCGTGGGGCCGTGGGTTAAAATCCCACTGAAACCATGTTTTTTTTTTCCATTTTTCGCTTTAATATGAACATTTAAAAGGAATCTGCGTTTTTCATTTAAAGTACTTCATATAATATAATGGTTAAACAAAATACAGACTCCAGTTGATTAATAAAGAATAAATGGGTGAAAGAGCCATACACACGCGGCAGGCAACGTGCCTCGCATGTAGGTGCTGTTGACAGCTCTGAAGAAGACAGATTGTCTACGAATCTTACCGCGAAATGTATGGAAAGGGCATTGCAACATGCAATTTGTAATTAAATATGTACATATTCATCTATAAAATAAATAAATAAATAAAATAAATGTTAAGTTACAATCATACACAAATCGACCTAGTCCCAAACTAAGCAAAGCTTGTTCCACGGGTACTAGACGACGATATACATAATATATAAATACATATATAGATAACATCCATGACCCAAGAACATGTTCTAGTTCATCACACAAATATTTGCCCCGGCCGGGATTCGAACCCGGGACCGCCGACTCAGTAGGCAGGTGTCTACAAACTAAGCTTCGCTCGCTCCGCTATCCATGGTCATAAAACAAACCTAACCTAACCTACAGTTTTCGGTTTTTGACCCATATTCCATTTTGTCGCAGTTCTTCCAAACGGTATACACTTACTTGCCAGAATTTCATCTGCCATTATCAATTGTGTACATACTTATGCAATAGTTCGCTGTTAAATTTTAATATACCTACCTCCATACAAGCCAGCATTTTGACGCTCCGCTCGCTTTGCTCGCTCTGCTATCCATGGTCATAAAACAAACCTAACCTAACCTACAGTTTTCGGTCTTTGACCCATATTCCATTTTAGGGGCATAGGGGTAGCAGTTATAACCTATTTAGTATATCATACGCTGTTATATTTTCTAATCATTATACTAAAAGAAAATATATACTACGGTCGATATACGTTATGTATGTTATATCCACAGAATTTAGAGTATTTGAGTGTTATATAAAAAAATCATTGTACAACATGAATATTATATTATTATTATATTGACCGTTATTCCTAATAAAAATATTGATTTTGATGTTATAGCAAAAGTTCATTATATCTTGTGAACGTTATTAATATGAAATTATATATTATGTAGTTATATCTCGTGGGACGCACCCGATTATAGTCGCCTAGTGTCCATAAAAAGCCTATTAGAGCTTAGGGTGCGTCTCCATTGAAGCGAGGCGGAGCGGTGACGTGTGGAATCGATCAATCACCTGCGTTGAAATCTGTATCTCATCTCAGCTCAGCTTCCCTTTTGTGATTGGTCGATTCCGCACGGCTCCGCTCCGCTTCAGTGGAGACGCACCCTTACTGTGGGACTATTATCGATTTGAGTGAGGTCGTCCGATATTTATTTAATCTATTTCTATGATTTGAAAATACAACTAAGTACAAATGGCGGACTTAATGCCATGAGGCACCTACCAATCAACCACAAGGCCAAACCAAAAAGACGTCTGTCATCATACATTTTAAAATCTTGATTTAAATGTATTGAGATGATAGATCTCTCACGCGCAAAGCTGTATGAAGTCCATACTAATCCATACTAATATTATAAATGCGAAAGTGTGTCTGTCTGTCTGTTACCTCTTCACGCTTAAACCGCTAAACCGACTTAGATGAAATTTGGTATGGAGATAGTTTGAGACCCGGGAAAGGACATAGGATACTTTTTATCCCGAATAAATTTAGTGTTCCCGTGGGATGAGCGAGTAACACCGCGGGGCACAGTTAGTAGAACATAGGTAAGGCGTATACCGTAAAAAAATAAAAAATACAGACGACAATCGTGAGCTTTTGTTGAATTTGTTGGCAGATCACCAAGACCTTGTGAGGAACTTTGAAAACCATTGTGTGTGATCGGGGTACGGGAAGATTCTTAGGGGAGGCATTTGTCCGACCGATCAGATCATGAAAATGTCTTGATAAATAGTATTAGCGCTTTAGTATTTATAGGTGCATGCATTGGTTATCCACTTTAGTATATGTAGATGAGAGTCAGTGACTATTTCATTTTCGTGAGAAAACGATCATCAAGAAGTCACAAAACATTCCAAATTTCGAATTAAAACATCTCGCTCAAGTTGCGTACTTATCACACATCTTCAAAACAAAACACACATAATCCGTCTCCTTACCACTGAGCACTCGGCGACGAAAGGGGACACACGTGGCCTATCGCACATCTGCGACCGCTACCACGAAACGCTGCTATCGCTCGTCTGAACCACCTTTATATTTTTGTGAAATTAATTTTCAATAATCTCAAAGATGTTAGAATGGCATAAACTAAGCGGTGGAAAAGATAAATAAGAAATTTGATATTCCAAAAAATCTAAATTTAATATTACGTTAGTTTAGAATGAAACCTTTGAAAATAAAATAAAATTATGTATTACTTTTAGGAAAAAATTTAAGATTTTAAAATTTCATTTAAAGTTGTTTTACTGTTACAACTGAATTACGATTTCATTTTTAGGATAGTTTAATAAACAATGTTAAATAATTATGTTAGATAAAAAAAAATATCAAGTTGCACGATTGCATGCTGCGAATATTTTGGATGTAAATTCCAAGATGCATTTTTAATCAGTTTAATGTTGCCCACTAAATTCCCTGCACTGAAAATTCTGCTGCGTACATATCGACTTTTTGCAACTGAAATATTTTTTTGGTTAGGATCCTTGCATAATAATAAATTTTCCATTTACGTATACATCAAAATACCGGTGCTACCTCACCGTCCTAGCATACGTTATGTCCTAAGTATACAGCCCTTATACAACTGAATTTAGCTGTACAACGGCTGCATACGAACGATTCGTAGACGAACTAAGACCATCGACATAGCAAACCGGGTAAGCAGGCTTAAAGTGGCAATGGGCGGGGCACGTAGCTCGAAGAACCGATGGGCGTTGGGGCAGAAAGGTTCTCAGGTGGAGACCACGTACCGGCAAGCGTAGTGTAGGGCGACCACCCGCAAGGTGGTCGGACGACCTGGTTAGAGTTGCGGGGACTCGTTGGATACGGGTCGCTGCTATCCGGCCCATGTGGAAGTCTATTGAGGAGGCCTGTGTCCAGCAGTGGACGTCCTATAGCTGATATGATGATGATGAGGGCTGTATAAGGCTAAAACAGCCCTTGTATATCTAATTTAAGTTGTATAAGGGCTCTGTAAGTCCTTATGCAGCCTGTATGCTACTTGGGGTATAAGTACTTTCACTTAGCATCTCATGGTACCGGAAGTGATGGATGGGTTCCGGAACTCTTGTCCGGGACTTAATTGCCCGGGGCCGGGATTCACTCGTCTTAAACTAACACACGTTGGTCCATTTATAACGAATTAAGGCGAGGGTGCACAGGTGCACCGACCAAAGAGTCCGGAGTGTTAAACGTTTTCTATAATAAGTACTTTAATTTTGTAGGGAATGGTTACTTAGGTACCCCTTTTACAACGGGTTAGTGATTTTACTTATGTTTAGGGTTCTGTACCTCAGTTCCCAAAAACGGAAACCTTTTATGATTACTTTGTTGTTCGTCTGTCTATCATTGGCCTTTTTTCAGGAATACGTGCAGCTTTCAAGCTGATATTAATATCACATACTCTTCTTCTTGGAGTTGTGATAAAATCAAACTTCTAAGTAAACGCAATCAAAAGATACTAGCGTTTATGCTACATTTGTTGAAGCTGGTAAGAGAATCAAAACCTATAGGGTATTTTCTCGTTGACGTAGAATCATGAAATTCGGCAAGAAGCAACATCATGTAGCACTAGTAAACAAAAAGTCCGAAAACCGGATTTTTTTAGTTACATTACAATGAAAATACAAAGTTATTTGCAGTTGGTAAACTAACCCTGATGTCGATGTATGGGGACAGTTTTCCAACCGCAAAGTTAAGTTTGTCGCTCAGTATAGTGTAACGCGGCAAACCTCCATGGTTCAGCTCTGGCCGCTTACAAACGCCATTAAAAAAACAGGCGTTCGGCGCTCGTGTTTTGTCTTTTTTCGCAGACACGCTCGGACTTGCTCCTGAACGTACTGGAGTCTGTATAGCTGATTATACATTATTAAAATTAAATGTAATACTGAGATTGCGTATGTGGTGTTACGAGTTGAACGAATTGTATATAATACTGTAAATATAACGATAATTGCGTGGTGTGGTAAACGCACCTCTACCGGCGGTTGTTCCTGCCTGATGTGCGTGGAAGCTGGAACCACGCAGACGCTTGAAACCCTGTCTTTCCTACCATCCTGCCCCGCTCCATTAAGGCCAGTGTTTCCCGTTAGTGCCGCGTACTGACTGAATACCGTTTTTCTTTATATTGTATATAGTTTTTATTTTTTATTATATATTTTTACACTACCACGGCTCGTCTTTTATTCCCGACGACTAGCCGGGCAACATTGGCGCCCAACGTGGGGCACGAACCCACGACCCTGAGATTAAGAGTCTCATGCTCTACCGACTTACCTTTTCGTTAGAGTAATATGCACATTCAATGCTTTTATCATTTGTACCGAATGGCATTTGGCCTTACAACGGTACACACCATTTTTCATCCCTAAAACAACCTCTCAAGAATCGCTCGGTTCGCCTCACGTCACGCTACCTATTGTACGCGTCAACTGATAAGGGAATTAGACAGTCCGCGGGTGACTGATGATTGTCGGGATATTTGCATAATGTGTACATGGAGATACGGAGTGACTGACGATTTGTTAATACGGTTGCGTTTAAGATAACTGTACCGACGGGCTTAGATATGTTTACGTTCTTATTTATTTATAAGTAAGTGTAAGGATGTTACAATTTATGTAAGCACATGACTTTATGCTACTTATTTATTAAATAAATAGTGACGCAAAGGTACATTTTGAAAGAAAAATGTAACGTGATCCACTGCAATGTAAGCTCTTGCATACATTGCATTTTCCGAACCTGCGAGCTACGTTTCCAGCGTAGCGCTCTCTGCTCTCCCAACTGAGCTATCACATCGTTACGTCCATAATACCAAACCTTAATTTATCAAATTATTTATCTGTTGAATTGCTAAATATTTAGCACTTTTTTGTAGTCTCGCTGTTTCATTGATTTGAATTGTGAATAAGAAGAATAAGAATATTTATTTGTAAAACTTTCTACCAACTTTCATAAGGATAAAGAAACTTTAACCCTTTTCCTTTGTTATGCGTACTTCATCCTTATGTAAGATTCAGTAAAAAGCATGTATACTGCATGCATGTATGTAAAACAGTACATATACTGTAAACATATGTTTTATACTCATGAGTTACCAGATTACTCAAGTCTCGTTCTCGGTTAAGATATATGTTTGGGATCCATTTGGGATCCCATATAGCCAATACGTATTGCTACACAAATGTTGTAATAGAAATGCATCTCTATAGTAACCGAACAACAGCCACACTTACACACAGAAAAAAAGTTTAAATTAACACGAAAATTAACTCGATCTTAGCTTTCATTTGTTTTCTTTATAGCGTATGTCCCCCCAAAGTTAACCCCCCGATAATCCCACTTTTTAATCCGTGACCGCTTTGAAAAGTGCGAGGCTAAGAGTTGTCACTAATGGGTTAAGAAGAGGGGAGGAAAGGGAATTTTTGGAAGTTTCTCGAATAATTAGAGGCGATCGCATTAGGGACGTCACTTTTGCTTTATGACAGTCCGCGGGGATGTCAGTGCCCCGGAATGTTCTTTGACGGAATTTATTAGGCATTTACGTAACCGCGACTTTCGAGTTTTCGGGGTTTTCATGTGTTGGAGTTGGGGAGAGGAATTATTGTGGCTTTGTGTTTTTAGTGACATTTTGACCGAGATAAGAATTTTGTTCGACGTTTTCTTCATTTTTGCATATTCTAGAGTTATGATGGTCCTCACAATTACAATGTTAAATTATCATATATCGTGATATCTGATCCCACCTTACCTGATAAACGTTATGGTAGTGCAAAGCTTATTTTAGGTGTCGGTCAATAAAGTACGTACGATTGTGCTTTTTTCTAGAATGCCATCAGCAGTATGCTTTCGGTAACACTACAGAGTGTACTGTAGAGTGAACTGTAGAGGTAGAGTAGTAGTGAATCAGTTTCAAAATAAAAATGATTTATATAGACGTAAACAAGACAAATTTAAATAAGTTTAACAAACTAATACTAATTCAAAGTTACAAACGAAGGAATTAAAATACGATAGAATATAGGGAAGATAAAAGAAACAAAGTTTTTGTACACTTATAGAGCTTTGTGTCTACGAATCAAAGGCCATAAATACAATATAATATTAACCTTCTGCATGAGTTCATAAACTTCTTTGAATAAGGTTTCATTGTGTCATATACCTAATAACTATTAATCTATCGAACGCAAGCAAAAACTGCACCAGCTGAGCGCAAGAATCCGAAACATTTTTCTAAATTCCAGCTCAACCCAATATTTTGTGAACTAATAATATGCAAAAAGCATCACGTACATGGTACGGTGTGGCACTGCGGTTCGTGCATGGATTTTAATTATTGTCATGTACCGAATACGGTTCTAATAAATGTCATTATGAACGTGTACTTTTACCAATCTAACCTTATCCTCCAGCAACACAATTCTCTATCGTATCTTCAAGAAAATAAGTACCGGTTCTCTTTACTTTTTTGTGTTCTGGGTGCAAAGTTATGTTGGTAGTGATATAGTTCTTTAATGGAACCGCAAAGCGTGCGTGACAATGATGGTACGTAAATATAAACCGTCTAATTTATATGTATGCATGTGTAAGATATATTCGCTTAACTTTCAAGGCATCTTTTGTTGGACGGAGTTGATTGCCTTGGTTTTGCTATAATGGTATTTTATTGACTTTTGTGTTGCTGTTTAAAGTTATTATACGATTACCGATTTCACATTAAAGAAGAATTTTATGTACATAGTTGAACGCAAAGAATGGATAATAGGAAAATATTGTCATGTTAAACTTATTTTAGCAAAGTCGTAGACTAAATTTTATATCAACGAGATCATAATAAAAATTGATAAAACTGGTATTGTCTAATACAAATGACCATTATTTCTGATATTTTCAATTTTCCCGTTCTTATTCAATGTAATGAGTCTTATTATAATGACAATGTCAATCAAATTGAGCTCCCAGGTTTACAATTCCTTTGCCATTCAGCTACACAAACTAACTGCTGTCATCCAAGGCGTCAGAGCAATTGCAATAAAATTAATTTCTCAACACGTTACCCACCTTTATCGTATCCGAATATTGAACCAAAACAACGAACAATATAACCAGTAGGCCGAGAAACAGCGTTTGCGCGGAGCACAACACCCTTAAAGGGGGGGATGAGGACAAATGGGGGCACCCCCTTAAGTCCTACCCTTTTAAAGATTCCACCGTCCTCTTATTTTTAAGACTTTACAATACTAACACATAGAAGCATATATTGGAGGGGGGTAACGGTTAATTTATATTAGGCGCACGCCTGAGTGTGGGTATACTTAAATTTCTTTTGGGGAATTAAGACGGAGGGTAAGAGATTGGATTTTTCCGTGTTAGCCGTAATTAAGGGACGTCAGGATTCATTAGGGATGCAGGGGCGTAATGAGACCGTGCGCATTTGAATATGCTTGTGTTGGATGGGACTGATGATGTGGAGGTTCTGAAGTTAAAGACGTGTTTTCGCATATTTCAAACATTAAATATATTAAATATATCGATATTGAAAAGCTTCATTCGAACTTCTCTTCGACATTTACTAAATGATCAATGAATTACGGCATATGCTATCCCATGTATCACATAGGCTGCATAAGAGCTTAATACAGCCCTTATATGATATTTTCTTCGGTTTCCGCGACTGTCACACATTGAAATAAAACAATTTAAATTGATTATATCGCGTATATTAATTATTTGAGCCTCACTGACGTTTCAGTACCTTTACAGATACCGTTGTCAAAGGTTGACTAAGAAAAACACAATTTTTCTCTGTCAAAGTTACATTTGTGCAAACTACCCATTTTATAAATATTCATTTAAAATAAAGGTGTTCATAAATGCCAGATGGACCTAATGTGTAAAGACAAGACACACATGCGCCGGAAGGGCATTTATTATTTTATTTGAAATGAAATGAAAAGAAAAAGTAAAAAGTGGATATAAAATAGAATATTTTTTACCTGAACACGGATACGCAAAAAAAATAATTATGACATCTGCTTCCTTCGCGGAAATAGTCGCACGAACTTTCTAATGTATTTTATTGTTTTTTATTAAAATTACAATGATACAAGGAAAGTGGTCAGCCACACCACAGATAAATTAATTCGTCAAGTAGGTCTGGCTCCTGGCAACCCGTTTGTTGATTCGCTAAACTTTTCTCCGTCTCGAGCTGATTGCTTTGATATTCCAGTGAAGCCATTGTTTTACGAGTGATTAATAATATTTTAGGCCGTCCTTTATGAATTAATCAGGACAAATGAAATTAACATACAATTCGATACGAGGGGTTTTCTTTCCCGTTTATTTTTCTGAGATTAGAACTGGGCCCGTATTCGACTCTGGTCTTAAAAGATCATAAGATTTAAATATAATTTGTTAGTGTCGGCATTTGAGTGTGCCAAATATAACATTTGAATTGTATTAATATTCTCGCTAAATATGACGTCATTTGAGGTTTCTCGCAACACTTTAGAAATATACTAGACTAACTAGGTGTCCGATACGTCGTCCGCATAAATCTTTTACCTTTACCGTATTCGGATAAAAAGTATATCCTATAACCATCTTTGGATGTCCAGCTATCTTTCTACCAATATTGGTTAAAATCCGTGCAGCTGTTTATGTGTGATGAGAGGACAAATAAATTTGTACCAACAGTTTTTACTGCGCTATTAAGCTTTTTCGTGAAATAATTACCCCTGTCCGCAGAAAACTGATATTCAATACAATTTTATAATTGCATAGATGAATTGTAATATGGATATAAGTACGTCTGTCATCATCTATTATAAACTTCACCAACGAATCATCATCATACATCGACTTGTAGTTGTGATATCACAGGTTGTTTTGTTGGTCACGTGGGTGTAGCATTTAATGACAGCAATAAATAAAAACATAGGTTTTATTTATTGCTGTCATTAAATGCTTACTCTTAGGTAATAACTGAATAACTTTCGATTCATCAACATAGAAAAAAAATATGTAAAAAGATGTACTATATAAAAATACTAGCTGACCCGGCGAACTTTGTACCGCCTGAAAGTCGATAAATGTAGAGATAGCTTTTACTATTAATCCCACGGGAATGTGATAAAAAGTATCCTATGTCGTTCTCCTGGTTCTGAGCTACCTCCCCACCAATTTAAACCAAATCAGTTCAGCCGTTCTTGAGCTATAAATAGTGTAACTAACACGACTTTCTTTTATATATATAAAAAGATACAGTTAACAAATCTTCATTATTACTAAAAAAAATGTAGCATTTTCATGTACGCTATCCAACACTGCCATCGCGCTGACTATCACGTTAATAATTATCAAATATTTTGGAATATTGTTTTAAATAACATAAACTATTTTTATAAGTTGCTTAACAATTTGTTTAGTTTAATGTGTAAAATCTACACCCGATATAGTAAATACAATTAAATAAGGCGCTTGGTTACATCAATAACAGTAAATAAACAGATATTTTTTTATTATACAGCTCAAGGAAACAAAAATCAGGCTACTCTCTCTCAATGAAAATTACTCATGTTCATTTTACCCTATCCGAACTTTACCATTCCAAATATACACGAAAACCTCGTTTTTTCACTAAAAAGAATCCACCACAGTCATTTATAAAGTGAAACCGCCACTTAGAACCTCGGTCACGTTAAAAAACCGAAAAGCTAACATTCATTACGCTGAGGTGACGTGTAGAGAACGAGCCAAGTCTCCACATGTTAGCACACCCCTTGTTTGCCCGTGCGCACCTGAATACTAAATGACTTTTATACTTTTAAAATGAACTTGGCTGCCTCGTGAATGTGACGTTAATTTTTAGTATTCTAGCAAATTATTGGGGAGATTCATCCTGAAATTTTCCTTACTAGGTATAAATACTCTTTGTTCTAAAGTGGGCATTTTCCCGAGAAAATGCCCACCCGAGTTGGTGATGATACTTAATGATTTTTTTAAAACAAACACAGTATTACATTTTACAAAATGTTTTAAAAATGAGAAAGAAATTAGTGTTTGTGATATAAGATTACTTCCGTTATTCCTTTAGTTATACTTATTAATTGTATTGTACAGTCGAGTTCATTTACATCTACACACTTACAAGAACAAAAATATCTGAACACGACTTTATGCTCCTGACAATAGGGTCGTGTTCAGATATTTTTGGTCTCGTAAGCGTGTAGATATAAATGAACTCGACTGTATTAAAAAATATGTTTTTTTTAAACTTTAAATTCTGCAAATGAATTATTTGTGTAAATTAGTACTTGCCTGTTAATTGATGCCATGGGGTAGAAGTTTTGTTTTCGAAGTTCATTGGTTTGGTAGCTTGATAAGAGTGATAAGTCCGCACGCAGATATTCCTATAACCTAACATAACAATATGTTTTGGTGCAAAGTGCACTCGTACATTTTAACGTTAAAAAATCCCACTAAAACTACACTTATCCAATTTAAAATCCGCAAAAGCGGGGCATTTACGTCGTAAACAGCCCTCCAGAGCGCCCCAGTTCCACAATGCTTCGTCCACGTACCACTAATTGGCGACCGATCCGGCTAGCACTGTTGTCTGAGTTCTACACCCAGTTATACCCGGTTATACCTAGTTACAACTAGTTTTGGTTACGATAAGTTTTCTGATAGATTATTCTGACAGTAACTGACTTTGCTAAACGCAATATTCAAAATTGCGTAACGTGGTCGTATCGCTAGTAGATTAGTATATCAGGTGAAAATAATTATTAGTTTTCATTTACTAAGCTTTAAAGTATGTGATGGCGACGTCTCACGAAGGCCCTCTGTAGGGGAACCTGAGGAGACTAGATCCCTTGGGACACTTGGTAAAGTTAATTTAAAATTCAACCAAACGCGATACGTTTTCTTACGCTAGGAACACTCATTCATTTATGCCTAACTTCACGTTCTTTCGTGGCACGTTGAGACTCACGTCAGTATTTTGCACATGGTGGCCGTTGAAATATTTGTGTCGCGTCGAACTTAATTTTCGGTTAGTTTTAACTTGATTTATTTAATGAAAAGGGAAATAAATGCTATTGTTTTAGTGTGTTTGTTGTTTTAGTCGTTTATGGAAGTGTAGATTGACATTTAATACGTTCAAATACGTGATAAATAGTTTTGAGTAGCGCATGTTTTATAACAACACTATGTATGGGGAGACTTGAGAACTTTTGATTTGGGGGTGACATGATGACGGAATCATGAGACCCCGTGAGGGATCAAGTCTTATCTATGCTAGGATTCATAGAGCTGTCGATGATATATTATTTTTCGCCCAAAAACGACAAAGTTAAGAAGTTAAAAAGTCTCCCAATTAGGGGTAAACAAATCTCCCTTACACGGGGGATACATGCTAAAAGTCTACAATATTGTATTTCATTTAATATTGAGTTAAATTGTAGCATTATCTTGTTTTCATTCAAACCATCAATGAATAGATAAATTTTGAATATTTTGGCTTGAAAAGATCTCCAATACTGTAAAAAATAAAAAAATAGAGTCCAAAATCAAAATGGGGATCAACTATCCCCAGGTTCCCCTACTATTGGTGTACACAATGTAGGAAATCAACAACACACAACAACAAGCTTTAAAATGCCATCTTGCCAATGTTACTTAATGTAGCTCAAATAATAAACATCATCGGTATGACCGTTATCTAAATTGCATTGATGTAGCCTGCGTTAGCCTGATATTTCTAAGGTGGAGATACTTTGAAATCTCGTTAAAAAGAGCCCCTGTTGTGATCAACTCCGACCCAGTTCACACCGGTTTAAAAAATTCACTAAAACTACACTTATCCAATTTAAAATCAGCAAAAGCGGGGCATTTACGTCGTAAACAGCCCTCCAGAGCGCCCCAGTTCCACAATGCTTCGTCCACGTACCACTAATTGGCGACCGATCCGGCTAGCACTGTTGTTTGAGTTCTGTACTCGGTTATATCCGGTTATACCTATTTGTAATCAATAGGTGGCCTGAACTATTAACAGCTCGCGAATGTTGGCAGATTACCGTTATATCGAGACGTACCAAGTTATTTTAGTTTTGGTCAATTGCTATGATTGAGTTTCATTTATAAGCTAGGGTCATGTCGATGGAGCAACTTCTATGTTTCTCTATTTTCAATCTTCTTTTTGCCTGTGATACGACACGCAGTTTACTTTCTGCTTAATTTGATCTATATCAAACGTGTCGGTCAAAAAATTGATTCACCCAGGTACTCTTTCTCAGTTGCATCATCTTGTTTATTTATCCGAGATAAACTTTAAGAAGAACATAGAAGATTTTCACTTATTCATTAACCTAGCTCATCCTCATGAAAAGAGCTACGGTCTTGTCGGTGGAGCAGTTTCCACGCATCTCATTCAGCCTTCTCCTCGACAGCCTGGTACGACACGACGTTCACCTTCTCCTTCATTCGGTTCATGTCCTTGGTTTTCCTCTCTTTTTCCTCCCTTCAATCTTTCCTTCTATTATAGTCCTTATATATTCGTCGTGCCGCAGCAGGTGTCCAATTATTTTTTCTCTTAACCTACACCTACCTACTTAAGTATATAAATTATATCTTTACTCTGTTTATTCTTGCATAATTCTGGAGAAGCATGGATCAATGTAAATTCAAACTGACCAAAATCTTCAAGGTCAGAGGACTATTTGGTCAACCTGGGATTTTCTGACAACACAGACTGTAGAATGTGTGGCGTGGGGGCAGAGACAATGAAGCACATGGTGTGTGGATGTCGTCCCCTTGCCAGACTTAGAGTGAAGGAATTCGGTATTGGCTACCTAGAAGAATTTCCAGCCACTGCCATTGGGTTCCATCATGGAGGTGGTGGAACAATCCTTTGAGTAGGTGCAACCAGGGGTAACTACACAAAGGATTCCTCTGGGTCGAAGTGTAAGCACCCCTTCTACAAGATAAGATAAGACCAGAATCTTTACAGCCCTTAAATACTTTTGTTCAGGTTTCCGTGACGATATCTCATGATTTCAGGAAAAATCTTAATAGCGTGATGCAAGATCGTCATTTATTTTGTATGGGCGCGCGGCGCCATGCCGGTCTGGTTGCATCTGCTGGTCATAAATTCCACAGTCCTCTCATCACGCCGAAATGGCTGGAAGAGTTTGCACCAATGTTGGTGCAGGGACAGCTGGACATCCAAAGATGGTTATAGGATACTTTTTACCCAAAGAAAAAAATACGCGGACGAAGTTGCAGGCGCCTTCTAGTCATTCATAAATACAAGTACCTAAGCATTGGTTCCTATGATTTATATTACCCATTGTCATCTATTTTGAAGACTTGCATTGCTAAATATTGAAACTTTACAAAAAAACGTCGTCCTTAAAGAACTTTCTAAGACTCTCAAATGTGTTTCGAATTAGTACTCAAAAGTACTAATTAAAGGCTTTCCATGAATTCTTGGTTTAGGAATTAATTGACTTTTAGTTAGCTGGGGCTCCGAATTAATCTTAAGAGACTAGTTAATATGTTAATGAGTATTTATTTTGTATTAGCGGTAAATCCTGCTGGCTATGGTTATACAGTCATGTATTAGTAGGTATGTGCTTTGAAAGCTTCTTTAACAATAGTTGTATTTCCTATCAGAAAAGACATCGCGTGAGTTGGTCCTGATCGATTCCGTTATAATTCTTGTAAATTTTAAAATAAAAGTATATCCTCTGAAATAATAATAAATTCACTTTCTAGGCTTGTGACATGATTATACGGAAGACTCGTATTCGTATTATTAGGCACGTATAATTAAAATGTAACTCATATCATAACATCTAAAATCACCATAACCACAATAACGTTAACACGAAACTTATCTCACACCATAAATAATGTTTCCAAAAACGGCTAAAAACCCCGCCTAATTCCAGCATAAATATTTAGGGCGAGCGTTGAATTTTAAAGGCTATTTGAACCTACACTCCTATCCCGATCGTGGGATAATTTATCTTAACGAAAGAAAGGGGTGGGTTTAGGGTGGGGGGCCAAAAATTGGGTAAAAATGTTGCCAACCAGCGATTAAAGCGGGGGAGATGCGTTGTATTAATCACCACCCGCTCTGAGTCGTCTTCGAAGATTTTGGTGGGACTCTATAGAGTTGATAATACCCCAACATGTTTATATTTTTAGAATTTATAATAAATGTTAACTTGTCTCATATAACGTTTGTTTGTGTTTATATATATCTTTATGTCATAGGGGGTAAACAAGCAAACGGATCACCTGATGGAAAGCGATTACCGTCGCCTATAGACACATGCAACACCAGAGGAGTCACAAGTGCGTTGGAGACCTTTAAATTAAATTATCGGTTATTTTTAACATAACATTCCAATCGTAAATTGGAAAGTATTCAATTGAGTAGGTACATGAAATTAGATAAAATCAACTTGCAAGTGATCATGAATATTGACGTAATTTACTTTAAGATTATATTTATCGTATTTTTATAATATATTCTATTGTTATGTCTGAATTTAATATTCCAATTACCATTGTCTATGATAATTTTTATATGCTGCAATAGTTCAGCAGGCATACATTAGTGATAAATAAGAATCTTGGTCTAAATCGGGGTACTAATCGATTTTAGATTATCTCTGGTTAGGTAATAAATTAAAACTATATATCACATTAATAACTGTTTGTACCACTCAATTTTTTTTCTATAACAAGTCAAGTTAAAGTTTAAAAGTCTTAATATTAATAATCAGTAATAATCGTTTATTGTGTGAGGAATTCAGGTCAAGTACAAGATGAGTAAAATACAATTTCATAACAGTTTCATTAAATCCTACCTTTTCAGGTGTACACACATTAATCTTATTACATTATTTTCTATCAATTTATAATACAGTAACTAATTATATAACATGCCAGAATAATTATACAAAATTGGATTATCTATCTTCTTTATCACAATTAGACGTCGGAAATTGCTATATTTACCAGCAGTATTTTATTTTTACCAAATTAACGTTGAATTTTCTACGTGGTATTATCCACTCTAGACAAATCCCGAAGTTACCCTGTCGCGAAGGCCGGCGGGGTGGCACCTTGGCTTTGTTTTAATATTTTCGCGGCATTATGAAGGGTTTCCTTGCTTTCAAATAATTTTTGGCTTCTGCTCTTGAAGTTTTGATAAAAGTTTCATTCTATCAATAATTAAGGCGAACCATTCCGTAGCTGATGCGATTACGCCGCGGTTTCGCCCATCTCTTATTGTTTGAGTTTCCAACTCTTTTTTCCGGAGTATGATTACTTTTGCTGAATTTGCGGGGTTTTCTGACGTGATTTCTTGGGAGATAAGGGGTATTTAGCAGCGGCTGTTATTTTTTATGTTTAATCCTGTTGAATGTCGTTGATTGCATGGGAATGCATTGTTTTTTAACTGGGTTTCTAGATTAACATTTAAAACAAGAACGGATTTGTTTTAATGTAACTTGCTTCCCTTTACTTTTTCAACCTCTTTGAGATGAGCTGAATGGGTAAATATTTATTCGGAACACGAGTCATTTTCAATGAAACTATTGTACGTAACATAAAAAAAAACTTTATTCCAACTATTACAACTGTAAATCTTATTTAAAGAAGAGATCTATTGTACTCGTATACTGACGACACGGTTGGCGCAGTGATATTGATACAGAGCCGGCGGTCCTGGGTTTGAATCCCGGCAAGGGCAAATATTTGTCTGACGAACTCAAAAATGAGTTCATGGATGTTTTTACATGGAAAACTCCCGTAACTTTCAGACATATTAAAATACATACGAAACGGCTTTACTCACGTCGTAGAAGTCGAATAGCGTCATCATCGGGAGCTCAGTCGCAGCGGTGGTCAATAGAAAACTTTTTTTTATTCGAAGTTCAACATTCCTACGGAGCGCTAAAACGCTCCATAAAAATGCCTACCTAAACGTGACGTCATTATAATTAATATAATTATGTTATGGGTTAAATAAATAAAATAAATAAATAAATAAATAAATACTTACCAATATTTGTATGGAGACAATCAACTTTCACTGTGAAAAAGTGCATTTAAATTAATGGATGTAATACAACTATTGTTTTGTTAAATTATGAGGATTTTGAAAACAATTTCAAAATTGATTTTGCATTAAAAAAAACATAGTTAGCGTACTTTTGAAAACACACATAAAAAAAACATGAATAATGGAGATAGTTTCATTCATATCATTATTATTATTATTATTTTTTAATGTCATAGGGGGCAAACGAGCAAACGTATCGCCTGATGGAAAGCGATAACCGTCGCCCATAAACACCTGCAACACCAGAGTCACAAGTGCTTGCCTACCCGGAGGACGAAGATAGAATGCCTCTATGCTAGTAATTTCACCGGCTATCTTACCCCCACACCCGCGGAACACAACAATGCGAACATTGCTGTTTGGCGGTGGGTTAGAGAGCAAGACGGTAGTAACAATCCGGACGGACCCTGCACGAGGCCCTACTACTACAATATGCTGTAGAATTTAACATCAGTCGTGATCCGAATAACACTAGGTATGTAGCAAAAATGAATACCTACGAGGTATCATAAAATTCCAGCGGATTGTCTGGACAGCAGCCAAAATTGGTGAAAGCCTTGAACAAATTTACACGAAATATTTCTTAATCGGAGCTCAAACGGTCATTACCCCTTTCGGCTATATCTGTTACACTTTCAGGATTTATCCCGTTTTTCTATAGCGCCACCCACATATCTTATTTTACTTTGTAGGTTTCCGCGAAAGGGTGAAAAACGGGACCCTATTACTAACTCTCCTCTGACTCCTCTCCGACTCCGCTGTTTGTCTGTCTGTCTGTCTTTCATCAGCTTTTTCAGCATTTTCACACATGATAAATTTCTGTTGCCGCTATAACAACAAATACTAAAAACAAAATAAAATGGGGCTCCCATACAACGAACGTGATCGGTTTTGCACCTCATTTGTATGCAGCGCCATACATACCAGGTACAAACTTAACTTAGCTCGGCCAGTTAAGATGAGAAGTGTTTGTACGGAACCCTCGGTGCGCGAGTCCGACTCGCACTTTGCCGTTTTTTTTAATTGACCAACGATTGTAACTATGCGCTTATTCACTAAGCACTAGTACCTACATATTATTATTGTCAGGGTTTACATGATTGATTCCCCAAGGAGTGTATAACGAGAAACAAGTAAAAAATTACAGAAATCCTAAATAAAAGTAACTAACTAAAACTGATGTCCCCCAGATCATGGCCCTGCGGCAAGGTACCGATGATGCCGGCTACATTCCCCCGTTGAAAAGCCAAGCTTATCCTTTGACCGAGGAAAGAGCCGGCTCTGTTGTCCAAAGAACATTCTGATAGTTTTAATATTATTTTTGTGTAGTCTGTGAATGAAATAAAATAAAATAAAAATCGTTTATTTCAGACCTGAACGATCCAAAGTTAGTAACACAACAAGACTTAATAAATATTATGTTAGTACTTACATGATTAACTGAAATAAATAAAACATGAAAATACCTATACATACATAAATACCTATAACTATTACAGAGAGAAGCAGCTAGTCACAGGAGCAACCAGCACTTTTGCTCTATTTGGCCCTGCCAATAACTAACCTCTACCACAGATTAATATAATAGTTCCTCTACCCAGTATTTGGTTATTGGTTTGGTAAAGTGTAACTATTAAGTTTTTCATTATAAAATGAATATTACAAAGAAAAAGGTTATAAAATTAAAATATCGACATATGTTAGATTCACGTCACCAGGAGCTTCAAAATGCTAACTCATTTGAATTAAATAAGGACATAAATGTAACACAAGGCGAACGTACAACAAAAGTCTCTTAAAAAAAGAAATTTGTCACAACAAAAAATATTCTCGGGCATTAGTCTACGCCTTATTAAAACAAAACACTGCGACATTTAAAAAATGTCACACACACACTTACGTACCCTTACGAAAGTCCAAACATAACCAAGTTATAGTGTGTCTCGTATCCAAAATGACGTAACGCACTCATCATGTCCATAGAGTTACGGTCTTATGGTTTGATTAAGTGTGGGGAAGAACGGGAAACTTCCACGAAATTTGCGCACCCAAATGACTACGCTTGTTTTTTGTAGGTGGGTGCTTAAAATTTAGCGGTAGCATTATGTGGATAAGGTTTTTGTTAATTACCGATTTTTTTATTAAAAAATATTTTTTTCCAAAAATTACTTCTACTGTGACAAGATTTTATTGCTGATTGTAGTTTTCTTTGAACATCCGCCAACTACTAAGGAGCCCAAACTAGGTAGGATTGCATCGTCTTATTACATCGTTCCTATTAGGTACCACCTCTCGGTTCCATCACCAGACCAGCTTCGTGGTATCATATTATTGTATTGTCGTCAAAGTTACGTAGGTACACCAAATTTCAAATCAAAGTGGTTCGAATATTATATTATAGACCGTGACAGGTGAAAGTAAGAACGCTTGTAAAAAATACAAAAAAAAATTTGGACAAACAAATTGTCATTTATCGACAGATTTTGTCATATACCTTTACGCTCATACGGAGATGCCACGACTTTACGCGACCAGTGGCGCGGCGAGCGGTTGAGCGAGAGATCCGAGCACGGCGGCCATACGAGTGAGCGAGACACACGTATCATAGTCCAAGACTTTTTATAAGCCTAAATAATATCTAAAATACAGGTATAGTTCCTAAAACATGTCCACGCCACCCCATCCTCCCTAACAAACTTATTAAGATTTCTTTTCTTTCCCGCGGTTAGCGACGTATGACGCGGGGAGGCAGGGGCGAGGCGGCACGCATGGCCGCTCTCATGATTTAAGCACGGGATAAGAATGAAATTAAAAATACATCCTCGCCCGTTCCTTAGGGTGCCAGGGGGACATATATGCAAATGATCCCCCACCCCATAAGACAGGGGGGCATTTTTTGTTAGGATGCTATTAATTTGGGGTGTATATATAGGTATGATGCGTGAGGGCGCTTTCTTGGATTTTCTTTCATTAAATTATGTGTATTATGAGGTACGCGTTCAGGTGTATTTCGATTTTTTATATGAGCGAGTAATTGAGTTGTGTTTATGAGTTTTTGCGCGTATTTTTATTATTCAGTCTTACAACTTACCAACCCAAATATTCGTCAAAATTGCAGATATAATAATAATAAGAGTTACTCTAATTTTTTTATGAAATCGAAAGAAAATCTTATCTCTGAAATATGTTAGGTAGCCATAAGTAAGCCTCTTTATTTCAATCGGTACCAAGTAATGTACCATTCCTAGTAAAATATTGTTACCTATTTTAGACAACAAGAAACATACTTCATCGTCAAAAATTACCTCAAATAACATTTCTGAACGAAATCTATTATGCTGACCAGCGGGCCCATGATGGTTACGTTAATCACGTGATAATCTGTTACTTTTTGACAAGTATGTGAGAGCGAGAGCGACGCATGCTTTGTCACTTTATTTATCGTGTGATAAACACGAGCGAGCAGACGCGCGCCTGTAAGAGAAGTATGGCGCCGTGTGGTTAGGCTTGCCATACAAGGAATGACAGCCACGACACAAAACAGATAGGTACAGAAATCAATCTACGTACAAGCGCGCTCGAGCAAACGCGCACATAGACATTGCTCACGGACACGATATCTCGGACCAGTTCAGACCAGTGCGAGCGCGAGTGCCATCCGCTTGACGTGTCCGTGAGCAATGTCTATGTGTGCGTTTGCTCGAGCGCGCTTGTATGTAGATTGATTTCTGTACCTATCTGTTTTGTGGCCACGACACACAAGAGTGTAACGACAAAGAATAAACTCTAGCTTTATAGTACGTTTATGAATTTAATCCGTTTAAAACAATATATTTAAACTATATCAATTCTGCCCCCGTCTCCTCCTAATACTCCAGAACATTCCATTTTATTTTGCCTTTTAAAATTATTGCAGATTACAATGCTCTCAACAACGCTGCCGTTTTCCTAGAATCAATAATGGAGCATCCCGACCGGGAGCTATGATACCGTATCATTACGACAGGTAGCTAGGTAGGATGGCTAGTTGATCAAATTGCTCAACTTCAAGCTACTGTGATGGTTGAGATTATCATCTATAAATGTACTGCGTACAGTTCCGGCCAATGTATCACCTTCATTGTGAAAATTATTACGCTCGTAACTACAAAATTGTATATTTCCCATTTATCATATCTATGTATAGTAAAGATTATTTTCATAAACTTTTATTTAGAAAATTAGTATCTCGGTATAAACTTTTATGCATCAGGAAATTATGAAAATTGCATTTAGTGATCATTCAACAACCACAAATCATACATACAATTTATTACATCTGTTTAGTAGCATTCAAGAACTTTATTCTGTTAATACAATTTTTATAATAACTGCCAGTGACTTAATTGAAATATACTAACCTATTATCACAACACCTGCAGTCATCTGCTTACATATTACTGGAGAATAAATACACTTTAAATATACTTACTCTAATAATACACGTATCAAATATTCGTTAGCATAGACTTCGCTTTCGGCTTCATTTTCTTTTTTCAGTTAACTATTGTATTAACGGTACGATACGTTTGTTTTGACTTTCGATCAAGAATACCTACATAACACAACTCCTCGTGTAAAATCATATCAGGGAAAAACTAAGCTGCCGACATGTGTGTGAATACCACTACAGCCCCACTAGCACAACTTGGCTTAGCGACGCTTGTCGCGCGACAAACATTGCCCGTCACTCTCTCACAGAACTGCAAAGAAAGAGATAGGTAATTTTTCTCACGCGAGAAAGTCGCGTGTTGTTCTAGAGGTGCAGCGGGCTTATGATGGTTGCGTTTATCACCTGATAAATATGTGACAAAGTTTAGGCTTTAGATAAGATTTCGTTTTTTTTTGTAGTACCAAAAGGTGTTCCTGAAAAAATAATTCACAAATAAAAAATGTAAAGTGACAGGTATTGCATGAGAGTTTAGGACAATAATGAAAGCCGTCAAGGGTCTAACTCGGAAGAGTTCCTACAAATGTAAAAAATAAAAATCCAATAATCGCTAAGTGTTTCCTTGACAAATACGCATCGCCCGCTGACATGAGTATAATTATGACAATCATCGGAGTGAGATTCGATTCCCGTTTTTTACAAATTCGACATTGATTGGGATGATATGTTCCTTAAGAGGTTGTTTGATGTACGTATGTCATTTTATATTATGGATTTTGACTTTTAGGACAAAAGAGCGTTATGGCCTTATGGCAAGTGTACGTTACGGCAAATGATTTTACCACAAATGTTGTTAGATATTTCAGTGGAGACCCCAAACATGTACCTACTTGCAATTTTCAGCGGAAAAAAAGACATCAAAATAAAAATCGGCCCATATATGGAACTCCATTCATTACCCAACAACGTTTACGTTTTACATTACGCGACAAAGGCAATAACTCATGAGGCAATAAAACCTGGCATACATTATCCAATTTGTGTCGAACGCCGATACTCGAGCGGTAAACATGCCGCCCCTTACACGGTTTCAGCAAATAGGTTAGCCTTGTGGCGTAGTAGAAGATATATTTGGGCATTAAACGGTACACTGTGCATTGCTATATCAAAATACATATCAAAGAGATTTATAATAATAATAAAACTTTATTTATTCAGACAACGAGATCCACATTATGGGAACACTAGTTTTTTTCGTGCGACAAAAAATCGCCTGTCAAAGTTAAATAGGGCACTTTTATCCCGAAAAAAATTATCCCGAAAAGATTTTTTGTCGCGCGACAAATAACTGTCACTTTTTTTCAATACCGTACGAGCAAGACAGATGATGCTGTCTCGCGCGTCATCACACTCTGGTCGTGGTCGTCACATGAGGGTTGGTAGCAAACTTTACAATCCGTCGCTATTCCTCTCGCAGGTCTTCTTGTGCATTCGTGGAGTGGACTGGACCATTGAGTGTAGTCTTGACTTGGTCGGTCCATCGCATCGGTGACCTACCGCGCGCTCTAGTGCCTTCGACTTTCTCCTGCACCACAAGTCGTTCCACAGAAGTGTCTTCTCGACAGTGCGATATGTCCGAAGAAAGTGAAAATACGACATTGGACAATAGAAGAAAGACGCTGTTTACATAAAGATCACACACTCACAAACTTTCGCCTTTGTAATATTAGTGTGGGTCGAAAATAAAATCTTAGCTTAGAATGTGTCACCATCACAACGCGGCGCCGAAAAGCGCCAAATCATCGCAATGAATGTCGAATGTGTGAAAACACCTCGGGGGCCGATTCTCGCTCCGATATCGCCGTATCGACGAGTCGCTATTGTCGCGGGGTGCTTAGCGATTATTGGATTTTTATTTTTCAATGTGTCATCAGAGATTTATCGTAGGAGATTTTCTTTTGTTACATGTGAAGTATTTTCTACGTATAGACATTAAAATGATCTATGTGTTGTAACGAGCGTTACTGCAATTTGATGTATTCTTTAAATAAAACGATTTAAACGGATAATATCGCGTACATATTAATTATTTGCGCCTCCCTGACTTTCCGGTAACTTACCAGCTACCGTTGTCAAAGGTTGACTAAGTAAAACATTATGTGTATTCTTAACCCGCATGTTCCCATATGTTTTAACTGATTTCAAAAGAGGAAGTTCCCAAGTCAACGAGTAAGTTTTTATTATCATTGGCGTGTGATTGTAAATTTGGAACTTTCATTTCTGAAAAAGAAAGTTCCCCGAATGCTTACGTTCTTGTCAGAATTTTCTGAAAAATCTTTCTGAAATGTGCGACAGTGCTTAGTAAAATGTGCCATTGTTCGGGCTTCCGTAGAGATAAAATTTGTTTGCATCTTTACAACAATAACCGCGGTCAACGCGTCTTTATGATTCGTATGAAAATCTCATATAATTAGTATAGGAAATAAAAAGCTCAGTCACTTTTGGAGTAATTAATGTAATTAGTATAGGAAATAAAAAGGTTAGTGACTTTTGGAGTATGTGTTACGATGTTGTTAAACAAATAGAATATTTAATTTTATTAGGCTATTTGACAAAAATTTATAAAATATTAAAACTAATTTCATCAGCATCATCATCATATCAGACGTCTACGTCGACGACAAAAGCCTCATCCAGTTGCTTCACGCTATTTGGGGGCCTTCCACGCTGTGTCTTCCGGTAAGGGGTTGCCACTCTAGAACCTTTCTGCCCCAACGGCCATCGGCTCTACGACTGCCCACTGCCACAAAGTTTGGTGACTGTCTGATTTCATTTTTGATTCGATCATGCAAAACTAATTTAAATATCTAATAAAATAAAACCTAACATATAAACAAATTAACGCAATTGAACAATACCTAAACTATACAGGGAAGCTCGAAAGTAATCAGGAACTTAACTACATTTTACAATTGAACGGGTCGGAGGCTGGCAACCCCGCCCAGCAGACGTCAAAATACACACAGCTGTTTTAAAAATCAAATTAATTATAAAATACGAAGTTGTGGTGAGAAAATCATCTGTAAAAACGTTAATTAGTACAAATATAGTGTTATTTCTATAAACAATCCAAAAGGAACAGTGAAATTATAAAAACGAGAACGCGAAGCAGCTTTTGGCCAAACGTCATTGTAAACGGATCAACATTTAAAATTCAAACTAAACTTAATATGAGCATAATATGTGGTGATAAATTTACGTCTACAGCTCGTAAACTATTGTAAATAGCGTGTTACTGATGTAAATCATTCAAAATTGACAGTGTAACTATGATAATCAAGCACTAGAAGTGTGCCATCTAGTAACAGCCCGTCATCATAATGGACTAATGTTGTGATCCTACAAATATAAATCTGTGCCGCGGATATAAAGCTGGATCATCATGTCTAGCTCAGTAACGACTCGCAGGGCTACAATACGTGAACTGGAACAAAAGCTCAATATAACACTTAAGGAACTCAAGCAGTCTAAATCTCTATGTGACCAGTTACTGCGCGAACGCGATGAAAGCGAGGAGGAGGTACAGAAAATCATTCAAAATAATACGAGTACAGAACTCAAACGTGACTTGGCCAACCTAGATGCATTGCATACAGATACTGTGATACAGCGTGACCATTTGCTAGACAAATTGAAAAGCCTGCAAGCATGCTGTGATATCCATGAACAGACTCTGCAACGTGTCAATACTCTTGAATATGAACTCTCCGATGCCCACAAGGTTGTTCGTCAAATAAAGGAGCAAGTGGAGGACCAGCAAGTCAAAAATACTAAGCGGCTGTTTGATGATATTGTGACACCAAATGTCTGTATTCAAAATTTTAGTCCTTCAAGTGTTATTGATTTAACAGAGGATTCATTCTGTGGTAAAAATGTATTTCAAAGTCATAGTAAGTTAAAAAAATATGCAAAATTAAATAAATTTATTAGAAAATCAAAACGACTGTATAGACAACATATTAAAATTCATAAAATTACTGTATTGAGGAAAAAATATCTTTGTGCTCTAAAAAACCTACACTCATGTCAGGAGCAGTTAAGATGCAGTAGGTACGTCTATGAAGCTGACACAAACAAGTTGCAAGCTGAGGTGAGTAGACTGCAAAATTCTTTGAGAGATGTTAGTAATAAATATTTATTATCTCAGAATCAGATTAGTGAACATGTTATGGCAGCAGATGAATTGTTGAAACTATGTCACCACAACGAGGAATGTTTGGAGGCTCTACTTGCCAAGCAGTCTTCGGGTGACTGTGAGAGTGGGTTTAAACTGGCTCACTCTCAGCCTGAGGATGTGGTCTGCTCACCTATGTCAGACAGTAGCTTGTCAGTGCCACTATGGGAAATAGCCCCAGGCAATAATAATATGAACAAAACCCTAGTTTTCTCTGATAGCATTGGACGAGGTTTGGGCATAGCTTTATGTAATTATAGGTGCATTGCCCTACACTGCCACTCCGTGTAGTACCAATAATCACTTGTATAATCTAAATAAGTTAATTTATAAGTTGATATGCCGTCAAAGTAATATTTTATTTTTCGACACAAATGATGCTATTAGTGATTATCAAATTACAACAAATAAACTTGCTAAATCTTTAGCATCTTTTATTAATTCAGATTCTGGAAATATTATCACACGCCCCACCTCGGTTAAGACTACAATTCCAACTGCAGATTTGTCTTTAAACTATCTGTTGGGACAACGGAGAGGCAGAATAGTGTACCATTATTACACCAAAACATAAACCGCTTCACTGGCAAAATATTAGATCTAGAGTTATTTACCGAAAAACAATATATTGATGTTATCTGCTTAACAGAAACTTGGTCAAAAGACGACATGATGCAATTTAATGTAAATAATTACGAATTAGCTAGCGCATTCAACAGAACTACAGCTGAAGGTGGTGGAACTATTATCTTAGTAAGAAAGGGATTAAGTTTTAAGAAACGAAGAGACCTCTCAGGCTGTTCTGTTGATCGTATTTGTGAGATTACTTGTGCAGAGATGGATCAGTATCTGATAATTTGCGTTTATAGACCGCCATCAGGTGATTTAACTTATTTTATTAGTATTATGGAAAATACACTCGTAAAGCAGTAAAGACTGAAAAAGCAATAGTGGTTTGCGGTGACTTCAACATTGACATTTTGTCAAAATCTGTTGAAAAAGATAAGTTGGTCACTTTATTCCAATCATTCAATTTACATTACATTTTTGAAGTACCTACTAGGGTCACTCCCACCTCTTCCACTTGCATAGATAACATCTGGCTAAACTGTTGTCATCTGGGTGGAAGCGTAGTGAATGGAGTTCGTTCGGATCATAAAGCTCAGGTGATAATGCTGCCTTGCGAAATTAAACATTCTGATCGCGCCATAGAAATAAGACCTCTGAGTAAACATAGACTAGAATTATTAAAGTCAAAACTGCTAGTCGCCATGACAGATACTCATTCGGAATCAAGTGATCCGAACGGCCTATTTGAAGCGCTTCTGAATACTGTATGTAGAGAATTTAATGAAGCTTGTGGTAAAAAGCGTATTAAAGTTAATAGCAAAATGTCGTTTAATGAGTGGGCAACTACTGGAATCCGGAAAAGCAGAGATAAATTATACCAACTTTATGATTTGAAATCCTGCACCACTGATGAACGCTTTCATCAGTATGTTAGGGATTATTCCAAATTGTTTAAAATTGTATGCACGAAAGCAAAAGCATCACACTTAAATAATAAAATAAAATCTTCAGATAATAAGGCTAAGACAGTCTGGAAAATAATAAACACAGAGACAGGTCGGAAAAACTTGAGCAAATCCACCATTTCCTTGAAGATAGAGGATAAACTAATAACTGATTCAAGAAGTGTAGCCAACGAATTTAATAATTTCTTTTCCAAAATCCCCATAGAAACAACAAAAAGTTTGGCATCCTCTGTTAGAAAAGCTGAATCCCTCCTTAAGGAGAATGTAAACTTAGATAATGTTTGCACGTTCAAGTTTCATCACATTTCTCCGTCGGATATACTGAGGTCCCTGAAACTGATAAAAATAAAGAGCACGGAGGACTTATGGGGCGTATCAGTCAAGGTGCTCGAATCAATTCTTGAAGTAGTTGCTCCCTCCTTAGCTCTTATTTTTAATAGTTGTATAGACAATGGCATTTTTCCAGATTTAATGAAATGTAGTAAAGTAGTTCCAATCTTTAAGTCAGGCCATAGGGATAATCCTTCAGATTATCGTCCAGTTTCTATCCTACCTGCGTTTAGCAAAATATTCGAAAAAATAATGCTAATGCAACTGATTTCTCACTTTAATTCGCATTGTATTTTACACCCACAACAGTTCGGTTTTACAAAAGGAAGGTCTACGGCTCATGCCGGTGTAAGCCTGATTAAATTTATTTTACAGGCTTGGGAAGAGTCACAGGACGCCATTGGAATTTTCTGTGACCTTTCCAAGGCTTTTGATTGTGTAGATCATGATACCTTAATTTGTAAACTAAATTTTTATGGCATCAGTGGTCATGCATTGGATCTCATCAAGTCATATTTAACGAACAGAAATCAAAAGGTAGCGATAAATGGAGCCATTTCTTCAGAGACAATGGTAGAGATGGGAGTGTCCCAAGGATCTATTCTAGGCCCATTCTTGTTTCTTGTTTATGTAAATGATCTTCCGTATATGGTAAACCGAAGATCAGGCATTGTCATGTTCGATGATGACACTTCGTTACTGTTCAAGGTTAATAGGAAGGATACTGAGCTCACTGAACCAAATATTACCCTCTCCATGATATCTGACTGGTTTGCTGCTAATAACTTAGTGTTGAATCCAAAAAAAACTAAATGTATAAAATTCTCACTAGTGAATTCATCGGATACAAGCTTAATCTCGAACATAAAACTTAATGGTGAAACCCTAGAATTTGTAAAAGAAACTGTATTTTTAGGTATTACATTAGACTCAAAATTGCAGTGGGGTTCCCACATAACAGCAGTAGGAAATAGGTTGAGCTCCGCTGCTTTTGCAGTCAGGAAGATAAGGCAGCTTACCAATATAGAGACGGCACGGTTAGTTTACTTCGCATACTTCAGTAGTATTGTTACTTATGGTCTTATTTTGTGGGGATCAGCCGCGGATATTGAAACAATTTTTATTTTGCAAAAAAGGGCTATCAGAGCAATTTATAATCTAGGGCCGCGTGAGTCATTGAGAGAACTGTTTAAGGAAATAGATATTCTAACACTGCCGTCGCTATACGTATATGAAATAATAATGTTTGTTAGGAAGAATTTATACTATTTCCCAACAAACACAGATAAGCCAAAAATTACCAGAAATACAGGGAAGCTCAAAGTCACTTATTACAGACTAGCAAAAGCAAAGAAGTCGTTCTTGGGAAATTGTATAAAATTCTACAATAAAATTCCAAAACAGATTACTGAACTTACCGATCGTCAATTTAAATTAGTGGTGAAACAAAAACTCAAATCAAAAGCTTATTATAAGGTAAGTGATTATATCATGGATAGGGATGTTTGGCAGTGATAACATCCTGCACGAGTAATCTATCGCATCCAGAAAACACAAAATATACGTAGCTAACTGTAAAAAATAATGTAATTTTATGTATAAAATATACTTACTGTTTTGCAAAACAGCTGACATTCATAAGTGCATTGTAATTATGCCTAAATTGAAGAATAAACTACTTTGACTTTGACTTTGAACGTTGACCACCCCGTACAGAGTTGCTTATCCTGAAAGATCAAACGTACTTAAAGGATCACTAGCCTCAGAAACTTATCTAATAATAATCCATGTAATATATTTCCACAATTATTTGTTATTAAGCCTTGTAACATCCAAGAAAATCCATCAAAATGATAAAAACCGTATACAATGCCCTTGCCCTGATATAAAAAAGTGAACTTTGACGTCTTCACGCCTCGCAAAGGGCAGATCGATTCTTGTCAAACAATAAATGCCACGTCCACTCCCTTACGCCAATGGTTCTCAAAGTGTACTCCGCGGAGTACTGGGGCTCCGTAAGGCCCTTTAGAAGACTCCGCCATAGTAATATCGACCTGACTTTCGTTTTGTAATAGTAAAAAAATACAACTGAATTATGAGAGAACCTTTTTTAAGAAGACGATTGCAAATATTATAAATCAATCTAGCCTTTATTTTCAAGCAACTGTGGCCTGAAGAAATAAATTTTATAATACCTACTATTTGTCAAAAGTGTAAACAAGACAGGAACTAAATAAGTCACATCGGTGACATGTGACGTAAGTTTTGGGTGTCTAATAGTCGTCCGCGAAAACTACGAGCAATAGCAATAAATTAAGCTCAATTATTCTAGAAAATCCTCATTCTCAAAGCATTTATTAACAACAATGATGGCAGTTCAGGCAGGGTTCAGGGGAGACGCAAGTTCGATCCCTGCCTGAACCATTACTTTTTTAACTTTCGCTTCATTCTATACATGTTGTTTACGCTAGCAGTAAAAATAATAATGATGTTATTAGTACCCATTCTTTTCGCAACAGTATATAAAATTTCACTTTTACCCGAGTAAGGTAAAAGCCCGAGCTTCAGGCGAAGTGTTTCAAAGTGGTTCAATCGCCAAAAAAGTTCGAGAACCGCTGCCCTATGCTAATGTGAATACGAACACCATCGCAACAAAGCATTATCACAATTACTACAATATCTTAAGGCATTTCATGACTGAAAAG